>JAKSZT010054396.1:8185076-8801852 GCA_026826555.1 Tolypeutes matacus
TAAATAAAATCTTTAAAAAAAAAAAAAAAAAAAAAAAAAAGATTATTGGTATATATGTTCCTGAATTTTTCAAAATTTTACAGTAGCATATATTACTTTATAACTAGAAAAACTGACATTATTTTATTTTATTTTATTTTATTTTTTAAAGATTTTATTTATTTATTCATTTATCCCCCCCTTGCTGCTTATGCTCACTGGGTCAGCTAACCACGCCGTGCAGGCGGGCTTTGCCTTCACCAGGAGGCCCCGGGTTGGGGCCTCCCATATGGTAAACGGGAGCCCTACTGATTGAGCCACAGCTGCTTCCCTGACATTATTTTAAAAAGTTCCAATATAAAATGAAAGCTCAGCATCATTCTTTTCATTCATGTGCTTGCACATGAAATTCATCAAGTTGCTATAAACACAAGTGAGTTTCTTAAAAGGTAAGACATCCAGAAACCCAAGCACAAAAGAATTAGTTGAAGGAATTTGGAATTTTTATCCTGGAAAAGTGTATCTAGGCCAGGAAGTGGTGCCCAAATATTTGTAGGGTTGCCGTGTAAGGAGAGAGAAAGCACTCAGTTTTTCTAAAGGATGAGTGTTAGCAAGAAACACTGGTTCAATGTAAAAGGAAACCTCCTGACACCTTGAGCCGTATGAGAAATGGATGTAATTGTCTCGACACATGGCAACTTACGGACCAAAGAATCAGACCAGCAGGGCCCTGGTGACCTGCTGTCAGGGACGTGGCCAAGGGCTCCCCATGCTGGGAGGCCAAAGTGGCCTCTGAAATACCTTCCAGCACTGTTTGCACAATGCCCTGAGCTAATGTACACACTGGGAGGCTTGAAAAGGGGGAATCCCCTAACAGAATTGGGGTGAGCTCTGCTGGACTCCACTTTCAGGGCAGAAGTCTGAGTCAACGGACACCTCTGCCTGCACTTGTGTTCCTTGGGTTTCCCTTGGATCGTGCCTTCGTGGTGTCTGATTTGGTGCCCATGACAGAGTGCTTCTGGGACTGGAGGTGCAGTTAGCTGCTCATCTTAGGATTTCAGTGCTTGCCCCAAATGTCCATTCATCTGGGGACTGTGTGAGGCTCAGGAAGGGGCAGGCAATGATCACTAGACAAGAATCTCGGGGATGATGTCTGAATTTGCAGCAAAGGCTGCATCTGCAGGTTTGCTCTTCCTTTCTCCTGGTAACACGTCTCACCAATGAGAATTATCGTGAGGAGTGGGACAAAATTAAAGGGCATCTTTCAATGTGGAGGATGCGGAAAACTACGCAAACATGTGTAGGGATGATGTTCAAAATTCTTACCAACTGGTCCAGCATGGGCACTGAGCAGTCGGAATCACAGCATGGCTGTCTGCTGACCAACGGCCCTGAGTTGTGTAACTCCTTGGGGCCTGAGATAGTGCATTGTTGCTGACATGAACTCAGTAATGTCTTCTAAGAGTCCCCAGTCTTGGCTGGTCTTCTCTATCTCTCCTAGAGACTCAGTTACTCAAAGTGTGGTCCATAGGCCAGTGGCTTCAGCATCACCTGGGAGCTGGTTAGAAATGCAGAATCTCGAACTGCACTTCAGACCTGAAGACTTCAGAGTCTGCACTTGCAGCACCGTGTTACATTTGCCTGGGGAGAATTCTGATAAGGGAGTGATGCAGACCTGGCCTAAGTAAGAGGCAGGAGCTAAGGACAGAGACAGAGGGTCACATGTGCATCCCAGCTAAGAATCCGGAAACCAGACATTGCACGTTTGATGACCATTCCAGCTGCCCCGGGAAGAATGCTTTGACGGGCCTCTCCTGTTTCTAGCTAATCCTCAGCTTCCACAAGAAAATGAAAGCTAAGTTCATTATTTCCTTCTCCTTTCTCATATATAAATCCTGTTTTTGTCTTTAATAGATGAATTTGATTACTAGTTTCCCGTGTACACAGGTTACTAACAGGTTAGTTGTGAACTATGTGTATTTAATTTAGTATTTCATTATTTAATATTCATGAGGAGTACTAAGGAACAAACTTTTCCACTCCTAAATGTTGGAGCCTCTCAAACCTCATATAAGGACAGGAAGCCTACAATAATTCATCTCTGGGATCTTTCCTCCAAATTTAGAGCTTGCTCTTGGTTTTTAGCATCTCAGGACATATAGCTCTTGCCCCTGGTGTCTGGCTCCAGGAGACCCCCTCTGCCTCCTGCCATGCTCACCCTTTCACTCCACTCAGTGAGGAACCAGCTCTTGGCACAGGGTCCCATGTCACAGTTCTCAATGTCATTTGGCCGGAGCTTCATGTTGCATTCCTCGTCATCAACCACGTCCCCGATGTTGCTCACGCACTTCACGTCCCGGGTCCTCTGTCCCACTCCGCAGGGCACTGAGCACTGAAACACAAGCTTATGTCACTGAGAAAAAAACTCACCAGAATGATGCACTGTCCTCAACCACCTGCCACATGGGCAGGTGTCCTTGCTGAGGCCCCTGCAATGCATGTGACCAACTGGGAGAGGAGCCCCAGAAAAGGTTACAACTTTTTCTCTAAGCTCTTCTTGGATTCCTTGCCTACTCTGCTCCAAGGGACCTCAGTTTTGTCATCTACAAAATGGGAGCGCAAGATGGGAAGGAGCTGGCTCTACCAGACCTGCAATCCCTCTCCCCACCATGACCCATGAGACAAATGACCTTATGCCCATGGCTCCTGGGGGCTCACCCATAAAGTTGGCTGTGGGTGATACAGATTAGCCTTAACTCTGTCTCTCTTGTTACCACTCAGGAAAGCAAGAAAACATCTCAGAATACAATGAATAAGAATGATGCTATCATAAGGATAACTGTAAATGCACTGTAATTTATAAAAAAGGAAATTACACCTTTGGTTCTTGTACTATTATTAATAACAAAGTGTCAGGACACCAGCTGAAAACATCAGACTGGGTGGGGCCTCAGGTCGTCCCACGTCACTCACTTGGTATCTGATGGTTTTTATCTGGAGATGGTACATGACCATTCCAATATACTAGCATGAAATTTAGCAATCATGGAATTTAGCATTGTTTGTATGAAAACGGGCAAGAATGGGATGAGAAAAAGAAACTTATTACTTGGCCACAGAAATTCCGCTGGTCCCATATTTTACATACAATATGATTTTGCATTTTTCTGAAAGAAAAAAAGACTAATAAAATTCTAGGACATTAACCCTCACATGCCAGAGGCTGATGGTGATTAAAAAATGAAGAAGCCCTGAAATTTGCTCTAAAAAAACCTCCCATTGGGGTGGGGGCTGCCATGGCAGACAGACTGTCAAAGAGCATTTCAGTCGAGGGGTGGGCTGTGGAAGAGATGATTTCACTGGAGGCAGGAAATCCTGCATTGGGCCTTGCAGGCTGCGTAGGAGCTCACCAGAAGGAACAGCTGGGGGACAGGTAGAGGGAACAGCATCAACAAGGGCAGGGAGGCACAGAGTATACCAGGTGCTTGGGGATGAGAAACAGGTGTGGCTGGGGCTTAGGATATGAGGAACATATGAAGGACAGACTGGAAAATTTCTCAGAGGCCATATTCTAATATTTAGGTGGGCAAAAGGGATCCATCAAAAGTAGGAAAGCTGTGTTTTAGAGCAGGAGCTCTCAAACTTTCATACAGATACATGACTATGTGGGGATCAGGTGAAAATGCAGATTCAACCTTAGTAGGCCCAGGGTGGGGTCTGCCTTTCTAACAAGCTCCCGCAGGCTGCTGCTGCTTGGTGGACCATACTTTGAGTAGCAAGGATTTTGAAAACTTGCGAAGGGCATGGGCTGCATAGATCATATACACCTGGGTAGGCACATAGCAGGTGCTCAATGCAGAGCCTCTGAGTGGATTCAAGGAAAACCCCGGCAACAAGCCTGGGGTTGGGACTGCCGAGCTAAGGGTACAACCACATGGTTTGCAGAAAAGGCCATCCAGGATCTCACAGAACGAGTTCCCTCCTGGAAAATCCAGGTCTCGGCAGGGGCCTTGGAAAGGGCATTCCACAGCCAGCTGCCTGCCCTGCCGTACCGAGGTCCAGTCTGTCCGGATCTGCCACTCGCTGCAGATCTTGAGCTGGCAGGTGCTGGTGGTCTCCGGCTTCTCCAGGTGCTGGCAGCGGTAGGGCTGCACTGTCAGGCTGCGGTTGGCGTACACCTGGCGGCACAGGACCTGGCGGTGCTGCATGCCCAGGCCGCAGGTCTTGCTGCACTCGGACCATTCCCCGATGTCCCAGCTGGCTCAGGAGCAAGAGAGCGAGAGGGCGAGATTACCTTCTGGGAACAAGAAGGGCACACAAACCCCAGCCCAGTCATCACGATCATTGGACTAGACCACGGCTTAAAATTAAAAGCCTGCCGAAGGGTCCTCTGACTCTTTAGGGGCCGTAACTTTGCTCGACATACTATTTACCAAAGGTGAGGGCCAGGCTGTAAAATTATAGAAAATTGAGTAGGTGCAAAGGACTTATATCCAGTAGAGAAAATGACTCCAAAAGTTAGTTTTATTGCCCGGTAGGACATTAACCCATTTTGGAACTAACTTAGAAATCTTATTTCAGCATTCTTTATTTTTCATGAACTATTTACAGATCAGTTCCATATGGCCTCCTCTGTCATCCTTCTTGGTCACCAGTTAGTTAAATAAGATGCTTCTAGGGGAAAGCCCCGTTCTTCTGGAAGTCTCCTATTTTCCATTCAGTAACCAGCCCAGAAGCAACCCTGCAAAAATTCTCCCGACTCTTCCAGGCAGGTATATCTTGACTTTTCTTAGTCTCCCTGTGCACACAGCTCCCCACAGCACTGATCACATAGGAGTATAGTTGTGTTTCCTTATTTGAATTGTTCCACTTTACCAAAGGGTGGGTTTCCTGGGAGTGGGCTGACCCACCAAAGTACCAGCTCCCATGTGAATCCCAAAAGACAGCTAGCCTTGCTAAAGAGCTTGCATTTTATGCATAGACAGCCTCATGTTTCTAAATTAGATTGGTTAAAAAATTATCTTGTATCTGCTACTAAGGTCTTATTATTCACTGGCAACCAGAAGGGACCTGATAAAGTTCTCCTAAAGAGAGGGGCCATCTTACAAGGCTGGGCAAGGGAAGATGTTGCAGGGCTCCTCCTCGGGGGTTGGCTTCATGCTGGGGTCACAGTAGCTCTCAGGAACCTCTTCATGAGTGTTTCTGTTCACACAGTGAAAAACAGGGTACTGCGATCCTGCAGCAAACGACAGAGAGAACGTCTGAAGGACAGTCCCACACCCTGGAAAGTTGGACCACAGTGGAGGGAGCTTCAGGTGCTGGTGTCCTCACCCAAGCAAGTGGTGACGATGAGAAAACACAAAGGGGGAAGAGTCACACACGCTCC
Source organism: Tolypeutes matacus (assembly GCA_026826555.1). NCBI lineage: Eukaryota > Metazoa > Chordata > Mammalia > Cingulata > Chlamyphoridae > Tolypeutes > Tolypeutes matacus. Next base: position 8,190,442 of record JAKSZT010054396.1, read on the forward strand.
CTCCCGTCGTGTGTTTATGCCCCTGCACAAGAGCTTTGCTATAGGCCCCGGGGGGTGCAAAGAAGAGTAAGTTATAGCTCTTGCAATTGTGGACAAGGTCTGAATACATTCAAAGGCAGGTGCTGGGGGTTGAGTAGTGTCCCTCTAAAATCCACGTCCACCAGGAACCTCAGAGTGTGAGCTTATTTGGAAACAGTCTTTGCAGATGTAATTAGTTAAGAGGAGGTCAGACTGATTAGGGTGGACCCCAAATCCAATATGAAGGCGTCCGTCTAAGAGGAGGGAAATGTGGACACATTCACACATGGCCACGTGAAGATGGAGGCAGAGTTTGGAGTGATGCTGCCACAAGCCCAGGGACACCTGAGGCTGGCAGAAGCTGGAAAAGGCATGGAAAGACACGCCTCTAGAGGCTTCAGAGGGAGCATGGTCCTGCTGACAGCTCGGTTTCAGTCTTCTGGCCTCCAGAACTATGTGAGAATAAACTTCTGTTGTTTTAAGCCACCCAGTTTGTGGTACTTTGTTATGGCAGGTCTAGGAAACTCATACAGCAGATAAAAGCAATTTTCATAACAGTTCAAGATAATAAAGGAGGTATTACTGGGCAGGGGAGTAAGATGAGCACAAATGGTAATTACTCGAAGGTTCTCTGTATTAAATAGGAAAGGGTCCTAGCAGGATCAAGGTGGGTCCTAGAGAAAGGGAGGGGTTCGGGTAGCTGTGCCCACATGTGTTTTGGAGGGAAGGGGTCGTCCAGGTGGCTGAATTGGAACAAAAGTGCTCTACAAACCTGTGAGTGTGTGCCCAGCATGTTTAAGAGCCAGTGAGCATTGAGGCAGGTCAAACAGAGATGTGAGAAGATTCAGGGAAGACTAGAAGAGCTGCCTGTCCCCTTCCTTTTAAAGCACGTTACACATTTTAATTGTTTGGTTTTTATGTCTGTCTCCTGTGAGACAGTGAGCTTCTCAGGGGCAGGACTAGTTCTTGTTCAATCTCTGTAACCCCAGTACTTGGCAGAGTAGCAAGTGCTCAATAAAGGTTTGTTGAATGAATACTTATCCCAGATTTAATATTTGTTTTTATTACATTACTAAAAACATACCAACTGACTTAGGTTTTTTTAAAATATACAACCTAGCTTTGTTGATTTAAGAAAGAGATCTATGTTTGATAAAAAGCCAGAATTTAAATGGGATTTCTAATTTCTAGCTCAATTTTTTAAAAAAAGGCCCTTTCATTCCTGACGTCTCTCTGCTGCCACCTACTGGCAGCACTGATGGATTACTAACGGATATTCGCTAAGACATGTAACCTATTCTTGTGCAATGTATCATATGAAGAGTAAGATGTTTCTTCACAAATATAACAGTCCAGGTCAGTTCAAAAGTAACGCTGAGGGAAGCGGCTGTGGCTCAATCAGTAGGGCTCCCGTTTGCCATATGGGAGGCCCAGGGTTCGGTTCCCGGGGCCTCCTGGTGAGGGCGGGCCCGCCCGCACTGCGTGGTTGGCTGGCCCAGCGAGCACAAGCAGCAAGGGGGGGATAAATGAATAAATAAATAAAATCTTTAAAAAAAAAAAAGTAACGCTGAGAAGAACACGATCATTTACTTTACAGCTCAGACTTATCTCTGTTGTTAATTGGCAGGCATTTATATCTTTTGAACCTCTAACTCACTACAATTTTATTTGTAACTTGAGGGATAACTTTTAACACAAATGTCTGAATATTTCATTAGCCATGAAAGTGTTTCTTTGCTTCTCTAAACTGATCTTATGTGGCACACTGAGCCAGAGGGTAGTTCTTATAAGAAACTTTTTAGTTTGTAAGACAGTTTTGAATCTGAAACAATCATTTGTTTAAATTACCCTTGCAGTAAAAATTTACAATACAACTATAATTTGAGATTATTTAAAATAACATTCCAATTAAGCATAATTACTAGCTGAGTAAAAAGCAGTACTGACTATAAAATTAATGAGAAACAAAAACTTTTGTGGAATTACATTTTGTCATGCAGGGCTTTGCTTGAGGGTCTGAGCTTATTCTAAACCCATCTCAAGGCATGGCTGTGAGCAGACGGTGATGGGGCAGATCTGCATCTCAGACGGGTCCTTGCAGAACTGGGAGGCAAGACTGGAGACAGAAAGCTGGATGAGGAGGGTCCCGCAGCCTGGGGAAGTTAGCAGTAAAGGAGAGAGAGGAGGGGCCGGCTCCAGACCATTTAGTCAGAGGGAGAGCTGGCAGAGCGTGGTGTGTGATGGGACGTGGGGAGCGAGGGGCTGGCAGGGGCCATGGGGCTGCTTAGTAAGACAGGACATCCAGGAGGCAGAGCAGGCTTTTCTGTGGAGGTTGGAGCAAGGGGGGAGGATGGTAAGTTCCCTTTGGGACATATTGATGTTGAGGTGCCTCTGGACTTTCAACTCTACAGATTGAGGCAGTCATTGAATACATGATTCTGGATCTCAGGGGAGAGGTCAGGGCCAAGAGATAACCAATCAATGGCAGTTAAAATAATGAGAAGGGGCGAGAGTTCTCCAAGAGCAAAGTGTAGAGGGATCAGATCTATGATCCCAGGACAAAACTCCCATGGGATGCCAACTTGTGAGTTTCCATCAGAGGAGGAGGGGCTCAAAACCCTGAAAGGACAGTATAAGGGGTGGACGAGAGTCCCTGACGTTTCAGTGTTCCTGATTAAAGGATTTCAGGAAGCAGTATCGGCCAGCAGTGTCACATGCCACAGAAAGGATTGGTAAGATGGCCGGGAAGCGTGCCCTGGATTTGGAAACATGGAGATTAGTGACAGAAAAGTTTCAGTGGTGTGGAGGGAGCAGAAATCAGACTGTAGGGGGCTATGTGACAGGGGAATGGGCAGCAGAGGGACAGGGCAGAAGCTGCAGGACCGAGGGACTAATAGTGAGGAAGGGAGAGACTCAAACATGTTTATGGGCTGAGGAGAAGGAGTTGGTAGAGGAGACCAGGAGAAGCAGAAGATGTGAGAGAGAGGACGATCAATGGAGCTGGAGCCTGAGGAGTGGGAGGTGGCAGGGGGTGGGGGGGGGAGGGTGGGGCGAGTGGATCAAGAGCCAGGCTGGCTGGCAATTGTAGGGGAGAGACCGCGTCTCCTCCAGGGCCGGGGAGGAGGCAGGAAGCTGGCTGTTAGGTGGACACGTCTGTGCAGATGTGTTGAAGAGGTTCATACCTGCCTTCTTTTCTGCACCAAGTGGGGGTAGGGTTTTCTGCTGAGAGGGTAGAGGTCTTGAGCAGAGCTATGCAGGCTGGAAGAAAGGTAATGGGAGTGGGAGGTGCCAGGAAGGAAGAGGAAGGACTGCTGAGAGACGCTGCAGGCTGCCTGAGGTGGAGTCCCAGGAACCGAGTGCTATCAGGGTACTAAGGTAGGTCCTTTTGGCTTGCATTGCTCAGCAGCCTGAGGGTCGGAGAAGGTGGGTGGTGATGAGAAACTTAAAGTAAGCTCAGACTGAGAAAGGAGCTACAAAGGTAACAGGGACAGGGTTTCTTCCAAGGACATGCTGCAGCTGTAAAGTGCTGTGATGATCCCTCTCTTTGAGTGACTGCTCCTTTCTTACTCAACCAAGAAACCTAGTTTTCTAAAATCACAGGCTATTATATTGGCAACATTGCTGTTTGAGATTCAGTCAGTGAGGAGAAAACATCCCATTCTTCACCGAGGATCAGTTACTTGGAAACAGAAGCAGCATCAATTTCTAACCCAGGTGTAGAAGTTCAGTTAAAGCAGTTCTTGCCACTACCTTCTAATGTATCTTTTTTTTTTTTTTAAAGATTTTATTTATTCATTCATTTATCCCCCCCTTGCTGCTTGTGCTCGCTGGGTCAGCTAACCACGCCGTGCGGGCAGGCCTCCCATATGGTAAACGGGAGCCCTACTGATTGAACCACAGCCGCTTCCCTCTAATGTATCTTAACTTTGGGGTTTTCAAGGAAATAGGACGGTGAGTCCACTTTGCAGTCCAGACCTGATATTGATCTCTTTCTACCCAGCCATGCTTTGCTCCCAGTCTGTCAGAACACTGCTGTATTTAAATTTGACCTAAACTCCACCCTTCTCCCAATTCCTATAACTTTTTCCCTTTGTTTGGAGAGACACCCCATGGTTTCTCTGGTGTGTGGTCTCTCTCACTGCAGTGCATCAATAAACCTGACTTTGGGTTGTCCCTGGTAGTCTCAGGCTGATTGGGTTAAGATAATGGGGTGAATCCAGGATTAGATTTTATTGGGGAAGTATGGAAGGGAGTTATGAGTATTGGTGAGTGTAAAACTAACCAACCAACTAACCAATTGTCATGGATTGAATTGTGTCCCCCCAAAAAAGATATGGTAAAGTCCTCATCCCAGGAACCTCAGAATGTGACCTTATTTGGAACTGGGCATTTACAGATGGAATTAGTTAAGATGAGGTCAAATTGGAGTGGGTATCCTTAATCTGATATGACTGGTATCCTTATAAGAAGGGGAAAGGAGACAGGGACACAGTGAGAGAAGACGGTCAAAGATGACAGGGGCAGAGATTGGCATCCAAGGACTGTTGGCAACTTCCAGATGCGAGTAGAGAGGCATGGGACAGATTCTTCCCTGTATAGACTTCAGAGGGACTTGGCCCTGGTGACACCTTGATTTTTGGCCTCCAGAACTGGGGGACTAAACATTTCTGTTTTTTGTTTTTTTTTTTAAACCAGTTTGCCATACTTTGTTAGGCAGCCCTAAGAAACAGACACCACTAAGACCCCAAGCTCCCAAAACATATTTTTTCTGAAATCCTTAGAGTTGAGAATGAGTTTCAACTGGCAAGTGTGTAAGTCGTCCACAACCTTGACTTGTACATCAACTTCTGGATCTTGAAATACGTGTGTTCTGTGACTAAAGAATTATCTCTGGCACGAATGAGGTATCTCACTACCAGGCTCACCTGGGTGTGCGTGTGTGCGTGCCACGCCCCTCGGCCCCCACATTCCCGACTTAGGGGTTCTGTGGAGACCTACAGGCTCACCTTTCCCACAGGATGTTGAGCATTCTGTTGTCCCCAGCTGCTTCCAGTTGTGATCCCGGCTTCGCCGTGGGGGCTGTGGTGCTGGTGGCATCAAATTATCTGGCCGATGGGGAGAAAATCTGTCTGGCTGCCTGACTGGGAAGGTCTGGGCTGATTCTGAGGTGAACGTTACTGCTGCCTCCCTATGTAGTCCTTCCTTCTCCTCGGTCCTCTCCTTCTCTGCTCCCTCTTCCTGGCTCCTAGCATCTGTTACCAGCTGGCCGTTGAAGGGTTCCCCTGGGGAGAGGCAAGCACAGGAACACAGAGGCAAGGTCACGGGAGCACATATTTAAAATAAGCAGACACGAATTTCCTCATGTTCAAGACATTAAAAATCAATAAGTAAAAGGTGAACATCCCAGGAGAAAAAGGAGGCAGTTCACATAAGGAGAAATAAAAACAGCCCAAAGTCATATGAAAATGCTCTGTTTCACTCATAATTAAAGAACTACACGCAAAAAGAACAACTTTATTTACCTAACAATAAACTCTAGAAAGTTTGTAAACCCCTAAACCCCTTATTGAAGGTGCAGGAAATGCATTCTCATACACCGTGGGTGAGCTTGCAAATAAATGCAAATTCTGGGCAGGCATTTTGGCGATACATATACAAATTTTAAATGCCTATACTCTTTGACCTAGAAATTCAGTTTCTAGGAAATTCATCTTACAGGATAAGCTCATTCTTTTACACAAAGCTGTGTGTACAAGGGTGGTCACTGAAGCATGATTTGAAATAGCAAAACATTAGAAAGGATTTAAATGCCCACCCATGATATTGGTTAAATAAATTATACTCCAATGGAATGAATGGAATATTATGTAAGTTTTGAAAAGAATGCAGTAAATCGATATGTTCTGACATGGAGGTATGTCTATGATATGTTGTCTGGTGAAAGAACAAAGCATAGGAGAATTCAGTTTGTACACACACACACACGTATACACACAGATGTGACAGGACATTTTTGAGAGATGAATTTGTGTTTTGCTATCTTTATCCCCTACTTCCTCCATGTCGGAACAAGCAGACAAGCCCTTTGGTTTCCTGCCTTGGATCTTTTTTTTTTTTTCAATAGGGGAGAAAGCAAAAGCTGCTTGAAGTCAACAGTTCTTGCTACAGTACAAGCCTGAGCTCTCAGTCAGGGAACATCTGCATTCTTGAGGGCCAACTCCAGGTGATGAGGAGGAAGGATGAGGGTATGAGGAGAGACAGGAATCTGAAGCACCTGCCCAGGCAACATCCAGGAAGAGGCCACACCCATCGCTCCTGCGCGCAGGCTGGACGGAGCAAGGCCCTAACCTGAAGATGGTCCCACAAGGCTACTCCTGTGGGCACCTCCATGGGACCGGCATGGGCAGACCACCCAGGGGCTTAGACAGCGCCTTGGCCCATTTAAGACCCTGGGATCCTTGCTGATCTCTGGGGGTGGGGAGCCCCCGAATTGATGGAGATTGAATTTTCTACCAATTTTAAAGAAGGGTGAAGTTAAGGTTGATTTAAGTTGACGTACGGAAAAGCACGACGGGCACTGTTCCTTGTACACTAGAGATTGTAGACAAGGATTCAGCTTGGCTCCATTGGTAGAAACGGGCTGGGCAGAATTCCTCCCAACTGTTAAGAGACAGTCCATCTGGGAAGGAGGATAGGGATGGGGGCTTTCTACTTCATATTTCTATTTTGAATGAATACTGTTCAAGCATGTATTACTTTAATATAAAATAAGGAGATAAATTCTAGAGTAGCTGTAGAATATAGTTAAAACTAGGAAGGCTTTCTTAACCCTTTTATCAGTACTTTCTTACTTAGTTGGCAAATTAAGTCAAGCATATTGGTATAAATGGGACTGTCCAGAATGTTATCAGACAAAAATATTTTTCAATCATTTGAGGACCTTGCATGTGCCAGATGTTGTCCTGGGATGGCCCCCCTATCACCACCTGTCCTCCCAAAATGCAAAAAACAGAAACTTGTGAGGTTTCTTATCTCTATTTTGTAGACTGAGAAATATATTCAGAGAAGTTATTGACTTGCCTGAGGTTGCACAGCAAGAAAGTTGCAGAATTGGATTCAAACTCTGATCTCCTTACTTGGCCAACAAGGAGAAGGAAGATGCTTCAGGAAGCCCCTCCTCACCAACTTTTTACAGCTGACCCCTTCCAGGCCCGCCCCGCCCCAGGCAGCCTATCCCAGAACCAGCACGCTACCCCTAGCTGAGCACCCATTAGGCTTGTCCTCCATCGTCTGAGGGTTTCTAGGACAATCCTGATATCAAACAATCTGACTAACTGCCCCGATAAGTCACCAACAGGCCTCAGAGATTTTAATATGTTGCCATCTAACCTTGGCCTCTCAGCAACTCAGACTGTGTACTGCTGCTCCTGGAAATGCCATGAAAATTCTCCTGAGCCTGCTGACTGGAGTCTAGAAAACACGCCCTCCCCATGTGTTGAGTATATACCAGGCTGTCCTCTCGGTGAGCCGGGGGCTCCTCCCAACCTGTGACAATCTGATAACCTGGTTGTCGGATTCCCAGCCCATGAAGGACGGACAGGCTGGCTCTTGCATCTGTCCGCTGACCTCCTAGGAAGGAGGACCGGGCAACCTCTGGGCAGCATAAGACGTACAGGCCATGGTCACGCTGGCTAGTCTGAGGTTGCTGCCCAGGTACGGCACCTGGGAAAACAATTTCTCCAAACTCCCCTTTCCTTTCTCTTAAAACGAGGCTAATACTAGTACCTCCCCCAGAGTGCTGTTGTGAGCATTCAGTGAGTGAATCTCCGTAACAGGCTCAGCACAGAGTGTGGCTCCTAGCAAGGGCTCAGTGCCCCGGAGCTAGTACCATCAGTAATGTTTCTGCAGACTGCCCAGTCCTAAAAAAGAAAAAGAGAGTCTCCTTTTGGCTAGTAGAGAAATATCCGCAGAACCAGAGTGGCTTCTATACCCAGCACTGGCCAAGGGTAAGCCGCCTGCGCTGTCTGGAAGCAGAGCCCACCATGGAGCCCCGAGGTGGGTGTGAACTCGTCATTCTTTCCTTATTGGTCAAAGTATTATTAATGGAAGCAAATGGGGACCAAGAGAAAAGGCCTGACAGAATTGACAGAACAATGGCCCACCAAAGATGTCTACATCCTAATCCTCAAAGCCTGTGAATATGTTGACCTACTGCACAAAAGGAACTTTGCAGCTGTGATAGAGTTAAGAATCTGGAGATGAGAGAGTATTTTGGGATTATCCAGGTGGGCCCAATGTAATCCCAAGGGTCCTTAGAAGAGGGAGTCACAAGGATGTGTGTCAGAGAGGGAGATGTGCAGACACAGGAGAGGGTCAGAGTTAGAGACGTGAAGGGGCCTCCAGAAGCTGGAAAAGGTGAGGAAATGGATTCTCCCCTTGACCTCCAGGGGGGCTGTGGCCCTGCTGACACCTTGACTTTGGCCCGGTGAAATCTGTTTCATACTTTCAACCTCTAGAACGGTAAGATAATAATTTGCATTATTTTAAGTTATCAAGTTTGAGGTACTCTGAGTGCTTGGCAGCACAACAAGGGATTTTACCTGGTCTCCTGTGAGGTGGCACCTGCGGGCTGATGGCGTTGGTCCCCATGATAACATACTCGTAGTGGACTCCTGGGTTAGGCTGCTGGTGTATCATCTGAGGACACAAAGGCCAGTGTCAGCCGGCATACCTGCACCTCCTCGTTCCTTTGGTACTAATAGTGTAAGTGACACTATCTATAAATGAGTGGGTTGATTCCCATCTTGTAATATTAGCGAACCTGGGACAGATCAAATGAAACTTATTTCCGGGTATCTTTTTGTTATTTGCTTTTGTAGAATCAAGTGCTTAATCTCTGAGAGAATCAGAAGAAAACTAGGCTAAAAGTCAAGATTTTATAAATTCAAAATAGGAAGATGGAAAGAGTGACAAAGGCTTCTGTTGGCTTCCAACCATCCTGTATCTTGCCTTAGATTTTGCTCAGTGCTTTCAAAATTTCCAAAATGGATCAACATGTTCACCCTACAGGAAAACTGTTTGAGCACTAGGTGGCGAGACGGATCCATACAAAGAAGGACCAGACTTGGCCCAGGGATCCTTGAGGTTTCTTGGAAGTCCTCTACCTGGCCGGGCAGGCTGGCTCAGGAAAGGTTTGCCCCAGCCCTCTCCCTCATTGGATTTTTGGGTCCCTTCCTCCCTCATCCATGGAGAGCTCCAGAACCTTGGGGTCAGAAAAACATGTGCTGTATTCTCTCAGAAACCTATGAAAAAAACAGGACAGTGAGCAAAAAGCTGCATAGGGCTGTGGAAGTTGAGCAACTGAACATTGTCAGGGACAAAAAAAAAAAAAAGCATAAAACAGAACAACAAAAAAAAACCCAAAATAAATCAGTTTGGCCCAGCAGAATAAATCCTTCCCTATTGTCTTTGGAGCACAAAGCCCCTCATGGTCATGACTTTCCTGGTGGGATGAGGGGTGCAGGGCTAAATGGAGCAGTAGGATGAGAATCGGGGGGTATAGCATGAGCCAGGCAGAGAGACACTGTCACGTTTTGACATTTCTGTCTGCTGTTTTTAAAAAGTGGCTCTCCTGTTGACCAGCTGGAGTGCATTCCTTCATCCCACAGTTTTTTATTTCTTCATCTTGAGAAGGAGGAGGATGGAATCACAGCTGATCTCTTCTCTTAGATGCCTTCTAGCTACAGGAATCTCTGAGTCATTCCTGCAAGGCGCGGGGTGGGGGGGCAGGGGTGTCGAATGATATCCTGTTAGGTTCCCGAGAGCGTCTCTTCTCTCCTCTTGTGCCATCATCTCTGAGCCCTCCCCGACTTGTGAAATGGGACCTCCATTCTATAAATTACCTGCAGAAAGGCAGACCTGAGTCACTGGGATCCTCACATTCCAGGAAGAGATACCTGGCACTGAGGAAAGACAGTGGTGAGCATGGAGCCCCCGAGTGTACAGTGGTGCGACCTCAGGGTCCTGCTGTCTGCCCATGTCCCTAAATTTATCTTTCCAAATAATCACTCCACCCTTCCTCTCCCGTGCCTCTTCTGTGTGAGCACTCTGCCAAGGCAGCCTTTGTCCTGCGTGTGAAATGAGTGCTGGCTGCCACATCCCAGGCCCACAGCGAGATCTTCAACAACCCGAGCTTTTAATCTCTGATGCCAGTAGAAATTTACCCAGAGCCAAACAACCAACTGGACAGCCTTAAAAATATCCAAGATTAGCAATAATAAGGCTTCCTTTATAATTTCTGGTCCACAAGCCACTAGGCCCAAGAGGAATGGACAGATAACCGAGCAGCTGGAGAGATAATGTAAGTGCAATTACTAACATTTATAAAACTTGGACACAGCCAATATCACCTAGATTTAGCATGGCTTCGGGGACAGTAATATATACATTCATTTTTATCAGAAATGAATGTATACTATTATATCCAGAGCTCATTCTTTTTATCAGAAAGTTATTTCGAGCTTTTACTTCTTGTCATCTTTTATTTCCTGATCTTTTAAGAAGACTGGATTCTAGAGGTTCCTTTTAAAAATAAGGACCATCTTAAACTCTGGAGCAACTCGGTATTTTAGTTTCTTGTACAAAAAATGCAAGTTCTGTCTTTGCAGAACCTCTGTACTGTTGCTCCAAGCTTCACTGATTCATCTGGACCACTCTGGAGTTCTTGTTTCTTCATTTGCTGTAAGAGAGTTCGAAGAAGGCTGGGAACTGTGAGTGGTCTTGTTCTGCTTTGGCCATTTGCTTTCTTTTGCCATATAAAAGAAAACAAGCCAAATTAGCATTAGAAGGAAAGGGCCTGGAGGAGATCCAACCCTCATGAAATAAAGGATATGTTTTGCCTCCGATTTGGTTCAACAAGTAAAATTGGTTTTACTGGGTCAATAAACTCTGAGGGTAATAAGCATCTGGTAGAGTTTAAGGTTTCTGTGAGCTAGGCACATTCAAAAGCAAACGGTCAAGATGAATGCCAGGCATCTAAGGGGCACCTCGACCAGGCTCCACTCATGATTTTATTGAGCACAGGCAACGATTTCCGGCTTTTTTGTTCTAAGTGTGGTCCTTAGTAGCAGCAAGATAGAAAATTCAGAGAACAGCCCAGAAACCTCCAAACTCACATAGACATCCAAGATCTCATTAGTGGGACCTTCAGCCAAAAAGGACTCTCCTGCAGTGCTCGAAATCTCGTTTGGACGCTTGTAGGTAAACATCGTCCCTCCGCCCTCGTATTTCCCAGGCCGATCAATCGCCCAGTTCCCGTTGATGATGGAGCGACCAGAACGGCTTCGCAAGGCTGTAGAGAAAAATGAGACGATTCCTCGGGTAAGCCCAGGATGTACACAAGAAAGTGAACAGACTCCCCTCATGGCTGGCTTATTCATTCATTGAGTTTTTCATTAGGATCCACCATGTGCCAAGCACCCAGGTCCCCCCCACCCCAGTTAGGCATCTTGATCATATACCCTTGTGCTTAATCACTTCTTCAAATCTCTTCAATCCCTGCAACTATTTGGACTTAGTATAGAAATGAAGCCTTGGAGAGAAGGATGCAGAAAACAGGGAGGGAAAGGAGAAAGTTAGAGGAGGAAGAAAAAAGTGGGGGTGGGGGGAGGAACCTAATTTATATTAAATACCATTATCTAGGTGAGGGGTTGCACATTGGCAGCCCAGGGGCTGATTCTGGCCCATAGATGGGATTAGTTTGGCCTTTATGGTATTTTCTTAAAAATAACTGAGCCCAAATTTAAGAATTGGGATATTTCACATAAAAACTTTAGAGTTCTAGCTTCTCTTGTAAAACCGGAGGACATGTTCACATTGGCTCCACATTCTCTCAAAGCAGCAATTAGCTGGAGCTGATTGCTCCCTTTAGATGCAGGCTCTAGTTTGCCCCAATCCCCAATCCCCACCACTCTCTATTACTCCCCAACACTGTGGCTAAATCTCATTACCATTCATTACCATGCTGCTTTGTTAATTTTCTTATAATTTTTGCCATACACACCTCTGCTAAAAGTGGCAAAGCTAAAGACAGACCAAGAGGGCTGTATTATTTTCTTCTGCCTGGCTAGTTTCAGTCATTTATATCACCTGACTTTTGGGGGCATTTGAGGTTTCAACCTGTGTAAGATATCTCCACAAACACTGTCAAAATTAATCCTCACAACAACATTGCCAAGCAGATGCTATTATTTCCATTTTTCAGAGGGTGGCTCAAAGGCATGAGGAAAGTTCAAGTTCATGAAGACAGGAGGTGACAGCACTATGATTTGGAGCCCTCATTCAGGAGGGAGGTCAGAGAGAAGAGGCACAAGGAACAAGGTATTAGGTTAACGGGAGAAGAAAGAGTGGTACCCAAGAGCAGACGCTCTTCCTTTACACTTTTGGTTCCTTGAAACCCACAAGCCAATTCAGAAGATATCCTGTCTGAAAAGCCACGTAGCCTAGTACCTCTGTGATGGCTGCAGGCATTTTATACCTTCACTTTACAGAATTCCTAACTTTATTATTATTATTTTTTACAATTTAGTATGGAAAAATTTATACGTAAACAAAAGTAGTGAGAATAGTATAATGAACCTCCATGTACCCAACTTCAGCAATGATCAATTCTTGTTTAATCTTGTTTCACTGGCAAATCCCAGACTCCATTTATCCTTAAATTTTTTGGTGTTTGTCTCTAAAATATAAAATATAAGGACCCTTTTTTTCTTCTTAAACCCATTTTCAGCGTGTTTCTGCAATGGGCCCTCCCAGAGACAAGGCCACTAGAGGCAGAAGCTGCACGAAGGGGCAGAAGAGCCTCTAATCTTTTGGTGGCCTCCCCCTGTGGATTGCCTTGCCTGGATGGTTGGTCACCATGGTTACTGGGGGACCACTTGATAATCCCATGATTATCAAATATAAAACCAGTCCAGTTTACTGGGTGGCAAAAAAGGGTCAACAGTTGTGGTCACTCATCAAAAACCACATTTCTGGGAGTGGATGTAGCTCAAGTGGTTGAGTGTCTGCTTCCCATGTATGAAGTCCTGGGTTTGATCCCTGGTATCTCCTAAAAACAAACAAAAGAAAACAACCGAAAAAACTATCTCTCACTGGGGTATGGATGTAGCTCAGTGGCTGAGCACCTGCTTCCCATGTACAAGGTCCTGGGTTTAATCCCTGGTACCTCCTTAAAAACAAACACATACACACAAAAAACCCCACACTTCCATACAAGGGTGTCTACTCCCTCACCCCCCACTCATTCCTCAACTGAGGATCTCTGGTCTGGCTCCCACCTCTATCACTCCACTGAAACGATTCTCATTAATGTCACCAAGACCTCCATGTTGCTGAATCCAAAGCCTCCTCTTACTATATGCCTCAACAGCTTTTGGCTCTGCTGACTACTCCATCCTATTTGAAATACTCTTTCACCAGCTTCTGGGACATCACACTCGGCTTGTTTTCCTTCTGCTGAGTCTTAGCATTCTCATATCTGTTTTCTTTTCTGCCTCATCTTTCTCTACTCAGCCATTAAATATTAGAGTACCTTAAGGATTAAGAACAGACCTGCATTAGATGCTATACTCCTTTCATGGGTACCTTTCAGAAAACCAAGTACAATTATTCCCAAGCAAATGAAAAGATGCTCAATCTCACTTGTAATCAAAGAAATGCAAGCCAAAACAAATGAGATATTTTTGACCCAGCAGATGGGCAAATAGTTTTCCAAAATATGCTACTGCTCAGTCTTGATAGGAGTATGAGTAATTAAGTACCCTATACATTGCTGATGGGTATGTGAATTGATTTGACCATACTGGAGGGCAATTTGTTTATATTGTTAGAACTTTAACTCGAGAATTCTACTTCTAGGAAACAACTTGAGAGACATACTTCTGTAAGTAACCAAAGGTATCTGTGACAAGGATATTCTTTGCAGAATTTTTTAAAGAGAGAAAAACTGAAAACAACCTAAATGTTCATTAGTAGAGGATTGCTCAAGTAAATGATCATACCATACACTCACACAATGGAATACCATGTGGCCCTAAAAAGAATAAGATAGTTCTGTGTGTGCGGATATAGAAAGATCTCCATGATATGTTTTTAAATGAAACAAAGATGTAGAATAGTGTGTTTGGTATGACCCCATTTTGTGTACATTTTAATATAAGCATATATCTATGTATTCCAGGCACATAAAAACAACTTTTTAGAGCAGGACAGTCATAAAACTGTTAATATTTGGGGAAAGTGCCTGGGGGTTAGGTTGGGATGGGAGACAGGAGGGGAGATATTTATTTTCCATTTTATATCTTTGAACTACCATTAAAATTTTTTAACCATAGGCACATATTACTTTTCTTAAAGCTTTGAAATTTAAATTAATGTAAAGGAAATGGGTACAAGCAGAAATACTCCTGAGGGATATATATTTTCTCTTTTTTATAGCTTCTCCTTAACACCCCATTCAGGACATCAAAAACTCAGAATTGTGGTAGGTTCTAGTTAAGACTTTATTGCTCTTAATGTCCAGATTATAGAAAGGTTATTATCTGGAAACCAAAGTCCATTAAAGAACCCTTTCAGATATTGTACCGGAGAGAGAGCTGCAAGGGCCTCCCCAGGAAATAAAAATGTGGGCCCCCTGAATCATTTTATCATCTACCACTGTTACCCACACATCTCGTTGGAAGGTTTAGATGATTCTTTAACCATACCAAGCAAAGAATAAAAAAGCCTTATCAGATTTTTTAGCAAACATGGTCCTGATTCCTTAAGCCCAGGGGCTAGCTTCTGAAACAGCTTCAAAACTGGCCACCACCTGGCCTTGAATATTGAAAACAGCTGCACCTGCAACTTATGTGCCTGTAAGCAGTTCCAGGGCTATTAGTGGGGTCCAGAACCACCTCACAAAAAGGTGCAGGTGGCTCGCGGCTCTTACTGGGAGGGTGTGTTCACTGAGGGTCAAGCTGAAAAGGTAACCTCACAGCTATGTCAACATGAGGAAATCATGACTCTCGTTTGACAGCTGGGTTTTATTCCAGTTTGAGTTGTCTGGGCTGGATGTTTATTTTTTGCCTAAAATAAACCAACAAAGTCCTTCTCCAAGATTTGTATAGGAAAAGCTTGTGGATGAAGCTGTGCTTAGTAGACACTTGGGCATCATAATTTTAGTGCCCAAGTTGATGACCCAACCATTTCCTCTCATAGTCAAGTAAAGAAGGAGGTTTCCTTAGAGCAAACAGACCACTGTGCTCCAGATCTCTACATCCCTTTGAAAAATGAGGGTTAAGTTCTTCCTAGCAATAAAAGACCACGCTTCTTAATGTTTCAGCAGGTCTTGGAAGCTAATGGGCAAGGATCATATCAGACCCAAGGACTAAGAGGTCATCACTGCTCGTCCCTGCCCCAGGCCAGCTGGAGGTCTGTAGCCTGGTGCCTTTGCCATTTCCAGTTCCATTTATGAGCCTCCATGGAACCCCGCAGGTGGGCATGGACCCAAGTGATGGAATGAATTAGCTAATCTGGATCCCCTAAAAATGGCACATACTATACACGCAACTCTACATTTCATACTATCACCTTAGAGGGATCTGTGAATTACATATTTATTTTCACTGACCTTCAAGCAAAACTTAGTGCTTCCTACTTTTATGGATGCAGACAACAAGCCAGAGTAGTATTAGCAGTACTGTGACTTTGTCACCAATAGAAATCACACATGTACTCAGATGACATTTCAGGTATTTTGAAATATTGTTAAAAATTCATCAATATTTTGAAATTATAATAATTATTAGACTCTCCATTAGATCCAGTATGTTAAGGAAGCATGTGTTACAATATTAAAATTTGTTTTTTAAATATTTGTACAAGTGTATGTCAATATAATTGGCTTCATTTGTAATCTGGATTTTATCTTATGGATTTTGAAACAAATATTCTGAGAAGGTGCCCATAAACTGCCAAAGGGGTCCATGACACAAAAATGCAAGGAAACCTTGGTCTTCAAAATACAAATGAACTCACATAATATGGAAGCCAATCCTATAAGACAAGCAAGATACATATTATCTTTGTTATGCAGATGAGGAAATAGGCTTAGGGAGATTAAGTTGCTTGCTCAAGGTCACAGACTATTATGCAGAGCTCAGGATGTGACCGCTGATGCTCTGATTCCATATTCATCCCAGGACACCAGCGGTTCTCAAAGTGTGGTCCTTGGACCAGCAGCAGCAGCAGCAGCACCTGGAAGCTGGTTAGAGGTGTAGATTTTGGGGCCCTACCCCAAGTTGGGTAGATCAGAAACTCTGGGCGTGGGGCCCAGTGTCTGGGGTTAGCAAGTCTTCCAGTTGATTGTGATGAGAACCACTGCAGTCTATACCTTTTTCACCTCTTATTTTTGAGTCCTGATTAAAGGAGAGGGCTTGCCTGAGGTTTGCTAGGAAGGATTGCCCTTCTCATAATCTGGCTTTGTCTGTGCAATAAGGTAGGCACTGAGAGGGAGGTGAAGCGCCAGGCTCTGGGGGCGGCGGGGAGGCTGGGGGATCCCTTCAATCCTGCTACTGAAGCCCCTCCCCACACTGCCCTCCCTGTACGACCATCAAGGTTCACAGACTCGACTTCCCAGGCATCCCCATGGATTCCGAGTCATCAGCAATCAACTCTAGAGGACACCTATAGTCATGTGACCCAAACACAAAGCAGAGGCAGTAAGAGTTTAAGTGTGACTGATCCTTGGAGGGGTATAAAAGAGAATCCAATTCAACTCCACAAAAATGTATTAAGCACTTATTATATGCAAGACAGTAAGTAGTTCTGTTAAATTCTGGGAGGCACAGTTTTTCACATTTTCCCATTACTGAAATTGGCTGTATCTTACCAACATTTTAAAAAAAATCGCTTAGATATATATAGCAAAGGACTCAAATTATAAGTGTGTGTCTGATGATTTTTTACATTTGTATTATACCTGTGAACCTACTGTTCAGATAAAGGTACAGAACATTTCCAGCTCCCTAGAAGGCTACTTCTTGAAGTCATTACCCCACCCCCACAAGTCCCAAAGCTTATCACCACTCTGCTTTTCTACTCTTACAGATTAGTTTTGCCTGTTTTTAAACTTCATATAGGGAAACAGATGTGGCTCAAGAAGTTCGGCGTCCGTCTACCATATGGAGAGACCGGGGTTCGATCCCCGGGACCTCCCGGTAAAAAATAAATAAATAAATAAATAAACTTCATATAAATGTAATTCTACAGTGTATACTCTTCTGTGTCTGACATCTTTTATTTAATTTTATATCCCTGAGATTCACCTACATTGTTGTATATATATGTGCATGTGTATGTATCAGAATTATACATATATATATATAGATCTTTTTCATAGTTTTTTAGTGTGATATGAATATGTCACTATTTATTTTTTTCTTCTATTTTTGATGGCCATTTGGGTTGTTTCCAGTTTTGGGCTCTTATGGAAAAGCTTCTATAATCATTCTTGTACAGGCATACCTTGGAGATATTGTGGGTTTGGTTCCAGACAACGGCCATAAAACAAATATCGCGATTAAGCAAGTCACACCAATTGTTTTGTTTCCCAGTGCATATAAAACTAATGTTTACACCAAGTCAATTAAGTGCACAATAGCATTATGTCTAAGAAAACAATATACATACCTTAATTAAAATGTGACACAGAAAGTGAACACATACTGTTAGGAAAATGGTGCTGGTAGACTTGCTCGATGCAGGATTGCCACAAACCTTCAATTTGTAAAAAATGCAATATCTGTGAAGTGCAATAAAGGGAGGCACAATAAAATGAGGTATGCCTGTACATGTTTTATTGGTGGAAATAATCCCTCATTTCTGATGGGCATATATCCCAGAGTGGAACTGCTGGGTCACAGGATACATGTGTGTTTAGCTGCAGTAGGTACTGCTAAATATTTTTTCAAAGTGGCTATTCCCTGTAGTTGAGAACCCTGGGTTCTCAGTGTGGAAAGGGGCCATACAAACATGGAATGGGAGAAGGCAAGATAGACTCCTGTGTGATGGATTTGAATTTGAGAGAGCGTCTGCTTTGAATTCATGATTTTGAAATTATGTATATGTATACGAATGCTTCTAGTACATGTGTATATATATATAATACATGTGTATATATTTATTCGTATGTATGCATATGTGTATGTTCATATACTTGCCTGTATTTCCTAGTTCTGCCTGCCGAGGGGACTAAGAAGCAAAGACACTGCAGTAGCACTAAGCACTCTAATCTCCTAGTAGCATCCCCACTAAAAGGCACCATTTCATGGAGAAATGATGTTTTGAAGGCTGGTACAACATAAGCCTGGAAGAGCTTAAAAAACCTGAAAGTAAGGAAGTGTTCACAAAAACAATGGGGATGGAACATAGCCAAAGGAATTAGGAAAAAAAAAAGACTTAAATCCTTTGTACACAAATGTTCATAGCAACACTATTCACAACAGCCAAAAGGTAGAAACAGCCCAAATGTCCATCAAAGGGTGAATGGATAAACTAATTGTGGAATTGTGGTATATACATACAATGGAATATTACTCAGCCATAAAAAGAATGATCTTCTTTAATCTTAATTGGTATAGAGTTTCTGTTTGGGGTGATGGAAGTACAATGCTGTGAATATGATTAACACCAATAAATTGTATATTTGAATATGGTTACAAGGGGGAAAATTAGGTTGTATATATTTTTCAGAATTAAAAAAAAATACACCATAGAACTATATAACACAAACAGTGAACCCTAAGGTAAGCTATGGACTATAGTTAATAGTATAATTATAATAATGTTTCATAGATTGTAACAAAGGAACCACACTAATGAAAATTGTTAATAGGGAAAACTGTGTGTGAAGGGAAATATGTGGGAACCCTGTTCTTTCTGCATGGTTTTTACATAAACCTACATCTCTAATAAAAAAATCAGTTGGTCAAAAAAAATGACTGAAGTTCTGATACATGCCACAACATGGATAAACCTTGAAAACATTAAGCTAAGTAAAAGCCAAGCATAAAATATCACATATCGTATGATTCCATTTACATAGGAGAAAATAGGTAAATCCAGAGACAGAAAGCAGATTGGTGGTGCCAGGGGCTGGGAGGAGGGGAAAATGGGGGAGTAGCTGCCTAATGAGTACAGGGATTCCTTTTGGGGTGATGAAAATGTTTTGGAACTGGGAAGCGGCTGTGGCTCAATCAGTGGGGCTCCCGTTTACCATATGGGGGGGCCCGGGTTCGGTTCCCGGGGCCTCCTGGTGGGGGCGGGCCCGCCTGCATGGAGTGGTTGGCTGACCCGGCGAGCGTGAGCAGCAAGGGGGGGATAAATGAATAAATAAATAAAATCTTAAAAAAAAAAAATAAAAAAAAAAAAGTTTTGGAACTAGAGGTGGTAGTTGTGTACTGTTGTGAATGTACTAAATGCCTCTGAATTGCTTACTTTAAAATGGTTAATTTTAGCTGACTTTCACCTCAATACACAAAAAGTGGGAAAAAAGAACGATGGGGACATGTCACAAGGACACAGGAGTTGCCCAGTTTCTATTATTACGTTTATTTCTCTGTGCTGTAATTTGCTTATGTACCTGCCTCCATTGCTAAAAGGTAAATGCCTTAAAGACAAATATTGTGACACAGTATTTGCTCCAGTACTTGGCTCTTGGTAGGCACTCAATAAATCTTTGCTGAATAGAATTAAATTTGAGCTATATATTTCTAATCTCTCGTTTTAACCTGGGACTTCAGATAAGATATTCTTGGAAACTCCTTAAAGTCCTGCTTACATTTGGATATTCCTGTTTAAGAATTCCAATCTCAAAAATGTCCTCCTTTCTTGACCAAAATGGTAAACATATGCAGTGATGCATGAAAAACCTGTTTAAAAAGGCGAACATCTCTTCTTAGGTAGATCCAAGTCCAGTTTAATAAAACGTCCAAATCATGGTTTCTGTTAAATATATACACACATCACACAGTAATTTTTCAGTTCAGATTCACTTTGGCATCTTGAGTTTAGCTAGACTTGAACCTGTGTGATTTTCTAAAACGCAATGTCATGTGTTTGGACTGAACATCAGAGCATATGAGAGAAAGAAGGCTGGCTTTCTCTTTGGCACTGTATGACCACAGGTTGTAAGGGGCTTGAATAAAGAGACATGCCAAGGCTTTCTTCTTATGCTATTGCTACATTATAGCTAAGTGTGGCTAATTCTCATTCTTTAAGATATTAGCATGTTGGGTTCGTTTTAACACCAAATTTCTTTTGAATACCTACCGATGATAAAGAAAGTCTGTGTTGTTTTTAAGCCCCAAATAATGTTGTATGAAATAGATCCCACCTATAGATTCAGTAACCAAAGAAACTGGGCTAAGGAGTATTGAGGAGCTGCAAAGATAGGACACAGCCTGCGACTTTGGGAGCTCAGAGAATACTGGGGCCAATATTTGGGTCAGACCCAAGATGCTAATACAAGGTGAATAGAGAGGCAGGAACATTTCCTAGTGTGTAGAGTTGCTGGGCGAGGGGATGGCATTTGAGCAGAGGTTTGAAGGGTAGGGAGCAGTTCTCCAGGCAGTGGGTACAGGAAGGGCTGTGATGCTACAGGGAATGTGAACAGTCTGGCGTGGCTAGAGAAGATGACCCTGGGGTGCTGGGTGTGTGTGTGCGGTAGAATGGGGGCTGTGGAGTGAGAGCCCCCGGAGACAAGGTAGGCAGGAGAGACCTCGGGGAAATGGAGGGCTCGACTGCATGGCCACTGGGGAGCTGGTAAAGGTTTCTGATCAGGACAGGGCTACCTGAGATGTGTTTTAGAGATGACTGTTCATTCATCTCATAGTTTCTGAGCCCTTGCACACCCCTCTCTGCTCAGAGACAGCACCAACTCTGCAGTGGCTATCTAAGGACCTCTTTCAGCTGACCTGTCTGCTCCCCACTGCAGGGAGTCTTTTAGAAGGAATTCCAGGAGTCTAATTGCTCTAACAGGTCTCACTATACCTCAGTTCATCTAGAGAGAAACTCAGAATCATTCTCACCTTAAATAAAGCCTGCTTCCCAATTTCTCCTCCTTTTTCTTTAAAAATGATTTTCCCATTACTCAGAATCAAGTTTTGGCAATCATCTTTGCCTCTGCCCCCTCCTTCTCCCTCGCTAGCCAATCACTCCTTGGGCACAGCATCTCCTCCTCTGCACTGCTGCTCCTGCCCAGTCACTGCCTGCATCCAAGCTCACTTTGCCTCACACCTGGACCATGGCAGAGGCCTGCCTATGGCTCTCTGTGTGCCACCCTAGGTTAATCCTCCTGAGACACCTCTTTCACCTGTAACTCCTCTGCCTGGAAATCTCTATGCCTAAAGGATTACGCCTACCTTCCTCTGATTCGCAGTCAAGGTCTTCTGTGATTTGACCTTACTTCCGACCACCTAACTAGCACCCTCATCTTCATTCAATCAAGTTCAGAAGAGGTTGATAATCTATATCTCTCAGTATTATCTTTAATAATTAATAATATTATTATTCTACTCTCATTTTTTAGAGGGCAGGAACCCTGTCTTATTTAGTATCTGGCAAAAAGGCACTAAATAAATGCTGTCAGATAAAGTTAGCATCCCCTGTTTGTCCTGAGGTCCTGTTCAAGCGCTAGCTATTCCCTGATTCTCTGTCCCATGCACTGTCTCCTGCTTCTAACCTCTAAACCTTCATCTTAGTGGCATGTCCTGTTCTTTGAGGCTTAATCAACTGTTGTCTTGATTGTTCATTTTTCTATTCTAAATGTTATATCTAAGTTCCCGAAGATATTTTTAAACTTCTGGAGCAGAGAGGTTTAATTACTCAGACTCTCCAGCTCATGGTGCAGTGCCACCACAGTGGACAGTACACAAGGCCCTCTTCTTTTGTTTTATTTTTTCCTTCATACCAGATTCCCATTGCCATTAGCCCCTGTCCAGCCCGACAAGCACCTACACTAATGTGATCATATATATAAATATATATGTATAATTACCTAAATGTTACTGTGTTATCAATCGCCCTTTGTTTTCAAGATCCACCACTGTTGCTGTAATGTCCATCGAGATAATCATTTTCTAACTGCTGCATAGTGTTGCATAGGCTACACCTACTTCAACTTTACTTATTCAATCCCTTAGTCCTGTGGGGACTGGCTTTTAAATTTCCTCTTATGACCCACAGTGTCAGTAAAGAGCTGGTATTTAGTAAGGACTCATTGGAGATTTGAAGCCATTTTAAAATAGCAGTGCCATCAATAGCAAGAGGACAAGTATTTTATCAGAAACCATAGATGTGGACAAAAGGTAGCAATATCTGCCCAAGAATGCACCCTCCTCCTGGCACAAATAGGGGAACCTGGGGCTGTTTTAAACACGTCAGCGGTGGGACTAGAATTCAGCTTTTCCTGCCTCCTCATCCCCTGTCACTCTACTCCAGGAGCACCCATCTGTGGCAGCCTCACAGGGCTGTGTATCAGAACCCTACACTAGGGGATCCTGGGATTCCATGTGGGTGACGAGAACACAGCAGAAAATAAATATCCAGAATAGACAGTGAGAGGGAAAACCTGCTTGGTTTGAGGGAAGAAGGCCTTGGCAGCCTTGGGGGTGGGGTGGGGTGGGGTGGGGGGTGGTCCCATTGTTCACAGGACCCACTTGTTGTCTGGGGTCATCCTGCAAGGACAGTCAGCTAAGACTTAAAGCGACTGGTCATTAAAAAAAAAAAAAAATCCACAAAACACAAAAAACAAACAACTCTATAAAACAGGACAGTGCATTATGAACAAAGAGAAAAATGTAATGAATCCTATGGTGTAACACCTATTATCTATTTTTTTATTGTGTGTTCTGTTGTTGCTTCAGAGTGGTAAATGTTCAGTGGTTGTGGAGTGGTGGGTGTATAAATTTGTTTGCAACTGACTAAAATAACAATATTTAAAGCCAGGATGTTAAATAGAGGGAAAAGCCCAGGACCTAACTCTCCTGTGGCTAAAGTGGATGACACTGAGGAATAAGCAGAAGGGTTGGTTCTCGACATCATGGGGCAGCTAGTATTTTAAAGTTTATTACATCATGGACCAAAATAGTTTTTCACATACAAAATGGCTCACAGGTTCTGATTTACATGCTCAAATTTTTTTTTCTAACTATAAACACACAACTATACTTAGCCCAAAGGCCATTCACTGCTGGGGACTTTGGTGAGTAAAAAAAAAAAATCACAAAGATTGGGGTCTAAAAATAGGAAGTCTGAAGCATAAACTTGAATCTAATGATTACATCATGAGGGAAATTCAAATCAACCCATCAAGAGTTATAATCCACATGGCATGGCCCTGACTGCCCCAAGATGATGACACTAAATTCAATCCTAAGTAGCAAATTGATAATGGTAGAAGCAGTTAATATAAAAAAACACAGGATGGGCTTAGATGCTATTTAATATAAGGATTTTATTGTAAGGACACAAATGAACTCAAATTTTGGTGTTTTTTGAGTATGAGAACTCTAAGCAATTCACTTTTAATATCTTTTGGGATCAAAAGTAAAGAATCAATTTCTGTTTAATTATTTAGCCTGATGAGCTATGATTCTGCATGTGCTACTTCTCCAAGACTGAACCACTTATGTCTCTGGCTTTATAAGGATTATACATCTACTGCCACCAACTAGTTGAATAGGTAGGAAATAATTTCCCTTGATGATGGTAATTTAAAATTTTATATTAAATCAAATGGATACTAACTAGAATTAATTTGGAAGATGAAACAATATTTCAAAGAAATGTGGACTTGCAATAGGACAATCTTGGGCTAATTCCTTATTCCCCGGAGGAAAGTACTGTCTTAACTTTCCTAGGCTAACTAGGAGCTTCATAGAAAAGTCTAAGCAGCACTGGTAGAGTGGAATTCTTTCTAACCATCTTGAGAGTCCCAAAATAGCCCTTTTATTTTTTTCTAACACACATCTACCTTCTCCTAGGCTCCTCTACTTTTATAATCTGTTTACTTTTCTTAAAAGAACTTTTTAAGAAATGGAAAATGCCAAACACACTCCAAGTAAACAAAGCAGAACAATGAACTTTCAAGTACCATCACTAAGCTTCAGGAATCATCAACATTCGGTCATTCTTGTCATCTGCTTCCTTATCTTTTTACTTTTCAACACTTCTCTCAGCGGGTGGTTTTGTTCTTTTCCCTGGTAGCATTCACTCAAACCAGACTTCACAAACCTAGTCAAATTTTACATCTCTGTTTTAATTGCATTACCAAATTGGAGTAAGGCACGCAAGGTGGAGCTCAGAATGGAATTAACCCCTGGGCACGGCTGCAGCTCTGGAGGTACTGAGCCCCAGGTAACGACAGGGTCTAGCTAGGGCGGCCCAAGCCTGGCGCTGTGGTGCTCACAGTGTCTTCTCTGGACCAGCAGCATCTTAGAACTTGTTAAAAAGCAATATTCTTAGGCCCCACTCAGACCTCCTGAACCAGAATCTCTGGGAGTGGGGTCCAGAAGTCTGTTTTAATAAGCCCTGCTGTGGCTCTGATGCCCGCTGAAGTTTGATAACCACTACCCTAGAGGTTACGCTAACTGGAGACACGAACAACTACAGAATCGGGGATATGCTACCTACTCTCCATTCTCTGAGTGCATGCACACACATTCACGCATTGCATATTCTTACTTAAAATAACCTAAAATCGTATCACTACATAAAAAAGGGGATATAAGCTTGAGCAAGAGATAAACATGAAAATCCCTAGACAAAACATAAGTATCCTTGTTGTTATACTTAATTGTATTAATCCTGCTTTTAAATTTTCTTGTAAGTAATGTGCATAGGACCTCTCTGAAGCTTACCCATTCTAAGCTCCCCTCATGCCTGCCTTTCCCTGCCAGGCACTTTCAGTCATGTGACACATGGTTATTTAGTACCTACTATGTGCTGGGTGGGGCTATAGCAATGAATGAAACAGATCCCTACCCCCCAAAAAATCTACTCACCCTCTTGGTGTTTACATCCCAGGGTTTACATCAGCTATCTCATTTAATCATCGCAATTCCGTGGGACAGGATTTTTTTAGATGAGAGGAATAAGGTTCAGAAAGGTTAAAAAATTTTCTCATGGTCACACAGCTAATAAGCACCAGAGTGATGGCTGGAACCCATGTCTGCTCGACTCTTTCTATGGCCCACCCTTCTACTTCACAATGGAACAAGGAAATAGGATATGTTTTTACGCAAATATACATAGCAGCTTCTGACAGATTGTGTAACACTTTCAAGGACAGATTTTTAAAAAGATTTCATATCCAATTAGTCTATATAAACCTTTTTTTTTTTTAATTTTAGGAACTGGGGACCAGGGATTGAACCAGGGACCTCATATGTGGGAAGCTGGTGCTCAACCACTGAGCCACATCAGCTTCCCTGAGTTGGTTTTTTGTTTGTTTTGCTTGTTGTTTGTGTTTTTTTTTTTTTTTCAGGTGGCACTGGAACTGAACCCAGGACCTCCCATGTGGGAGGTGGGCTTTCAACGGCTTGAGCCACATCCACTCCCAGTCTATAAACCCTTTTAATTGTTAGGTCCACTAAAACATCAATGCTTTCCTTCTAATATCGCATCTTCAGTCATTTCTAACCTATTATTTAAGATGGCCTGAATGATCTCTTTACAACTTGGCAGATGCAAGAAATGAGTTTATCTGGGGAGGGGGCAGGGGATGAGAGACTTAATTCCTAAATTTTACTTTGATCTCCAAATTGGTGGCAAAGGTCACAGTAGCAGACCGTCTCCTCCCTGATGATACCCTGGTTGTCATGGTGATGGGAGGAGATGGCACAATATTACAACAATGAAGCCTTATATAAATCTGTATAAGATATATACTTCCATGCTAGATAGGAGACACTCAAGCATGACATCAATAAAATCTCCTAAGATTCTGCAAGTTTCTGCAAATCAGACCACGTCTCCCTTACAGGACCCCAGGAGGCAGAAGCTACTGAAAGGGAGCAGGGACAAGGGGGAAGGCAGAAGGCCACTGGGGGCAGAAAGCCACCCCTGTAGCCCCATGGAGGATGCCAGCAACTCATCAGGAGGACAATTAGAGGGACCGAGGGTCAGAGTGAAGCCACCACGCAGTCCTGGAACAGGAAGAAGTCAATGCCTGGCAAGGAGACTGTGAACTGTGCTTCCCAAAGCGGGGACCGGAGTGTTTGGGGTTCCAGGGATTACGCTGATGGTATCTTAGAGTAAGACTATTCCACATAAAAAGGACAAACTATTGATACACACAACATGGATGAATCTCAGATGCAGTATGCTAAGTGAAATAACCCAGACTCAAAGGGCTACACGCTGCCTGATTCCATTCACATGACATTCTGGAAAACATAAAAGTATGAGTATGCAAAACAGATCAGTGGTTGCCAGGGGTGAAATGTTGGGAAAGGATAGGACGAGGGAATTTTTTTCAGGGAGATGAAAAATTTAAAAGCAAGATCACACCTGTAATTAACTCTTGAATCAGCATAAGACTCTGATCATTGTTAATATTATAATCAGTAATGAGGTAACTCAGATTTCTCAGGCGAAGTCAAACTGGGGAGTTTAGTTTAAAAGTCATAGGTAACTGTCTGAAGCAATGATTGGAATAGTCTTACGCTAAGGGTAAATACCTACAGAGTATAGTGGGATTGCTGGATAATATGGTAACATGCAACTTTATAAGAAACTGCCAAACTTTTCCAAAGTGGCCGCACCATTTTTCAATCCCACCATCAGGGTAAAAGAGTTTCAGTTGCTTTGCATCCTCACCAGCACTTGGTACTGTCTGGTTGTGGTTTTAGGGGTTTTTTCCTTTTGTGTGTGTGTGTTTCTAATATTTGTGTCATGGTATCTCATGGTGATTTTAATTTGCATTTCCCTAATGACTAATAATGTTGACATTCTTCATGTGCTTATATGCCATTTGCGTACTTCTTTGGTGATGTGACTGTTCAAATCTTTCCCCCAATTTTTAAATGTTGGTTGTTTTCTTACCATTGAGTGTTAAGAGTTCTTTATACATTCTGGATACAAGTCCTATGTCAGATAATTTGCAATTATTTTATCCCAATCTGTGCCTTATCTTTTCATTCTCCTAACAGTGTCTTTCACAGGGCAACAGCTTTAAATTTTGATGAGCTCCAGCCTGTCAATGTTTTCTTTTTTTTATTGAACTTTGGGTATCATATATAAAACATCTTCAAAAAAAAAAAACAAAAAAACCCCAAACATCTTCACCTAATTCAAAAGGTCACAAGGATTTTTTCCTTTCTTTTAAAAGTTTTATAATTTGACATTTGACATACAGATCTATTATCTATTTTAATTTTATGTAGTTTGAAGTTCTTTTTTATGCATATTGATATCTAATTGTTAAACTGCCATTTGTTTAAAAGACAACCCTTTCCTTCTTGAATTACCTTTGTATTTTTGTCAAATATCAATTGGCCATGTTTGGGTGGGTCTCTTTTTGGACTCTCTATTGTGTTCCACTGATCTATATGTCTAAACTTTTGTCACCACTACACTGTCTTGATTACTGGAGCTTTACAGAAAGTCTTAAGTCAGGAAGTATGAGCTTTCCAACTATGTTCCTATCCAAAATTCTTTTGGCCATTCCAGTGTGTGTAGCATTTATCATGAACTTCATTCATTCCTTTTTATGGCCAAATAGTAGTTCCCTGTATGGATATGCCACAAATTGTTTATCCTTTCATCAGCTGATGGACATTTGGGGTGTTTCCACTTTTTACCTATTATGAATAATGTTGCTCTGGACATTTGTGTATAAGCTTTTGTGTGGACATATGTTTTCAATTTTTGGGGGCATCTACCTAGGAGTGGAACTGCTGGGTCACATGGTAACTCTGTTTAACTTTTTGAGGAACTTTCACACTGTTTCCAAAGTGGCTGCATGTTTTTATAATCCTACTAGCAATGCACGAGGGCTCCAATTTCTCCACATCCTCTCCAACCCTTGCTATTGTCTGTCTCTTTTATTTTAGTGGGGAATGAAGTGGTATCTCTGTAACTTTGATTTGTATTTCCCCATTGACTTATGTTGTTGAGCATTTTCCCATGTGTTTATTGACCATTTGTCATCTCTCCATTCTTTGGAAAGATGTCTATCCAAATTATTTGTCCATTTTTAAATTTGGTTGTTTTTTATTACTGAATTGTAAGGAAGTTTTTTAAAATATTCTGGATAGGGAAACGGATGTGGCTCAAGAAGTTCGGCGTCCGTCTACCATATGGAGAGACCGGGGTTCGATCCCCGGGACCTCCCGGTGAAAAAAAAAAAAAAAAAATATTCTGGATACAAGTCCCTTATCAGATATATGACTTAAAAATAT
This sequence comes from Tolypeutes matacus, assembly GCA_026826555.1. Classification (NCBI taxonomy): domain Eukaryota; kingdom Metazoa; phylum Chordata; class Mammalia; order Cingulata; family Chlamyphoridae; genus Tolypeutes; species Tolypeutes matacus. The sequence continues at coordinate 8,218,962 of JAKSZT010054396.1, forward strand.
TTTCTCCCATTGTCTTTTCACTTCCTTAATGGTATCCTTTTGTAGCAGTTTGGCAGTTTGATGTAATTATGAATTCCAAAAATAGATATTGGATTATGCATGTAAACTGGTCTGCTAATCTGGGCATGATTAAGTTACGATTTAGGGCTTTGACTGGGCCACATCAGTAGGGCATTGAGCCCCACCCCTTGGTGGGTGGGGAATCAAATATAAAAGACATGGCAAAGGACAGAGTTGAGGCAGTTTTGAGTTGGAGTTCTGATGTTCGAGTTTTGATGCTGGAGCCTGGGGAGGCCAGCAGACGGAGGAGCTTGGTTGTGACGAAGGAGAGAAGGCCCCAGGATAGAGACGAGCCATTCGCCTGATAATCTACAGCTGGCCTTGGGGAGAAAGGCAAAGCCTAGAGAGCTCATAGTCTACAGCTGACCTTGAGGAGGAAACAGAGGAGCTGAGCCCGGAGAAAAATGGAGCCCCGGAAAGAGAGGAACCCAAGAAGCCTGAACCCTCACAGATGTCGGCAGCTGTCTTGCTCTAACACATGGCAATAGACTTTGGTGAGGGAAAAACTTATGCTTTAGGCCTGGTAACTGTGGACTTCTACCCCAAATAAATACCCTTTATAAAGACCAACAGATTTCTGATATTTTGTATCAGTTTCCCTTTGGCTGAGTAATATACCTTTGAAGCACAAAAGTTTTTAATTTTGATGAAATCCCGTTTGTCTATTTTTTAAAAAATTGTTGTTGCTTGTGCTTTTGGTGTCATATCTAAGAAACTATTGCCAACTCCAAGATCTGAAGATTTACTCCTATGCTTTTTTCTAAAATAGTTTTAGCTCTTACATTTAGGTCTTGGATTCATTCTGAGTTGATTTTTGTGTATAGTGTGAAGTAGTGATCCAACCTCATTCTTTTGCATGTGGATATCAAGTTGTCCCAGCACCATTGTTGAAAAGGCTATTCATCCCCCTATTAAATTATCTGGCATCCTTAACAAAACCAACTGACCATAAATTTAAGAGTTTACTTCTGGACTCTCAATTCTTTTCCATTTATAAATATGTCTATCTTTATGCCAATAGCCAATATAACACTGTCTTGATTACTGTGCTTTGTACTAAGTTTTGAAATTGGGAATTATGAGCATTCCAAATTTTTTTCTCTTCTTTTTCAACATTGTTTTGGCTTTGCCAAACAAATACAATTTCCCTTGCTTTGCCACCTGAATTTTAGGATCAGCTTATCAGTTTCTGCAAAGAAGCCAGCTGGATTTTAATGGGGGTTATGTTGAATTTGTTTGGGTAGTATTGGCATCTTAACAATATTATGTCTTCTGATTCATTAACATGGACATGTTCCATTTTTTCAGGTCTTTAATTTTTTTGTAACAATAGTTTTCAGCGTACAAGTCTTGAACTTTTGTCAAATCTATTCTTCAGTATTTATTCCTGATGATTTTGTAAATGGAATTGTTTTCTTAATTTCATTTTGTGTTTGTTCATCGCTAATGTACAGAAATACTATCAATTTTTGTATATTGATCTTTTATCCTTTAACCTTGCTGTGCTTGGATTAGTTCAAATAGATATGTTTTGTGAGTGTGTATGTGGATTTCTTTGGATTTCATACGTTCAAGGTGTCATCTGTAAAAGTGATAGTTTTAGTTTTTCCATTTCTTTTTGTTTGCCTTTATTATTTTGTCTTGCTTAAGTGCTCTGGCTAAAACTTCTAGTACAATGTTGAATAGAAGTGGTGAGAGCTGACATCCTTGTCTCACTTCTGATCTTAGGGGAAAGCTTTCTGTGTTTCACCATAAAGTATGAAGATAGCTGTGATTAGAGGTTTATAATTATTGATATTTTCAAAGAATAAGCTTTTTGTTTCATTGATTTTCTCTATTTTCCTGTTTTCAATTTCATTGATTTCTGCTCTTATATTTATTATTTCCTTCCTTCTGCTTGCTTTGGATTTATTTGTTCTTCTTTTTCTAATTTCTCAAGGTTGAAGATTAAATTATTGACCTTAGATCTTTCTTTTCTAATGTAAGCATCTAATGTAAGCATTGCTTTAATTGCATCCCACAAATTGATATGTTGAATTTCATTTTCATTCATATCAAAATATTTTCTAAAATCACTTAAAGTCTCCTCTTTGACCCACGGATTATTTAGAAGTATGTTGTTCATTTCATGTGTTTTTTAACTTCAAATATTTGGGGAATGTCCAGGTATCTTTCTGTTACTGTTTTCTAGTTTAATTTCATTAATTCTATCATGGTCAAACCATACTTTATATGATTTCAATTAAATTTGTTAAAGTGTATTTTATTACCCAGAATATGGTTTATCTTGGTGAATGTTCCATGTATACTTGAAAAGAATGGGTATTCTGTTGTTGTTAGGTGGAGTGTTCTTTAAATGTCAATTTGGCCTCAAGGTGGTTGATAATATTGCCCAGATCTTTTATATCATGCTGAGTTTTTGGTATACTTGTTCTATCAATATTTGGAAAGGAATTCTAAAGTTTCTAAGTATTAATTGTGGATTTGTCTATTTCTCCTTTCACTGCTATTAATTTTTGCTTCATGTGTCTTAGAGATATGTTGTTAGGTGTATATTTATGATTGTTATGTTTTCTTGGTTAATTGACCCTTTTATTACTTTGTGTAATATTAATAAAGCCATTCCTACTTTCTTTTGATTAGTATTTGGAAGCATATCTTTTTTTTTATCCCTTTATTTTTCTTTTTGCTTTTTTTTTTAACCAGGGTAACATATCTAAAATAATTTTTTCCATTTTACCATTTTTAAATGTACAATTCAGTGGTATTAATTACATCTACAATGTTGTGCTACCATCACCACCATCCATTACCAAAACTTTTTCATCACCCAAAACTGAAACTCTGCATCCATTAAGCAACAACTTTTATTCCCCCTAACCCCAGCACCTTGTAACCTCTACTCTATTCTCTGTCTCTATGAATTTGCTTATTATAGATATTCCATGTAAATGGAATCATATAATATTTGTTCTTTATTGTCTGGCTTATTTCACTTAGCATAGGGTTTTCAAGGTTCATCCATGTGGTCACATGTATCAGAACTGTATTCCCTTTTATGGCTGAATAATATTCCATTGTATGGCTATACCACATTTTGTTCATACATTCATCTGTTATAGACACTTGGGTTGTTTCCACCTTTTGGCTATTGAATAATGCTGCTAGGTATCCCTTTACTTTTAATCTATCTATAACACTATATTTAAAGTGGGTTTCTTATAGACAGCATATAGTTGGGGTCCTTTTTTTTAAAAAAAAAAAAAAAAATCCAATCTGACATTATCTGTCTTTATTTCGTGTGTTTAGATCATTTATATTTAACATAATTATTGATATGATTGGATATAGGTCTACCATTTGGTTAGTTTTTCTGTTTGTTTCCTAATTTTTGTTCCTTTCTTCACTCTTTTCCTTCTTTCTTTTGGATTATTTGAGTATTTTTAGTATTTCATTTAATTTTTCTATTGGCTTTTTGGCCATATCTTTTTGTATTATACTTTAGTTGTTGTGCTAGGGACTATAAGACATAAACATCATTTGTCAGATCTACTTAGAGTTAGTATTTTACCACTTCACGTAAAAGATACAAGTCTTAGAAACATATAGGTCCCTCTACCCTTCCCTCTTTTTGTTATATCTGTCACATCTACATATATTGAGATCTCTCCAGACAATGCTATAATTTTTGCTTTCTATAATCATGCATATATTAGAGAACTGAAGAGGATATGACATTTTGTTTTTAACCTCTCACTAATCCTGTGAAATAGGTAAGCAGTTGTTAGAAGTTCCATTTTAGAGGGGAAGAAACCGATAAGTTAGATGATTTTGTCTGTATTCACATAGCTGGTTAATAACTGAACCAGGACTCAAACGTATATGGTTTCACTTCTATTTCTATCTGCCATACTTGGCTGCCTTTTATTCCTCACATGTTCTCCATGGCTTTGGCATAGAAACTAGAGTCTGTGTGGCACAGGAGGTGCCATGATGGTTTTAAAGATACTGGAAATGAGAACACATGAATTCAAGACCTGCTCTGCACACTGCAGGTCAGAAAGAAAGACCTCTCAATCCAGGGTGAACACTGCAAAGCCTGGGAACTTTCAGCAAATAATATGAACGCATTCTTCCCCTTGGGAACACTATGGTGAGCCAGACGCAATGGTTCTTATTCCTACATGTGGCAGCCACCAAGTTAATAAGCAGAAATGGACCTGGGTCTAGTTTCTAAGGCACTGGGTCAACCACACAATGGCTGATGCTGATCATGTTCCCAACTAATAAATAACTGAAGTCCAGAGTCATTTTTGCTGGCTCTCCTCCATTTGGGATTTGCTTACAGTCATCAAAATCGTCAAGATTCCAACTACAAATTCATTTCTGTGGAAATCCTATTTCCCTTCCCACAAATTGGTGGTTTTTAAAACTGCGTTCCCTGGAGTTCAAGAGATTTTCATTAAGTCCCCAGTTTTCCACAAAGTCTCCTCAGGGGTCGTCATGGGGATGAGGGTGGAATAGAGTGGGGAGAGGGGGAGAGCTACCTTTCATTTGTTTTTAAATATTTTATTTTATTGGAACAAATGGTTCCTTGGAATTAAAGAATTTTGGAACTCTCTACCTCAGAGCACTGACTCAGCCTCTCAGGGTAGGAAGGAAGTGGAGGTTTGTCTCCTTTAGTCTAATAGTCCATGGAAGGCTTGACTTCATCACCACCAATGTCCAGCCTGCCTGGTCTGAGCAGCTTCGGTGAGAGGGAACTCCCCATACCTCCTGCAGCTCAGCCACCTTTGCTTAGTTCTGATGCTACCAGTTCTTTGGTAGATCACTGCTTCTCAAACTTGGACAGTTTTAAAAATGCTGTTGCCTGGGCCCCACCCCCGGCGAGTCTGGTTTAATTGGTCTTTGGTGCAGTCTGGGCTATGGGATAGTTAAAAGCTTCCCCAGCAATTCTAATTTGCAAAGTCTGGGAACCATAGCTCTGGATGAGCTGAGATATGAACCCCTGAAGTAACACCGGCCACTTTTAATTTCTCCTCCTTAACAAGTCAAATCCCTCTTCAACACAAGGACGCTTTAAAAAAAAAAAAAAAATCCATAGACAGTTTTCACTTTGCTCCCAGATTTATCCCCTTCCAATTAAAACCCCAGGGCTCCCCTGATGTGTTCTCCCACGTGTTATCGGGTTGATCCATATTTCTCCTGCAGTGAGGGGCCTCCCCTGGAAAGCAATAACCTAGGATTGCCTTGATCCCTATGACATCCTCTCCTCCTCCACATTCTGCTCTGCTGCAGCTTTCTATGTAGCCTCAACACAAAGGTGCTAAGCTCCTTTTTCTATCCGGTATTTGATACTAGTTACTAATTCCTGGCAGAGGCCTAACTAGGTCAACAGGAAAACCAAATGAGCACAGCCTATAGACAATTCGCCCCTCTGCCTCATCAGGTCTTCTATTGTTTTAACATTTTGCAGTTCATAAAGTCAATCCACACATCTTATGTCAATTATTCCTCCTCTTCAGCTGCCGTTATTCTGATCCTATTTGTCAGGTGAGGAGGCTGAGTTTTAAACCACACCACACAGGAAGTAGCCAGAGTTGGGGATGGAATCCAAGGCGCCCACTTCCATGCTTAGTAATCTTTATGCCCTGCCATGCTACCTCCCACGTAATTCCACGGTAGGCCAGGGAGAGGACCTCACGGAGTGTAAACCTCTGGTTATTGCTGTTTTACATGGCAGTGTTCCAGGGCCACCTAAGCTTTCTGCATATTTTGTGTGAAACACCATAACCACAGGGCAGGGGTCTGTGCCATAAGTGTTAAGAAATTAAGGCCAGATTTCAGGGCAATGTTACATGGCTCTCTGAATGATGAGAACAATGATGTGATGACTTAGAGACCTCCTTGGAGAAAGGCCACCATATGCATGGCAGAGAGTAGCAACCCATTTGGCAGAAATTCATAATCCATGTCAGATGGATGCCTTCCTGTCTATACCTGTGATGCTACATTCTCCTTTTGGTTAACTTGACTTCACCCTGGTACTTAATGTCTTTTAGCAATTGACATCCTAACTACCTGCCCTTCTATAAACCTTCCAGCTCAGTTCTGTCCTCCGGACTTTGCTATTCTAGGAGCATATACAGAATATTCTCAGGGCAACCTCATTTCAAACTCCCATTGCTGACCCTACTACAAGACTTAGTTTTACTTAACAGGACTAAAGACAAAGTGTGGCATTTGGTGGTGGTACAAGGACTGGCCAGTGGGAGTAGTCTATCCCAGGTATAGGCAATAAGGAGTGTGATGGTTAGGCTAATGTGTCAACTCGGCCAGGTAATTGTGTCCAGGTGTTTGTTCCAGCAAGCACTGGGCTAATTGTAATACAAGAGCTTTTATGGACTTCAGTCACCAGTGAGTTTACTGCGTGGATGGCTGATTACATCTGCATCAGTCAGGGAGATTGCATCATCAATGGGTGACGCTTTTATCCAATCAGTTGAATCTCTTAAAAGGGGAAGTGATTTCATCATTCAGAGAGAATTTCCCAGCTTGTCCTTGGACAGCCAACTTCTCCCAGAAACCCATCAAGGGCCTTTCATCAGACTTTCATCGGAGCCCCTGGTTTGCAGCCTGCCTGCGGAACCTAGACTTGTGCATCCCCACGGTCGCGTGAGAGACTCTTATAAAATCTCATATTATTGACAGATATCTCCTGTTGATTCTGTTTCCCGAGAGAACCCTGACTAATACAAGGAGGTATACTGTCTGTAGTAGATTTAAAAAAAAAAAAAAGGTAATAATTGGCAATATATAAGTTAAAAAATGGACTAAAGGACAGTGCTTTTCTTATCACTGTGATAAAACACTCCTCCCTGCTGGGTTGGACCAGCCCCACTGTGCCTGCCTCACCCCTTCGTATACCACTGGTGACACTAAACCGCAGACGTCCGTCCCAATGTCTTACAGCCTTGGGCTCCATTTCTGTGCTGTTCCGGTGTGTTGGGCAGGACAGAAGTCACAGCTAACCAGGCTCAGGAGGACTTCCACAAAACTTCCTGGACAGTTAAGATGGGAGGAAACTCCTCTAAGCCTGTTAGAAATAATATATGCCTAGAAGGTGGTGTGGCTTCTATGGTACAACAGAAAACCAGAGAAAACTGGATTTTAAAAACCTCTAAGAACGCACTCTTGCATGGCACACTGGTTGTTCCCAAGCACTGGAAAGTATCATGCTGGAAAAAGAGGGCATGAAATTGTTTTTATTTGAAAGGTATTTGTTTGGGAAAAGGATACTTTCTCCAAGCAAAATGTTAGCTTGCCTGGTTAGAAGTTAATTACAGTATTTATTGCTTAAAGCCAGCCTGGAATTTTGGCTTGAATTCTTACAAGCTTATGATTCAGGGGAAAATTACCTATTCAGTTGAAGGGCAGCGAGCTAAAGGTTGATCTGATAATTGCCTATTTCAAAAGGGCCCTAAAGATAAGAAAGAAGTCCCTGAGGGCATAAAAAAACAAAACTGTGGTTTTAAATCCAAGAACATTATCTTGGAGATACAGGAATGTTTGTTACTGAGATTGGAGTTAAACGAGGAAATGACTTAAAAGAATAAAGTGGTTAGTTGCCTTGATTCCCAAATTAATAATGTCCTTGGTTCTTTTGATTTGATATTCACATATTGCTTTAATTAAAATACTTGGTGGTGGAAGTCCAGTGCATGCAGGAAAATCATTCATTTGATACAAGGCTTAATGGACTTTAGGTTTATCATTCTAACCTGTCTTAAAAGCAAACATTATTCTTGTTGTCCATCTTCCTTTGGCTTCGTCTTCAGGGCTGGATACCACTGATCAGCCTGTATGGGCCTCTCGACATCATCATTGGATTACAATGTTTTTCCCACTGTCTCTTCCTTGGTACCTATTTGACCCTTAATTTTGGGATTCTCCCGAGGTTTGAGCCTCAGCCCTTTAGTTTTCCTCTTCCTGCATGGGTGACCCAATCCCTGAGGCCTCAGCACCCACCCTAGCTGTTACTCTCCAGCCTGGTCCTCCCATCGCAGCTCCAGTTAATTCTAACTTCCAACAGGCCATGTCTTTGCCCTTTACCCCTCCTGCCTCCTTTAGGACCACTCTCCACCAATGATTTCTTCTCTCTTCCATCTCTTAGCGCCCTCTCTTTACCAACTCCTCTCCATCCTCTAAGAAACACGTCCAAGCCTATCGTATCCTTCAAAAAGAAAAGGAGGAAAGAAAAGCCACATCTTGCCTAGTCCTTGGCACCCCTTAATCTCTTTCCTCCTCCTCACTGTCAAACTTCCTAAATAACATTTACTCTGGCTGCCTTGTACCTGCAAAGGTCATGAGTAATGTTTGCATTGCTCGATCCAGCTGCCTGTCCTTTCAGGCTTCATGTTTTTGGCTGGTTAACCCTTTTGGCTAAGACGTCTACTGCTCCCCACACCCTCACCCCAAGCTTTCATCTCTTGCTTCTGAGGGCATTGTATCCCGTCCTCTGCCAACCTCTCCCACCACACTTCTAGCCACTTCTGCTGGCTCCTCTCCAAAGGGGACTGCTGCTACAGTCCGTGTTAAGCTTCTCTTTCACTCTCCGTTCTATCCCATGGGAAACCCCAATTATCCACTTTCAAGGTAGGACTCTCAAATTTATATCTTCCAGCCTGATCTCCTTCCTGAGCGGCGCCATATTTCCCCTGGCCTGCTAGACCTTTCACCCTGTCCGTTTTGGAAGTATCTCCAGTTCAACACATCCCAAACCAAACATACCATTTTCTCTCCCAGCCCTGTTAACTCCAGTTTTTGGTCTAGGTGTCCTCCTAGTCATTGGGCTAGACACTTGTGGTTTTCTCTGGCTTTTTCTATACCCTTTAGATCTACTCAATGGTGAAATCATTGCAATTCTCATTTCACTGTACACAGAACTTCCATGATCCCCAGGCCTTTGCACATACTGTGATTCTGTCTGGGAGGGAAGAGGGCACTGTAGTGAAGAAAAGCTGCATTTAGGTAAAGGGTCAGTTTCAAGACCTGCCACTTTCCAGCTTGGGCTTTAGTTTCCTCATGTACAAAATAAGGGTTTGGATAGATCTCTAAAGCTTTGTGGTTGTCTGGATGCAATTCCTCACCAAGCATGCATGTTCAAAACCGATTTATCTTTCGAGACTCATGGTAGTTGCGTTCTCCTTTCCAAGCTTTCTCTGACTACCCTACTGAATTCCTTTACCACTTTGTAGATTTCTTTTAGAGAATTTTTTACTAATCACTTCTTATCTCTGCTATTAGATTAACTGACAACAAACGCTGGGAGGGAAGGACCAGCGCCTAGTTTTGTGTTTTGTTTTTTTTTTTTAATTAGAAAAGTTGTGAGCTTACAAAACAATCATTCATAATGTGCAGAATTCCCATACATCACCCCTGCACCAACACCTTACATTGTTGTGGAACATTTGTTACAGATTATGAAAGGACATGATCAGGGAAACGGATGTGGCTCAAGCGATTGGGCTCGCGTCTACCATATAGGAGGTCCAGAGTTCGATTCCTGGGGCCTCCTGGTGAAAGGCAGGTGGCCTGAGCGGAGAGCTGGCCCACGCAGAGTGCTGACCTGCACAGGAGTGCTGGCCCACGCAGGAGTCCTGGCCTGCACAGAGAGCTGGCGCAGCAAGATGACGCAACAAAAAGAGACACAGAGGAGAGACAATAAGAGATGCAGCAGACCAGGGAGCTGAGGTAGTGCAAGAGATTGAGCACCTCTCTCCCACTTTGGAAGGTCCCAGGATTGGTTCCTGGTGCCGCCTAAAGAGAAGACAAGCAGACAGAGAAGAATACACAGAAAACAGAGAGTGAGCACAAAACATTGGGGGGTGAGGGGGGTGGGGTGGGGTGGGAGAAATAAACAAAATAAATCTTTTTTTTTTTTTTAAAAAAAGGACAATTAGACTACTGCCACCAACTAAAAATACACTTAGCATATTTTCTCCATATACCCCCTATTATTAACACTATGTATTAATATTGTATATTTGTTATCGTTCATGAGAGAACACTCATATTTGTACTATTAAGCACAGTCCATCTTCCAACACATGGTTCACTGTGTTACACAAGTCCCATGCCTTATACATTCTATCCAAAGCCACTCAGTGGCTCTCACTTTCATCACAGAGTTCTGCAGTCATCGCCCTGATAAATTTTTGAATGTTTTCCTTAGTCCAAAATAAAAAATCCCATATCCTCCTATTATTGACCCTTAGCATTGATATAATACCTTCTTTGACAATGATGCAAGGCTATTACAATACTACAGTTAACTATAGTCCATAAATTACATTAATTGCATTTTTCTCATGCATTACTATGTTCTTACCACCTTGTAACAGTGACATAGATTTGTTCTAGTTCATGAAGAACATGAGTATTTGTACTATTAACTACAATCCTCGTCCACCTCCAGGTTCACCTACGTTATTCAGTCCCTATTCTCTAGCTTTCTTTCAATAGACATTTACACCCATAGACTACCCCTTTCAGCATTCTAGTTCTTTTCCTTCTGTTTTAAGTACCTTTGGGGATACTAGGCCACCACAGTATAGTCATGGAATGAATTGAAATAGTCATTAAAGAATGAATGATCATAAAATCCTTCCCCCGATGAGAACCTCACAATAGCTTCTCATTTTCTCCTGGCTGCCATCCTGACATAAGGGCTGGAATACCTTGTCCAAAGTGGCAAAAGGGAAGACGTGTGTAAATGGAAGCATGTGGTTGAGTAAAGAGTACAGAGCTTTTGGAGTTAGACAAGTCTGGGTTCTCATGCTGTATTTTACTATTGCTATGGGAATTACTACTTTGCAGGTCTGGGTTGAGGACTAGAGATAAGATCTAAAACACTTAGCTTCAGTTGTGCAGAAGAGGTGCTTAATCAATGGGGCCTGTGTTCTGACTCTCTCAGGTGGCAGGTAACAGAATACCTGGGCAAGATTTGATAGCACATGATGTGGTGAACATATTTTATTTCACGGACTACATGTGGAGACAATCACCTAAGAACAGGGATCAGAAGCCTTTTGACAGTGGGCATCAGATTTGTTCATGCATTCATTTAACAAACTCTATTTGAGTACTGACAATGTGCCATGCACCGTGGGGGTGCTAGGACACAATGGCACACAGGAGACACATGGGCCCTGCCTTCTTCAAGAGAAATAGTTTGCTGAAAGGAAGAATGAGGGGGAAGGGATCTGACTTAGGTGCAGTGGTCAGGGAAGGCCACTCTGAGGAGGTGACATCTAGCTGCATGTTGGGAAGAAGCCAGCTTTGTGAAGGGCAGGGCAGCACTTGCAGAAAGAGGGAACAGCCTGTGCAAAAGCCCCAGGGTTGGAAGAACTTGGTTTGAAGAAATGATAGCAAACCTGGCTGATGACTTTTGTTCTCATGAAGAGAACTGACTTCATTCATCCTTCTGGAGGTGGGAGGGCAGGGAGATGAAGATAACATTCTCAAAGGGGGGAACAGAGGCAGGGGCTGGCTCTCGTAAGACTCCAGGAACTTATGAGGCTGAGCCCTAAAATTCAGGGTCTTAAATCTAATACAGTTTATTAACCTTCCTTCTCTGGCCTTGATTCCTCAAACGTAAAATGTTAGGATTGAACTGAAAGATCTCCAAGGTCCCTTGGAGTGAAAAATTCTTTAAAAAGATGAAATTTAATTAAAATAATGAATTCAAAATGATTAAATGAACGAATTAACTAAGAGTTTAAATATGACGATGAGATGCAGAGACCTGGTGACTTCCTGCTGCCTTTTCCTGGTCCTGTTAAAACACTCCAGGCTGAAGGTTATAGAGGTGTTTGGGAGTCCCTGGATGAGGTGGTGGCCACACTGAAGAATCCTGGACAGCAGGTAGGACAATTCGATGGGAAAGCCTGCTGACCAGGAGGAAAGTCACAGAGCACTTCACTTCACACAGTGAAGTTTTTGAAGACTGCTCAGAATACCTCAGCTGGGGAGCGGGCCTGGTAGGGAGGCATGTGATACAAAAACCCTTTTCAGATCTGATTTACAGGCTGAAAAACAGGGTTTCCTCTGGCAGTTGTATTTTCCATGTTTTTCATCAGATCAATTGGGAATTTTTAAAATCACAGAAATAATTCATCTTTCAACTTCATTCTTCTTTTTCAAGATGGCTTTGATGGTTTTGTATGCAGGGCCCCTTACCATTCCATATAAATTTGATGATTGGCTTTTCCATTTCTGAAAAGAATGCTGTTGGAATTTTGACTGGGGTTGCATTGAATCTGTAAATCGCTGTAGGTAGAATTAATATCTTAACAATATTTAGCCTTCTGATCCATGAACACAGAATGTCCTTCCATTTACTTGGCTACTCTTTTGGCAATGGTTTTGTTGTTTCCCATGTACAAATCCTTTATATCCTTGGTAAATTTATTCTTACATATTTGACTCTTTTAGTTGCTGTTGCAAATGGAATTTAAAAAATTTCCTTTTCAGATTGTTCACTACTATAGTATAGAAACACTATCGATTTTTGTATTGATTTTGTACACTACCCCTTTGCTGAATTTATCGCTTCTAGTAGTTTTATTGTGGGTTTTTCAGGATTTTCTATACATAAGATCATGCCACATGAAAATAGGGAAATTTTCACTTCTTTCTTACCAATTTGGATATCTTTTATTTATTTTTCTTGCCTAATTGCTCTGGCTAGGATTTCCAATACAATGTTGAATAACAGTGGTGACAGTAGGCATCTTTGTCTTGTTCCTGGTCTTAAAGGGAAAGCTGTCAGTCTTTTACCATTGAGTGAGATGTTATCTGTAGGCTTTCAGATATATCCTTCACCATGTTGAGGAAATTTCCTTTTATTTCTAGTTTTTTTTTTTTTTAATGAAGAAAGGGTGTGGATTTTGTCAAATGCCTTTTCTGTATCAATTGAGATGATCAAATGGTTTTTCTCCTTTGTTCTATTATGTGGTATATTATATTAATTGATTTTCTTATGTTGAACCACCTTTGCATACTGGGATAATTCCCACTTGATCATGGTGTATAATTCTTTCAAAGTGCTATTGGATTTGGTTTGCTAGTCTTTCGTTGAGGAGTTTCACATCCATATTCATAAGGGATATTGGTCTGTAATTTTATTTTCTCGTAGTATCTTCGTTTGGTTTTGGTATTAGATTGATGTTGGTCTCATAGAATGAGTTTGGAAGTGTTCCTTCCTATTTTTTTTGAGGGGGGGGGGAAAGAGTTTGAACAGGATTGGTGTTAATTCTTCTTGGAATGTTTAGTAAAATTCACCAGTAAAGCCATCTAGTCTTGGGCTTTTCCTTGTTGGGAGGTTCTTAATGACTGGCTCAATCTCTTTACTTGTTATTAGTCTCTTGAGATCTTCTATGTCTTCTTTAGTCAGTGTAGCTGTTGGCCAATTTGATGTAATTATGAATTCCAAAAATATAATTGGATCATGCTTGCAAACTGATCTGTTAACCTGGGCATGATTAGGTTATGATTAGGGCATTGACTGGGCCACATCACTAGGGCATTGAGCCCCAATTCTTGGTGGGTGCGGAATTGAATATAAAAGGTCTGGCAAGAACAGAGTTGAAGCAGTTTTGAGTAGCAGTTTTTGAGAAGCATTTTTGATGTTGGAGAAAAGGCCCAGAGGAAGAGAAGTGAGCCGTTCACCTGATAGTCTACAGCTGACCTTGTGGAGGAACCAGAAGCGCTAAGCCCAGAGAGAAACACAGCCCCGGGAAGAGAGGAACACAAGAAGCCTGAACCCTGGCAAATGTCAGCAACTGTCTTGCTCCAACACGTGGCAATGAACTTTGGTGAGAAGAAACAATGCTTTATGGCCTGGTATCTGTGGACTTCTACCCCAAATAAATACTCTTTATAAAGACCAACCCATTTTTGGTATTTCACATTAGCACCCCTTTGGCTGACTAATACAGTCAGTGTAGTTAGTGTTTCTAGGAATTTTTTCATTTTGTGTAGCTTTTCTAATTTGTTGGTGTACAGTTTTATAGTATCCTTTTATAATCCTTTTTATTTCTGTAGGTTTGGTAGTAATGTCCCCCCTTTCATTTCAGATTTTAGTTATTTGCATCCTCTCTCTTTTTTGTCAGTCTGGAAAAGGTTTGTCAACTTTATTGGTCTTTTCAAAGAACCAACTTTTAGTTTTGTTGAGTCTGTCTATTGTATTTTAATTCTCTATTTCATTTATCTTCACTCTAATTTTTGTTATTTACTTCCTTCTGCTTGCTTTGGGTTTAGTTTGCCTTTCTTTTTCTAGATCCTCCAGTTCTGAGGTTATGTCTGTGATTTGAGATCTTTCTTCCTTTTTAATGTAAGCATTTAGAGCTATAAATTTCCCTCTCAGCACTGCCTTTGCTGCATCCCATAAGTTTTGGTATGTTGTGTTTTCTTTTTCATTTGCCTCAAAATATTTCCCAATTCCCTCACGATTTCTTCTTTGACCTATTGTTTAAGAGTGTATTGTTTAATTTCCACATATTTGTGCATTTTCCAGTTCTCTCTGATATTGATTTCTAGCTGCCTTCCAATGTGGTAAAAAAAGATACATTGTGTGATTTCAGCATTTAAAAATTTATTGAGACTTGTTTTGTGACCTAACACAGAGAATGATCCATGTTCACTATAGAAGAATGTATATTCTACTGCTGAGTGAGGTGTTTTATATATGTTTATTAGGTCTAGTTGGTTTAGAGTTATCGCTCAAGTCTTCTATTTCCTCTTTGATCTTCTGTCTAGATGTTCTATCCATTACTGAAAGTGTATATTTGAGTCTCCTACTATTTACCTAGAACTGTAAATTTCTCCCTTCCTATATGTTAATATTTGCTTCATATATTTTGGGCTCTGCTGTTAGTTGTATATATATTTATAATTGTTATATCTCCTTGTTGAGTTTACCCCTTTGATGAATGCTATTTTCAGTAGACATTCTTTATCAAACTAAGGAATTTCACTCTTATTTCTAACTAATTAAGAGGTTTTATACAGATTGGGTGACAAATTTATCAAATGACTTTATAGCATCTTATTAAGATGAATTTTTCTTGTAGCATATTAATATAGTAATAAATGTCCTAATTTTAAAAACTAAACTAGAGGGTTTGTTTTCTTTCACAATATCATCCTGATGGGATTGGTCATGAAACAATAAAGATTGTCATATAAATATGGAAAACTCAGTCCATCAAGTCCAGAATGCTGGGACACTACCTCAACTAACCCCTATACCCTGTTTGGCACTTCAGCCATGGTAGTTCCTGATGAAGATATGGTAAGTCAGGTTTTAAGACCTTGGCATGGACTCTCAGGTTTTAAGACCTTGGCATGGACTCAGATTTGAAGGTAGCATTGGCAAACCCTGGGCTGTAACTATAAAGTAAAATGAGAAATGTCCAATGCTGAGAAACAAAGGGAATGAAATGTTATGTTTAAAAAGAGAGAGGATAACAGACACTAATGGCTAATAACATTATTAAATACTAGAATAAAATATTTTCAGGAACCTTGCTCTGAAAGCTGGAGGAAAAAAAGGACAGATCAGAAGATATATGAGATACACATATCCTTAGCTATGAAAAATATCTAAATATCTAGTTTTGCTGTTCCCCAATAAAACTTACAATCCTGTGGTTTCAGTAGGGTCTCACAAGAGCTTGTAGATTCATATGCCATCTTGAAGTCCTGTGAGGGTGAACAAGCTGTAATCCTGTCACCTCAGTGATCACTCAGTTTCGTTTGGCGAATGTGGCTAGCCAGGACCCCTTCCTCTCTCTTTAATTGCTCCTGGATTTCCTAATTCACTTCACCCAACCTTTCTAGTCTCATTTTCTAAATTCATCCTATGTCCTAGAAGTTCCAGACACTGAACTCCTTAACATTTCCAGAACATTCTGTGCCCATTTATGCATTTACACGGTTTGTCTTTTCCTGCAAAGGTCTTCATTTTCACTTGAAAATTATTCTTCACAATCCAGCTCAGAGGCCAGTTCCTCTGAAAGCTTTCCTCAACGCTTCTTTTCTTCACCTCCTACAGGAAAGTTTGTTGTTCTTCCTGTTTCAACCTGAGCACCCATCTCATTGCATCCCAGATGGTTGTTTAATCTTCGGTCTGCACTCTAGACTCTGAATTCTCCCAAGGCAGGGAATGCCACTTATTTATCTGTGTATCTCCAATATCTGCCACAGTACATGTTAGGAAATGGCAAGTACCAAATGTTTTTCAAAGAGTGCCACAGAACCTTAAAGTCCAGAAGGGGGATCTTAAAGCTTCAGAAGGGTAAGGAAGGGGCTGAGCTGCTGCTGCTACAGGCCCTTTATTCCCTATTCAGTGAGAGAAATGTCTCCTGTGTCTCATTCAGGTACTGAATCGGGGGTTCTGTGTAATATTTCATCTCTAAAAGGAGGTCCACTCCTACAGGAACATTGAAAACTAGTATTTCCATCCATATGCCCTTTCCATGCATATCCTAAAGAAAATACCAGCTATCGAGTTCTCTAAAATCTTTCCAGAAGGGATTCCGCATTTCATGCCAAACATGAATTTACATATTTTATAATGGGACAGGTGTGATGCTTTACAAATAACCAACAATATTTCCCCCTCAAATACAGATTTTGCAAATACCATGAATTTCAAAACCCCAGGTTTTAATCCATATCAATGGTACTCCACCTTCCTTCTCTCATTTTTCATGGTGTATTTTGGACTCCTGTGACCTGCATTCTGAGCATTCCTATTCCATGGTTATCTGTATTTTTAAAAAATCACAATGTTTTCTCTCTCTTCTTTTCTCTAGCTCCCAGATGCATACTCTTTTTACAGCCAAGCCCCTTGGCTGTTTCACCTCCAACCTGCTGGTTGGCCCAGGTCTCCTTTGCCTGCCCACTTCCCCTGGGCAAGCAGCCCCCTCATTTTCCCGAAGTTAACACTGGGTTTCACTAACGGAGCCTGCATCTTGACATGTTTCACAGCCCACTGGCTCATTCTAGCTCTCCAATTTTATGTGCCAGCCATAGCTCTTGTTCACACCCTTGTCCTCTGTCCTCCCCTTCCATTCTACCATCTCACACTTCTGGGATAGCTCCTCCATGGAATTTTCTGATTTGCCCCTTTTCAAGTTCTCCAATTTAATATCCCTCCTGTCATTCTCTCTGGCACAGCCTTCCTCATGCTTCCCCTTGCCATAGGACAACTTGTGTCCGAATGCCCTGAAGAGTGGCTGTCCTAATTTCCCCCTTTTCACTTCTTCTCCCCTTTCCCACCCAATTGCCAAGGCACACTTATCCCTTTCCCCCCTTTCTTCCTCAGAAGCTGTGCATTTCAAAGAATATTCCGGCAAGCTACATGGACTTAAGTCCTTTCCCTGGACTGATTTACCAGGGCATTTTCTTCAGTATTTTCAGACTTAGGGTAGACTTAGTTTTCTCTAGGAGTGTTCTAAGATCAGTCTTAGCCTCATTGCTGGTTTTCTTCTATTCCCCCTAGATTATCTTGGTTTGTCTCTGCTTGCCACAAAGTCTGACAGTGGGTAGGGGTTGGGGATGGAGGGTGATTTTTGTCTGCTGGGATTTGGTGTTCTTTTTCATTTTATTTGTACTTATTTTAAAGTCTGAGCATTCTTAGTTTTGAGGTAATGACAAGGGTGTGACTTTTGTGTACTTTCATCTTCCTCCTTCTTGATGTTCTATATTGTTTGTGGAAGACGTATTGGGAGATGGGGAACCAGCTGCTACCATTGTCTTTGGTTACCTGGAAGCCCCCATTTTCTTCTTTTAAATAACAGCTACCATAAATGGAATTTTTCAATGGACCAGATACTTATATAATAACAAAAATAGTTAACATTTATTGGTGACTTACTATGTACCAAACATGTCCCAGATACTATTCCCATATTAATGATCACAACCACCTTATCGTGTAGGCACCACAATTATTTGCCCAGCATATGTGCATAATCATTTCTAATCTTAACCTGAGTCTTCTAGGTAGGCATCACTAAAAACCTTTTACAGATGAGGAAACAGAGGCTCAGACAGGCTAAATAACTTGCCCAAGTTGACAGAGCTACTAAGAGACAAAGGCAGGATTTGAACCTGGTTCCAAGGCCATTCTTCTCCCTTGGGAAGGAGGAGGAAAGCAGTATCTGTCCTGGCTCCTGTGTGGTGCTGAAGCTGTTGTTAGACATGGGTGCTGCGACTCTCTCGAGGGGTGGCAGTCAGGCCCCCTACTTAGCTACCTGTCTTGTGGACACCATCATCTCTCCGTTCACCAGGGGGCCCAGGGACAGCAGCAGGAAGAGCAGAGGCAAGGCCCACTGAGGGTCTTTCTCTATCATATTGTCAGGGCAGAGGACCACCTGCCCTCACAGAGCTGTGGATCTGCTTCTTTTGGGCTAAAGACATTCCAAGTCCATGGGGAGTGGGTGTAGATGAGTGGTTGAGCACCTGCTTTCCATGTATGAGGTCCCAGGTTCAATTCCCAGTACCTGCTAAAAAAACAAAAACAGACAAACAAAAATTCCAAGTCCCAGCAGTCCCCTCTCCTGGATGGCAATGGTGGGCAGCAGATACAGGAAGAGGAGGTAGGAGAGGAAAAGTGAGGTAGAGAGGAAGGTAGATGGATCCCAGGTGGGCCTAGATGGATCTCCACAGAGCAGGGATCAAAGCCCTTAAAAATCAGCTGAGCCCTTCTGGCAAAGCAGCAAATCTGTTGCTACCATCTGTAAATATGACCTCTGAGTCAGCAGGCATATGCACAGGTCTCTTAGAATACAGTTCAGGGGTTAAAGCACAGAGCTTGGAAGCCAGTCTGCCTGAGTTTGAAAATACAGCTCAGTGTTACAGCAGGAGCTTGGATGTCAGTCTGACCAAGTTCAAATCCTGGCTTTTTTTTAACTTATCAGCTGTGTGATTTGGGGTACTTACTTCACCTTTCTGTGCTCTTTTTTAAAAATCTGTAATCTGGGGATAATAATAGAATCTATGTTATAGGGTTATTGAGGGGATTATATGAGATAATGCATACAAGCGGCTTCTCACAGTGCCCACTTTGCAGTAGGTGCTCAATTTAGGTAGAAATGATTATCATTATTGTTATTTCAGAATCCAATCACATTGGTTCCTAGCCCAGACATTCCTTTCGAATCAGTGAACTCCCTTTAAAAATGTCCTATTTCTGTCCCTTCAAACTCCTTCCACTGCTTGAGAAGCTTCTTTTCTACTCAGTCCCATCATCATAGAATCAAAAAGGACTTTCAGGGATTCTGGAGTCAGTGTTGGTGACCTAGCTTTTAAAAAATCTCTCCAAATCCTCATGTAAAAATGTTCAGAGTAACCAGATAACAAAGCCTAGGGGCAATATTTACAACAAAACTAAGGTGCAAGGTCTCCCCATGAACCTCAACACACAAGTGGGTGAGGACAAACTGCAACAGCCACAAGATGGTATCACAGCAGGGAGAAGCTGAGGGAAGTAACAGGGGAACTGACGGGCAAGAGAACAGGAGAAGCCCTGAAGAGCCAACGGGTTTCAGTGGAAGGCACAGGGGTTCACTTCCTCCAGGAGTGACACAGGGACTCACAGAAGGACTGGAAGAATGAAGAACTCTTGAAACCCACCAGCAAGGACTCCCTTCCAGACAGAGCTTCATATAGAGGAGACACTGCTAGGAAAAGAATGACAGTTGAGCAGGATAGGGATAATGGAGGAGATGGAGGAAAGAGAGGATCCAGGGGAATGGAGCCAGGAAATCAGGAAGAAAGCCACTATATTTTATTGTTCCAATACAACTTTTACAAAGATAGGCATTGAGCCAGATTTGGCCAGTGGGCTGTGGTCTGCCAACCTCTTTACTGAGCTTCATCAACCAGGGGATATTGTCACTAAGGGACTGAACCTGACTCTGATCAAGCCATGCCTATGCACCCATGACCATGCAAAGCAGCAAAACCCACCGCTGGAAGAAACATTACAAGTCAAATATCCTGGGTCCTCCAACAGACAAATTATATAGAAACGAGGAATAGAAGAGAGAACCTGTACATTGAGGGGCTTCAATAACAATATTAAAATGGATAAGACTAAACTATAAGGTCTAGGGATGCACACTTGCATAATAAAATTATAAAGAACTATAAGGAAGTGATGTCTATAAAAGTCAGAAGGAGAGAAAGAGAGTGGCGATTGGGGAAGAGTATGTGGAGGGGCTTCTTCTTGGCAGAATTCTAGTCCTCTATTTTATAATAACTCATTAAGCTATCCACTTGTTATGTGGGATCTTTTGTACCTCTGTTTTGGAAAGGGGGCTATGAGGAGATGAATGGGATACAGATTCAAGGGACACAGAAGGAAAGAGAAATTAAGAGAAGAGGGTGTCCCAGGCAATTACATGGACATGCTAGCTCTTTAATGGACCTCTCTACCTCCCTTGACCTTGCCCTGTAATGGGCTGTCCTGGTGGCCAGGTGCACATCGGGTCCAGTGCCTGCTGTGGGGCATTGTGTGTGGCTTCCGTGGTCTAGCACGGAGGTCTCTGGCACCATGACAGGGCTATGGACTGCCTCTGAGCTGTGCTTCAGGCTTCTCCTGACAAACTTATATATATAGTCAGGGTCTCATGTCCTGAAACCTAAGTTTAATTCTGATATCTGTACCTTTTTTGGTACATGATATCATTGGATTTCTTTTTTAATGGTTCTTTTGTTTAGGAGAAGATTTCACTCAGTTAAAAACCAATATATATCTGAGGGGCGGATGTGGCTCAACTGGTTGGGCGTCCGTCTCCCATATGGAGGGACCTGGGTTCGATCCCTGGGACCTCCTGGTAAAATAAAAAAAAAAAAAACAAAAAAAACCCCAATATATATCTGTATTATTATTTTTCAGAGGTGCTGGGGATTGAACACAGGACCTCCTACATGGGAAGCAGGCACTCAACCACTTGAGCTACATCTGTTCCCTTGTATTATTTCTTACAACTGCATGCAAATCTACAACTATCTCAATTAAAAATCTCAAAAAACCAACTGTACAGAAGAGAAAAATAAATTGCTATACAACTTGCTGAGCTATTTGAAGGAAAGTGTAGGATTCTTGAAAAGCTTAACCCAGTTAAAAGAGAAAATGATGACCAAAATCAATCCTTAAAAGATTCCAGGCCTTTATTAAAAGTCTTCGGGGGAAGCGGATGTGGCTCAAGTGGTTGGGCTCCCATCTACCATATGGGAAGCTCCGGGTTCGGTTCCTGGGCCTCCTGGTAAGGACAAGCTGGCCCACGCCTGTAGAGAGCTGACAGCCTGCACCCATGGAGAGCTGGTGCGGCAAGATGACGCAACAAAGGGGAGACAAGCAGACACAAAGGAAAACGTGCAGCAAATGGACAGAGAAAGCAAACAGTGAGCACAAGTGGTAAAGGGGGGGGGTGTTAAAAAAAAAAAAAGTCTTTGGAAATAGCAAATCCAGAGGCAGCTGATGAAAAGTTAAATGTATCCAACTCTGTATTTTAAGATGAAATAGATTATAAAGAAAAAAATAGGAGGATGAGAAATCAAGATAATTTATTGTGACATTCAAGAAGAATAAGGTCATAGAACATTAATCAAAATCCATTCAACTGCTGGTGGCTTTTCCAAATAGAGGCTCTGACAGAGAGCATTTCCCATGTGGTCTTCATCAACGGGTCAGCCTTCATCTGAAAGGGGACCTTTTCACTCACCTCTACTCACGCTTGATACCAAGGCTTCCGCCAATTGTTACCAGGGGATCGGAGGGGATACCTCATGAGACTTGGACCTCTTTGTCTTCCTGTGCCCCCAGAAAGCACGTATGGACACCCACAGGAATATTCCTGGCCAAGGGAGTTTTCTCGCCTCCCACATCCTTTGTTAGCAATGAGAAATGTCTATCCATTAAAGGGTTTTCCCGAGTCTCTCTCCATATGCTGGATTTCCCTCCACCACTCCCACATCCTGAAAATAATAGTGATTATAATCAAGATTGATCAGTTGTCAAACAAAACTATTACTGAACATCCAGAACCACAGGAAGAAACTTGAGAAAATTTTTTTTGTCTCTCTTCAAAAGTAATTTTGAATTCACTCCCATCATCAGCTTAGGAAACTGCTATTCCTTAAGTGATTACACTTTGCCCAGTTGGGAGTTTCATGGAATTATAAGAAAGTTTAACTACTTAAAAGGTAGTTTTAAACATTAAATATCACATAGGCCAGCATTTCCCAGGTTGTCCTCTAGATAACAGGATGTGTAGCATGGGTTTCGATTGCCAGGGATGGAGACAGCACACCTCCCCTGCTGTCTAGTGTTCCCTTTTTCCACTTTTCCTGCTGCTTCTCCAAGAGAACCCTCAGGGATCAGAGGTCCACACGACCTCAGGGATTGCCTGGCTCCATCCCCCAAGCACAGAGGAGGAGAATGAGGGCTGGCAAGTTGGAGAGCTTGGCTCCAGCAAGCTGTGTTGCCCACTGCCGTTTCTTGACCCCCAGCCCGCTGGTAACTTCCTGCACACTGCAGAGCTATATCTCACAACCCAGTGAACAGAAAAAAAAAACAAAACAAAAAACTGCAGTAGAAGAATGTGCCCTGCCATAAGTACAGCTTTTACTCTAGTTTAAATCCTCTCGATAGCCAACTAAGTAAAAGAGGGAAAAAGTCTAAAGTGTTTTGAAGGATGGCCTGGAAGCATAATTCCAACAAGATGATCTCATAATCTCTGTAATTCTTGAAACCCATAGCAGCAATTCAGTTCAGAATAATGGAAAAAAGCAAAATTAGACTCAAATGTTCAGTTATATGTGCACTACACCCACGTTTCCTTTATCAGTTTGTGCCTGGATGTTCTGGAACATTCATTTGTATATATTAATGTCCAGGTATTTTGTTACCCAGCTGAGCTCTCGAAACTGATTATATGGGAAACTGGCCCAATTGAGGCTCTGGTCACTTGAATAAAGAACACACCCGGGAAGCGGCTGTGGCTCAATCAGTAGGGCTCCCGTTTACCATATGGGAGGTCCCGGGTTCGGTTCCCGGGGCCTCCTGGTGAAGGCAAGCCCGCACGGCGTGGTTAGCTGACCCAGAGAGCACAAGCAGCAAGGGGGGGATAAATGAATAAATAAATAAAGACTTGAGATTTTTACCTGGACGGCTTGATTTTTGGAAATCTCAGTCCTTGTTTCATTCTGACTCCCCTACGGATGTGCAATGCCAAGACTATATCTTCTCACTGCCCTTGAAGAAGAACATCCAGCTGCCCAGAGTCCACCTGAGCCAACCGGCAATGGTGTCACTAGGAACCACCAGACAATGCTGCTTGGGGCTTGACGGGAGAGAATGTCGACCTCCCATATCCTAACCAAAAGAAACTCTTCCTAAGTGAGGGGAGGGAAAAGAGGCACACCTCAAGTCGTCATTAGAAGAAGAGGTCATGAGTGTCCATTGCATGCCAAGTTCTCTACTAGATGCTCTACAGATGATTCACTGTAATCTTTTCAGGATTCCCACTTTATAGATGAGGACAACAAAGCTCAAACAGATGAAGCAAGGCTGTGCAGCCAGAAAGGGCTGGCACTGGAACTCAATCCACATCTGCCTGGATCCAACGTCTGGGCTCATTCCTCTCCAGACAAGCTCTTTACTAATCAGTTAATACCTTAGCAGCCATGGACTCCAACCAGGTAAAAGTAAAGAATGGCACTCTTGTAGTGGGGAGCAGGATGGGCTGTTTATTTCCTATAGCTGCTATAACAAATAGCTACAAATGTAGTGGCTTAAAACAACATAATTTTATTATCGTACAGTTCTGGAGGCTGGAAATCCTAAATGGGACTTACTGGGCTAAAATCAAGGGGTCTGCAGTGCTGTGTTCCTTCATGAAGGCTCTAGGGGAGGAAACATTTCCTTGTCTTTTCCAGCTTCTGGAGCTGCATTCCTTGCATTCCTTGGCTTATGCCCCCTTCTTCCATCTTCAAATCTCTGCCTCTTCTACATTCCTCTTCCACTTAAAAAATGACTCATGTAAATTTACAGGGGACCCACCCAAATAGTCCAGGATAATCTTCCAATCTCAAGGTCAGCTGGTTAGGAATCTTAATTTTGTCTGCAACTTTGATTTCCCATTGTCATATAACCTAACATAGTCAAAGATTCTGGAGATGGGGGCGTGAACATCTTTGGGGGGATATTATTCTGCCTGCTGCAGGGAGTATCAATTAAACTCTCTCCTTGCAATACTCAGTATTGGCTGATGGTGGCATTTGGGTTTCCATGTCGCTCTCTGGTACGTGTTCTGACCTCTGCACCCACCCTGATAAGCCATCTTGTGAAAGTCTAGAAATACAAACTCCAACACCATCCCAGGGCTGGGAAATGGGAGCTGTGGCACCATGCCACAGGGACTCCCAGCTTCTCAGCAAGGATTCTGGCTCATGCCCAGGGAGCCCAGAGAGGAGCCAGCAAAACCAGAGGACCAGTCCACTTCTTAAAATATGAGGCTCCTATACACAAACGCAATGATCCATCCAGCACAAAACTTCACTTACACCATGACTGACAAGGCATAGGGCAAGGATAGCCTTTCTGCAAAGATCACTCTGGTTGACCTTTTGGTTTATTTTTCCCTTTAAGATTGTTTTTTTTTAATATTTATTTCTCTCTCCCCCCCACTCGCTGTCTGCTCTGTGTGTGTTCTTTTTGTATCTGCTTGTCTTCTCTTTAAGCAGCACGTGGAACCAATCCTGGGATCTTCCGGAGTGGAGAGAGGCCGCTCAATCTCTTGCGCCACCTCAGCTCCCTGATTTTGCTGCGTCTCTCATTGTCTCTCTTCTGTGCCTCTTTTTGTTGTGTCATCTTGCTGTGCCAGCTCTCTGCATGGGCCAGCTCTCTGCTCAGGCCAGCTCGCCGCACAGGCCAGCTTGCTTTTCACCAGGAGACCCTGGGAATTGAACCCTGGACCTCCTATATGGTAGACAGGAGCCCAGTTGCTTGAGTCACATCTGCTTCCCTAAGATTGGCTTTGACATTTCATTTAACCAGATTCCACTGGAACAATAAAAAAAAACATTACTTGGAGAAAGGCCTGGAGGATTTATCCCATTTTATGCATCACCAATGGCAAGCTCAAAGAGGCAGATTGTGGTTAAATATAAAGGACTTTTGAATGGTTAGAGACGTTCAGCAGTGGAAAGGCTGCCTTGTGAGGAAGTCGGTGCTGTGCCTCTCTTTGTGTTTAGGGAAAGAGGGTGGTGGGAGATAAGACAGGTGGTCCAAAGAGAGCTCCAGAAAGGATTCTGGACTTGGAGCTCAAGCGAGAGAAAAATGACCTATGGTGAATTCCCTCCGTGGTCCAGACTAGGTGCTAGCACTTTTACATGCATCCTTTCCTTCATCCCCAGCACCTCAAAGAGGGTGGCATTATAGCCCACTTCATGGCTGAGGAAAAGGTGAGGCATGGTGACTTGCCCCAGGGAGCACCGCTTGTCAGGGGCAGAGCTAGGAGGACAGCCCAGGCCTTCTGGACCTCAGGCTGCTGTCTTTTTCCATTCCACATGACCTCTCTGGTTAGAAGTGAAGCCTGGAAGGTCTTGGCTCTCTTCTCTGGATCATTGATTTTATGACAGCACTGAGAGAGGAAGTAAGAAAACAAAGTCTGTTTTGTATGTAGAGGCAGCTTTATATAACATTATCTCATTAATCCTCTCAAATAATTTCTATCATCCCCACTCTATACAAGAGGAGAAGGAGATTCAGGGAGTTAAGTAACATGCTCAAGATCAGAGAGTTGCTAAGTGGTGGGTACAGAATCCAAAGCCCAACTTGAGGCTCTGAGTCCGGTGCTCTCTTCACTGCCCCTTCATGGAAGCTGCTTCTGGAGACCCAGAGATCCAGAGCTTTCCGAGGAAGGTGCTGGCTTTCAGAGCAGGAAGGCAGCCCCAGTTCTGAAATCCACATGTGACCTGACTGTTCCCATCTACTTAGGGATACCAAGAGGATCAAATACTTTTTGAGGGTTAAAAACACTTTGTCAAGTTATTCAGCCATAAAAAAGAATAAAGTTCTGATACATGCCGTAACACAGATGAACCCTAAAAATATTAAGCTAAGTGAAATAAGCCAGGCGCAAAAGGACAAATATCGTATAGTTTGACTTATATGAAATATCTAGAATAAACACATTCTCTGTGAAAAGTAGATTAGAGGATATGAGGGGCTGGGGAGGGGGAAATGGGGAGTTATTGCTTAATGGATACAGAGTTTCTGTTTGGGGTGATGGAAAAATTTTGGAAATAGTGGTAATGGTAGCATATATTGTAAATGTAATTAATGTCATTGAATTGTACACTTAAAATGGCAGATTTTGGGTCACGCATATTTTACCACAATAAAAAAATCTTTGTAATAATATCAAGTAAGATTATTACATTTTAGTGAAGATTTAGACATTATTTATCTACCAGGATTTCACTGAGGAGAAATTTGCATGTCCTATGGGCAGAGCTTCAGAGGGTAGAAACCCTGGCATTTGCCCAGCACCCAACCACGGACAAAGGACGTTTGTGTACATTATCTCACCGGCCAAGAAGGGGAGAAGGCGGGTAGACAGCCTTGCTCACGAGAAGAGGCAGATGCTCATGGTTCTGGAACATCTGTCACAACTGGGAATGGAAATGTTAAAGTGAATGACTAGAAAAAAATTAACTGGCAGTGGGTGATTATTCCAAGATGTTAACATTTTGCCCTCAATAGTAGGTTTTTTAAATTACGTGTGTTTGTGTCTGTGTGTGTGTGTGTGGTGGTGGTGGTGGTGGGATCTAAGGATATTAAATTAAACAGGTAACTTAATAAAAGAGTGTTATTCTTTTTAATTATGAAGGGTTTTATTCTGCTTTTCCCCTCCATTATTTCTGTTAACAAGCTTGTTGACCGGGCTGGAACTGATTACGAAAGGCTTGGAAAAGATTTTATTACCTGGAATAACTTTTTTTTGCCCATTAGCATATTGCTTTTCGGTTTTATGAATCAAATGCAATATGGAGTCTCTGTTTAAAAGTTAGGACCCAAATTCAGAGTATCACCTCAAGATTCCTTCATCTGAGCACATAAACACCCTCATCTTTAGAGTGAAGTGTGGGGCCCAGTGATGACTAATTCTACACAAGCTCTTAAAAGCAGAAAGGAAAATGTTTAGTGGAACTATAAGAAAATTAAGGGAAGAATTATGGGTGGTACTTAAGACAGAAGACTGAGTAGTAAAGGGTTTCCATCAGTCAATAAATCAAAATCATGTGTTAAGAGGTTTATTGCATGCAGAATATCCACTTGGGAACTGTAGAGATTTATGAAGTAATGGGAAAACAGAGATGTGATCCAAAGGAGCTCTTTAATATTAAGGAGGAAAGTAGAAGAAATTAGAATGCAGCATACATACAAACACATGTGAACAAAACAAGTATTACAAGAAACTCTAAGTGAAGCCATAACTGCTGCATCCCAAAACAGAATTGGCTCATAATAGACTCTGAATAAATGTCTGTTGAGTGAATGAATAAATGAATGAATGAACAGGTGTAACCTATATATAGGCAGTCAGATATTTTTGGCCTATTGATGATTGATCTAGATGAATTTCTGAGATGTGAGTTTTTAAGGTTTGTGAACTCAGCTCTTTAAATGGTGGTTCATTTCCTCTGATGTCCCTTTCCTAAAAATAGAAAGCACCATCATAAGGAAACAATGATGTCCTGATTATGGCCTCTTTGTCTAAACAGACAAGATTCCACAACCCTTTAAAATTAAAGCAGATCAGCATAGTTTTTCATATTGAAATAAAAATTCTTCATTAAGACAGCAGAACACAACATTAAAAGGTAGACTAAACTGTCTTAAAGAGCAAGCAGTTAAAAAGATGAACATCTAGTGAGAAATGAGTAGATTAATTTTTATTCTCTAGTGGTTGATTGCCATTGCCTAGATTTAGGCTCAGGGTTGACTATACATTTTCAAAAGAGGAAATGATGAGGTGTGAGATGTCCAGATTTGGCACCAATAGGCAGGGTATAGGACTGTTCATTGCCCTGATTGCTATTCACCTGTGTGCTGGCAGAATTCTCCTTTAAGATCAACAATGGTGAATGGGGATGTGTATAACTCTGAACCGGGTTTTCAGAGCCACTAGACATTCATCCAGTGCAGGGGTCAGCAAGCTACAGCCTGTGGGCCAACTCTGGCCTGCCATCTTTTGTAAATAAAGTTTTACAGGAAACCAGCCACTGCTTTTCTACAACAGCAGAGTTGAATAGTTGCGACAGAGACTGTTTGGCCCTCAAAGCCTAAAATATTTACTAATTGGCCCTTCATTAAAAAGTTTGCTAAACCCAGGTCTAGTGCAGCATTGCTGGAAATCTTCACCTGACTCCACGGCTTCTATTTTTCCCCAAGATTGAAACAACAGAAAATACCACGACCACCACCACCACCTTCACCTTCCAACCTGCATGGCTTCAGGGCCTCTTCATTCTCCTTTAGATTATGGAGGAAATATTTTTCACAAAATTACATTATTATGCAATAAGTTTATTATTGTTATTTTTAAATAAACTCATATATAATTTTAAAAATTTCAGTTTTAATTTTGAGTACTCTAAATAGCAATAAATATAACTTACATAAACAAAAGCTCTTTGGGATTTTCGATAATTTTTAAGTATTAAGGGATCCTGAGATCAAACATTTGAGAACCATTGACTTAGAAAATAACAAAAATTAAACCATCACATATTGAAATTATGAGATGTGGTCAAAGCCTTAGGTACTCTTATTTCCTAAAAAATGGAAATCAAAGTGGAAATTTTGAAACAGAAGTTTATGAATTCAAAAAAATAGAAATAATTTGCAGTAAAACCTAAGAATTGGTTTTCAATATAGATATATCTCTAAGTAAGCAATTCTAGTAAAGATAAAAGTTATAAAGCCCCCCCCCAAACAATACTGCAACTGAAAAAAAGAATACCACAGAGGATATTTAAATTATAAGCAAAGTCTGTATATAATTCTATAACTGCATTTGAAAATCTCCATGAGAAAGATATATTTTTAAAAAATAAGAATTGCCAGGTTGACTTAAGATGAACAAGAAAAACTGATAGGCTAATAGCCATAGAAGAAGTTTTAAAAAATATCAAAAAATAATTTCTTCCAAAATGATTGTACAGCCAGATGTTTTTTTATTGGTGAGTTTCCTTCAAAATCTAAAGGAGAAGGTAATTATACAAAACTTTCAAGAGCTTATAAAAACTGTAAAGTTAACCTAAGCTAAGCCTCAGAGAAGTAGAACAAAATGAAAATAGGCCAGTCTCCTAATGAAAATAGAAAAATTCTAAGTTCTATCAAACTGAATTCCACAGAACATTAAAAGAATTACTGAACAAGATCAAGAGGGGTGTATTCTAGGAAAGCAAGGATGATTTAATCCTAGGAAATCTTTAGGAAAAAAATAATTTAAACAGATGTCAAAATAGCATTTAAAACGCACCCTAGTAGGAACATTTAGAAAATTAGAAACAGACTTTGTCAAGCTGATAATGACTATGTAATCATACATTCACTTAAATATTGATGGAGCATACATCTGTCTTTCTTGAGAGTGAAACTTAGAGGCATTCACATTAAAATAGAGACCAGTCAAGAATGTCTGCTATCATTTACTGACAATCGTTTTGGAAAACATATCATGAAACAGAAATCAGAAGCAAGGAGGTGGTATTATTATCATTATGTCTATATGATATGATTATCTCATTAGAAAACAATGAGAATCAATTGAAAAAGATTTAGAATTAATAAAGTTCAAAACACGTGTAATATGGGGACACTTTCAGGACATTGGAATTGTCCTGAATGACATTGCAATGATCGAAACAGGACATTATATATTTTGTCATAACTTACAGAATTGTGCGGGACAGAGCGTAAACTATAATGTAACCATAATCCACACTTAGTGGCAATGCTCCAATATGTGTTCATCAATTGTAACAAATGTACCACACTAATGAAGGATGTTATTAATGTGGGAAAGTGTGGGAGGGGGAGGGAGTGGGACATATAGGAATCCCCTATATTTTTTATGTAACATTTATGTAATTTAACATATTTTAAGAAAATTTTAAAAAAGTATTGAAAGGATTAATAAAGTTCAAAGTGGCCAGATAGATTTACATATAAGAAATCCATAACTTTTCTCCATACCAATAACACTTTTAAAGATAAAATTGGAACAGATTTCATTCTCTACCATCACCATCATATCCCAACAAAATACAGTTAACTACCTATTCTCACAAGAAATGCTGAGAACCTTAATGGGAAATATCCACATTTTACTGAGAGATATAAATGATTTGAATAAGTGGAAATAAATGCTATTCTCTTAAACTGAGCGTTTTAACTATGTTGACTGCTCCCAAATTGATTTGGAAATTTAATATCTTCCTGACATCTTTGAGAGGCCTTTTCTGACCACCTAAATCAAACAGCAGCTCTGCTCCTTCAGCCCCTGGTTCTCCTCTTTCCTTGTTTTATGTTCTTCACAGCACATAGTGCCATCTGAAATAATCTTTTCGTTCTCATGTCTCCTATCTCCCCCACCAGAATGTGTCATGAGATCTGGGGTGTGCCCTTGTTCACTGCAGTAGTCCCAGTGTCTAGAACATAGCTGGCATGTAGTAAGTACTCAATAAATGCTTACTGAATGACTTGACCACATGCACGTGAAAACGTTAATGGGAATTTTTTTTTCTTGAATGTCACAAAATGGTTCTAAAATTCATCTAGAATATAAACATGTTAGATTACCTAAAAATGTTATGAAAAAGAAGCAAAAGAGGAGATATTTGTCATGCCAAACATTAAAACACATTTTAAAGATACACTCGTCAATACACAGTGTGTGGTGAGATCGACAGAGCAGTGTTACAGAACAAATAGCTGTGGGACTGAGGATAAATATGAAAGCTGTGTGCATTTTAAACATTCTAATGTTAAATATTCAACAAATTGGACTGCAAAATTGGCTAAATATTAGGGGGAAATCTAGATTCTTATTTTATATTATACTCCAAGTTAAACACTAAAAATGTGGAGTCAAGGGAAGCGGATGTGGCTCAAGTGGTTGGGCTCCCATCTACCATATGGGAGGCCCTGGGTTCGGTTCCTGGGGCCTCCTGGTGAGGGCTGGCTGACCCATGCCCATGGAGAGCTGACGGCCCGTGCCCGTGGAGAGCTGGCGCAGCAAGATGATACAACAAAGGGAGACAAGCAGACACAGAGGAAATGTGCAGCGAATGGACACAAAGCAGACAGCGAGCACAAGTGGTGTGGGGCGGGGGAGTAAATAAATAAATAAATAAATAAATAAATAAATAAATAAATAAAATGAGTCAAAAAAGGAAAGGCACATAAACGAGTACATATGGTATTATTTCATTTATATAAAATTTAAAGAAAACAGGCAAAACTAATTAATAATGTCAGCAGTGAGAATAGTGGTTACTCTTGTGGGGAGGTTAGTCACTGAGAGGGGGGCACTGGGAAGGGGTTCTGGTATGCTTATAAAGTTATATTCTTGATCCAAGTACTAGTTACATGGGTATTCACTTTGGAAAAATTCAACAAGTTGTACATTTAGAATTTGTGGACTTGTACTATGTATTCATACTTTGTATGTTAATAAAAAGCTTATCTTAAAAAAAAAAAAAAGAAAAGCTTATTTAGGGAAGTAGATGTGGCTCAAGTGATTGGGCTTCCACCCACCACATGAGAGGTCCCGGGTTCAGTTCCTGGTGCCTTCTGGAGAAGGCAAGCTGGTGCAGTGGGCAGGTGCGGTGAGCTGATGCAACAAGATGACACAACGAAAGAGACAGAAAGAGGAAAGACAATGAGAGAGACAGCAAACCAGGGAGCTGAGGTGGCTCAGGTGATTAAGCGCCTCTCTTCCACGTGGGAGGTCCCAGATATGGTTTCCGGTGCCTCCTAAAGAGAAGACGAGCAGACACAGAGAGTGCACAGCAAATGGACACAGAGAGCAGACAGCGAGCACAAACAATGATGTGGTGGTGGTGGGAATAAATAAAATAAATCTCTAAAAAAGAAAAAAAGAAGCTTATCTAGCAAATAAATATGTGCTAGGCAGCCAGTGGCTCCAGCCAGAGGGTGGGGTTTCTACATGTAAACAGGTGTCTTCTTTTCACCTGTGCTTTGAGATTAAGGGATAAAGTTCTGAGATGTAAAGCTAAGCCTATTTAATTGTAATCAATTAAGCAGGACCTCCAACAGGGGTCAGCATCTCAGGGGCTTTGAGGGTCCCCAGAATGAACAGTACTGAGGGTCCATGCCCACAAGGCTCACATGCTCACAACAACAATTTCACTCTTCTCTGTGTCTCTGAGATGTGGTTGGTTGGACATTTTAAAGATTGACATATCACAGAACTGAAAATCAGTATTCATCTTAAAAATAGAACATCTAAAAGCCCAACCTTCATTCCTTGCCCAGACCTTAAATACGAGTGTTGGTCAACTTCTGTTCTCATCTGTGAACATCCTGGTAACACTGCAAGCCAATGGGCTGATTGAGGGGACAATGCATTTACTGGATACAACCCAAACAGCTCTTGATTCCACTTCACTCTCAGGTATGTCAGCACATGCTGTTAAACTTCGATTTCACTGTTGGCTTGGTTGAGTTAGAAAAGAAAGCCATTTGTTTCTGGAAAGGTTTTTATTGCCAGACAAAGTCTCCAAGCACAATCATATGTATTTACAGTCATATAATCCTGGAATAGTTTGTATAATAACCACACCAATAACAATATCTGATACTTGTTGAATGAGTATTATGTCAGTCACAGTTGTTAGGTGCTTTGCTGGTATCCCCATCATCTGTATGCGATAAGTATTATCATCACTTCATTTTATAGAGAAAAGGATATATGGATAGGTCAAGTAACTGACTCAAGGCCATGGGGCCAGAGAGTAGCGGAGCTGGGAGTGCACACAACTCTTAACCTTTAAAATCCTGCTCATATTGGGATGTTTCAGAACTTGTATTTTGGAAGCTTTGCCAGTGAAACTGGTAACTACTAATTTTTCTTAAAATTCCAAATTAGTATTAGCCATGCACATTTTTATGAGTAAAAGAGAGGCTAAAACACTGTGGAATATTGGTTTAGATGAAGTCTTAGGTCAAGTGATTGATTTGATGCTTTTCCTTGATGAACAAATTTCAACCATGCTAATAATAAATTACCTTAAAGGTAGTAATTAGTCTTTTTTTTTTAAAAGATTTTATTTATTTATTCATTTATCTCCCCCTTGCTGCTTGTGCTCGCTGGGTCAGCTAACCACGCCGCGCGGGCGGGCCTGCCTTCACCAGGAGGCCCGGGGAACCGAACCCAGGGCCTCCCATATGGTAAACGAGAGCCCTACTGATTGAGCCACAGCCGCTTCCCAGTATATTAGTCTTGCAGCAATTCTAGAAACCTGCCAGAAGTATGATTTGTTAGAGATAACTGAAAATAGAGAAATTCAATTTAAACAACATTACTGAGGGGTGTGGGCAGGATCAGCTGCTGGTTGAGAACCTGCTTTTAGGAGTGGGCCATTTCCTTGGGTAAAGCTCTAGGTAACCACGTAGAGCTTTGGTGTTCTCAGAACTCACCAACAAGGAAAGGAAAGGGCTGGGTTGCAAAGGTGCTGCTTTAGAGGCTTAGCTCCTCTCAAACGCAATTTAGATTTCCCTTTGTATACCATCTCCGTCTCTCTTTTTAAAGATTGATCAAATTTCCAACTCCTGAATGTACTCATCATTGTGCCTACTCTCATTTGCTCCAGAGCATCTTGAAATACCAAACGCAGTTTATCATTCCATGTCCTAGCAGTACTTCGGTGTAGGCTAATTTTGTAGGTAAGATGTTCAACTATATTCACAAAATAATTAATACATGCACACAAACTCTGGTCTTCAATTAAAGTTAAGTTTTTTGTTTGGATTCAATGAGCCCATTGATATGCCAGTATCTTTGTTTTCTGTCATTTAGTCATTTCCTTTCCCTCAGATTCTTGGTACAGACCTGCCCTTTCTGAAACAGTTGCACTTTGCATCTTGCTCTTCCCCTACTACTGCCAAAAATTGTTTTTAGACCAGAGGTACGATCCTATCCAAACTGTCCTCCAGGCCAGAGTCTTCAGTGGCTGACCACTGCTAAAGATTTAATCCAAAGTATGCAGCTTGGGGCGAGAGGTCTTCTATGGCCTGACCCTACCTTCCAGTTGCAACCTCAAGTGCCAAAACCTTCACTTATTTTATGCAACACCATATCTCGAACACGCCTCACATTTCCTACTGCTCTCTTTGCTCGTACTACTCCTTCAGACTGAAATCCCTTTCCCCTATTTCTTCTAATGAAATCCTTCCCATCCTCTAAAACAGGTTTCAGCAAACTTCCTCCTGAGGGCCCGATTTGGCTGTTGCCTGTTTTTCGTAAATGAGGTTTTACTGGCACACAGCCATGCCCATTCATTTACACATCATCTATGTCTGCTTTCTCATAACAACAACAAAGGCCAAATGGTCTGCAAAGCCTAAAATATTTACTATCTGGACCTTTACAGTAAAGGTTGCTAACTTCAGCTCTAAAAGCCCAGTTTAAACCACTTCCTCCATGTGTCTCATCAGATTATCCTATTAAGAGGTATTTTCTCCACCCTTTCCACTCCCATGACACTGGGTGTCTTATCAAAGTCATCAAAGGATTCTCAAATAGACTGTAAACGTGTTGCAGGGTAGGGGCTGTGCATTGTTCAACGATGTGTCTCTGTAATGCATTGTAATTATGGATATTCATTGGAATGTTTATTTGAGATGAATGATTGGGAGACGGATGTGGCTCAAATGGCTGGGCGTCCGTCTCCCATATGGAGGGACCTGGGTTCAATCCCTGGGACCTCCTGGTAAAAAAAAAAAAAAAAAAGAGTAATGCTTTACCTTAATCAAAGAACGCAAATCAGCTTCTGATTCAGATGATATAACTACCAGGTAAAAGGAAAAATAAACACTGATCAAGAAGACAAATTTTGCCCCCAAAGCACAACACATATAGGTTTGCCTGTAAGACCCAAAGGAAGTTGAAAGGGTAGGGCTATGTGAAACCATATTTTTCAAGGAAGAACATATAGACATAGAATTCAGATAGAAAAAGTGGACATTTCCTAAACTGATATTTATATTATTTCTAATTCAAAGAGCAGTGTTTGACCTGGGAGAGGGTAGAGTAGAATTAGCAGGTGGCTGAAGTTCTTCTAAGGCAGGGGTTCTTAACCTTTTTTGTTCCATGTATTTTGCCAGTCAGGTGAAAACCAGGGACCCCTTACTAAGTCCACACTCTACTGTGTATTATTTAATAAATATATCACAACCACACCAACACGTCCCCACAGGAATAATGGGTTTTTGAACTTAAACTCAAGCTCATGGACCCTTTGTGAAGAATCCTTGTCTAAGAGCTGTTGATGCTTGACTAAAACAGCTGGAGAAGAACTAATGCAGGCAGCCCACAATCAGGGAGAAAGGAAGCTTATCATCAAAGCTCACCCCTATAGGGATCTAGCAGCCAGAATGAAAGGTTTAGAAAAAGCCACAGAACCTGGCTGGAGCTCTGCTTAATGAGGGAAGGGAAAGGGGTGCTCGATTTCTTCTACGGAAAGGTGAGACCTGAGAAGCGGGGGGGTGGGGGTGGGGGGTGGGAGGACACACACACACACACACACACACACGACACAATCCTGGAAGGCAGATTTCATGTTTTGAGACTCCAAAAGAGGGCAGTAACCACAGAGAGGCTACTCCCAGGTACTGTTTAAGAAAGCCTTGAAATCCCTGTTTTTCTCAGGTGTCACTTCTCTTTCATTAAGTCAACTTTATTTACTAAATGTTGTTTAAACTTGAGATATTTCTTCTTGGGGCTTAACTTGTATTAATTCCCTGATGTGGCAGTTTAATGATCTAACACATTACAAAAAGCCAGACTTGGATTCGGAGGGAAGGCTTCGAAGCACTTCAAAGTGGCAAAGAAGGTTAGGAAATGGATGCTTTGAAGGACAGCATTATCCACACTGGACTCACAGAAAATGGGTTCTGAACTACTCCCCCAATCCAGGTAAGAGGCCTGGGGGCAATTAGCAGTTCTGGTGAAGATGCTGAGTGGAGGCACTGCTGTCCACAGCAGGTTGGAAGAGAATGTTATCCTTCCTGCAGGGACAGGGGAATCAAATCACTTCCATAAAAAGCCAAGACCCAGCAGCTGTTTCCTGCATTTGAGGAAGGTGTCCCATTAGGTGTAGAAAAGCAGGTGTAGGCGCTTTGCATATTCCTGAGACAGATGACACAATTAAAAACAAACCCCAAAACAAAAGGTGAATCCTGGTACAAGCAGGGAAACTCAGTCTTTAATATCCAGGGCAAAACTAGGTGCTAACTACAAAGTAGAAAATGTGAAGCAAGAATGAGCATAAGGGATTGGATGGAGTTGACTTCATTTTGCTCCACTGTATCTGAAAGCTTTCCAAGGTATAGCGACTATGAAAGTGCAAAGAACGTCTGTGTAAACAGATGTAAGGCTATTGGGGCTTTCCTAAATCAAAGGGAAACATGCTGCCAGACCCCAGGTGGAAAGCATGTAATGCAAAATTAAGTCCAGGAGTGCTAAAACTAACAACAGGATCAAATCCAAATCACAGCAAGAAGGCACAGTCTCTTTGGCATGGCTCTTTGTTTTGTGAAGATATGGTTTTGGACAGGACTCATACAAGCTTACTTCTAAAGAAAAGGTGAGAACGGAGTCCAAGTGAAAAATCAAATATTCTCTCATCTGCCAGGGTTGATGAGGAACATCCTGCCAAGGGCCAGAATATCACTTCTAGTTGTTTGACGTTCTGCTAACCGGCGCTAGCAGAGGGTAACTGAGGAGGGTCACCGAGCCCATCAGCATCACGTTCTGAGGCCTTGAACAGACCACTGGTGTGGGTTGGATCACCTGCTTCAATACTCCTCTCAAAACCACACTTGGTGCTTGATTTCTCTAAAATGTCCTGCTGTGTTTAAGAACTGGACACTCTTTTAAAAGCTAGTTTGTTGCCGTGGGCCCCGAGGGGAAAGGGAGGGAGGAATAGAATAGATGGAAGAGGGGTATTTAGGGGGCAATGGAAGTGTTCTGCATGATCTTGCAAGGTTGGATACAGGCTATGTTACATTTCAGCAAAAATTTATAAAAGTGTACGGTCTAAAATGTAAACCATAATGTAAACCATTGACCATGGTTAGTAGCTAGGTTTCAATTTTTATATATCAGTTGTAACAAATGTACCATCCACACAAAAAAGGGTTATTAATGTGGGAAGGGGAAAAAGGGGGAGGATGTTGGGTATATGGGAGTCCCATATATTCTGTATGTGACTTTACTGTGACCTAAAACTTCTTTGAAGACAAAATGAAAAAAAAAAAAAAAAAAAAAGACACTGGGAGAGAAATGGAAGAAAATGTCACTGTACATACAGGACAACAGATATTACACCGATGAAAGACAAAATGTCAAAAAAAAATTTTTTTTAAAATATTTTTCATTTTTTTAATATCCCAATTTTTAAATTTTAATTTAGTTTTTCTAAGTTACGTATTTTATTTCTTGTGTTTAAACCAATCATTATTTCATTTTCCTATTAATTGTATTTGGTGATATTCTTGGCTTCATTTTTGAAGACATTTTGGACCACAGAAGGGTTACAACTATGGCAGGGGAGGATCATTGGTTTGGGGAGTCAGTGATAGGAGATAAATGGGAGGAAATTCACCTGGGCATACATATAAGGTATATAAATGTGTTCAAATGTTTTGGGGCATTGTCACAGTGGGCAGAGATTTACACAATAACCAAAAGAGTATTGAATTCCCATCCTGGGGAGTACTTCCACATTCTCTAATGGAACAGCAACAATCTCCCAAGTACAGGGGCAATGACTAGTGAAGAAGGATGGTCTATTGATGGGCCCTTGATGACTATGCTTATGAGCCTTTGCTCTTGAAATTGCAACTTAGCCTAGTGTTGTGGGGTGCCTAAGAGGTTAACCTCCTGAGAGCCTCCGTGTGGATCAAATGTGGCCTCTCTCTAAGCCAAACTCAGCATACAAATGCATTACCTTCCCCCCAGTGTGGGACACGACTCCCGGGGATGAGCCTCCCTGGCACCGAGGGATTACTACCAAGTACCAACTAGCAATACAACTGGAAAAAGACCTTGAATGAAAGTGGGAAAGGGTAAAGACAAATGAGTATTTATGGCTAAGAGATTTCAAAATGAGTAGGGAGGTCATCCCAGAGATAACGCTTATGCATGTCTCAGAAGGATTTCATAGATGGTCAAAGTAGATACTACCCCAAATACTGGGGCTCCTGAGGGCTCAAAGACACCCAGGTCCTACAGTTATAGCAGATAGCTCTGGAGTTTGGTGTGTTGCCAGTGGGCCCTACTTTGGAGTTTGTGCTCCTGAGATTGACAGAGTTGGACTCAGTTGTGACTTCTCTACACACACCTTTTCTGTCCCTTCTATTTGAACCTATAGTTGGTGCTGGAGTTGGTAGGTATACACCCAAGAGACTTGAATCTTTGCACTGTCCTTGTGCCAGCTGGGTCCTGAGCCTCAGCAGAATTGCAACACCTACTCTCCAGTTCATTGGACTTACCCGGGACAAATAACAAGGAGGTGAGGATTGACAACCACCATACCAAGGAACTGAGAGAGCCTACAACTGCAAGCAAGAAAGTCCCATCCATCAGCTGTACGGGATCGAAGCCCCCTGTCAATTAGAGGTGGAGAGGGCATCACCATCCCAGAATCCTCAGGATTGGGGAATGAACTATGGACTAGAGTAGACTTACCGGTATTCTACTATAGACTTGTTGTGATTCTAGCAATGGAAGAAATTATATCATTGATGTGGAGACCGTAGCCACCGGAGGTGCTGTGGGTGGGAAGAGGGTAAAAGAGGTGAAATATGAGGGCACTTTTGGGATTTGGAGCTGCTCTGAATGACATTGCAATTACAAATACAGGACATTGTATATCTTGCCATAACCTATGGAATTGAGTGGGAGAGAGTGTGGACTACAATGTAAACTATAATCCATCCTTAGTGGCAGTGCTCCAAAATGTGTTCATCAATTGCAATGAATGTACCACACTAATGAAAAGGTTGTTAATGTGGGGAAAAGTTGGAGGTGTGGGGAGTGGGGCATATGGGAATCCCTTATATTTTTTTATGTAACATTTTATGTAATCTAAGTATCTCTTAGAAAAAATAAAAAATATATTTAAAAAGAAAAGCTAGTTTCAGAAGTACTTTGCTGAGACACATAGTGACAGTCTAGTGCCTAAGATATAACCAGGGGAACCTGGCCCGGTGAGTCTCAACATGAGCAAGGGCCGAATGATTTGAATCCTATTTGAGGTATTGGGGTGTGGGAAGGGGATGGAATAGGGTAGAGGGGTAAGAAGGCTGCAAGGAATCAAGTGGAACGTTGCTTTCTTCTAATGGGGGTGGGAGGGAGGAGAGGAGGCACAGGTTCCACCCTCAACACACACACACATACAGACACATACATACAGACACACACCTTCTTGCAAATGGTCACACTTATAGAACCTACATCCTGAGTAAGGGTTTGAGTCCTGACTCAACCACTCACAAATCCTTCACTGCAGGTAGGCCCCTTATCTGTAAAATGCAGATAATGACACTAGTTCTCACTTGAGTGGATATCATGAGGTTTAATGAAGAAGACTGTGGATCCAGGATTCCAACAGTCTAGGGAGTGACAGATCATGAGTGCAATGAACAAGGTCTCGGGATCCAGGCAGACCCAGGGTGTCTGAGGACAGACCCTCCCAAACGGACCACACAGGCATGTGTGGGCCTTGGGAGAATGGGAGTCAGTTTGATGGCTGTAGCCCCCATGCTCAGGGCACTTTGGACACACAAGGGCACTGGAGAGAAAGAATGTCTAAGGCTGGACTGTGTGTCTTCAAGGAGTTTGCAGACTGTGTGAGGGTGCAGACATGAATACAGATCAATCACAATAAAACATGCTAAGTGCCAAGCTGGAGATATGACCAGAGTCCTCTGGGGAGCCAAAGGAAAAATCTCCTACCTCTCCTTGCTTTTCCTTCTTTCTGTCTTTCTATTATTCTTCTGCCTTGTATTAAGACAGCAAGTAGGGACTCTGAATGCCAGAAAGGCAGGCTCTAGAAAGACACTTGAAGCTGGAACTTCACAGCTGCTGAGAGGAGCAACCCAGGGGCCTCAATACTTGAGTGAAGTATTGAGGGTAAACTGAAGAATAGGCTTGGATTGGAAACTAAGAATTCAGAGTGAGCTGACAAACGCAAACTTAATGGTAGATAAAACGACCATTCCAATTGCACCTTAGACATTTATTATTTTTTAAACTCTGTTCTAAAATAGGTGACTCACAAAGCTTCAGCACCAAAAGGGAGCTTAGTGATCACATAGGTAGGGTTTATCAACCTCTGCTCTATTGACATTTGGGGCCAAATATGTTTGTTGTGGGGTGCTGTACTGGGCATTGTAGGGTGTTCAGCAGCATGCCCGGCCCCCACCCAGTAGATGTCAAGAGCAACAGCCCCCTCCCCTGATGTGTCAATCAAAAATGTCTCCAGACATTGCCAAACGTACCTTGGGGACAGAGCTGCCCCTGGTTCAGACCCATTTACATAGGAAAATGGTCCTTTTCCATGACAGGACATTGGAATCACCTGGAAAGCTAAAAAAAAAAAAAAAAAAAATCCTGATACCCAGGCCATGCCCCAGACTAATTTAACTAGAATCTCTGGAGGGTGGGATTCAGGCATGGGCATATTTTAAAGTTCTTCCTGTGGTTCCAATGTGCAGGCAGGGTGAGACCACTGATTGAGGAGCTCTGGGAACTAAGAGTTATGGAGTACCTCTAATATGCTAGGTCATTTAAAATGAACAGCTTTAGGAAATTATAATTGTTTTCCTATTTTACCTCTGAGGAAACCTCAGAATGGTTAAGGAACTTTTCCATTTCCCTGAAATGGCAACTCTATAGAGGCCAGTTTCAATGGGCAGTAACCAGATTGTAAATGGGAGAGGAGGCCAAGAATTAGACACTAGGTAGCAGAAAGAGCAGAGAATGCCATTCAAAACCCAGATTCAGTCTGGGGTGGAAGGAGTAAATACAGCGCTATAAATTTATACCCTAGAGAAACAATTTTCTGAAGAGAATGAGATAAGCACAGGGGAGATGTTGAATAAACATACCTCCTTTTGTTTCTCTTATTGTTCTGCTAGGAAGAAGGAATTACTCCTAGAGAGATGGTGGGGGTACAGAAGCCATAAGGACACCTAACTAGAGCAATTATGTTAAATCAGGTAGGCTTTTGAATGTCTGAGGAGAAGAAAGGTAACTGAGCTAGCATAATCCTGGAGGCTTCTGGCAGTAGAGTAGAAGGTTGTTTTCCATTCAGCCATTATAAGGAAAACTAGTTTTGTTAAATTGTCATTAGTAAATATAGGAGCCTTGGGACAGGCTGGGTGCTTTGTGTTAATTAATACTTCTAGATGCTAGATGGTTTTGCATCTACTTGCCTGTCTGCCCTTTGCCCACACACACTCAGGGGCAGCACACTGGGCTCCTGACCAGGAGGAAAGGCCTGTTGCAGAAACAGACGTAGATTACAGCGGAGGAAACCCACTTAATGTTTCTGTAATAATCAACTAGCCATTAGCTTATAAATATAAGTTAACAACTAAAGAACATCAGATATTGGAAATAAACAAAAACAAAGGCAAGTCCCAATAAAAATTCCTAAAAGCTAGTTAGTGAAAGATAACTCCTTACTTTGACAAAAGGTACCTACCAGAAACCTGGAGAAAAAAAAAAAAAATTAGAAGCATTCTCATTGTCAGGAACAAGATAAGGAAGCTTATTGTCATTATTCCAAAGTGCTTCAGAGGTCTTATCCAGTGCAACGAGACCAGAAAGAAATGAGAGTTAAAATATTTGAAAAGAAGAGAACATTATTATCTATAGATATCATGATTGTCCAGCTGGAAAACCCAAGCCAATCAATTGGAAAACTATTAGAATTATTTAAAGAGTCTAGGAAGGTGTCCAGGTACTAAATAAATATATAACAAATTCATTTCATATACACCAGCATGAACAACTGGAAAATATAACAGATATAAAGATCTCACGTGCCATATTAGTAAAAACTACAAAATACCTGGGAATAAACCTAAGATAGATGCAAAATCTAGATGAAGAAAACCATAAAACTTTATTATGAGGTGATATTCTGTGCTTCCCAATGGAAAGAGTGAAGACTTTTTTTCCCTCCTCAAATTAATCCATAAATTTATTTACTGTAATCTTAATCAAAATCTCAACAGAACTTTTATGGATTTTGAGAAGATGATTTTTAAAGTGTAGTTGGAAGAATAAATATCCAAGAATAGCTCAGAGAATTTAGGAAAAGACCAACAAAGTGTTTGGGTGGGTAATTGGGGAAGGGAAAAGGAATTGACCTACAAAAAAGTAAAACATTATGAACTACAGTAATGAAAATATGGTACTTAACAGGAAGAGAAAAATAGTTCAATGGGCCTGAAGAGAGAATATACAAATATATATCTACATATATTTGAATTGAATGTATAGTAGAGGTGGTTAGTGGAAATAATTCAATGAACGATATTGGGACAACTATATGGAAAAAATAAAGTTAGGTTCCTACCTCATACCATACCTAAAAATTAATTCCAGATTGATGAAATATTTAAATATAAAAATCATGAAAGTAATAGAAGAAAATATTAGAGAATACTTTATAATCTTGGGGTGGGTAGGTCTTCTAAGTAATACGAAACTCACGAGCCATCAAAGAGTTGATTGACAGATTTGACTAAATACTAAAGACTTCCTCTACAGAGTAACAGATATCATCAGCCGAGTTGAAACATAAGATAAAGACTAATATTTTCAATATACTTGAGCACAGAATGGTTATTATTCATAACATATATGAGTTCTTAAAATTAATAATGGAAACTATAGACACAATTTGAAAATGGCAAATTCATAGAAGTATAAATAATAAAAATTAGTGGATTCTATAGAATGGATTCTAGAAATCCATTCTATAGAAGTATTTACATAAATATGAAAGGATAGAGATAAAGAGAGAGATGGGTATTCATTGAAGCATTACTTGTTAGAAAACCTTTACGTTTTCTTCTACCCAGACTTTGTTCTGTTTCTTCCAGAAACAAATTTTCCAAAGAAACAACTTTTACAGTTATTTATCTTGAGCTTTCTCCTTCATGCTACAGGCTTTTAAAAAGTCCAGTGATCCTTGGTTGAATATCCATATTATTTTCAGTTGTCCATTGATACTTAAGACACAAGTAATAGGAAAGCTGTCTAAGAACTCTGTACCTATGGGCAGAGTTTGTTAACCAAGAGAAGTTCCATAGGGAGGGAGAATGGGGTACCAGTCCTTGTTCTACTCCTTTCTCCAATTCCAGAACAATTAGTGAAGCCTCTACTTGGTACACTAAAACTCTTACCCATGCCCTAGTTCCC
Source organism: Tolypeutes matacus (assembly GCA_026826555.1). NCBI lineage: Eukaryota > Metazoa > Chordata > Mammalia > Cingulata > Chlamyphoridae > Tolypeutes > Tolypeutes matacus. The sequence continues at coordinate 8,262,857 of JAKSZT010054396.1, forward strand.
TTCAGCTTTTGGATGAGCATCATGAATGTGCGTGGGTTTGCCTGTTCCATATACAGGTTGTTCAGTTATTATCCCAATTTTCAGCCCAATTGCCTCCCCTCACTCTCCATTTTACCTGCTACTTCCCAGACTCAGGGGCTTCTGGGACTCTGCCAAGCAGTCCTGACCCTCCTTATCACAGTCCCCTCTGCACACGCAGGCTGGGATTTCCTCTGCTCCGCTTTAATAGTTAACATTTCTTCCATCAGCCTTCTGACCTCCAGATATTTGTTAAAATTATTTGTCCACTCTCTGGAGACACCCAGATCCTATGGTCAGGGCAGATAGCTCCAGAGTTTGGTGCCTTGCCAGTGGGCCCTACTTTGGAGTCTGTGCTCCTGAGAGTGACAGAGTTACTCAGTTGAGTGGCTTTCCTACACATGGCTCATCAGTCCCTTCTATTTAAATCTATAGTTGGGGTGGGAGTTTGTAGGTGTACATCCAAGAGACTGGAATCTTTGGGCTGTCCATGTGCCAGCTGGGCCCTGAGCCTCAGTGGAGTTGCAATACCTACTCTCCAGTTCTTTGGACTCACCAGGACAACTAACAAGGAGGTGAGGATGGACAACCACCATACCAAGGAAACAAGAGAGCTGACAACTGCAAGCAAGAGAGTCCCATGGGATCTATGTCCCCTCTCAATTAGAGGTGGAGGGGACATCACCATACCAGAATCCTCAGGATTGGGGAATGAACTATGGACTAGAGTGGACTTACTGGTATTCTACTAAAGACTTATTGTGATTCTAACAATGGAAGAAATTACAACATTGACGTGGAGGCAGTGGTCACTAGAGGTTCTGGGGGCAGGGAGAGGGAAAAACAGGTGTAATGTGGGGGCTCTTTTTCGGGACTTGAGACTCGTCCTGACTGACAGATATAGGCCATTTTATATCTTCCCGTAGCCTGCAGAATTGTGTGGGAGAGAGTGCAAACTACAAGGTGTTTTGTCTCATGCTCAGTGGCAATGCCCCAGGATGTGTTTATCAATTGCAATGAATGGGCCACACTAATGAAAGATGTTGTTTATGTGGGAGGGTGTGGGATGTGTGGGGAGTGGGGCATATGGGAATTTTGTGTAACATTCATGTAACCTAAGCATCTTTTAAAAAGTAAAAAAAATACATATTTAAAAAAAATTATTTGTCCACTGATGGCCACCCTCCTGCTTTCTTGGGTTGTGTTTTTTCATTCTTTTAGTGTCATTTTGATGGAATCTTGGTAGGAAGCGGGGGAAAAGTCATGTGTTTAGTCTGCCATCTTGAACCAAAGGTCCAAAGAATTATTTTTATATAATATAAAACTGTAGACAATCTAAGCATCCCTCACTAGGGAAATACTAAAATAAATTATGTTATATCTGTTGTATGGAATGCCCTACATTAAAAAAAAAAAAGTGAAGTAGCTCTGTATGTATTGAAATGGAAAGAGATCCATGAATATTAAAATAAAGAAGCAAATTGCAAAAAGTATGCTTGGTGATATCAATTAAATCAATAAATATCTATACGTGGGCAGAGGTCTGGAGCTTACACACTGAACTGTTAAGAATAGTCGTTTAACCCTGAGGAAGCCAGTGGACCAAGTGTGGGGCTGGCATGAAGATGGAATTTCATCTTTTTGCTCTATATCCTCTGCCTTGTTTAAAAGTTTTACAGTGAATATGAAAATATCTTTGAACATATTGTCATATAAATGTAAGCCATCCCATTATTAAACAGCCCAATCTTTCCCCTAAAGAAACCTGCTCAAATAATAAAGGCTTGCAAATTACAGATATTGTATTATACTTAATTTTTAAAATGCTAACCATTATAAATATTGTTAAAAATCGGGGGTGAAATGCTTAAAAGTAAAGGTATTTGCATTTTATTTTTAAAAGCTTACAGACCTTTAAATATCTCTTCCAAAAATAAGACCATGACAATCTAACATGTTGGCAGGTAGTACATGTCTTGTATAATCAACTTTTGCTTCATATACTTTTATGTCTGATTTCTTAACTGTTACATAATGACATTAGTAAACTGAACTGACTGAACCATGCCAAACTTTGATATTTCAGCTGAAATAATCTTACAACATATTATTATTAATAAAGAGGCAATTAATATAAAATGCCAATCATCTTAATAAAATTAGATGTAACTTTTTATTTCCAAATAGCTGGATTCAGAATAATTCACATGCAAAAGGAGAATGCATAGCTTACAACAGATACAGAGGTTCAAAAGTTTTTTCCATGAAAAAAGAAAAGATCTCGAAAACTATAATCCAACAAAGAATCTATATTTTGGGGCATTTGAACAAATTCAAACACTGAAAAGTGGACTCAAGTCTGCAAAGTTTCATTCATTTCCCACCTAAAGTGAGATGACTAAACATCCTATGTGCTAAAGTATGTGCACCTCTACATGTCAGGGTTTCTCTGGTTTTGCTCAGAGAAAACAGTAAGCGTTGTGGAGTGGCCTGGCTGTCCCCATCTGCCAGCTCTGCCCTGGGCCAGTCCTTCTGGGAGTTATGGCAGGTCCAGGGCCAGACCTCAGGTCTTGAGAATCTAAGTTCAGCAGGCCCAATTCTGTGACCACCAGATCAAACTGAGCCATAAACTCAGAGTTAAATTCAATAAGCAATCACTGTACTACATTAGCTAAGGTTTCTGGTATACATGCCTCTTTCTACTATTTCATTTTTGAATTTTAAATCTCAGTTTTCATATCCTAACTGTATAATTGCATCGTGAGAAAATAATGCTAAATCCTCTTTGGAAGCTAGCAGTCCAGTTTCAAAAGTCAAAGAAGACCATGCATGTAAAAATGTTTGGAGATTCATACATATGGTATGAATCACTGGGTAAGTTCGTGTGAGTCTTTTAAATGTTAAGGGTTTAAAAATTTTTTTTAAATGAGGTGATTAAATCTTCTTCTTGAGGACTAATAATACAAATATGTCTGTTTTTATAGAAATTCACTTTTTATCTCTATCAGGTTTGGGGAATCAGTAATTACAAAATACCAAGTATTTCACAAGGAAAAGTTTGATTTGCATTGCAAATAATTACATGGAATTATGGAAAACAATACAGCAACTGAAAAAACTTGTTAAAATTGTGCAACTTTTAAAAGCAACGATACAAATTTGAAATATTTGTTTCCTCTATATTGCCTATTCTGCAGAACACACTTATGCAAATGGTGGGATCCATTTTGTGCACCAAGGCAAATTTTATAGAAAATACAGTTTACGTAGCCACAAATCAAAAGGTAGGAAGACAGAAACCTTCATCACTAATTGGAAAATTGTAGAGAAACCACTGCATATCTCTTTGAAAAATGTTTCAATGTTTGAAAATATATGATGTAAAAAATAAAGTCACTGGAAAGCTCAAGTATAGCTAGATACACCTGTGCTCTACTGGCTTATCTATAAGCGCAAGCAATTCCATGCAAATTAACTTTAAAAAATACATATTACAGGCGTCACAGAGCCAGGATTAGGCAGGGCAAATGGGTTAAGAGAACATCTGTGATGAATCAGTGACTTGTAAGCTTTAAAAGGGTGCATTTTATGGTATGTGAATTATATTTCAATTTAGAAAAAGACCATCCCAGGTGACTTAGGTGCTCCAGACAGAAGCTTGTGTTAATCACCTCTGAATGTTACTTTCACTGTGGCCTGCTCTATTTCTGCTCCCTGCTCCTTTGCCCATGCGGTGTCATGTAATATTGTGATGGACTCTGTGGATTTCTCATGCTCCCCACTGAAGGATGGGCGGAAGATGCTAAACTTGATTTTCTGATCACCCTTCCTTTGACTCTTGGTACATCCCTTCTCTTTCTGCCTCCCCTTCATCATTTTTATATGGAGAAGGAGTTTCTTATCCAGGAAGCTTTTGACATTTTGACAAGTTCTCTGAGAGACAAAAGAAAGGGAATGAACATTTGTTAACTGCTTAATAAGTGCCAGGGGCTTTGCTGGATCCCAAACATCTATTATCCTATTGATTCTCTATAGGATAATATTCAGTAATAATAGATATGCTTATGAGGTCAAGATTCTTATTTCCATACTCCAGGTGAAGTCATCGACTGTGAGAGCTGTTTCCATTCATACATCCCTTTGATATATACCCGGAGTGCACAGCTCAAAAACTGTTTAGTGAGTAACATTAACTATTCTAGCCAGGGAAATTTTACTAAAACCAACACAAGCTAATAAAAATGGCATTGTTTGTTGGTGCATTTGAACACAACAACACTTCAAATAATCCCCCTGAAGAACATTTTCCATTCTAGGAGACAGGATGTTTACGGAGATGTGATCTCAGTATAAAACAAAGGAAGAAACATACAAAGACTCTATTTTGCCATGAGAAATAATATACAAACCACTCAGTGGGAAACTAGACTTACTGCCACTTTGGTGTCTTCTGGGTTTGCCAGAGCAAATGTAATAACTTCCCACTTTAATTGGGTTTGTCTCAGAGTACTATCTGTCATCCCTTCCTCTTCTGCCCAATAAAAGACAAATGAAGTTAGTTTTGGGCAGAAAAGGAAAATCTGCAGAATCTGTAGTTCCTGGGTCTGGAGTTATCCTCTGGGGTGATCCTGATCCTTGAAAATTATAAAATTAATTATCTTTCAATTGCTGCAGCCACTAACTGCTGCATGGCCAAGAGTGTACCAGAGGAAAGAGTTCTGAGAACTTGGGAAGCCACCAATCCCAGGTATTACCTTGGGATGCCACCAATCCCAGCTCTGCCTCTTATTTGCTGTGTGATCTTGGCAAATTACATAATCTCTCTGTTCTTGTTTCCTCATCTGTAAAAGAGGCACGGGGAACAGCTCCTATCCGCTAAGGCTGTTGAGAAAACTCAATGATTTCACACATGTAAAGTGCTAAGAATAGTGCCTGGCAAATAATGTGTGCTAAGTTCTTGTTAAACAAATAATTAACAATAAAATAAAATGAATACTGCTGCTCATTAAATGCCTTTAAGAAATCGCTTCCTTATATTATTTTAACTGATTTATGCAAGCTTATATGGATTTGCAATTGATAAAAACTAATCTGTATGACTGCTTGGTTTGTTTCGCATGGAATGCAAACAGCCCAGAAACCCAAAAGTCACAAAGATCTCCTTTTTCAGGAAAATGGGTTAAACCTGGCTTCTCAATATTTACGATATTGCTCAACATGATCATTGAGGGATTCTGCAGACCCAATAGCTATTCAGAAGACAAGCATACTACCTACCTGAAAGCTTGCTGCCACAGGCAGCTGAATCAGAAAGAAGAGAAAATTGACTTTTGCTTTAGAACTCTGGGGAGTGCAGGCCACCTCAAACCCCAACAGAACGAAGACTAACAGATCTCCTGGCTTTGCAAAGAGCCTCTACCATCTCCAAGAAAAATTTTACCCCATTATCGATTTAATAGCCATGTTTCCATTGGAAAGAGCAAGATGGGTTTAAATGCGTAAATATTAAATATTTACTTGCCAGAAGGATTTTTTTTTTTCACTCTCTCTACCCATGCTTCTAATTTCAAGGGGGAGGCCAGGTGGTACTTCTGGACCTCAGTCGCACTTTATGTGTCCAAGTACCTCTGGACACTGCCATTTCATTTCACAATCCTGGGAGGAATAAAACAACTAGCAGTGACATATGGTTTCCCCTGGGAAAAGACCAAACTTACCCAAATAGTTGTTGCTCTTGTGCATCTCGGTGATGTTGATTTTTGTCGCTCCTTGGGGAATCTCAACAACGCGGTGGTAGCCCAGGCTGGTGAGAGCATGCTTAAACACGCCCGACACAACCTGGCAGCCACTGTTATCGCCGCCACACACCCCACATTTGTCCACCACTTTGTCAGAGCCTAGGTAGTCGTCACAGCCAATACTCTGCAGAGAGGGAGAAAACAGGAGACTCTTGTAGCAACAGGAGCAAGAGGAGAAAGAGGTAGGGGGACGACTGAAGACACTGGTGAGACTCGAATAATTGACTTGCTCCTGCCTCAATTAGCTCCCGCAGATGAGCAAATTCATTTTTTTAAAAAAATAAACTTTCTATTGTGGAATAATTTCAAACTTACAGGAACATTGCAAAAATCATACAAAACTTACAGAGACCTCCAACATACCCCCTCATACTGATACTCAGATCCACTAACTTTTAACATTTGCCTTATCATTCTAACTATATCCTTCCATCCAACATTCCATCTTTTTTCTAAACATTTGAGCATAAGTTTTATAAATCATGCTCCCTGAACACTTAATGCTTCCAGAACAAGGATATTCACTTAAGTAATCACCTTAAGTACAGTTATCAAATTCAAGAAATTTAACATTGATATAAAGCTTACATTCTAGATTCCATTTTTTTCATATGTCCTAATAATGTCCATTTGGGTCTTTTTCATAGATCCAGTCCATGATCATGTATTGCATTTAGCTGTTATTGTCTCTTAATCTCTCTCTCTCTCTTAAATTGTGGAAATATATATACAACATGAATTTTTCCATCTCAACAACTCCCAAGGATACCATTCAGTGGGATTAAGCACATTCACAACACTGTGCTATCCTCACGGCCATTACCAGAACCTTCCCATCACCCAAAACAGAAACCTGTACCCATTATGTATTAACTCCCCATTCCCCGGCTTCTCCCCCTCTATAACCTGCAGTCTACTTTCTGTCTTTAGGAATTTGCACATTTTAGCTATTTCATACAAGTGTAATATAATATCTGTCCCTTTGTATCTGATTTATTTCACTCAGCATGATGTTTTCAAGATTTATCCATGTAGTAGCATGTTTCAGAACTACATTCCTTTTTTTAAAAAATATATTTTTATTTTTAAAATACATTCCTTTTTATAGGGGAATAATATTCTATCGTATGTATATACCATCATTTGTTTATCCATTCATCTGTTGATGGATACTTGGGTTGCTTTCTCCTTTTTGGCTATTTTGAAATAATGCTGCTATGAACATTGATGTGTAAATATCTGTTTGAGTCTCTGCTTTCAATTCTTTTGGTTATATACGTGTGATTGCCGGGTCATATGGTAGTTTTAACTTTTTGAGGAACCGCCAAACTGTTTTCCATGGTGGCTGCACTATTTTATATCCCCACCAACAATGTATTAAAGCTCCTATTTCTCTGCATCCTCACCATTGTTTTTTTTTTTTTTTTTTTCCAGTAATAGCCATTCTAATGGGTCTGTGGAAGTTAATTATTTCTTTTGCTCAACAGATATTTATGGAACATCTATGCTGGATGTTATCACTTGAATTGTGCCCCGCACCCCCTGGTACCTGTGAATGTGACCTTCTTTGGAAATAGAGCCTATGACCTCAAGTTACGGTGAGGTCAAAGTGAATACAGTGGGCCAGAATCCACATGCCTGGTATCCTCATAAGAGGAGGAAGGCAGACCCGAGGGGACAGCGCCGTGTGGTGATGGAGGCAGAGATGGAAGCCAAGCAGTGCAAGGCTTGCCGACCACCACCAGGAGCTAGATGAGGCAGGAAGGATTCTCCCCTACAGCTTTCAGAGGGCGCCTCCAGAACTGTGAGCCATTTCATTTCTGTTGTTTTAAGACACCAAGCTTATGATCATTTGTTATGCAGCCCTAGGAAACTAAGACACCAGGCAGGGCACTTTTCTAGGTCCTGGTGAAATGTAACATTCTAGGGGTGGGGTGAGGCCATGGACAGTCAACAGGACAAGACAGACGAGTAAATAAAACAGAGTGCATTTGGTGGTGACGAATGAGAAAAACACCATGGGGAAGAAGAGGAGGGAGGGTGTGGGAGAGCTGGAGGTTTATTTACAAAAGGTAGACGGTGAAGTTGGCCCCCAAATCCATATCCCTGTTGGGCTCTGGGGAGGGAAGAGGCTGGACCATGCTGGGATTTTCAAATAAAGAATCTCTCTGGAACCATCATAAGTACTGCATGTAAAATTGGGTTTTGCCCCCAAGTCATCTGTCCTAAATTAAAGATGATATAAACATTAAGCAAAGTAGTTCTAAAAAACAGTGTTTTGAGACCCAGTTTCTTAGGAAACTAAATAAAATTGTTTGGGATCAGAATCCCAACTAGTAACTGAAGTTCTGAGCAGCAGGGCTTTGACCTCGCTACCCTAAATGACTCTTCCCAGGAAGCAGAAGGGTGAAGGGAAGCAGGGGCCAGAAACATCAACAAGCAGGATGCTAAGCTTCTAAATAGTGGGTGCTCTTTGTATAGTCAGTCTCATCAATGTTTAATGTTTAAAGTAAGCAGTGTCTGGCATTCCTGCATTTCCTTCTCCCCAAAGAATCTTCACATTACTTATTCTACAATCTTTTCATTTTACCTCCCCTTCCCCCATTCAGGTGTCTGTTGGGGCAATTCCACTTTGCATACAAAGGTAAACCTTGGAACAGAACGGGATGATCTTTGTGGAGTCGTTTTCCACTTCTGGAGTTGATTCTGTAGGGCTCATGATCAAGTTTCCTGAATCCAAAACTGGGACTCATGGTCTGAGCAAAGAATTCTGTCGCATTTGGGGCAGGGGGGAGGGGGGGAAAGGTAGATGGAAGTGAAGGAATTGTAGTGTGGACAATGAAATATTGGGATTTCAGGAATATTTCACTGGCTTCTGGGGATGCGGGAACAATATTTAATCAGAATGCTATTCTAAAACTTGAGACATGTGCTTGCTGAACCAAGCTAGTCTTGGTTCTTGAATTTGAAGAGCAATTGTCAGATCACATCTTAGGGTCAATGTGGTCAGTAAACCATTCAAAGTCCACTTTTGATTTTGTTAAACAACCCAATGTCTGTTCATGTGAGTCCTACAGGTAGAATCAGAACAAGAGATATTCATTCTTCCCCCTCCAACCTCACACTTGATTGACAACTTTCTGAAGGCACTACACATCTACATTATTGCTTCCATATTCCTGTGTACATTAGTCCATCAATAACTGGTCCCTTTTCACAAATAGCTTCTCTGTAAAACATTATTTCTGACAATAACAGAACATCATCTCAATATGTTCATCCACTTCCAATTAGCCTTTCAAAATGCCATGTTTGCTATGTATTTCTCCTCCCTCAAATATTTCTTGATCCTGCCCCATACACATTTTAGCAGAAAAATAAGGAAAATGTTTTCTGTGCATGATTTCAACTCCCACCCCCTCTGTGTTCTTCCTTACTTTGAAACACTAAAAAATTGCTGCCACCAATAGAGTTTGGAAATAACCCATGCTGTTCTTGTCATGGCAAGATTCTAACTGAATAAAGGAGATGGCTCTGATGGGGAGGGTGGAGGGAAAAGCTGGTCAGCACTCACTCCCTTCCCTGTCTAGCTAGATCTTACTCTTCTACCCTTTCCCAACTACAGTCCATTCCTGATACCCCTGGACTCAACTTGTCCCAGACTTAGCTTATTCCCAAGGAGAAAAGTGGGAGGAGGACACTCCAGGTAAAGGGAACAGTGTGTTCAAAGGCACGGAGGTAGGGAAGCATGTTCACAGAATGACAAGGCTGAACCCTAAGGTTTCTGGGGAGGGGTGAGCTGAGGCTGGAGAGGTAAGCCGGATTTGTCAAGGATCTTGCTTGTCAGGCTAACAAATCTGAATTTTATCCTATGGCATCAGCAACCACTGGGTGCCTGCAGAGGACGAGGGCCAAGCTCCGATTTGTTTTTCAGGTGATTGTGGAGTGGGCCCCAGAGTAGGAATAACAGGCAGTCTAGTGAGTCTTTTAAATAAATAGGTTGGGGTTGGGGGGTGGCGGATTTTAAAAATGAATGAGAGTCTCACCCCAATCAAGACGGTGGAGTGAGATGTTTCAGGGCCCCATCTCCCCACAGAAGCTTTGAACAACCAGCAAGAACTGGCAGAAACATTTTACTTCAAAGCTCCAGAAAAGAGTTAAAGGACTGTGGTAACAGGAAAAAGCTACTTAAAAGTGGTAGGACCTTGTGGCGTCCTGCCTGGCCTCTCCCTCACTGGTTTCCAAGGCGGCTCCCTGGTCCCAGTTCTGGAGGGAGCAGAGTGGCCCTTTTGCACACACTGGGAGCATGTGTGTCTGGCCCAATCTCGCAGGTCATGGTCCGAGTGACTCGCCGTCACAGAACTTGCCCTGTGTGTAAATGGCAGCTCACAGAGCTCTCCTACAGAATGCTGTGGGACAGCAGTCAAGTTGTGCTGTCTGAAGCAAGGCATTACTGGGTGTAGGACATATAGTGCAATATCTGGGACTGTGAAGGAGCTGTTTCTTAGGGAAGAGGGGACATTCGGAGGTGTGTAAACAGGGGAATTCCTAAGGCCCAATGCTCCTACCCAAGACAGGAAGCATGCATAGAAAGGGTCATAGAGGCCCCTCTGCTTTGGCCTGGGAGCTATTCTCTAACCCGATTATAAGGGTAAGCCCTGAGAGAAGAGCACTTGCATGGGTCTATCTGAACATATATTTTTCTCATTTAATCCTAAAAGCAACCTGAAATTACTGGTAATTGTAGGAAAGTGAGACTTAAGAGAGAGGTTAGTTAATTTGTCCATAGTCACGCAGCTTGTAAGAGGGGAAGCTGGGATTTGACGCAGGGCCTGATGCTTTTCACCATTATACAAAAAGTGCCTCCCAAATGGATTAGAGGTCACACTGAGGGTTCCAGCTTTGTTGAAAGACAGGATGGTGGCAGTGAACCAGATGCAATAGAACAAGTTCAGAGTCACGTTACTATAGAATACCAGTGAGAGGTTGGCCCAGAAGTGACTCAGGCATTCCAATGCCACAAGTGACCAACCTCATTATGTATCTCTCCCATATATATATATATATATTTAAACATGTACAATGATTTTATTTAACTTAACTAATAAAGGAACTGGTAATATGTTAGGGCTGTTCCAAAGGTTGCTGGGTACGATACAAAACTGGTTAATGTCCAACAAGACTATGTACCGTAATCTCTGGGGAAATGGTAACCTCTGTCCCTAGACAGCTGTAAAATGGTCAAATAAGAAGGAAAGAGGAGAGGCATAGTGCAAGGGTCAGGAGGGTCTTGAACACAAGCTTCCATGTCCCTCCGCTTGGAGTCAGGATGCGTTACCCTCCAGGACAAGGATGTGCATTAACAGTCATAGAAGCTCCATGCTGGCTGTTTTTATGCTAGACTTTACATGCGGTGAGTGAATAAATATTTCAGCTCTCTTCCTATTTCATTTTTTTCTTTCTGTTAGAAGTTTTTATTTTGAGATAGTTTAAGGCTAACAAGAAGTTGCAAAAAACAGTACAGAGTTCCTCTGTTTTTTCACCCAGCTTCCCCCAGTGATAATTCTTACAGAGCTATAGTAAATGTCAAAATAAGGAAATTGACATCCCTATAACAGTATTCAATCAAGTATGGATCTTATTTGATTCCACCAGTTTTTATATGTACTTTTTTGTGTGTATAATTCTAAGAAATTTTATCACATGTGCAGATTCATGTACTATGTTATTTTTCAAAAGCAGTTAATATTCCCTTCCAGAACATGGCTGTATAATTGATGAGTTGAGTTGATGTCATTTAACAGGAAAAGCAGTTTGGCCTAACAGAGAGAAGTCTGGGAATCAGGGGACCTGAGGTCTAGGCCTGACTCACTCCTTGGCTTGTTGTACAATGTGGATGGGTCACTTCTTTCTCACCATCTTTTAGGGGACAGTGTCCAGAAATAAATCTGGCCTACATTCTACTTTGCTAAAGTGCTGGCCTGTGTCCCCAAACCCTTTTAAGGCACCACCAAGGTGTCATCAGTGGATGGATGACACTTAAGGGTAGCACTCTTTGGACAAGTTAATTAACCATTCAAACCTCAGTCTCTTTATGAGTGAATGGGGACAGTGAGGACCAAATGAGGTACACATGGAAGGCATTGCAACATGATGGCTTCTTGGAAAATGCCGGCTTTTGATATCATTGTCTTCACATACTTGGGTTCATCTGGAATCAATCCCCTATAAAGTAAACCTCACCATCATGCAACCACCCAGACATACCCCTATTTTTATAACACTTTCTATTACTTCTCAGTCAGAAATATTCTCTTCTTCATTTGGATAAATTCAGAAAATTCTGAAGAGCTAAGGAAAGGCCAAGGTTCACTGAAAAGCAAGACATCTTATGTGATTTCTTCACTCTTATTGCTCAAAAAGCACCTACTGAAAAAGCACAGAAAGAAATCTGATCCATAATCTACCTTTATTTTATGCTTTTGCTTCCCACGTACTGCAGTTCAAAGGGATATTTTTCATTGTTACAACTAGCCAGATATCCTTAATATTCTACCACTGATTTCTGCAACACGTTGTAGAAAAACCTTACAGGTAGCAAGCCATCACAGGAGAAACTGCTCAAGAATTACCTCCAATTGTGTGCCAAAATTAACCTAAATGAAATTTCCTGAGGAATATGAGCAATCTGGATGACATTCCATGGTGAATTTCACAGGGAGGAGAGGCCTCTGTGCATTAGGCAGGGAAAGCTGGAGCCAGGCGCTCGGGGAGTGGAGGCTCTGCTTCCCTAACGGGAACCAGCTGTCCCTGTGTGTGCTCAGTAAGCACATGGGATAAGGAACCGCAACAGGTTGGCATGATGATGCCAACAGGTGTAACGGCATGCTTTTATAACTACACAACCGTGTGGGAGAATGTTATTACTAACTGATTAGCAGCTAACACCAATTTACTTCTGTTAACGGTGAGCTAATTCATGGAAACACATATGGAGGACAAAACTTATTCAGAGCATCCTGTTGAAAGAAATCCTTTGCATGGGAAAAATATCCCCCTCATATTACTGTTAGGAATGTAGATCAATACCACCTTCCTGGAAAGTAATTTAGCAATATTTACTGTTTGACCCAGGAATAATTCTTCTAGGAACTTACTCTAAGGAAATTATAAGAAATGTGGCCAACAATTTCTTCACAGCATTATTATTAATAAAAAATTGGAAATATCCTAAATGTCCAGCACAGGGAAATAGTTAAACAATATATGGGAAATGCCTGGGAAATACTGGATAGCTCTTCTTCCAGTTGTTATTCTCAAAGTTTCTGCTGGATTGACCTTAGAATAGTTCAGTTCAGTAAATGTTTCCTGTGCTAACCCCTACTATGTGCCAGCACAATGTAAGGCAAGGAAGACATGAAGATAAAACAAAAATGGTTCCTACTTATGGTCTAAATCAGGGGCTGGCAAACTACAACCCCCTGGCCAAATCTGGCTTACCATTTGTTTGTGTAAATAAAGTTTCCTTGGAACATAGACACCCCATTTGTTTCCTTTTTGTCTATGGCTGCTGTCACGCTACAACGGAAGGGTAGAGTAGTCACAATAGATAGTATGGTCCACAAAGCCTAAAATATTGATAATCTAGGCCCCTACTGAAAAAAGTTGCCAACCCCTGGTCTAAATTGAAAGGCAGACACAATCCAATAATTTCTGTAATTTCAATACAGCATGCAAATGTTGAGAGGGAGGTGTACACAGAGTCCTGTGCAACGAAGACTGAGGACTGCTGCTCAAGTAGATGCTTCCAAATTCATCCCTGATTGCTCTCATCCTGTAGCTCTTGTCATACATGGCCATTTGATTTGTCCCAACATTACTCAACTATAAAACAGAAGGCAAAGCGTTGTCATCTTCTAGCACAGCAGTCTTCAACTTTTTTTTTTAAAGCAGAAAAACAGATTTCAAACAAAACTTCCTGTCAAACAAAACTTCATGTAGGACTCCAGTAAGTAAAACAGAGAAAACCAGAATTGCTCTGGATAGAGAGGGGGCTGGAAGGGCTTGGAAGCCTTCCTGCTGCTCTTCTACCTCATGCCTCTAAGGCCAGGGCTTCTCTGCCTCAGCACTATTGACATTTTGGGTTGGAATGTTCTTTGTCGTGGGGGTCTGTCCTGTACATTGCGGATGTTTAGCAGCTTCCCTGACTTCTACCATCCAGATACCAAGAGGACCACTCTCAGCTGCAACAACCAACAATGTCTCCAAGATGTTGCCAAATGTCCCCTGTGGGAGCAAAATCACTCCCGGTCTCAACTGCTCTCATTTATTCTACAATCCGTGGGGCACCTACGAGCACATGACAAATTCCCCAGAAAACTTTAAAACAATGGCAGTTCTACAGAAGGGCAAAAGCAGTACTTTGTAGACATCAAAGAAGCTAATGAGCAAAGAACAGTTAATTATTCAGTTTTCCAAAATAGCTTCTCACTGCCAAACTAACCACCAACCTACTAGAGTCTTTAAGCTAACCTTTTGGCATAACTTCATCATGTGCAGGATTTTGTACAGGCATACAGCAGGTGCTTCATGAGCGTTTGCTGAATTCAAGAGCAGCTGGCTGAGTAATCAGGAGATCAAAGTTATAGGCCTAATTTGCATTTTGAACTGGATAGTGTTTAAGATCCCTTTTCATACTAAATTGTTTCTGAAAAAGAGAAAAAGTTTCATTTGCAAAGAAACCCCATCGTGTCTAAAATCAAGGGAATTGGCTTTATATAGACAAAATTGGAAACAGAAATCAATGGAAAACAAATGGACAATGCCATTCATTTGGAGGGAAGAAATGCTTCGTGGAGTGCAAGGCATTTTGGCTTCCTTAATGAAGGCAATTGTGAAACTAGCGATCTGGTTTTAATCAAGCTTAAGGTCGTCACTTTTCAGTACCTCATCCTATTTCATTAGCGAATAGCACCTTACCAAGTGATTCCACTGTAAGAAAATGTTGGCACTCTCATGGGATAAATTTGGGTGAGAATTAACTGCAGCAGTACTTACAAACCTAAGGAAATGAGCCCTAAGAGGGAAACATTTCATATGCTCTAAAAGAATACCTATTCCCATCCCTCCTCTAGGGCCATCTTTTCCTGGAGGGTGGGGGTATCCCAAACTCTAAAATCATGACACTTTACTTTTACACTCTCTCTCCTTAATGGATTGTAGAATGTGTGCTGGGGAGGCGGGTGTGTGTGTGTGTGTGGGGGGGGCGGACGACACTAAGAAGTTTCCTGCAGAAAGGAGCAGAGAGACACTGTCTACACTCTATAGGGCAGAGTTCTGGAAGCCAGGTTATCAGCAAAAAGGCAATGGTGAGTTGGGTTGATGAATTCTGCTCCAGGATGGAGGCTGCTTGCTCACGGACCCGATTTACCTGGCCTGCTGGGTGCAGGCAGCCTGGGTCTGCAGGTGTGGGGCACAGGGGAGGTCCTCAGAGGACTAAGTGAGTTCCATGACCAGAAGGCAGTGTCAGAGACTCACGCTTATGACTCGTTTCCCAGACACAGAGCCCCATCTCCAAGAGCCTGCTTGAATTTCTCTCCACAAGATGGCACCTGTAAGCCCTCGTAAAAGGGTAACCACACAAGTAACTAGTTTAGGGAGACAAGAAACAGTAGTTAAATATTTAAATGAATGATGGTTGAGAAAAACAAGATGGTGGATTCAGGGATTGGGCTGCATATTTATTGTGGTCTTATGTGCAAGTTTCTGTGATGCTAAGATATGATTTTCATTTCTTGAAATGTTTTTGTGGAACATTTAAAAACATGGGCGGAATAGTCATGTCTTTTATTTCCTGAATATTCAAGAAAACATTTCAAAATCAGTGTAAATGAATGAAAACTTTGGTGTCAGATGGGCTATCTGGATGTCAATGGGCAATCTCCAGGGAAGGTTGAGAGGACTGGTCATCTCATGAATAGGAGATGGTGAGAGAAAAGGCTGGCTGTGAGAGCATGGGGTCTTGAAGCCCAAGGCTAAGGATTCTTGAGTATGGGGATGACAGACTGAAAGGCTACTTTCGGAAGATTCTTGGCAGACACAGGCAGTGGATTGGAGATGGAATTGACTAGAGGTTGAGAAGTTTGCAGATGACTGCATTAAGATGGGCACAGAGTGATGGGGACCAGGACCAGAATGGTGAAATTAGAATGGAAGGGAAGGGAGCACCAACCTTATTCTGAAGGAACAACAATTTGGAGTCAAGACGGCTGGTCTATTGAGGGTAAAGAAGTGAAGGCGACTTTGAGGTTTGTGGCCTGGGAAGGTTGAAGAACTACAGTGATTGTTTCAGCAGAGGTTTCACTGAGGGACAGGCCTTTGATGGAGTCATCTTAGAGTGACAGTTTGACTGTAGATCTTGATCATCATTAATTCATTCACTGTATTTAGTCATATTAATTCTCTTTCTTCCACTAGAACTTTCCTTTCAAACCCTAAATGTTTTCACTTTAGCTTTTTGGATGAGAATGCTTCCTCTGCGTTTTTTATTTGTAAACTAAGGATAGTAAGCATCATTTGCTCTTCTCTTGCCCCTTGCCTCAAAGTGTGGTCCATGAACCAGCAGCATAAGCAGCATCTGGGAGCTTCTTAGAGATACAGAATCTTGGGCCCCCTACCCAGAGCTACTAAATCAGACTCTGTATTTTAACAGAATCCTCAGGTGATTCACATGTGAAGAGAGTTGCTTTGGATCAGGGGTTCGTAAACTACTTCTGTAAAGGGCTAGACAGTAAATATTTTCGTTTTTGTGGGTCATACAGAATCTTTTGCAACCACTCGACTTAGCTGTTGTAGCACGAAAGCAGCATGGTCAATACACAAACTAACTGGTGGGTAGACTGGGTGTGGTTCACATGCCAGATCTGGCTCATGGGCTGTCATTTGCTGACTCCTACTCTAGATGCACTCAGGGCTGCTCTGGGGTGTGAGGGACTGTCACCCCCTACATTAAATGGTTCCAACTGCCCCAGGAATACTGCTCTTCTCTCCTCTCACTATCAGAAGTCACTTCATGCAGCTGTCAGGCCCTCTTCTGACTTCCTAACTCATCGGCTGTTGTGACCTGGAAATGGCTGAAGAGGAAATGAAATATCCCAGCACTTTCTGAACCAAAAGTCTTGGGTCTTAGTACCTGCCATGCCACATCCTAATTGTATGGCCTTAGGCAAGCTGCTCACTATCTTGAAGGGTCTGTGTCATTATATGTAAAGTGGTGTTGCTCATACCTACTGTACCTAGGGTACAGAGGCACTGGGAAGAGGGAGAGGGTTTAAGAAAGGGCTTGGTCAATCCTTTAAGTACCATACAAATCCAAATTGCTATGACTCATGTTGGTTACCCTATACCAAGCACCTACCATGTACAGGTGTCACCTGGACATTATATCCTTCATCTCATTTAACCCCCATAACAATCCTCTACAGTAGGAAATGAGAGATCTAGAAACATGCCCAAGTTGGCACAGTGATCAAGTGGCAGAGCTGGCCACCAGCCCAGGTGGTCTGCTGGCAGCTCCAACACTGTCCCACCCTTTCACCACACAGTCCCAGGCCAATGAGCACGTGATGTGGGGGAGCCTGTGCCTCTCGTGGGTTTTGTGATGGCCAGTTTCAAAATAATTCTCATTCTCAGACACATCCTGGAAGACTCCTGCTGCTGCCATCTGGGATGATTTGACCTTTTGGGTCACTTTTTATTGACTCCTTGTTCTTTCTTCTTTGCTCAAGTTGTACACCAGACCCTGAATGACACCGACTCTCCCATCGAGTTTTCAGAACAAGGACAACACAAGACTCGCCCTTTTAGATACAAACTGAAAAGAAATCCCATCTTTGGAAAGCTTCTCTCTGTGCGAATTTAACAGGGAAAGGAGGGGAGCCAAGGTGCAGGCTCACAAATGCCTTCTCCCGAGAATCCTCACACTGCAGAGCAGGAAAGCTCCTGGCTTCACGGATGAAGTCCCGGGGGGTGGGGGTGGTGGTGTGGGGAGAGCTTTCTCCAAGGTGGCAGAGGGGGGACTCCCAGCCTAGCATTACTCTGCAACGACCTTGTGCGCCCTGAGGCAGGGTTTTACTGTTTCTGCACTTCAAATGATCCTATCTTCTTTTCTTTTTCCTTATTATGCCCCTGTAAGCATGGGGAAAAGGTTTTATCAATCAGAACAGCAAATCCCATTAGAAAACAAACTATGTGAAAATACTTGGATAAACTGGTTGGGGTAGGAGATGGCACCCTGAGGCCTGAGGATCAGTGGAAGCAAAGGCACAAAGATGGCAGTAAACTGAGATAACGGCTAAGTAGGAGAAGAGCCTGGGATTGCTTCCAGGGGTGGAGAGAGGGGAAAGAGACAGAAGAGGGAGCTCTGAGACAGTGGAGGGCAAATGAGAAGCCCTGGGTGCTGGAATAGACCGTTGAGGGCAGACATTGAATCTAAACCTTCCTTATGTGTCTAAATCTCTCTTCTGTTCCCACTCCTCTTCAAGCCTTCAGCAAAGTTACTTCACCCACCATTTGTGCAAGAGGGTATATAGTATAAAAATCAGGAAAGATAGATGAATTATCTATGGGTTACACTGCCTTTGCAATTTTTAAATGGATTCCTTTGACCTCCACCCCACCTTTCCCCTTCCATAATCTCAAACGAAAGTTTATTTCCCCACATCTTCGAAAGTCTTTCCTCCACCATGCCCTCTTCTTTCAGACACACAGATGTGCACTTAAGAGCAGACCTAATGCACTTTATGCCTGCAAGTGATGCTGCGTCTCTGAGCCTCAGTTTTCTTACCTGGGAAATGAGGGCAGTAAAGGCTGATTCACAAGGGTGTTGGGAGGATTAAATAAGAACAGGCAGAAGCGGCATGGAGCAGGGACTGGAACAATCTTGGCTGCCTTCCCTTGTCTTCAGGCTACCTCCCCCTCCTTTTAATGACCCGCCCTTGGGCAATGTGGCCTTGAGGTCCGTTCTTTCATACAAGTTCACAACGTTTCTGTACCAACAGAGGAAGCTGGTCTGTTGGCACCATCCATCTACGAAACCCCGCTTCTATTTACATTGATTCTCAAGGGGTATGGGAAGCCAGAGTTTAACAGGTAACGCCCTGCCATGATCCATTTGCATTCTAATAAAGTTTGGGGATAATGGTGATCAAGATTCCTGGAGATTTTGTACAACTTTCTCTATTTTTAAAAAACGTGTTTTATTTTGTTAGTTTTTCCTGGTTTTCTTTAGAGACCAGACACAGAAAAGCCTCGAAAATTAGAAAGGAGTTAGGTTCATTTTAGACAACGCCCAAAGGAGGCTGCCAGAGCCTAGTTATAGGCATGCTGGATTGGTCTTTGATGAATTGTGGGTAGAAAACAGACACAAGGGGAGCTTCAAATATGTCCCAGAGATTTGGGGAGTAAGAAACCTGCATGTATGTGTGATAGCTATGGTGGACAGAGCACTTACCACATGCCAGACACCTTACACAGGCTATGCTCTTTTATCTTCAACAACCCTGGGAGGTAGGAAGTAATATCCCTATTTTACAGATGAGGTAACTAAGGGTCAGAGAGGGTAATATGTCAAAGTTTAAATGACAAAGACCTTCTGGTTCCCAAGCATGGGCTCCTTCTCCTTTGCTATTTCTCATAGTCCTTTAAGGTCAACGGAAACCCTTCTTTACTGTAAGAAAGGGCCTGGTCGATGGCTGACCATGGACCACACAGACTAGCTTATACTTTTTCTCTGATTTTCCCCAAGACCCTTCCACATGGGCTCTCATGAGGACTAATTGTTGCAGCATCTCCCACAGCTTCCCTTTATTCTGCAGCTCCCCCAGTGCCCCTTCATGCAGTGTTCATTCACCCAAGTGAAGGAACATGTATAACACTACCTTTTCTCCCATAACAAATTCCTAGATCCAGAACTATTCTCTGAAATAACTATATTCTAATTTTTCTCCTTGGAATGGAAACTGTTGGGTTACCAAGCTTGAAGTTTGACTCAAGGAGAAAATCAGGTTCAATGGGAGATGTCATTATTCAAACCAAGAGAGCTCGCTTGTTGGGACTACAATGACCAAGAAATTAAATAAGGATAATTCTTTCTTATTCTCTCTTCTCACCATAAATGCATCCAATATGAATATTTATCTTACTAAGAAATATAGACATTGTGTTCCATGCATGCTCAGAAGGAAGAGTTTGGCTGAAATATTTAAACATGAAGACTCCTTCATGCTTCTTTTGAAGGATGGCTAAGAACAGAGTTATTTGTCAAACTCAATGTGTTCCACAACAATAATTCAGGTGGCAGCCAGATGAGTACTTCTCATGCTTGCACAGGATTTCCTTTTTCGTGGAACTTTAAACTAAACGGTAGGCCACTGGTAGATATGATGCACCACACATGCATCATATGCTATACTCAAGTGACTGCTCAAATGATATACACTTGTGTACATAAATGTTTAGAACATGCAAACCAGTTGGATAAACACTGCTCCTTCACCTTCTTTGCTGGAACCTTGAAATTCTTAATTTCCACCAGTCCCCACTTTAAAAGTCACATCCTATTTATGACCTTTTAAATCATGCCCCCCCTCCAGGTGTGTAAGCATAAGAAAGGCTAATGTTGTGGTTTCAGGTAATCTATCCTGCATGTGGTTGTGAAATTTATCTTCCCAAGATACTGCTGTCATCATGTCATTCTCCTGCTCAAAGGCCTTCCTGATGACTGCTGCCACTTACACAAGCTGATTATTTCCTCCTAGGCAGGATGCTTGTAGTTGAATCCCTGATTCCAGGTGGAAAGAAGTGCCTGGGGCTGCAGGAGCGCAACAATAAGCTTTACTCCAGGTGTGGATAACTAAGTGAAAGTAGGAATTTTGAAAATGAGCCATACTTTGTTAAAGTGACATTACATATTAGTAACACTAATTATTAATTTTATATTCTTATTTATTGGAATGGTTTGTGATGGTAAAGAGAATATCTAACATGGAAGGAATGCAATTTATATTATTTTTATTTAAAGTCTAGTTAAAGATATCATAGAGGGCAAATTTAAAGAATGCAAATAAATGGTACCCATTTCTAGCTTAAACAATAGCTGCACAGGAATGTTATTTAGCTAGAAAGAGTAGCCTGTATACACTTGGAAGAATATGGAATGGCAGCAAAAATGGAGGTAAAAAGAAAAGCATTTCTCTGGCAGGGTAAAACCAACTGTAGTTTAAAAAAGCCAGTGTCAAAGTCAAAATCGATGGACTCTGGTCACTTTGTTCCCCACAAGGTGGGCATGCTCTCATGCACAGGGGTCTTCAAAGGCCAGCCTTTTTGCTCATGAGCATCAAGAGAAGCAACAGAAAGAAAGGAGACTGGCACTTGTTGAGTATCTACTCGGGAGAAAGTATTTGTGGTCTATTTTAATAGATGAGGAAGGAAGAAGGTTGAGGAATTTGCCAGAGACCATACAGCCAAACATTAGGATATGAACCCATGTCTACCTGGCTCAGAAAATTTGAAGAAAAAAAAAAAACATGGAAAGAGAAGAAGTGAGGTTCAAAGTAGTGTTTGAGCCAGGGACTAAGTGGTGAGCAGAAGACATAAACAGAGGAGCAGGAGCTGCAAGGAGCAGGGACAGAGAATAGCTCTGTAAGTGGGTGAACAGAGCCAGTGGGCGTAAGATGGGGGTGGTAGGAGCTCAGGGGCTAGCTCTTCCCTGGTATTTCACGGAATAGAGTCACCTTAATACCATCTTGAACTTCCCCTTTATACTCACAGGAAAGTTCCAGTTTCCCAGCAGCTTAGAATTTTCTCTCATCCATCGTCTACCATGAGCCTCCTGAAGCCCTGGAACTAAAATCTCTTCCAATCATTTTTTCCTCCATTGCAGCAAGATGGTTTGATGGAGGCTTTTCCCCCCATGCAGACCCAAAGGTCTGAGACTGTAAGTTCCTTTATACCGCTTCTATTTCCTATGGTGGCTCACTCTACCTTACGCCTCCAAGAATATTCTCCTTGGACTATGAGAAAGGGACCTAGGGTTACCCTCCCTGAGACTGGATTCTATGTGTGGTAGCTATTGAAGGCTGCAAGGAAATCAATATATAATTTTAATTTGCTCAATGTGAGTTTTAAATAATGATAGGAGAATGGCCTGCTCTCTTTAGGATACAGAAACTTCTAGAGATCTTGAACAGGGAAAGACTGTAAACCTATAACTTAATAGGTAGGACTGTAGAACATTGATTTTGAATTATTAATGCCTCTTGGGGGGTTCCATGAGTTAACTAAGGCATTACTCCCGAGCTGAGGACTAAACTGCACTGCTGGAGAAAGTTATTGGAAATGTGTGCTTCAAACACTGCTGGAGAAAGTTACTGGAAATGTGTGCTTCAAAAGTGGGAGATTTCTGCCTCAACCTGGTAATGGTGGTAAGGAACATCCTGGGCTGCCACTAAAGATGAAAGTTAGTAAATGGATTATCTGCTCCTTAGGACGGTTGGAAAACCATGCCATCAGGACAAATGAGTATGGTTGTCTTCTCTTTGCTGTGGCTTGAATGCTTGAGTTAATTCCCCAACAAATTGAACCAGGATTTTTGGTATAAGTTAAAATGTTAGGGGACAGAACACAAACAAGGATGGACTAGGACATTGACTTAGCTGGCCATGAAGATCAAATTTGGATTTCCTGATATTTAGGACTTTGCCATTACCAGTGTGTGTTGGTAAAAATCACTATCTTTGTAATAGAATATCACAAGTCTCTATTTTATATAATCACCACTAAAATGGATAGGAACAAAAATAAAATAGTTTTGAAACCAAGGACATCTACCCTTTGCAGAAAATACAAATTTGAAATAATGGTATTTCATAAAAGAATTTTTAGTATCTAGAAGAACAAAACGGCCTAACCAACAGAATGAGGAGAAGGCTTTTCATACTAAAATCAGGATGATTAGCAAGTGTAGTAGTTTGGCAATTTGATGTAATTATGAATTCCAAAAATAGATATTGGATCATGCTTATAAACTGGTCTGCTAATCTGGGCATGATTAAGTTATGATTAGGGCGTTAACTGGGCCACGTCAGTAGGGTGTTGAGCCCTACCCCTTGATGGGGCAGGAATCAAATATGACAGGCATGGCAAAGGACAGAGTTGAAGCAGCTTTGATGTTGAAGTTCTGGTGAGGAAGGAGAGAAGGCCCAGGAATAGAGACAAGCCATTTGCCTGATAATCTACAGCTGGCCTTGCAGAGAGAGGCAAAGCCTAGAGAGCCTCATAGTCTACAGTTGACCTTGTGGAGGAAACAAAGGAGCTAAGCCGGGCGAGAAACAGGGCCCCAGGAAGAGAGGAACCCAAGAAGCCTGAGTCCTGGCAAATGTCGGTAGCTGTCTTACTTCAACATGTGGCAATGGACTTTGGTGAGGGAAGAAACTTACGCTTTATGGCCTGGTAAATGTGGACTTCTACCCTTTATAAAGACCAACTGATTTCTGGGATTTTGCAACAGCACCCCTTTGGCTGACTAATGCAGAATTTGGTACTGAGGAACGGAGAAGTGCTTTTGAAATTACCAAAATGTTGGAATGGTTTTATAAATGGGTAAGGAGTATTTTTTGGAGGGTTGTGAGATGCTTGATGGAAAAGGCCTAGATCGTTTTGAAGAGACTGTTGATAGCAATATGGACACTAAAGAGACTTTTTATGATGTCTTAGAAGTAAATGATGAAACTATTATTGGAAACTGGAGGAAAGAAGATCCATGTTTTAAAGTTGCAGAGAACTTAGCAAGATTAACTCCTGGTGTTATATGGAAGATAGAATTTGAAAATGGCGAACCTGAGAATTTAGCTGAAGAACTTTCCAAAGTAAACTCAGAGAATGTGGCTTGGCTTCTCCTTGCAGCTTATAGCAATATGCTTTGGGCACAAAGAAAATAGAAACTGATCCTGGAAATTCCAAGCCTCTGGAAATTGTGCTCCCAGACAATAGTGTCCATTTTGAGGACTTAACTTGGAAATTGTAAATCAGGATTGAAGATGCAGATATCTTGGAAAGACTTCTGGAAAGTGTTACTGTCTAACGGCTTGGACCCCTGCTTCTTGCATGCCAAACCAACAAGGTTTTTGAGAACACTGTATGAACAAAACCACTGTTCACTTGGACTAAAAAGGACATGGAAAGGAGACATTGAAGGAGAAAGCGCTTTAAGAAAAAAACCATGGAAGCTGAGATCTGGAATTAAGATATCACCTTGGGCCAAGAGAGGAACCCCACCCATGTGTACAGAGAGGGTGAGTTTGCCCCAGCAATTGAAGAGGGTGGTTGTTCCCACCCGATGTTCAGGAAGAGTTTTGCTGCCCCAGGGTACAGGGAGGGTGGAGCACATTCCTCAAAGATTAGGGTGGTTAAGGTCAGCATCCCATAGGTCTGAGAGGGGTGTTCCTGTCCCCCGTGGATTAGAGAAGGCCAGGTGGCCAACCCATTGCTCTGAGAGGATTGAACCTGTATGCCAAAGGTTAGGAGGAAGGTTGTCTTCACTTCACTGTACTAGGGGGGCTAAGACTCTAACCCAAAGATTGGGTAAGTTATGGCAATCACCCCAATACTCTTGGAGGGTGAGGTCTGGAGCTTGGTTGACACCCAGATGCTTGATGAGGGTGGAACCAAGAAAATGGCCCTTGGGCAAGCCTGTGGAAAGGGTGGGTCCCCATGTGGCCCCAAGGAGAAGAAACATTGTCTTAAGAATGACTCAGACTTTGAAATCGAATGGAGGATGCTCTGCAGGTTTACTGAAATGTAGAGGACACATGACTCATGTTTAACATCCCAATTTCTCTTATGGTAATGAAAATGTTTATCCTTTGTCTTTCCATTTGTATATTGGATGCAGTTAAATGGTTTTTGTAAGTTTCAGAGGTCTATAGCAGATGGGATTTTGCCCGAAACTTTATTTCTTTAAACTGATTATGATTTTGTACTTGCATTGTTACTGATTTAAGGTTTTTTGAATATTGTAGTGTATTTTTGGAATTCAGAGGGTGGAGTGTAGCAGTTTGGCAGTTTGATGTAATTATGAATTCCAAAAACAGATATTGGATCGTGCTTATAAACTGGTCTGCTAATCTGGGTATGATTAAATTATGATTAGGGCGTTAACTGGGCCATGTCAGTAGGGCATTGAGCCCCACCCCTTGGTGGGGTGGGAATCAAATATGAAAGGCATGGCAAAGAACAGTGTTGAAGCAGTTTTGATGTTGGAGTTCTGGTGAGGAAGGAGAGAAGGCCCAGGAATAGAGACGAGCCATTTGCCTGAGAGTTCACAGTTGCCCTTGTGGAGAGAAGCAAAGCCTAGAGAGCCTCATAGTCTACAGTTGACCTTGTGAAGGAAACAGAGTTGCTAAGCCCGGTGAGAAACACAGTCCTGGGAAGAGAGGAACCCAAGGAGCCTGAACCCTGGCAAACATCGGCAGCTGTCTTGCTCTAACACGTGGCAATGGACTTTGGTGAGGGAAGAAATTTACGCTTTATGGCCTGGTAACTGTGGACTTCTACCCCAAATAAATACCCTTTATAAAGACCAACCCATTTCTGATATTTTGCATCAGCACCCCTTTGGCTGAGTAATATGGCAAGTATTCCTACTCAACACAGAATCCCAGAGCCACAGGATTTTGGAGTAGAAGAAACATAGAGATCATCTGGTCTAGTCAAGATCAGAGGAGGCACAGTAAGGGGCCAAACTCCCTACCGGTGTTACTCTGGGTCTGGCTGCTCCCTGTTGAGACCCTGGGTTCATTTACCTTATAAAACATGTCTGTCAGAGGAGATAGGTTAGTGGCTTTCAAACAATTCCAAGGTTCTACATTAATGTTTTTACAATCTTTGAAAAATATTTTTAAAATATGAAGAACTGTGATAAACACTATATTCAACTGTAGAATTCACCTAATTATAACACACTGGGCACCTCTGCATTAACTTATTTTTATTCAGCTGTGTAGTAGTTTGGAAGTTTGAAGTAATTATGAATTCCAAAAATAGATATTGGATCATGCTTGTAAACTGGTCTGTTAATCTGGGCATGATTAATTTTTTTTTTTTAATGTTCATAATTTAGAATTTATCATGTAAATAACAGTCTTTACAAATATACCCTTTACTTGCAAAATCATTCTTAAAACTTATCTTTTCATCACATTTGAAATTTTTGTATATGTTTTAAGGGGAAAAAACCCTCCACATTAAAAAATGTACCACTAAACTTTAATGTGTGATTATACCAGTGCCACCAAATTACAAAAAGAAAATGAATACCCACTGTGTTGGATATATAGTTGTTACCACAAATAATGACAACACATGTCATATACATTGATTATACACATGCTCTTTTTCCAGTTCTCAGTCATTGTCAGAACCATTTGGAGGTAAGAAAACCAATGCATCATTGAAAATATGCCCAAATGCCCTAAGACGGTATACGCCATACATCATCACATGCATCTGATTAGGAGTCAGTCCATTAAAAGTAACAGCCATATCCGAACAACATCCTTCTACTACCTGGTGGGGGTGATTAGTCATTGACTCTTTAATAAAAAGCCCAACAGATTTGGTATTAAATACATCTTTTCCTTCAGAATCTTCTGCATTTTCTGCAAACACTCCAGCATATTTCAGGCAGACTGCTAGTTGCTTATCTTCAGATATCTTCCAAATCATCCCTGCCTGTTCAGGACACTTTTCAGGGATACTGAGAAGGCTGTCAAGTCTTTTCATTGATTCTATACTTAAGACAATTCCTCCTTCCACATTCACATATTCGAGGTCTCCAGATTTTATAGTGTGGCCTAGATAGAAAGGCTGTGAGGGATCCTTTTTTAACAAAAAGTACTTTAAATTTTCGATAATAGCAAAAGTAATGGGATGTGCAAGGAAGAACCAGTTGTACTGGTCTCTATATTTATCAAAGGCATATTTGTAAGCTTTTCTCATCATTAACCACATGTCATTTGTTTCCATATTAATTGACTCAAACACTTTAACATTTTCAGAACTGAAGAACTCTGCTTTGTCACAGTGTTTGGTCCAAGTCTCCTTCACTGCAGCTCAAAGACTCATATCTTTGGGTTTTACGAGGATGATACAGTATACCCGAAAGCTCTTACTGAGCTCCATGCGTTCATCCTCTGAAATTTTCAAGATATCTCCTTTGTTAGGAGCTTGTAGATGATGATGCTCATGGTGGTGCATTCTATTTCCATGACCAATCCTAATGTGTCCTAGCATAGTGATCAGGGCACAGAAAATGCTTCCAAGCATCATACCCTTCAAAAATGAACTGCTTTCAGAAAGCATTTTTCCGGCGTCTGAAACGGCTGCGCAGGGGAGGTAGGTGGGAGAAGACAGCCGCGTACAGCTTTCCTCTCACGTCACTCAGTTACGTTCCCGGTCGGGCTGCTCTAGCTGCAGGCGGTGTCCTCTCATTGGTGTCGCTAAAGATTGGGAGGTCCAGGAAATGGACACCGCCTCGGCTAGGGACAGCAGGGCGGGGCAAACGGGCCCTTGGCCTGTGAAGCCTCCCACCCCTGGGCATGATTAATTTATGATTAAGGCGTTAACGGGCTACGTCAGTAGGGCATTGAGCCCCACCCCTTGGTGGGTGGGGAAATCAAATATAAGACATGGCAAAGAGCAGTTTTGGTGTTGGCGTTCTGGTGAGGAAGGAGAGAAGGCCCCGGGATAGAGAGGAGCCATTTGCCTGATAAGGCTACAGCTGACCTTGTGGAGGAACCAGAGGCGCTAAGCCTGGAGAGAAATGTAGCCCTGGGAAGAGAGGAACCCAAGAAGCCTGAACCCTGGCACACGTCGGCAGCTGTCTTGCTCCAACATGTGGCAGTGGACTTTGGTGAGGGAAGAAACTTATGCTTTACGCCCTGGTAACTGTGGACTTCTACCCCAAATAAATACCCTTTATAAAGACCAACCCATTTCTGGTATTTTGCATCAGCACCGCTTTGACTGTCTAATACAAGCCGTCAGGACAAACTGCTCCCATTTTTATTTAATCAAAGATATGAGCTGATGGAAAAACCAGAAAGACCTCTACAATTTGCAGTTACCTGTGTGTGTTAATCAAGAATGCTGCGAGAATTGTAAACTGAAACAAAATTCAGAAATAAATTGAGTGCTGAGGCATTTAAACCATTTTCTATGTTCCCGATGATAACAATTTCTATTAAAAAAAAAAAAAAATAGCCACATTCTCAGTGGTTGCCTATATAAGAGTTAGATGTTAATGTTTTAATTAAAAATTAATTTACAACAATAGAATACAAGTTTAATTTGCTTTATGTATTGGGGTCAGTCACATGGCTTTCTTAGGTTAAAAAAAAAAAAAAGGGTACTTCTGCTAAAAGGTGTGAAAACTACCAAAGCAGGTACATAACCCTTACTTTTTAAAATGCCTTACATAGATTAACTCACTGAATCCTCCCATCACTCCAGGAGGCAGGTGACATTTTCTCCATTTTAGAGATTAGGAAACTGAGGCACTGGGAAGTTGAATGAATTGCCCAAGATTAGCAGGCTGCTGAGCTGGAGTATAACCTTGGCAGTCTGACCCCACAGCCTGCAGTAAGGCAGCTCTTACTATATCTCCAGATGACCTCCCAGTGCCCATGAACCCGAGCTCTCTAAGACATTTCCCGTTACATGAACCGTCTATCTGGTTTGGTTTGAGCCCCCTAGTGACAGGGAGCACCCTCCGTGCTGAGCAGCACCAGCTTACCTTTGGAAGGCTCTGACTTTCCACAACGCCTCCCCTACAGTCACTGAAAACCTCTCTCTGTGTAACATCCACCACTGCTCACGTTCTGACCTCTAGAGGCCTTTGGACAATGACCTGTGCCACTTCCTTCCTAGTATTTTCCACTTGGTTTGATGCATGTGCTTCAAACAGGCCTTTTTCTTGACATTCTCCCCTCTCTGCCAGGATGATAGGGTGCAAGCAGAGCCCTGTGTTCACAGCTAAAAAGCTAAATTAGCTGGAATAACTTCAGTGGTGGACAAGGTATTAAAATATATATATATATTTTTACTTTATTTTGTACATTTAATAATTGAAAATATAAACAATTAAAAACTAAAAAGTAAACACAGATGAATATATACATTTCTCAATTAAATGTAATGGATACATAAAAAAATTTTTTTTGAATCAAACAATATGTTACACAATATATTTGGTTCATAGTAACACATTCATACAGTATTTGTCTGTTTGTCTCTGGCTTGCTTCGTTCAACATACTGTCCTCCAGGTTCATCCATGTTGTCATATTGTTTATGACTTCATTTCTTCTAACAGCTGCATAATATTCCATTGTGTGAATAGACCAGTTTGTTTATCCATGTGTCTGTTGATGGACACCTGGGTTGTTTCCAATTTTTGGCAACGGTGAATAATGTTGCTATGAACATCGGTGTGCAGATGTCTGTTCATGTCACAGCTCTCAGTTCTTCTGGGTATATACCCAGTAGTGGTATTGTAGGGTCACGTGGCAAGTCTATATTCAACTTCTTTAGGAACTGCCATACAGTCCTCTACAGTGGCTGTACCATTCTGCATTCCCACCATCAGTGAATAAGTGTTCCTACCTCTCCACATCTTCTCCAACACTTGTAGTTCTGTCTTTTTAATAGTGGCCACTCTGATAGGTGTGAAATGATATCTCATTGTACTTTTGATTTGCATTTCCCTAATCATAAGTTATGTTGAGCATTTCTTCATGTTTTTTTTTTTTTTTTTCCCATTTGTATTTCCTCTTTGGACAAATGTCTATTCAAGTCTTTTGTCCATTTTTAATTGGGTCATTTGTCTTTTTTATTGTTGAGTTGTAACATCTCTTTGTATATCCTGGATATTAAACCCTCATCAGATATGTGATTTCCAAATATTTCTTCCCATTGAGTTGGCTGCCTTTTCACCCTTTTGACAAAGTCCTGTGAGGTGCAAAAGTGTTGAATTTTGAGGAGGTCCCATTTATCTATTTTTTCTTTTGTTGCACGTGCTTTGGGTGTAAGATCCAAGAAACCACCACCTACAACAAGGTCTTGAAGATGTTTCCCTACATTTTCTTCCAGTAGTTTTATGGACCTGGCTTTTATATTTAGATCTTTGATCCATTTTGATTTGGTTTTTGTATAAGGGGTGAGATAGGGGTCCTCTTTCATTCTTTTGGTTATAGATATCCAGTTCTCCCAACACCATTTGTTGAAGAGACTGTTTTTTCCATTAGCATGGGCTTGGTAGGTTTGTCAAAAGCTAGTTGACTGTTTGAGGGTTTATTTCTGGGTTCTCAATTCTATTCCACTGATCAATGTGTCTATCTTTATGCCAGTACCATGCTGTTTTGACCACTGTAGCTTTGTAATATTTTTCAAGGTCAGGCAGTGAAATTCCTCCCACATTGCTCTTCTTTTTTAGAATGCTTTTGGCTATTTGGGTGCACTTACCCTTCCAGATGAATTTGGTAATTGTCTTCTCTAATTCTGTAAAGTAAGCTGTTGGGAATTTGATTGGTATTGCATTGAATCTATAATCAGTTTGGGTAAGAGTGACATCTTCAAGATATTTATTCTTCCAATCCATGAGCACGGAATGTCTTTCCATTTGTTTAGGTCTTTTAAAATTTCTTTTAGCATTGTTTTGTAGTTTTCTGCATATAGGCCTTGTACTTCTTTGGTTGAATTAATTCCTAGGTATTTGAGTCTTTTTGTTGCTATTGAAAATGGAATTTTTCCCCCGATTTCCTCCTCAGGTTGTTTGGTACTAGTGTACAAAAACTTTACTGATTTTTGTGTATTGATCTTATATCCTGCCATTTTGCCGAACTCATTTATTAGTTCAAGTAGCTTTGTCATGGATACTTCAGGATTTTCTAAGTACAGGATCATGTCATCTGCAAACAGTGAGAGTTTTACTTCCTCTTTTCCTATTTGGACGCCTTTAATTTTTTTGTCTTGTCTAATTGCCCTAGCTAGAACTTCTAGTACAATGTTGAATAACAATGATGACAGTGGGAATCCTTGTCTTGTTCCCGATCTTAGAGGGAAAGATTTCAACCTTTCCCCATTGAGTATGATGTTGGCTGTGGGTTTTTCACATAAACCTTTTATCATATTGAGGAATTTTCCTTTTATTCCTATCTTTTGAAGTGTTTTTATCAAAAAAGGATGTTGGATTTTGTTGAATGCCTTTTCTGCATCTATTGAGATGATCATGTGTTTTTTTTTCATTCAATTTGTTAATGTGGTGTATTACATTGATTGATTTTCTTATGTTGAACCAGCCTTGCATACCAGGAATAAATCCCACTTGGTTGTGATGTATAAGTCTTGTGATATGCTGTTGGATTTGATTTGCAAGTATTTTGTTGAGAATTTTTGCATCTATGTTCATTAGAGAGATTGGTCTGTAATTTTCTTTTCTTGTAGAATCTTTATCTGGTTTTGGTACTAGGGTGATGTTGGCTTCATAAAATGTGTTGGGTCATTTTCTCTCTTCAATTTTTTGGAAGAGATTAAACAGGACTGGTGTTAATTCTTTTCAAAATGCTTGGTAGAATTCACCTGTGAAGCCATCTGGTCCTGGACTTTTCTTTGCCGGGAGATTTTTGATGATGGATTCAATCTCCTTAAATGTGATTGGTTTGTTAAGTTCTTGTATTTCTTGTAGCATCAGTGTAGGTTGGTTGTGTGTTTCTAGAAATTTCCCCATTTCATCTAGGTTGTCTAGTTTGTTGGCATATAGCTTCTCATAATATCCTCTTATGATTCTTTTTATTTCTGTGACATCGTTTGTAATTTCCCCCATTTCATTTCTTATTGTATTTATTTGAATTTACTCTCTTTTTTTCTTTGTTAGTCTAGCTAGGGGTTTGTCAATTGTATTGATCTTCTCAAGGAACCAGCTTTTGGTTTTGTTGACTTTCTCTATTGTTTTTTTGTTCTCATTTTCATTTATTTCTGCTCTAATCTTTATTATTTCTTTCCTTTGGCTTGCTTTGGGATTGGTTTGCTGTTCTTTTTCTAGTTTCTCTAGTTGTTCAGTTAAATCTTTGAGTTTTGCTCTTTCTTGTTTTTTAATATAGGCATTTAGGGCTATAAATTTCCCTCTCAATACTGCCTTCGCTGTATCCCATAAGTTTTGATATGTTGTATTCTCATTTTCACTTATTTCAATATATTTACTGATTTCACTTGCTATTTCTTCTTTAACCCACCGATTATTTAGGAGTGTGTTGTTCAGTCTACACACATTTGCGAATTTACTTTTTTTCCTGTCTATTATTGATTTTTAGTTTCATTCCATTATGATCTGAGAAGGTGCTTTGAATAATTTCAATCTTTTTATATTTATTGAGAGCTGCATTATGACCTAACATGTGGTCTATCCTGGAGAAAGATCCATGGGAACTTGAGAAGAATGTATAACCCACTAAGTTTGGATGCAGTGTTCTGTATATGTCTGTTAGGTCTAACTTGTTTATCATACTGTTCAAGTTCTCTGTTTCCTTGTTGATCTTTTGTCTAGTTGTTCTATCTAATGATGTGAGTGGGGTGTTGAAGTCTCCAACGATTATTGTAGAAATGTCTATTTCTCCCTTCAATTTTGCCAGAGTTTGTCTCATATATATTGGGGCACCCTTGTTAGGTGCATAGATATTTATGACAGTTATATCTTCCTGGTGGATCGTCCTTTTATTCATATGTAATGGCCTTCTGTATCTCTTATAACTTTTTTGCATTTAAAGTCTGTTTTGTCTAATATTAGTATAGCTACCCCTGCTCTTTTCTGGCTACTATTCACGTGGAGTATCTTTTTCCATTCACTTTCAGCCGGTTTGCATCCCTGGGTCTAAGGTGAGTTTCTTGCAAGCAGCATATGGATGGCTCATGTTTTTTTTATCCATTCTATCAGCCTGTATCTTTTGATTGGGGAGTTTAATCCCTTCACATTCAATGATATTACTGTAAATACACTATTTACTTCCTCCATTTTATTCTTTGGTTTTCATGTCCTCGTTTTTGTCTCTCTTTTTACTCTTTTGGTTGTCCTTTCTGCTATTCTTTCTTCTATACTCTCCTCCAACCCTATCTCTCCTGTTTTTTTCTTCCAGGTTCTAAGGCTTCCTTTAATATTTACAGCAAAGGTGGATTCTTTTTTGTTTTTGCAAACTCTCTTAGTTTCTGTTTGTGAATATTTTATACTCACCTTCATATTTAAAGGACAGTTTTGTTGGATAAAGAATTCTCGGCTGGCAGATTTTCTCTTTCAGTCTCCTAATTGTATCATACCACTGTTTTCTCACTTCTATCGTTTTTGAAGAGATATCTTCTCTAAGTCTTACTGGACATTCCTTGTATGTGATCGTTTGCTTTTCTCTTGTTGCTATGAGAATTTTATCTTTATCTTTGACATTTGACATTCTCAGTAGTATGTGTCTTGGCGTAGGTCTATTTGGATTTATTCTTATTGGGGTACGGTGTGCTTCTTGGACATGTAAGTTCATTTCTTCCATGAGAGTTGGGAAATTTTCAGCTATCATTTCCTCAAATACTCTTTATGTCCCTTTTCCCTTCTCTTCCCCTTCTGGAACTCCCCGATATATATGTTGTTGTGTTTTGTGTTGTCATTTAACTCTCTGAGCCCCTGCTCAAATTTTTCCGTTCTTTTCTCTCTTCAATTTTAGCTGCTCTGTCTTCGTTATCACTTATTCTTTCTATCATTTCAAGTCTGCTGTTGTGTGCCTCAAATGTGTTTTCGACCTCATGTATTTTGTCTTTCATTCCCATGAACTCCATTACTATTCTGTTCAGAATTTCAAATTCTTCTTTGCGTTCCCTCAATGTCTTCTTGATGTCATTTATCTCTTTAACTATATTGTCATTCAACTCATTAATTTGATTTTGGAAATTTGTGCTCATCTTGCTGATTAGTTCTTTCAAATGCTGCATCTCTTCTGGGACTTTGATGTATTCCTTTTCTTGGACCATGTCTTTTATTTTCTTAGTATGGCTCATTTTTTTGCTGGTGTTTAGGCATCTGGTTAGTATGTAGTTTACACAGATGCTCAATCTCTTTCTCTTTTATAGGAATTTAGTGGCAGGAGGCTGTGAGTTACCTCAGCTCTTTGATTTTTGGCTTGACCTGGATTGTTAGGATTGACTTGCTGGTTACTCAAAACTTGGCACTGGACCCAGTAATTGGTTGTAGAGTCGCTTCCTAGGGCCTTGGGCAGGGAGACTATAGAGGCCAGGAAAAGCCTCTCCTACTTATTTTTAATTTTCTTATGTGCACTTCCTTGGTCTGCCAGGAGATGGCTATCTTTTGGCAGCTCTCAATTCAATGCCTGGTAGGAGTATATTTGTTATGACAGGGACCAGATCAACGTGATAGAGCTTCCTGTCTGGGGGCTATGAGCCTTGTAATTCAAACTTTCTGAGACAGTTCTCCAGTATTCTCTGGCAGCCCTGTCCCTTTTCCCAGCTAGGAAATATTTGCACTCCCCTCTGAGTCCTCAACAATCAGTCCCTGTTAGTGGAGGAGGGGATTGGGAGGTCTGTATATCTTTAGACCCTTCCAGGCTCCAAGGCAAACAATGGCGCAGCCCCACCCTGCCTGGAAGGGCTCTGGAGACAGGGCTGACCAAATTTGTGAGTCAAAAGCTGAGTGAGCCCCAGGCTCTCTCCCCCCTCCTCCTGTGGAGTCCTCAACAATTAGTCCAGGCTAGAAGAGAGGGAGAATGGGAGGAGGGTTAGATTTCTCCAGTCCTTTGTAGGCTCCCAGAGCAAACCACCATGTGGTCCCACCTCACCTGAAGGGTCCGTGGGGCACTGCAGCCCAAATTTGCGGATTAGAACCTGAGTCAGCCTTAGGCTGTGTCCCTCTCTCTCCCCTTTCCTGGAGTGGTAGATCCCTGGAGCCCCCTTTGTCTGTAGTTACAGGCCCAGAGGCCCGAGAATTCTAAAGAGTGTGGGGGAGGGTGCCTGCAGTGGTAACCGATGCTGGTTCCAACTCACAGTTCTGTTGTCATGATTTCCCTTTTGTCCTCTTTCCTCTGGGTGGTGTGCAGCCTTCACCTGCTGTCCTAAACCCTAGAAGATCTTTTTCAGGGCTGTTTCAGCCTGTCCTCTAGCTATTTTTCTGGAGAAGAGATTCCCCTGTCTTACTAGTCCGCCATCTTCCTGGAAGTTCAATATATTTTTGAAGTTTTATTTTATTTTTTTCACCGTTGAATCTTTTCTAGTATTTGGTTTTCCTATGAAAAACAGTGGCTTAAAAATCCTCCTTTCATGGATCTTCTTTTGGTGACCAAGCATTTGCCATTTTCACTTTTATTAAAAAGGTGAAATAAGGAATTTCGTACTGTCACAAAAGATAAAATCACTATTAAGTAGCAAAGATACTGAATAGCAATTAAAACTCTGCCTTTGGAATCTCACTTCCCAGGATTGTAGACCATTCACTGGCTGTGTGACCTTAGGCAAGGTACTTAACCTCTCCCTACTTTTTTCATCAATTGCAAATGGGAATAATAATAGCAATTTAGTAATATAAGGCACAAAAGGAAAACATTTATCCCAGTGCTTAGATTATGCCAAGCACTGAATACGAATTTCGAATTTCTGATTGCTATTAACCAGCATGTAAAGAACTGGAATATTGAACTGGAAGAGAAGCAGACAGACAAGCTAGATGGCTCCAAATAGCAGAGGCGTTGTCACTTGGAAGAGGGTGTATTAGTCAGCCAAAGGGGTGCTAATGTGAAATACCAAAAATGGGTTGGTCTTTATAAAGGGTATTTATTTGGGGTAGAAGTCCACAGATACCAGGCCATAAAGCGTAAGTTTCTTGTCACCAAAGTTCATTGCCACATGTTGGAGCAAGATAGCAGCTGACGTTTGCCAGGGTTCAGGTTTCTTGTGTTCCTCTCTTTCCGGGGCTGCATGTCTCTCTGGGCTTAGCTCTTCTGGTTCCTCCACAAGATCAGCTGTAGACGATCAGGCAAACGGCTCACTTCTCTTCTCCCGGGGCCTTCTTTCCAACATCAAAACTCCATCATCAGAACTGCTTCTCAAAACTGTTCTTGCCATGCCTTTTTTTTTTTTTTTTTCCATGCCTTTTATATTTGATTTCCCACCTACCAAGGGGTGGGGCTCAACACCTTAATCATAACCTAATCATGCCCAGATCCAATTATATTTTTGGAATTCATAATTACATCAAATTGGCCAACGGTTACAAGGGATTAGAGTTTCTATCTATAGTCCCACATGACTCGACTGGGACTAGTAAGGGGATAGTTCAGAAGGACTCATCCTATTTACTGATCCAGAAACTGAATCTCAACTAATGCCTGCTTCATAAGGTTGCTATGAGAAGTAAATGTCACAATATGTAGAAAGGGCTTAGCACAGTACCTGGAACATAGCAGACACAAAGTAAATCTTAGCTCTGCTCTTTAACAGCCAGGGTTGACCAAGGATGGAAGAGGGTTTTTGGGGCGGAAGTGAGTTCCTCAGTCACTATAATCATTCAGGCAAAAATTGAATGATCACTCCATGTCTTTGTGTGTGTGTTTGCGTAGGTGTATGTGTGTGTGTAGAACTAAAGATTTAAATTATCAGATGAGTTATTATATTAAGGAAAGATTAAATTCCTGCCATGTACCCTGCAGAACTGGCACTGACCCAGTCTTCTGCAGGAAAAAAAAAAAAAGGCATATATGTCATGTCCCTACTCTCAAGACAACGTGCATGAACAAAACAGGAGGTAAACTAAGGAAGATGGAACAGGATGCAAGGAATGGACGGCGAAGGAGTTCAGGGATGGCTTCATGGCAAAATCAGGGTTTATAAAATAAAGGGACAGGATTTTGGACTCAAATAAAATGATTAGAAATCAAAGATTAAAAACTCAAACCCTTTTGGGAAAGCCTAAAGTTTCCAAGCCAGTAGTCAGCATTACTTTTATCTTTATCTAGGTCATGTGGTCCTTCCTGCTCTCGGCTCTGAAGGAGTCACTTGGTTCTGTGGTCTCAACTTCCAGCATAGTGATCAGCCAAACAAAGGGGAATTCCAGACCATCTGACCCCTGGCCCTCTCACCTTAAATTACCCACCAGGCTTTGCTATGGCTTGCCCTCTGATTTCACTATGGGGGGTTAGAAAGTTGACTTTTGTGGCTGCTTTTCAAATATGACCAGATACTAGCTTACTGGACTGCAAAAACAGTATAATTTCTTTCTTGACCTGCCTTTCTTGAATAAAATACACAAATATGTAAGATACACGTTTCCTCATGAAGGTTAAGGAAGTTTTATTTTGAATGAGAAAACATAAACCTGAATATATTTTAACGTTTCTATGATTAAAAATTTTTTGCTAAACAAGTTACTCATAATTGACCTAAACTATCCTACAAGGATATTGGGGGATAAGAACACTCAGGGATATATTGGAAGTGGTAAGGATTACACAAAGCCACAAAATAAAGATCATAATTCTTTCTTGATCAACTAGTTAACTTAATAGCAAGCTGTTTAAAATATTTAAGCTATAACATTATCATCTGCGTTGTATTAAAGTTATGTTTTAAGAATTTGAGCAAAGAAGATGCATAATTTAATTTTGCATTCCTTTAAAAAATATCACATATTAAGAGAAATAATTCTTGAATTAAGTAAAATTGTTCTGGTGACAACTGGGCTTCCATTCCAGTTCACAGAATGTCTCGTGTTGAGAATGAAGAAATTAAGGCCTAGGACCCTTGGAGAGTAGAGTTCTGTTGTTTAGTGCACTTTGGTTCTATATAGCCAATGGGGCATTTAAATCAAAGAAACACACTATTAGGTCAAATGAATGTTGCTCCTAAGTGGTCCTCCATCCAAAGGTTAGAACATGGGTTATATCTGACTTACTGGAAACCCAAAATGACCAGGATTTATGTATTATTAGCACAGCAAAAGGAGTGCTGATGCAAAGTACCAGGAATCCGTTGGTTTTTATAAAGGGTATGTATTTGGGGAAAGCTTACAGTTACAAGGCCCTGAAGAGTCCAACCCAAGGCTGCTTTCTCACCAAAGTCTGTTGACACGTATTGAAGCAAGATGGCGGGTGATGTCTGCCTGGTCTCTCGGGCCTTCTCAGCTGCTCTTTTCTCTTCGGCTGCAAACTATCGGAAAATGGCTCGTCTCTCTTCCTGGGGCTTTAGCTGTTTGAACCTTCTCCTTTCTGTCACATGGCATGACCAAAGCGACCAAGTCCTCTCCTTTTCTGTGCCTTCTTCTGTGTGAGAGTCTGTTTATACAGGCCCACCAAGGGGGTGGGGACTCAACCTGAGTTACACCCTACTGATGTGGTCGAATCAAAGCCCTAATCTTCACATAATTTAATCAAAGACATCTCAGCTGAATCTAATACAATCAAAGGGTATTAAACCCAGAGGAACAGATGAGTTTACAAGCATAATTTCTTTTTGGGGATTCATAAATAATCTCAAACTGCCACAACTTGCCTCAAAATCCATTTAATAATTGATGAAATTACTAATCTTTTCTACTTAGGTCAAGGGAAATGGGGCAATGAACTTCTGCTAGATGTTACAAATGTCTCCCAGTATCTGGTTCCTCTAGTTTTGGGTACATGGAGGATTACAATTCTTCCCTCTCTGAAGTTAGGTGTGGCCATGGGGTATGAGTAGGAGTGGCATGTGTCACTTCCTGGTTGAAGCATTTAATTGCTGGTGCTCAAATCTCTAACCCTTTCTTCCCCTGCCAGAGCAAATCCTGTGCCTTGGGGTGAGATGGCAGCTGCATAAAACTTTGGCGCCTTCCAACCTCCTGGATTCTCCAGGGACTATGATGATTAGAGCCTTTTGCCAGACCTTTGAAACCAGTTTAAGTGAGAAAGAAACTTTAGATTGAAGCCACTAAGATTTTGTCATTATTTGTCACTCAATCATAATGTACCCTATCCTCACATAGAACTTCTGGTTAAGTTTAAACCTATGGCTAAAAAAAATTATGTAGAATTTAATGCTAGTTGAAAAAGAATAGATACCATACTAATTTTTAGTATCTGATACAGTCAAACTATACCCTGAATTATTTCTTTCTAATGCCTGAATAAGGATGTATTATTGCATTGATATAACTTAAAAGTATTGTACCTATCAGAATAAGTCTCTATATTAAATAGTTGAAGTTGCTTAAAAAGTGTTTATTATTGTACAGAATAGACAAATTGCTAATTGAAACAGAAAGCCACTTTCTAAGTCCATATGCACTACCTGGTTTTCACATATAGTTTTAGCCTCCAAGAAGTAGTTCTGATTTCACCTCTAACTCAGTTCTTCTGGGCTGTTGGACATATTTGAAACCCCTTAAAAAACCCTGCAGGGCATCTACACAACATTTCATTGCAACTTTCATGGATCACACAAAGTCAGAGTGAAGCAGAGTGCCCATCAGTATCGGAATGGCCTTCAACCTTCTGAAAACATAACCCAGAGAATCCTGCATGGACTTGTCTACACTGCATACAATTAATATATAAGTGTTATATTACAAAAAAAGTAACTATCCCCTGCACAAATGTCACAGAAACTAAACATGGGCTCATTGATAATCCTGACCTTAAGTACAGCTCCAAGTTTGCTGCTGCTACCACTTGGAGCTATTATCCTTTCACTACCAAATATCTCCAACAAGTGCTGACTTTCACACAATCATTCTCTCCTTAACCCTTTGCCATGGACTGAATGTCCATCCTCACCAGGTAAGGCATCCTCATCTCAAAGATGCCAATGACACCATTTTCCCCTGATCAAATGGGATCTTCTCAGTTCTCATTCCTTCACAAAAGCAATGTCCCACTCCCTGTCTGTTGAGTTATTTCATGCCTCTGCCCTCCAGGTTCTCCTTGCTTTCTTTTCCTTTCCTTGTCTTCTAACTGTGGGGCTTCCAAAAAGCTCAGTCCTTGACTGCATCATCTCTGTGGATACAGCCCAAGATGTTTTTTGAAAGCCAAACTTTATAACAATTTGTTATTAAAAGGTGCTTTAATTTTCATCTAAAGTTTAATGCAGGTGTTTTGAAATAAATAAGAAGGTAAAGAGCTGCAAACAAATCCAGTTAATCAGACTTTAAAATAGTAGCGGATATTGGCACCCTCCTATCTCTTAATGGTGAATGTTGTCTCAAGAAAAACGTTCACCTTAGAGATTTTCTGTTTATTCTATTGCCAGTGAATTCATCCAATTGCTACCTCCTCTCACCCAAACCCTTTACCCAAAAGGTCACTTATCTTGAGGAGTCTTTTAGGTGCCTATGTTTTCAAGCTAAAATCCATGCATTATATTTGAAAAGCGTTCTGCTAATTATTGCCTTTTCTCTTTTTAACTCATCCTCCATGAAGTTCAGAAAAGACACAAATCTAGGAATGCCTAAGTTTCTTTAAGAGATGGTATCTAAATCTAGAAAGCAGTTCTGGAGGGAGAAGATAGCTGTGGGTCAGAGCTCTTCTCTTAGGAACCTGCTGACAGGTGAGCAATCCCTGAATAAAAGGGAGCTGCGGGCCAGCATTCACCTCAGGTCCTGCTGTGTTTTGGTGATGTCATGGGACTCTGAGGAGACAGGTGGGAGACCCAAGATTCTTGGAGGAACAGTGAGGGTCTGGGGAGTTGAAGGCACAGCTGCAGGCATTGCTAGGAAGAGCTGAGGATGCAAAGAAAGATTTCTCTGTGCTAGTTCCCTCAACAAATAGCCAAGAAGAAGTAGTGAATATGGGGACAGTGTAGCAGAAGGTGGTGGGAACTTCAAACCAGTGGCAGGAAAAAGAAAAAAATTGGTGTCAAATGAGATGGGGTTGGAGTAGAATCTGATATTTGTCAAGTACCTCAGGCTTTCACTTATCCTTATTTAATCTTTACAAAAGTCCACGAGGCAGATATTGTTTTCCCCTTTTACTTCAGTTGAGGAACCGAGGTTGAGAAAAGGTAAGCAATTTGTTGAAGGTCACATGGCAAAGCCTGCACCAAAGCCACGTGCTTTCTGTGGTACCAGATAACAGAATGGTTACAAGCAGGAACTTCATGGCAAACAGACCTCACTGAGCTCTGAGTTCTGACCCTGCCATCTCCCAGCTGGGTGACCTGGGGCAAACTGCTTACGTTTCATCTAAAAAATGGGCATAATAGCACCCACCTCATAGGTTTTCAATAGTAAAAGGAGATAATTCATGTAAAAAGCATATATGTAAAATGGTATATTGTAAGCACCTAATAAATACTAACCACTAGCATAATGATTGTGACTATTTTCAGTATCACCTCCACCACCACATTCCTACTTCAAATCATTCTGGTGGAGAAGAATTAGTATTTTATTTCTTTGATAAACTACAAGCTTTGTATAGTATGTTTTTTATTCCCTATTGATTAAAGCATTTCATAACCAGAAGAGCATGTTTTCCAAGCAACATGTGATGTGTTTTCTTTAGAGAAAGAAAGATGTAAGGGAAAATAGACAACTCTTTTCTGCCCCTACTAGCAGAGTCACGGTTGTAAATTGGTCCACTTATTTTCTTTCACAGAGAACCCAGCTGCTATCTTCAAGACCATCTTCTCACATGATTACTTTTCCCAGATAGCTTTTAATTTTCCAGCGTGCCTCAAATAAAGCTTGTGTGTGTGTGTTTCCCCACCCAATAAATCTCCCACTTGGCAGAGAATGCTGATGGTTTCTGTGAAAGGGTCTTTTTGTCCCTTTCTAAGAAGCTCTTTCATTAAAAGCCTACAAGTCAAGGTAAGTGCCACAGGGATTCGAGGGTCTCTTGGCTTTTCTTCTATGTCTAAATTATCTCTTGGAAAAATAAAGTCCTGCGTTCCCCGCAGTCAGCGAATAGAAGTGACAGCTGTGAGAGTTTCAAATCTGGCCTTAATTAATGGGCACTGCACAAATGTGACCAAAGTATATTTGCAGAGAAGAGGCTTTGAATAGCATCAAATGTTTGTGAGGTGAGATGGCAGGAAATATCTGACTATCTTAATGGGATCAAGCTTTTGTGTGCAAACAATGGTGAGCAAACCACAACCCAGCTGATAGCCATTAGAAGAGGTTTTTCATTTGTGGTGGTGTGCAAGGCTCTTAAATGGCCTCTAACCATAATAGAGAAAAATGAACTTATGGAGTGATGCAACTATAATAAAACTGGGTGTCCAAATAAGCGACCCCAATTAGGTGCTTGCACAGATTAAATGGAATAAGCTACTCCTTGAACTTCCTGCCGCCCCAGGCACAGAGGAACATCATTTCCTTCAAGAAACTGACATCTGAGGCTACTTTTCTCTCCCATTTCTGAATGACATTTCTTCAGCTTGTTTCTCCATCCTCTAAAGACGCAGTCCCCAAGTCACTATTCTCCTTGGTTCACATGTGCTATGTAAATGAGTCCCTGGGGGAATGTCATTTGTCCAGCTGTGGCCAAAGTACCAGACATGTCATTGGATTGTGGATATGCTCATGCTGAATGAAATCCTTAAACTGAAGAAAGGAAAGACCTGAAAATGTGGGCATGATATTCATTCATTTCAGACATTTTCATTTCCAGACACTGATCTAGAAACTGGCAATGCAGATACATGACTCTATTCTCAAAGAACTTACAAAAACCATCCTCCCCGGCACTGTGGCAGCTGACAATGGTTGAGTGTGCCAAACACTTTTCCAGGTGCTTCAGTTACATGATCCTAGTTAAAACTCATCCCAGTGAAGTGCTATTATTTCATTGCAGATGCTAAAACAGAGTTTTGAGTGGGAGAGCAATCAAATAACTTTCCCCAAGCTACAGAGCTAGTAAACAGCAGAAGTAGGACTAGAATCAGGCTTATCTGTTGTCAAATCCCACATCCTTATCCTTTAGCTACTCTGATTTTCCTCTTTAGTCATTTACCTATCAGTCTAGTGGAGGAAATCAGACACATAAGTTTGTGATTACTGAAAATTATAACCCAGCAGGAAATTAACTGATAGGAAGACAGATTTTCATAATCTAGATAAATATCCATGTGAGCTGGGTGTTCAGAGAATCAAAATTTTCCCTTCAAAAGAAATATTGCTCTTGCTTTCAAGCCCTTACTCTCAGTGGTGACATTCTCATATTCTCATGGTGGGGGTCAAGGCACTGGTCATCTGTACACTCAATAGATCATGGCTCATTTACAAAAATACAACATTGGAGGCAACACACAAAAATATTTCCAGAAGCATTTTCCTGGTGAGAGTCAGACATTGCCTGAGGGTCCCAAAGAGTTTGATACTGAGACAGTTTGTCTTTTAGTCACTTTCTTCCTTTATGTCCTCTTTTCTTTCCTGTCTCATTGACCCACCAAGAAAAGGCAAGTTGTCAGGTAAGCTGACAAAATGGGGACAACTGTGACAAGATACATGTCTTAAGGTCTGACATAGTAACTAGGAGACTTGTTGTAGCAATAGGTTTATACAAGAGCAGGAAGGATCTAGATTCAAGTTCTTCTTGCTCAGGAAGTCATCTTATCATCACCCTTTCTGTCCTCAGGAGAAAAGTGCACATGTAGGCTGTCTGGGTAATCTTCTTATTAATACTAATAAACAAGACTCTACATGAGATGCAGGAATGAAATTAATTGGGACCAGGCCACATTTCCAAATCACTTACAGCATTTGCTGGGAAAACAAATTTTATATTTAAAACATAACAGGAAAAAATGTGCAACAGTTCAGTCCAAGACATATAAACTGTGGACAGGGGAATGTATTTGACCAATACTTGAAGTGACTTGAAAACACACAGATATTTAAAACACAAAGAAGGGAAGAGTCAACACTCTTGGATCATGGGAACCAATGTAAACAATTCCAGCACTCTGGGCAACCTCTCTGGGCCAAAGAGGTAGGGACTGGTGAGGTAGCTTTCAGATTTCATCTTTTTAGTTTAGACAAACCTTGGAAATTTTCATCATAGAAGTCACATGACCCTAGTAACATTTGGAGAGAGATGCACTGGGTGACAAAGTAGGTAGACTTGCCAGGAGAGGTGACTGGTGGTACAGAGGTCAATTAGGAAATAACTACATGGAACCAGGTAGGAGATGGTGAGGTCTGAATGCTGGCAGTGACAACAGAGATGGGGATGAAGAGACTTTAAAAAGACATTTCCCCCTCCAAAACAGCTAAGACTTCATGGCTCACTGGATGTTGGGTACAACAAAAAATAAATAATGATGATAGCTAACATTTAGCAAGCACCGTACTCAACGCTTTTCATGG
This sequence comes from Tolypeutes matacus, assembly GCA_026826555.1. Taxonomy (NCBI): domain Eukaryota; kingdom Metazoa; phylum Chordata; class Mammalia; order Cingulata; family Chlamyphoridae; genus Tolypeutes; species Tolypeutes matacus. Next base: position 8,307,103 of record JAKSZT010054396.1, read on the forward strand.
ATTATCTTATTCAGTTCTTCCACCAGCTCTATCAGATAGCTATGATTATTATCTCTATCTTACAGGTAGTAAAACTGAGGCTAGGAGAGTAAAGTAGCTTACTTCTCTCCAAGATCTCTCAGCTAGTAAGCCAAGAAACCAAGAACTGAACCCAGCTTGGGTTATTCCGAAGCCCATGCTCTTAATCTCCCTGCTCTGGTAGAAAAAATAGTTCAAAACCACCCAAGGATTGGGCAGGATGATAGCAGCCTGAACCGAAACTCAAAAGTCCAACACTAAAGCATTGTGTTGTTTTTCTTCTCCCTTAAGCAGCAGACTTATGTATCACAGAGGACATTGATGGGGCAGTACAAGACTCCAAGCTGACATTACTGAAGCAAGTTCTAACCTTCAGTTAACTGGGACCAAGTTGCCACAAGGATTGATTGTTAAGACCTCAGGGCTGCTTCCTGTCCTGGTCTACCTCGCCTTTCCCCCTTTTCCTTGAGACCCCAAAGTTTACTTTTCCTTTTAAAAATTGCCAAGGTACTTTATACCCCTTTAAGATTCCTTCGCATGACAGCCAGGCTGTGAGGTGTTACCCCATCTCCCTAGCTCTTCCCTTCTTGCTACCCCTGAAGACAAGAGCACAGGTCTTCTTCATCTGGAGACTTGTTCTTATAAACCAGTGAGGAGGACAAAAAGGGCAAATACAGGAACTTAAGCTTGTTTGTCATTCTTGTTCTTTCTGATTCCCTTGTTAATGACGTTGAGAGGTCTCAAGCTACCTTCATCTCCCTGCCCCCCCAAAATGGCTCCCATGTCTATTTGCTCATTTTTGCTCATTGTTTTTTCGCTTGTCTGTTTTTTTCTTTAGGAGGCACTGGGAACCAAACCCGGGACCTCCCAGGTGGGAGGCGGGCACTCAACTGCTTGAGCCACGTCTTCTCCCCAACCTGCATCTTTTTTAATCCTTTGATGGAGGTCACAAAATAGCCCCTTCCTCCAGAGCTCTCTGTTCCTCAACATTGAGGGTATACTAGAATCATTTTGGGGGACTTTCAAAGAACATCAATGCTCAGGCCTTGTACCCAGAAAAATTCTGACTTCCTTGGTTTTTTTTTTTTTTTAGAAGTTTATTTTATTTTATTCTTTTATCAGGAGGTCCCAGGGATCGAACCCGGGTCCACTCCATATGGGAGACAGACATCCAACCATTTGAGCCACATCCATCCCCCCCGACTTCCTTGGTCTGGAATGGGCCAATCGTTATTGAATGGTTCTCTGGTGATCCTACTGTCAGGGTTGATACTTATGACTCTAGATCACACAGACCCTGCCTCTTAGGAGGATCCTCTCTCATGTCTCTCCAGTGCAGTGACTCTCAACTGGAGGAGATTTTTGCCCCCACCCCCACCCAGAGACATTTGGAAATACCTGGAGACATTTTTGCTGGTACAACTGGGTAGGAGGGGTGTTACTGGTATCTAGTGGGTCTTGGCCAGGGATGTTGCTAGACTTCCTATGAGGTATAGGGCAGCTCTCCCACAGCCTAGAATTATTGGTCCAAAATGTGGATAGTGCCCAAGCTGATAGACTCTGCTCTCATGGAAATGGAGATAGATATACTAGTGAATTCCAACTCCCTCATGACTCTGAGGGGATCCTCAGGGCTGCGAGAGGCCCGGGTCTTTGTGAGGCCCCTTCTTTCCTGGACAGCCTGGACTGTTATTATCTCTCTGGAAATGATGCAGCATCACGTCACATCTTCATGGGTGCCATGTCTGAAAAGGTGGGAAGCGGCCCTTCTCTGCCGACAGTGGGAAGGAACCCGGCTTTGCATTCCCTTGCACACAGTGGTGCTCAGAGTGCTCATGCCTCTCTAATTACCTAAATAAAGTTCTCGAGGAAAGCATGGCAAGAAACAAAAACAAAAACAAATGTTTTGGCTGATGTACCTCACATTTTAAAATCAGAGTGTGTTTTCAGAGTGTCCTGAACTCTGCCTCGAATGGCTCAAATTAAGGATCAATGGCAGTCCCCTGACTAGCTCAAGTGCCAATTTAGCATCCCTTCTTCCTGAATGGGAACATCCACGTGGTCATCCATTTGCAAAGTGCTTGTCTGAAGCACCAGCTGAGACAGCAAGCATTGATTAAAGAGTTGTTTTTTTTTTTTTTTAAACTGGGGAGCTTTAGGATGTAGTTAGATAACAATGAATTTTAAGAAAGGATTAGAAAGCAATCCAGAGCCAGCTTACACGACCTAAGTTCGATGTTTGGAAAGTGGAAAATATCAAGAGATTCCAATTTGTGGCAGGAGGAAGAGAGCTGGCCAAGGAGCCTGAGGCCCCTCTCTGAGCCCAGAGGGCAGCTCAGCCCCTGGGCGCAAAAGAGCCTCCAAGGTCCCCTGGGCCAGGCTGTCACTGTTCGCAGAAAGCTTGGGATCTTTTACAGATAGGGCAACCAGAGGACAAAAGCTCCTGAGAGCTTCTAGCAGCTGCATATAGGATGGATTTTATGAGGGATGGGGTGGGAGAGGTGAATAAACACAGAGGAACTCACAGGGCAGCTTGCTGCAACAGCCTAGCTGTGGGAACTGTGGGACCTGAGTGGGTGGGGGCTGGGGGAGGAAAAGGCAAATCTGTGAAGGTTACAAAGGAATAACTGGGAAGTCCTAAGAACCACCTCTTTTCAAACTTGAAAGTGGACAAGAATCAATCACCTGGAGACCTTGTTAAAATGCAGATTCTGATTGGGTAGCTCTGGGGGTTGAGATTTTGCATTTCTAGCCTAGGTGACTGGATGCTGCTGCTTCCCAACCAGGATCACTCTTGGAATAGTTGCCACACTATCCATAGCCAGTGGGCCTGTTTGTGTTTGGCCCTTTAGCTAAGAATGGCTTTTACAGTTTTAAGGGGGAGAGGGAAGGGAAGGAGGAGGGGTTGAAGGGCCTAGGGTGGGAGAAGGAGAAGAGACAGAGACCTAATGTGACCTGAAAAGCCTAGAATATTTATTATCTGGCCCTGTACAGCAAAAAAATTGCTGAGCCCTGCAGAACTGCACTGTCCAATGTGGTAGACACTTGCTTCATGTGGCAATCTAAATTTAAATGAATTGAAATTAAAATAAAGCAAAAAAATTCAGTTCCTCAGTCACACTAGCCACATTTCAAGTACTCAGTAGCCACATGAATGAGGCTAGTGACTACCATATTGGATGGCATGAATAGAGAATATTTCCATCATTGTAGAAAGTTCTATTGGACAGTGTTGCTCTAGATTCTAGAACATCCTTAACAACTGTGATTGGGGACAGAGAACTCTATCAAGAAAGCTCATTCGCTCTTACAGAGTTCTGGATGGAAATTCTACTGACACTGTTGATTCTACTACTAAACATATCCCCAGATTGTTCCATTTCTCTTCAACCCCAATCATCTCTCACATGGACATCTACACTAGCTGCTTAATTGGTATCCCTTTATTCACTCCTGCCCTCCTTCCAAATCAGTCTTCCCACAAAAGCCAGAGTGATGTCTCAAATGGCAGACCCTGCTTGGAAATGGTCAGAGGCTTTCCACCACACTACGAGTACAAAGCTCTAACTTTGTTGTCAAGGCCCTGGACAGTGTCCCATCCTGTATTCCTCGGCCCTTTGCTCAAGCCACAAAGGAGAAGGATGTGCCATGTTCTTTCCCACCTCAGAGTTTCTCAGTTTCCTTTTCTAGAAACTTAGCTGCTAATTCTTGCTCTGATATCTGCCCACTGGAGCTGTTCAGAAATGGTCTATTTTTGCCCATCCCTCCTTTCATTCAAGAGCTAAATTTTGGAGGGCTAGTAGACCTCAATAATAGTGCGCTAGACAAGACAAGACATAGGCAGATTTGGTTCTTACAAACAACCAAGGAATCAAGACAAAGCCAGATAGTGATAAGAACTAAGAATAAAGTAAATCATGGAGATGTGATGGAGAGTACTTGGGGAGGCTGCTTTGGCTTGGGTAGTCAGGGAAGGTGACATGTGAGTGTGACTTGAGAGAGAGGGGTAATCTCTGTGAGGATTTTGGAAGGGGCATCCTAGGCAGAGGGTTGGGCTGAACAAGGCCCTCAGGGGGGTCTTGGGCTCTTCTGTCTTGAAGCAGGATCTGCACTGCCAGTTCTTGCAACAGGGTTTGCTGTAACATGGTTCAGGTCTCCTCCCCTATGTGGTTGCTGTCCCCAGGATGAGGCCCAGTTTGTCATGGTCTTCCCTCAGAGAGGGCTCAGGGAACTGAAGCCAGTTGTCCGGCTGCAGACTGACCAGAAAGAGAGAGTAGGACCATTAGGTTGTTACTTCAGGATACTTCTATTCATGCAGATGGAGCCTCCATTAATTTTCTGGCAGTTCCACTTCACTGTTTATTCATCTTGAGCCGATCTGGTAACAGATTGGACAGAGAGGGTGATAGAGTGAGGAAAGTCAGAGTACTTCAAGGGTTTGGGCCAGGAAAACAGAAAGTTATACATGTAACCAAACCTGATAATAACTGTTTTGGTTTAGGCTCACTCCACGACATTACTAGCGTGCCTTGTTTATCTTTGTAGCTCAAGTGCCTGGAACAGTCTCCAGCTCACTGTAGGCACTCAATAAATATTAATTGAATGACAAGATGACCAAGCCTATTTCTGTCACTGCCAGCACCATTTTTCCAGTTTCCCAGAGCAGCCTGGCTGGTTTTTCAGGTAGAGGCTTCCTAAACTTACATGGACACCAGGGAGTCATCTCCCTTTTTTTTTTTCTCATCTGGAAAATGGAGTCATCAAATTCATCTGTAATCAGACTGCAGAATGAATTTATCAAGATCACCTGCGCCCTCAGTATTTAGTGTTGCCTGTAGACCAAGAGCATCGGCATAACCTGGGAGCTTGTTGCAAATGCAGAATCTTGGACCCCATCTCAGACCTTGTGAATCAAATTCTGCATTTTAAACAAGATCCCCAGGAGATTCATATGCACAAAGCTTGAGCCCCTCAGATCGTTGTGAAATGAGGTTAAACTTGGTGCACTGTGGTTCAAACTCCTTAGTTTCTGTGTAACCATGTACAAGTTACTGAATTTTTCTGATCTTTGGTTTCTTCACATCTAATGTGGGGATAGATAATGCATAAATAATGCATAAATTATGGGAAGCGGCTGTGGCTCAATCAGTAGGGCTCCCGTTTACCATATGGGAGGCCCTGGGTTCGGTTCCCGGGGCCTCCTGGTGAGGGCAGGCCCGTCCGCACGGCGTGGTTGGCTGACCCAGCGAGCACAAGCAGCAAGGGGGGGATAAATGAATAAATAAATAAAATCTTTAAAAAAAAAAAATGCATAAATTATGAAGCATAAAGGAGGTTGTAGATATAAAACTACTCATGCAGAATCTGGAGGATGGGAGCTTCCCGGTAAATGTATATCTGGTCCTCCAGATGCCAACCGTCTCTGAAACTTTGTCTTCCTGAGTGCACAGTCATCCTGTAGCCCTTCCTTGAGTTTCCTGTTATCGGCAAAATGGAATTTCTGCCTTGACCCAGGAGAATGCTTCACTTGCAGCCTTCACATCAATAGACTCCTTGCAATGGAAAACTCACAGCTCAACTGGAAAATCTTTCCTTACTCTAAGCCAAAATCGGTTTCCCTCTGTCCTCCTGTGCAACATAGCACACTGAGAAAAATCTACAATCCCTTTTTATGTCAACTCCTTAAATATAAGAATAGCTATCGTGCCACTCACTAGTATTCCAATTCTGTTTTCAAATTTTCCTTAATGAAAACCCAGATCCAGCAGGTGGTCTTCAGATGATAAGATTTCTGGACGCCTCACCACCCTGGTCAAGCTCTGCTGAAGGCATGATATTGCCTATTTGATATTCACTTGTTCTTCTAATAGCTAAACCTACTTCTTGTCTAATGAAGGGGCTGCTACTTACAACCAAGAGGGTTGTGCTTATGTGAACTCAGACTCCCCCAGAGAAGTCACTGATGCTGCATTGGTCCCTGTTGCTTGGGACTGAGTCAATTATCTGAGAAAAGCCAAAACCAGGATTAAAACTATTGGCGCAGTCATAGATTATGATGTCAGAGTTCTCATGCTACACAAATCCACATTGGCTAAATGCCTTTAAAAGCACCCTTCATAGGACAAATAGGACACACTGATCAGAGAAAGATTTAGTCCTCTTTACACAGACCTGCATTCTGGCAGTCCTCTGGCCCACTGAGAGGACGCTTCTCATTTTGTAATGCTCTCAGTGCACTGTTTCCCTTCTTCGAACTCCCTGATGAACACCTTCCTTTTCTTCTACGAGAACTAAGTAAAATGGATACACAAATTGACACAACAGAAACAAAACATATATATACCAATAACCACTAACTAAATTGAAAGGGTAATAAAAATCTCCATCTGCTGTCTCCCCTCAGAGCACCAGGCCTAGATGACTTCAAGGGTGAATTCTACTAAACATTCATGGAGTAGATAATTCCCACTTACAAGATGTTCCTGAGTATGGAAAAAGAAGGAAAGCTGTCCATCTCATTTAATGAGTGTGGTAGACTGACTTATTTACTGCAATTTTACACATGTGGCTAATCTTAACCTGTTTCCTCTTCTGAGGGTGGACCCATTGTCAATAGGATCTCTTGAAGATGTTATTTTTAGTTAAAGTGGGGCCAACTGAAGGAGGCTGGGCTTTAATTTAGGTGCTGGAGTCCTTTATAAGAAGTAGAAAATCAAACACAGTGAGAGAAAGCCTCGAGAAAGAATCAGAAGCAGGAAGTCAGGAGGAACTCGGAAGAGAAAGAGACGTTGTTGTCATGTAACAAGAAAGCCAAGGAACCTAAGGATTGTCAGCCAGCCAAAATGCTACCAACTTTAGAAGGAAGTAACCCTTCTAGCCTCTGAAACCATGAGTCAATAAATTCCAGTTGTTTAAGCCAACATTTTGTGTGGTATTTGTCATAGCAGCCTGGGAACTCAAACAATGAAGTTGGTTTAACCTTGATTCCAAAGCTGGATAAGAACAGCAAGAGAGGAGAAAATGATAGACCAGTTTTCCCTGCTTTAAAAAGCAACAATGTTAAATAAAATACTAGCAAATGGACTCCAACAGTGTATAAAAACAGTAATATATTATAATGAAGTAGATTTAATCCGAGCATGTAAGTACGGTATAACATGGGAAAAATCTATCAAAGAAATTTACTCTATCAATGGTACTAAAGAAGAAGAATCATATGCACATCTCAAAAAGGTGCAATTTAAATAAAAGCATTTGATAAGACCCAACTCATATTTAAGATAAACTACTCTTCAAAAACTTAGAAATAGAACCTGAAAGAATGTGAAAATCCAACCACCTATCCACAGCAAAGACCACACTCAAAGGAGAAAATTGAGAGCCATTTCCTTTAAGGTTTGGGAAACGACAAAGATGTCCACAATCAATAATGCTGTTCAACGTGATAGGGTGGTCCTGGGCAGTGCAATAACATACAGAAAGGAAATAAGAAGTATAATAACTGGAACAGAAGAGACAAAATGGCCATCGTTTGCAAGAACCAAGTTATTATTCCAAAGTCAATTGTATACCAATATAACCAATAACCAAATGGAAAATATAAAATAACATACCTTTTATAAATATTAAACAGTATGAATTATTTAGGAATGAAGCTCATAAATATGATATTGAAAACTTTATGAGAATAAAGTATTAAAATCCTCCTACAGAAAAATACCTAAATGGAGAGACAGGCAAAAATTATGGATGAACAAACCATATTTGACCTACCCATTCCCAATCCTGTGGAGTTCTCTAGACCTCCCAGATTCTCTGAGGGCTTAGGGACAGTTGCTGCTACTCCAGCCCCTGTGCCTGTCTCTACTTTAGCTATCATCTGTCAGTCTCCAATTTGTTTCCCTGACTGTGAGTTCTCTGAGGCAAGAGACTGACTCTTCCTCATCTCTGCACTGCTAGCATCTTGCACAGTAGAAAATAGTAACTGCTCAATTAATGCTTATTGTCTGAACGAATGAAAGAGACACAGATCCCTACTTGCATTTCCCCACTTCTTTGCCATCAGTCACAATAAGGACAAGGACCATTTTCACTAAAGAGTAATGGATAAGGTAATGAAAATAAATATGAGTAAGTTAAAGATCTATGAATCTTAAACAGGTTTTTCATATTCCCTATCCCTGGTCTCTAGTTCCTAAAATCTATGTTTTCTTGTTCTTTTTTTTTTTTTTTTTACCGGGAGGTACCGGGGATCGAACCCCGGTCTCTCCATATGGTAGACAGATGCTGAACCTCTTGAGCCACATCCGTTTCCCTCTTCTTGTTCTTTTCTATTTGAGTGCTTACTTTTTCAAACTTCTCTTTACTCTCTCATTTCTTGATGACACTTTCTACTTCCTCTATGAATATATGTCTTTTTGAGATTTAGCCTACTGAAGAGCCTCAAAGCATTCAACAGGTGATCTCATCTCCAAGGACTCTCCTAGAATAGACCAATTTCTTAAAGGTCTCCACTGGCCCACTGAAAGTAGTTCTCAAACATTGGTGAAGCTCAGGGTCACTGAGAAGAGGCTCTTGAACAACTAAATATACTTGGATCCCACCCTAGCCACCAGGAATCGAATTCTTTAGGGGGTGAGATCCAGTTATGCATGTATTCTGTGTGTCCAATATTGGTCAAGATGAGCTGTGGCATAATGGAATGTTCTTAAGGTGATTCTGGCACAGAACATCTTTCATAGAGCTCCTCTCTGCAGGCAAGCCTGGCCAGGTTTTTTGGATTGACTTAAAGGATGACTTCATGGTCCCATAGAAGTTGGATTCCTGGCCAGTGATGACAGTCCATGCCCTTTCTTTAGTCTGAAGCAAGAAATCCAGACTAGACTTCTACTTGAACAGGCATCATAAAAAAGAGGCCAGGTGTGAAAACAATATTGGATTTACACATTAATACCATATGGGTCCAAAATGCAGTCTTTCAATTAAGCTACACATCAAACACCTTCCATATTGATTATTTTCATCATGCGCCAAGGCCATCACTCATGGCAAAGAAATCTAATAGCAGATTTATTGGATGTCTCCTCCCCACCAAAAAAAGTACTTTAAAAGGAAAGGCCTCAAAAATGAGACTGAAAGTTTTTACATATTGAAGAGTAGATAATCTAAAAACTTATTTTCTTATATTTTGTTGTAGCAGATGCCGTGTTGTATTGTCCAGACTGCTTCAGGATCAGGTCTCTCTTTATCCCAAGCTGCCGGGAGCATTGGCTGCTGGAGATTCAAACTTGTCATCGGCTGGGGAACCAGCTTTGCCAAAGGTTACACCCCTTCCCTGGGGGCAGCCAGCATTCCTTGACTGGTTGATGGAGAGGCATAAAGGCCCAGTCCCTTACCTCAATTGGGTCAGCTGTGAAGGGTTATTCCAGCTCCACCGTAGGATTAGGGGAGGCCTCTATTGTATCTGCCCATTTCTGCATCTCTCACCCCTCATGGGTGGTGTTCTTGAGAGCTTTCCCCAATAAACCTCTTGCACCCAAATCTCAAAGTCCTGGGGAACCCAACCTATGACAGCTGTCAGGTTCATGAATTGTATTACTATTGTAGGACTTGATTCTCTGGTTAGATTTTAAATTCTTCTGGTAAAGTACTGGGTCTTAACTATTTTAGTTGATACAATACCAAAGATGGTACCAAGCAGAATAAATAGTGGTTTATTTCATAAGGTTGTGGTGATGATTAAATGATATAATCTAGATAAAGCACTTAGCACAATGCCTGGCACATAATAAGCATTCAATAAATAGTAGCTGTTGTTGTTGGGTATTGCTATTATCTCTAATGTCACCAATCTGGTGGCCTTACTCAGTCATCACCTTACTCAATTATTACAATAGAAACTGGTCTTTCTACCTCTCAGTTCTCTACTTCCTTACTCCTTCCCTCCAATTCTGCCCAATGCTACCGAATTAATGTTCTTAAAATACTGCTTTTATTTTTATTTTTAATTTTTTTAAATTTTTTATTTTTAAAATACTGCTTTTATTATATCACTCCTCCACTCAAAATTCATGGACTCCTGATTACCAAGACCTTCATAAACTGGCACCGCTATAGTTATCAAATCCTCATTCCAATGGAGAGATTTTTTTTTTTTTCATTTCCTTGAGCCATGCCATCGCTCAGGCTTGAATGCTCTACCTTATTTCCTTTGTCAATCAAAACCCTGCTCTGCTCAAAGAAGATCCCACAGTCAAACATGCCCTCAGTCTAAGGCCAGAGTTAGCTTTGTCCTAAGCCTTCACCTGTTTCGTTTCCAATAACGTAAGACCAAAGGCATCCCTAAAGTTCTAGATATTCCTCAGGATTCATAATTGGATCAAAAATCTCCAAACTCTTCTTTGGATTTCCTAGAAAGATCGCTATTCTCAGCTTCTTCATTGGTCCTCAAGTACTTTTCCCATCATTAAAATTTCAAAGAATGGTACTGAAAAATAGCGTGGGCATTTCAAAAAAACAAAACAAAACAAAAAAACAACTCAGATTTAGAACATGTCGAAAAAAAAAAAAGTGAATCTCACCCATAAATAATACACAAGACCAAATGCTAAGTTATGATGAGGTAATAAGACATATGGAATCAGTCTAAAAGGAGTCAACTGGCTTCCAGATTTGGGGTATTGATGCCTTTGAGTTATTTTTACCGGTAGAGATTCCATTTTATGAGTAATATTTGGGACATGGTATCAATAGTCAACAAACAGTTCACATACTCTTTAAAAAGTCTCCTAGCAGGAAAGGTTTAATTAAGCTTGACAGAAACTATCTAGCAGCTTTCATAAGTAATTGCTATTACCCAAAATAGGACCAACTCATAAATTGCATGATTTCAGAAATGATGAATCAATAAAAGGGTTTATAGAAACAGCATTTTGATTAATTCCTTCAGACTAACAAATTCATGGCACATGTGATAAAGTGTGATTTCTTCTGTCAATTAGGGAAACCAAGAAATCAAACCCAGCCTTCTAATGCAGCTCTTTGGATAACTGATCCCAGATTTTGGCACTGGGAACCACTTTCTGAGCAGCTCCTCCAAGATCAACTATACCCCACCTCTGGGCCTCATTCTTGGGATAGTCAGGTTCAAAACTGCTTGTATTCTCAGCCATTCAAACAGCTACAGTGAGTTGGACTATAGATAACTAGTGTTGTGATCATTAAGAAGGCCTGAAAAATCAACCAGCAAGCAGCTAGTGGCTTCTTTTTCTGCATATAAGCTCGACAACAATAACAAAAAAATAATTAGCAGTTATAATAAAGTAATATCTTCTCTATTACTAAGGTGAGCATATGGGAGTTCCATTCTTCTAGATAAATATTTTATTTGTTACATGGCACTGTGTTCATAGTAAATGACTCTAGAGCCTCTACAAGAATCGAAAGGACCTTCTAAACCATCAACAAATCTGAAATTATTTTCACTATAGTTTTAGTGCCCAAATATATTTGATTTTTTTTGGAAAACAGATAACATGTGATTGACACAGAATTATAGCAAATCAGAATATCTAATATCTAAACACTCCAATGGAATTTTACAAGATTATTTGATAGGTACATACAATACTACTTAATGTCATTTCCGTAAGCCATTCCCTTCTATTTCTTCAAAATACTCTATAGTTAATTAGTATTCAAAACATCTAACCAAATAGTAGACATATACTTAGGGTATCACAGCCCTGGGAATCACCTAGTCCAAAATCCTGCATTCCCATTTTAAAGAAGAAATTTAAGGCCATAGAAATTATTTGTCCAAGATGACACAATAGGGAGTAGCCAAGAGGGGAACTGGAAAACAAGTTGGACACTCAGTGAGAAGCTGACATACTGTTGTTAACCTTTTTAAGTCACCACCCCACCTGAGAGCTAAGATGTGCTCCCACCAGTAACAGTGGTCACTAAGGCTAAGTGAGGAGTGGGTGAGGTTGGAGAGATAGGCATGGACTGTGTAGAGCTCGAGTGTATCCTGTGGTTTCAGTTATGGAGCCTTGAACAAAGTTACACAGGAATTCATTGTTCTAATTCGGTTATTTGTTACCATGATTGTCCCAGAGGCTGCTTCAGCTGAGCAACAACAACGAGCTAATTCTGATTACCATCCTTTTTAGTTTTGTAAATGTTGCTAGAGGAATATACCAGAAATGGGTTGGTTTCTCCAATGGGAATTTATTATATTAAAAGCTTACAGTTCTGAGGCTGTGAAAATGTCCAAGTAAAGATATCATCAAAAGTGCTGCCTCACCAAATGTCGGCCACAGGGATCCTGAACTCCTGCCATGTGGCAAAGCCAAACACCAGCTCTGTCGGTTTCTGCTTTCTCCTCCAGGCTCAATTTCTCCCCTCTCCTCCGGGCCTTGTCTCTTTCACCTCTCAGGGGCCTCTTTCCGTGCCTCTGTGCTCTGCTGATTCCAGCCTCTGGCCTCTCGCTCAGCCTCTTGTGGTTTCTCTATACCTGCCGCTTTTCTGTGTGTGTCTTTGCTTTCCAAGACCCATCCTGGGTCACACCTCACTGAAGTAATCCAATCAAAGGGTCCCACACCCACAGGAATGGATTAGCTTCATGAAAATGATCTTTTCTAGGATACAAAAAGCTTCAAACTGTCACACTTCCTAATGCTAAATGCAAGAAGATGATCTTCCTCTTGGCAAAGGGCATACGAATGGTTACAATCCTCAGGCAGAACCTTAATGTATCAATCTGATCAAAGCTGGCTCAATATTTTTCTACATTAATGCATGTCTTTTATATAAATCACATCTTTATAGATATGCACAGCATTCACATACCTCCAAGTGTGTTTTATGTCAGGTTCAAGAAAGAAATCTAGAACTATGCTTTCTAATACTGCCAATATGTCAGGTACTATATTAAGCATATTATATTATTGATCTCACTTAATTCTTAATAACCCTATAAGATAAGCATTACTAACCTTACATTTCAGATGAGACAACAGAAAATCAGAGCTGTTAGATAACTTTTCCAAATCCTCATAGACAGTAAAGTGGCAGAGCTGGGACCTGAAGCACCGTTTAACCCCAAACACGGGTTTGTTTTCCTCTCTGCCTCCCTCTGAATTCTCAGACCTTAAACCACAGCCTTCATACAACTTGCAGTGGCAGGATACGTTTTTCTTCATTGCTGCATGTAATCCTAGTCTACAGACTGACTGGTCACTCGATAGATGTGGAATAGATACTAGGTGTTTTCATTTCCTGGCTGTTAAAACAAATATCATACAATTTATTAGTAACAGGAATTTATTGGCTCGTGGTTTTGAAGCTAGGAGAAGTCCAAAACTGAGGTATCAGCAAGGCGATGACTTTTCTCCAAAGACTGACATTCTGAGGCCGGGTGCCAGTGATCCTTGGATCCCTGGACTTTCTGTCACATGACAATGTACATGGAGGCATCTTGTTTCTCTTCAGGGTTCTGGGTTCCAACTTCTCATCTGGCTTTGCCTCAGAATGTCCCCCCCGGGATAGGATAAAGGCCCAATCTCATTCAGTTGAGCCCCACCTCAACTAAAAATAACATCTTCAAAAGGACCGATTTATAATGGGTTCATACCCACAGGAATGGATTAAGATAAAGAACATGTTTTTTTCCCCTGAATTTTACATAATTCAACCTACCACACTAGCTGAACAGAAGTAATATTTACACAACTTCAAACCTTGGACATGTTCCCAGTCAGGATTTCCAATTAGGTGGCAACTGAATTAGTTGGAAAATGAGCTGTTATCGTCAAACAGACCTCCCTCCACATGTAGGTATTTATTTCCACGTATTAAATAAAGCTCTGCCTGAAATAGAGAGTGAATTGTGCCATTCGCTTATGCATGTTATTTGGGGCTATACATTTCCATATACTGTACAGAGTAAGAGAAAACTTGAGCAACAAGTAACAGAAGAGATAGGAGCCATGGAAATTTCCATTTATAGTATCACCAAGTAGGATTAAAAATTTGTGCCAGACAAGTAGAATGTAACCAGAGTATAAGCCATTAAACAATAAGCAAGCATGGGGTCTTTGGAAGCAGGTTGGCAAGAGAGAGAAGTCATTGGTTGTTACGTAACTCCTGGTACCTCCATCTTCTCCTAAGACTGGGGCCTTGACTTGTTTTGCCAAATGCCAACTATGGATGTTCTGCTTTGGATAGGAGCTCTCCTGGATGCTTGATAGGGCTTCCATACTTTTTGTTTAGATCCTGGTTTTGGCTTTATTTTTAACTTGTAAAATACATAAAGATGCAGAAAAGTACAGAAAATAATACCCAAGTGTCCACAAATTAAATGTTTGTTACATTTGCTTAATATGTATTTTTTTAAGGAAACACAACATTATTGATAAAACCGAAAGAATCTCCTGGATCCCTCCCTATTCTCATTCCTTCCCCAGACACAGCCTCTGAAGTTGGAATGTATCTATGCTCTTCTATAGTAAGCTTTGTGTTTTATTTTAAAATTTGCATGACAGTAACATTATCTTTAGTACTTTACTTTCTTGACTTTGTTGTTTTTGAGCAACTCTGTGTTGTTCTTGAGATCTATCCATGTTGACACATACGTACCCCATTTATTTGTTTTAACTGCAGTTAAGTGTGTACATGTGGTAGAGTTTCCCTAGAGTATATTCCTAGAAGTAGAATTGCTTGCTTTTATGGTGGTGCCTATGTCTTTAAGTTTTGCTTATCAATTCAATTTCTATATCTAAATCAGACTTAGCTTCCAACAATATTAGGCTAAGAGAGAGGTTTAGGAAAACCTCACCCGGGAAAACAAGGAACACCATACATTTCTTCAAAAGACTATTTTGGGTACTTCTTGGTTTTAGATCTTTCCATCACTGACTGTTTCCAAGCTTTGGACTAGGATCAGAGATGGAAAATAAGGGCCCTTGTTTTTCAGAGGTGTGTGCTGATTGTTGGGGGTCTGAAGACATCAGCTCATGCCAGTGGGGCAGGAACTGGTAAATGGCTCCTTTGAGGAAAAGGATAAACAGAAATAAAGAAATGCCAGAGCTAACTGGAAAACTGTTTTCATAATTCAGTTTTGTTTTATATAACCTTGCTCCCCAAATGTTAGCAATTTAGCTCAAAGACCTGTTCGGGTTATTAAATAGTCATTATATGTCGCAAGGAGACAGCTCAGCAATACGCATGAATAGAGAAACCATTTTATGACCATTGTTTCACCTCTGGAGGTAACTTGCTGCATTTTGTTCCAGGTCCCTGGGGCCCAGAGGTAATAATATCTGTATTTTTGAGACTAGCTTTGCACCACACCTGCATATTGATTCCTTCTTTCAACTTCTGTCTCTAAACTAAAGCCAAATGTTTGGCTAGAGATTTGGTTTCCAGGGTTCAACTGAGTATTAAAGACAGCAGCTCCATGATTTCGCTGGTCCCACAAAAAATTTTTTTTAAAGCAATGTTAATTGAGTCCTGGGAAAGTAGAAAAACTTTAAATTCTTAGAGGAAAAGGAGATGAAAGGAAGTGAAAAAGAGGAAGAATAAGGACAGGTAGGCATTGAGAAATTGCCAACAAAAATAGAAGCTGAATATAAATGGTGTTCAAAATTTTTAAACTAAAATAATTTAAGAAAAACGTGTTGAATTTCATACACTTCCATTAATTTGTCTTGGTCTTATATCTTATTTTTAACTAAAGGTCAGAAGATTGGTACTAACTATTCTAAAAAACAACTAGAGAAGAGGAATTTGCGATAGAGTATTTGAGGAATTCAAGAAATCTCATAATGGAGTTCATGTTAGTTGATTTATCACTGTAAAATTCTGTTGACATTTGCCATGATATCACATAATTTGCAAATTGTCTTTTTATGGATTGGCTACTGCCTGACACAAGTAGGAAATCCTTTAAACAAGTGGCTAAACTTTTGTGAATCCCTATTACAAGGATGGCTGGGAGCAACTGACTGAGAACAATTTGAATGGCATGTTCCAGGAACTTTGCTGCACAATGACCCTAATCTGGAAAGGTTTATTGTAGAGAACCAATCCCATTCATGGTGAATGAAGTGAGACTGTCACGGGTGCTTAGAATTGAAGACCACCCAGTCCAAACCTCTTATTTGGCACAGAAATCCCATCTACAGCATCCCTGAGCAGGAGGTCATCCACCACTGCTGGAACAGTCCCAGTGAAGGGGAGACAACACAATACCCATTTTCTAGGACATCCTTCCTTATAGTAGATAGAAGTAATAGGAAGCCTGATTTCAATCCATTAATCCCAGTTCTGCCACTGTGAGCAGCACAGGTTTATTTCCTGTTTTCCAAGGCTTCAAAAATGGCATTGTTGCCTCCTCCTGTTCTGCTCCAGGTTAAACCATGCCAGCTCTTTCAACTATACTCATTTGAAAGGGACCCTAGATTACTGGTCCTGGTTATCTTCCCCTAGTGTATCCTAGTTTACCAGAGTCCTTCTTATAATGAGGCACTCAACAGAAAACAATGTGGTCCCACCAGCAAAACACAAAGGACCTATGATCGCTCAGAATGCTATATTTCTATAATTGCAATCTGCAATTGGATTTGCTTTTAAAACTGCTTCATCGCACTAGTATAGCCTCATGGGTTTCTTTGGAAATGTCCCTCCTTTCTTTCAGCAGTGTTCATCATGGTAAAGTGAATTGAGTTCAGTGGTTTTGTTCAATTGTCTTATTAATTTATTTAGCAACCTACCTGTGGCAGTTTGATGTAATTATGAATTCCAAAAATATAATTGAATCATGCTTGTAAACTGATCTGTTAATCTGGGCATGATTAGGTTAGGATTAGGGCGTTGAGCCCCACTCCTTGGTGGGTGGGAAATTGAATATAAAAGGCAAGGCAAAGAAAGTTGAAGCAGTCTTTTGAGAAGCAGTTTTGATGTTGGAAAGAAGGCCCCAGGAGAAGAGAAGCAAGCTGTTCGCCTGATCGTCTGCAGCTGACCTTGTGGAGGAAACAGGAGCTAAGCCCGGAGAGAAACTCAGCCCCGGGAAGAGAGGAACCCCAGAAGCCTGAACCCTGGCAAACGCCGGCAGCTGTCTTGCTCTAACACGTGGCAATGGACTGTGGTGAGAGAAGAAACCTAACGCTTTATGGCCTGGTATCTGTGGACTTCTACCCCAAATAAATACCCTTTATAAAGACCAACCCATTTTTGGTATTTCACATTAGTATCCCTTTGGCTGACTAATACACTACCTATTCTTTTATTTATTTTTAGTCTTCCATCCCTTGGGAGCTATATTTCCCTTTGGAGTCTCTGACTAGGGCACACTGTTAACTTTTCTGGAAAGAGATTTCCCACACAGAAAACCTCATTTCCATTTTCCGGTTTATATTTAAAAGGGGATTCTTATTTTTCCTGAACTTATTTTTACATTAAAGAAAAAGAACATTCATTTGCATAAATTCCTAACTTGTTTTCCAGTGAGGATTATCTTAACTAATAAAAGCACATTTATTGCCCAAAAAATAAATAAATAAATAAAAGGGGAGCGTGAACGAGACCAAGGGCAGAGTAGAGAGCTATAAAACACTGGGCAATGGTTTTCATTTGCAAAACCAAGTCTGGACAAGTTAATTCACATTTAAGGTAGTGTAATCTAAGAATTGCTCTCAATGCCAGTCCTTTCTAAGGTTCTAATTTTGAAAAATAGATGGTTTGGTAGGGAGGGTGGCGCTTTCCTACTTGGCCGGCTGACCCCTCATCCACAGGCCTCTCCTGCTGGTTGTGAGAACTCAAGGAGGGAAAAGCACCCAGCACAGATGCAATTTGGGGTTGGACTCCATGCTCATGAACCCCTGGGGTTCACCTGTACTCTGGTGGATGGTTCTTCCCCTTCCAAGTCTAGCTCACTGACTCCTTCTACTTTAAAGGTTGGAAGTAATAGCTCCTAGTTTTCCTTGCCTCCAGCCACTGTCATCTTCATCTCCATTCCAAATCTCATCTTTTCTCTGAGATCTTCTACAATGACACTAACCAAACTGACCCTCTCATTCTCTTCCTCAACTTGAAGCATGTCTTCCAACTAAGCATTTCCAGACTTAAGTATTTTCAGAAACTGTTACTATAAAAATTTCAGGTTTAGATCTTTTCTTTCCAGTTGAAAAACGCTTTTATAAGGTGAGAACCAAATTTTACTCTTATCCTCTCAAAAATCTAGTACTGAGGTGAGTTTGAGGCCAGGCAAGGAGTAAAAACCTCTTGTTTAGGTTTACAAAACATCAACAGACACAGCCATTACCAGAACACAGCATCAGGATTGTAGCAAAATAGAAGATCCCAATAAAACATGTATATCTTTCAGATGATATATCCAAAAAAAAAAAAAAGACAAGGAGTATTTTAGAGTAATATATGAGGATATTAGAGAGCTGGAAATTTCTCAGAGAGGGCTAGAGGACACTTCTCAGTACAAACAAAATGGGTTAAATAAATTGCATTTATTTGAGCAGACATGGAAGAAATAAATATCCTTTACAGATCTGCTCTTGCATTTCCTAGTTTACGACAGTCACAAATGTCACAGGAAATCAGTGAGAGAAATGAAAGTCAAAGATCATCCTGATGTTTTAAGTTCAATTGACCTGGGAAATTTATGATACCATTTAGAAAACTAGAAATGTTTGAAGGAAGAAATAGGTTCAGTTGACTTGTTTGTTTATACACTCCACATTCCAAAAGAATCTGAGGTGGGATGATGTCCAAATAAATGGAAACAATGATGTGTGGAAGACAGATGGATGGGCTGACTCAGGAGTATATGTGAAAACCAGGGGAGTTCAGCATCCTTAAGAGGGCTAGGAGACTCTGAGGAGGTCGAAAAAATAAAGCTGTAAAAGTGACAATAGGATTTGGTAATTAAGGCAGTTAGTGTCCTCAGTCTGGGACAGGTAATGGAATGAAATAAATGGTGGTGAGGAAGCGCAAGAACACTTTTGGGAAGAAGTATTTTATTTGGAGCAGACACAGAAATATTTAGCAAAAACAGGGTTATTGGGTTTTGGAGAAAGGTAATATAGGATATTTTGGGGAGGAAGCATTTTTCTTCTACCATTCTGATGTCCAGCCCCAACCACAGAACTGCAGTGTCTAGAGGTGCTTCTATGATTCATAAGTTGTATTAATAAATATTTCCTGCGTTATGGGGAGAAAAAGATGATTTATGCAGTGTGTTTATAGTGAAGTCTATATACAACAATCCTCCTTTCAGACCATAAAAGGATATCACTTAAGCATACACAAAGCCCAGATGAGCTATATTTATACCCCACATAAAAGGAAGCATATTGGTCAGCTGGGAAATTGGCCCAAATATAATACAACCTCCACCTAATCAGGGCTGGCTTCTTGGACTACATAGATTCTGTCTGGATTTATTGGGCTAGTTGGGATTTGATCCTATGTGTGGATAGGAAAAAACTTCAGAGCAACAGTGGTGTGGACATGGGTCCATTAATAAGTTGTAGAAGAAAAAATGTGTAGTAGAACACCTCTCTCCTACATTGGAGGTCTTCAGGATCGAATCCTGGTGAAGACTGGAGGAGAAGGATGAGAAGAGATGGGAGGAAACAGACACAGAGAATTGCCCAGCAAATGGACACAAAACAGCACATGGGGAAGGGGGTGGTTAAAATGGATAAAGTAAATAAATAAATCTTAAAAAAAAAAAAAAAGAAAAAAGAAAAAAAAAGAAAAAATGTGGGTGAGGGGAGTTGTGAAAACAAAGGCTTTAGGTGAGGAGGGGAGATTTAGAGGGAGAGATTGTGACTCAGTTTATATATGACTCCATATATATCTTCTGGCAAAAGGTTAACTGTCTCAACATTGCCAATAGTAAGGAAAGACAATTGATAGATCACTAAATCCTACTCCTATTTATGCCTTAATTCTCCAAATCAACATTTACCAAAGTAATTCTGAATCTGCAGAATTTAAAAAATTTGAAAAAAACAAAAACAAAAACAAAAACAAAAACCGGATTCATGGAGAGGAAGTTTGGAACATTCTAAATTATGCAGTTAACCAGGATTTTTTAAGCCTAGGATATCTTAGTCTTCACCACGCCAGTGGGTCTTATGAATTTCCAGGAGGGACACTAAGACACAGCATTTCTCAAATTTATTTGCATATAAAATCTTTCCTTTGCAAGACTCTCACAGGACTCAAGGTACATGGAGCATGGTTTGGGAAAGGCTGCTCTTCGGAAGCTGTTTTTGCCGTGCTCCTCTCTCCTTGAGTGTGGTCATAGCAAATGACAATGCATTTGCTTTTCCATAAGTCCAGATGAACTTCTTAATGCTTTTTAATGAAGGAAGCAGACTCCACAAATTCTTTACCCTGGTTATACATGTGACTAAGTGGAAAAGACCTTTAATTAAACAAACTATACCTCCAGAAGATAGAATTAACAAAAGCACAATTTCTGAGTTCACTAACTCCTTCCTGCTGGAGGCAATAGCATTCAGCCACATTTAGCAACAATCAAAAACTCCAGGAAAGCTACACTCATCCACCTTGTGCTAAGCAATCTAGAATACCCTGGAATTGGGCTTTGAACCATATCAATGCACTGGCTCTCTATCGGGAAATAATTTCACTGCTAGGGACTTTTTCTGAGTATGACCATTTTAACTGTAGAACTCAGAAGGCATAGGAGACACGAGAGGAAGTTGAATGGCCTCCTGTTCCAGTCCCACAGCAATGGGTCAACAGCTTGAGCAGCTGCAGATCCCTCTTTTCTCTGTCAACAGCTGCATCATGGAATCTACCCTGTGATGGGTTTCGGCCTGGAGAACAGCCACGGAAAACCTTGCACAGGCTTATGCGCAAACAATCCAGACCAACCCCACAGAGTCAGGGACACCATCATGGCTTCCTGTGGCCTGTCTTTTGAATTCCAGATCCTCCATCTCCATGGAATTATTTTCTCTATGAAATATCCATTTTCAGAAATCCTTTATTTCAAGGCACCATCTAACAAAGGTTTGCAGAAGAAGTTGGGCATGTTCCCCACTGGGTGATGACTAGTTGAAATTGTGAACTCATCTGACCTTAGAAAGCCCATTGCCTCCTTAACAAAAGGCTTTAATGCTCTGTTAGTGATCACACTGACAAAAGCACAAAGGTATTAGTCACTCATGACCCCTGTCCAAAGTTCTCCTAGGCCTCTTGGCCCCTCCCTGACCACACAGCTATTGTCCCCCAAGTCTTTTGGGATGGTCCATTTCCAGAGAACTTGCTAAAAGGGAATGTCTTCTAAATGACCCTGTACTCCTGAGGCCCCACATGTCTTCACTGCAGGTGGTAGCTGATCCTCACCAGCTTAAATGCCTCTTTACACAGCAGCACTGCTGCCAAAGAGAGCTGACTCTTTATCTAAATATCCAAGGTCAGATCCCTGCTTAATTTCCCAGTCTTGTTCACAGCATTTCCAATCTTCCAACCTTTATCCTCACCCAGACTCTCGGGGATCCAGCTATTCCAGACTACTCCTTGTTCCTTAATCCTAGCATGCACGTTCCTACTCAGAGCTTTTACTCATGCTGTATGTTCTGCTTCCATTGTCTGGCACACAAAAATCATTCCTTAAGTTCCATCTGAAATGTCATTTTCCCAAAACCTTCCCTGACCTCCCAGGCAGGGTTAATCCTCTTCTCTACTCCGCACAAAATGTTAATTGCTCACCTGTTATTGGTTAGCTGTTATTGGTCTGTCTCTCCTATGTCTAGACTGTGAGCTCCTTGAGGGTCCCCAGTGCTTAGTACAAAGCAGGTGTTCATGGGCTGTTGGCTGGAAAATAAAAGGAGAACTGCCGAGTTTCCACCGTGAATGGGCACAGCATAAGGGTTGCTGATGGAGAGTCAGAATCAGTAGGAAATGGTGACAGTGGGAAGTAGGCAGCAGAAAATGAAAAAGGCCAGCCTGGTACCAGCTTCAATCTATTTTTCCAGAAGAAAAATGGCAATATTTTAATTTGCAATGAAAAAGTCCAGACCCACCAAATTCCTAATCCAGAAAACAGATCAGTTTAGCAATATTAGGAAAATGAAAGGGTGGGGAATACAGACAAGAAACTTAATCTATTCCCTGGAACTAGCTACTTCTGTTAATCATATTTACTGATTGCACAACTGTTCAAGTGGCATAAATGAAGCTCAGCCCAAGCTTATTGACCCTAAATCTCGTGGTTTTTCCTTCTACATTACAAAGAACCCTTGGGGTGCATACAAGTGCTATGAAAATTGTCAGGCCTCTGCAAATGGTTATCTATTAAGAATAGAGATCAGCACATTGTTCGTGTATGTCATCTTCTGCATACCCCAGTCTCTCTTTCTCCATACACACACACGAACATATGCACATATATAAACACACACACACACATACATACATACATCCAAACCCACCCAGCAGGACTCTCGACTCCCACCCCTATGGATCTAACTGCCCCTTTGGCTCTATACTTCCCATCCCCATCCAATATACAATACTTGGGGAGTGACTGTCATAGTATTACCTTCCCTTATGTAAGCAAAGAGGGGCATTTTATGCAATATAGGGAAGGAAAGTCTATTAAATGTGGGAGTATATTCTATTAAATATGTATATCAAGATATTGATGTGTATATATATGTATAAAATCACCCACATTTATACTTGAGCACAGAGAGTTTTAGTAAAGCACTGGAATGAGGAGTATCCTATGTACCTGCTACCATAAGTGGAAGCACTCCATAGTAATCTCCCTGCTATTGCAGGGCAGACTAGGTTTTCCAAAGGGCAGTTCATTTGCTATTTTGAGCCCTGTTTCCACAAGAGTTCTGTTGTGGAAAAAAATTATCATTGCCTTGAGTGTACCCCAGTACCTCCCCAAGAACTGCTGGCTTACTGAGTGGAGCAATGAATAAGAAACCAAGGAAAAATATGGGAGAGCGTGTAAAGAAAAGATCTAAAGCAGGGATGACAGATCCCACTGGGCACTGTGCCACCATGGTTCTCTGCCTCTCCGCAGCATATATTTCCTTTGAGACTTGTGAGTGCCTGTCATCACCAATTACTTGTCAATAAGATGTCTTCTCCCTATTTAATACTAGTTTCTTCGTTAAGATAGGGAAGGAATGTTTTTATTTATTTATTTTTTATTAGAGAAGTTGTAGATTCACAGAAACGTCATGTGGAAACAACAGCATTCCCATATAACCCCCCTCACATACACACATTTTCTTATTAACAATTTGCATTAGTGTGTAACTCTTGTTACACTGATGAAATCATGTAATAATAATTACACTATTAACTGTGGTCCATAGTTCACATTAGGGCTCACTGTTTCTATTGTACAGCACTATATATTTTTAAAAACTTTTATTCTAGGAACATGTATACAACCTAAGATTTCCCCTTTAAACCACATTCAAATATATAATACAGTACTGTTAATTATATTCACAATATTGTGCTACCATCACCACCATCCATTACCAAAACTTTTCAGTCACCCCAAACAGAAACCTTATACCAATTAAGCATTAACTCCCCATTCCCCACCCCCAACCTAGCTCCTGCATTCTAGTTTGCCTCTACGAATTTGCTTATTATAATAATTTCCTATCAGTGAGATCATACAACATTTGTCCTTTTTGTTTCTGGCTTATTTCACTCAACATGGTGTCTTTAAAGTTCATCCTTGTTGCCACATACATCAGAACCTCATTCCTTTTTCACAGCTGAATAATATTCTATTGTGTGTATATACCACATTTTGTTTATCCATTCAAGGGTTGACGGACACTTGAGTTGCTTCCATCTCTCTTAGTAATTTGTAAATAATACAGCTATGAACATCGGTGTGCAAATATCTGTTCAAGTCCCCTGATTTCAATTCTTTTTGGTATATACCTAGAAATGGGATGCCAGTCCATATGGCAATTAATTTAACTGAGAAACCGCCAAGCTTTTCCACAACGGTTGTACCATTTTACATTGCCACCAGCAATGAATGAGTGATTCTATTTTTCCACATCTTCTCCTACACTTGTAATTTTCTGTTTTGTGAATAGTAGTCATTCCAGTGGGTGTGAAATGGTATCTCAATGTAGTTTTTTTTTATTTTTAGGAAGTACCAGGGATCAAACCTGGGCTCTTGTACATGGGAAGCAGGTGCTCCCCTCAGTGTAGTTTTGATTTGCATTTCCCTGACGACTAATAATGCTGAACATCTTTTCATGCATTTTGGCCATTTGCATATCTTCTTTGGAGGGATATCTATTCAACTCTTTTGCTCCATTTTTAAAATTGGGTTACATCTTTGTTGATTTTTATGATTTCTTATGTATTCCGAATATTAACATCTTATTGGATTTTTAGTTTCCAAATATTTTCTCCCATAGTATAGGTTGTTTTTTTACTTTAATGCTGAAGTCCTTTGACGCACAAAGGATTTTAATTTTGATTGATGGGGTCTGTATTAGTCAGCCAAAGGGGGGGCTGATGCAAAATACCAGAAATCTGTTGACTTTTATAAAGAGTATTTATTTGGGGTAGAAGCTTACAGTTACCTGGCATGTTACTTTCCTCACCAAAGTCTATTGCCATATGTTGGGGCAAGATGGCTGCTGGCATCTGCCAAGAGTTCAAGCTTCTTGGCTTTCTCTCTGAGCTCAGCTGCTGTGCTCTCTCCACAAGACCAGCTGTAGACTATCCGGCAAATGGCTCAGTCTATCTCCCCAGGTCTTCTGCTGTGTCTAAGGAGCCATCTCTTTTCCTGTCTTCTTCTATGTGTTCACTTCCTGGGTTCCAGCTCAAAACTCCCAACTCTGTCCTTTGTCATGTCTTTTCTCTGTGAGTCTCTGCCCAACAAGGGCTGGGGACTCAATGCCCTACTGACATGGCCCAATCAAAATCCTAATCATAATTTAATTAATTAAATGTTATACCTCTGACAGACCAGTTTACAAACATAATCTAATAACTATTTTTGGAATTCATAAGCAATGCCAAACTGCTACAGGGTCCCATTTATTTTGTCTTCTGTTGCTTATGCTTTAGATATAGTCTAAGAAACCATTGCCTATCACAAGGTCCTGAAGATACTTCCCTATGCTTTCTTCTAGGAGTTTTATAGTTTTGGTTCTTATACTTAGGACTTTGATCCATTTTCAGTTAATTTTTGTATATGATTGGAGGTAAGGGTCTATCTTCATTTTTTTGCATATGGATATCCAATTTTCCCAGAATCATTTGTTGAAAAGACTATTCTTTCCTCATTGAGTGAACTTGGCACTTGTATTAGTCAGCCAAAGAAGTGCTGATGCAAAGTAGCAGAAATCTGTTGGCTTTTATAAAGGGTATTTGAGGTAAAAGCTTGCAGTTACAAGGCCCTAAAGAGTCCAACTCAAGGTTGGTTTTTCACCAAAGTCGGTTGCCACATGTTGAAGCAAGATGGTGGGCGATCTCTGCCTGGTCCCTCGGGCCTTAGCTACTCAATTGTACTGTTCTCTTTAGCTCCAACTATCAGGCAAATGGCTCATCTCTCCCCAGGGTCCCAGGAACTAATTTCTCTCCTCTTCCGTGTCATGACAAAGTTCTCTCCTCTGGCACCTATGGAACTCTTTCTCTTTTCTCCTGTATCTTCTTCTGTGTCTTCTTGAGTGAGTGCTTGTTTATATCAGCCCACCAAGGGGGTGGAGACTTAACCTGAGTTATATCCTACTGACATGGTCAAATCAAAGCTCTAATCTTAACAATTTAATCAAAGACATCTCAGCTGAATCTAAAACAACCAAAAGGGATCACACCCAGAGGAACAGACCAGTTTACAAACATAATCTCTCTTTCTGGAATTCATAAATAATCTCAAACTGCCACAGCATTCTTGTAAAAAAATTAATTGGCCATAAATATGAGTGTTTATTTCTGAACTCTCAATTCAAATCCACTGGGTCTATATGTCTGTCCTTGTGCTGGTACCATGTTGTTTTGATTAATGTAGGATGTAATAGTTTTAAAATCAGGAAACATGAGTTCTCCAACTTCACTCTTCCTTTTCAGGGTGGTTTTTGGCTAATTGAGGCCTCCACCCTGCCATATAAACTTGCTAATTGATTTTTGCATTTCTGAAAGAAGGTTGTTGGAATTTGGCTGGGATTGTGTTGAATCTGTAATCACTTCAGGTAGAATTGACATCTTAATGATATTTAGTCTTCCAAATCCATAGACATGGAATGTCCTTCCATTTATTTAGGTCTTCTTTGAATCCTTTCAGCAATGTTTTATAGTTTTCTGTGTACAAGTCCTTTACATCCTTGGTTAAATTTATTTCTTGATACTTGATTCTTTTAGTTGCTATTGTAAATGAATTTTTTTTTCTTAAATTCCTCTTCATATTGTTCATTACTAAAGTATAGAAACAATACTGATTTTTTGGTGTTGATTTCATATTCTCCCTATTACTTTGCTGAATTCATTTATTAGCTCTAGGAGCTTTGTTGTGGATTTTTCAGGATTTTCTATACATATAGGATCAGGTCATCTGCAAATAGGGAGTTTACTTCTTCTTTTCTAATTTGGATGCCTTTTGTTTCTTTTTCTTGCCTAATTGTTCTACTACAACTTCCAGTACAATGCCCAATAACAGTCTTGACAGTGGGCATCCTTGTCTTGTTCCAGATCTTAGAGGGAAAGTTTTCAGTCTTTCACCATTGAGAATGATGTTAGCTGGGGTTTTTCATATATGCCCTTTATCATGTTGAGGAAGTTTCCTTCTCTATCTAGTTTTCTGAGTGTTTTTATCAAGATGGTGGTGCTGAATTTTGTCAAATATCTTTTCTGCATCATTGAAATGATCTTGTTTTTGTTTTTTTCCTTCTGTTAAAATCAATTAATGTAATACAGCATGCTATGTTGAACCACACTGCATACCTGGGATAAATCCCACTTGATCATAGTGTATAATTCTTTTAATGTGCTTTTGGATTCAGTTTGCTAGTATTTTGTTGAGGACTTTTAAATCTATATTCATAAAGGATATTGGTCTGTAGTTTCCTTCTCTTGTCGTAGCTTTGCTTGGCTTTGGTATGAGGTGATGTTCGTCTCAGAGAATGAGTTGGGGAGTGTTCCCTCCTCTTTAAAGTTTTGGAAGATTTTGAGCAGGATTGATGTTAATTCTTCCTGATATGTTTGGTAAAAGTCACCAGTGAAGCCATCTTGTGTTGGTTTTTTGGGAAATTTTAAGGGACTGATTCAATCCCTTCACTTATTATTGGTCTGTTGAGATCTTCTATGTCTTCTTGGGTCTGTACAGGTAGTTTGTATGTTTCTAAAAATTTGTCCATTTCACCAAGGTTTTCTAATTTGTTGGCATACACTTGCTCATAGTATTTAATTATAATGTTTTGTATTTCTGTGGGGTTGGTAGTAATATCCCTCACACCATATCTGATTTCAGTTATTTGTATCCTCTTTTTCTTTGTCAGTCTAGAAAAGTTCTGTCAATTTTTATTACTTTTTCTAAAGAACCAACTTTGGTTGTGTTGATTCTATTATTATTATTATTTTTATTACCAGGAGGTCCCGGGGATCGAACCTGGGTCCCTCCATATGGGAGATAGATGCCCAACCATTTGAGCCACATCCGTCCCCCTCTATTATTTTTTAATTCTCTATTTATCTCTGCTCTAATCTTTGTTATTTCCTTCCTTCCCCATGATTTATGTTCAGTTTTCTCTTCTTTTTATGGATCCTCCAATTCTGGGAGGAGGTCTCTGATTTGAAATTTTTCTTAATGTAAGCAATTAGAGCCATAAGTTTCCCTCTCAACACTGTCAAAATTTCTATCAAAATTTTCATATTTTTCATTCTCTATCTTCTTGATACCATTTAGTTCTTTCTTTATATTTTCCTTTATCTCCTTGACCATATTTAAGATAAGTTTTTAAAAGTCTTTGTCGGAGATATTCAAAGTCTGGTCTTCTTCATTGATCATTTGAATTTTTACCTTATTCCTTTAAATGGGCCATAATTTCCTGCTGCTTTATATTGTAATCTCTTATTGTACACTGTACATTTTAATATATTAATATGGTAATTTGGGGATTTATTTCCTATGCTGTCCATTCCTTAAGTTTATATCCAGCTAGTTATTTGACAGAGACTTCCTTGAGTATTAGGAGCTAAAAAAGACAAACCAAGGCAAAAATCACTTTTCATAGTCTCTTCAAATTGCCTCTGCATTGGCTGGTGATCTCTTTCAGATTTTATCTCTTTTATCAAGGTCAGCCTGAGGTAAAAGCAAAGTACAGGGTCTTCTCCATTTTATTCTGAGCCTGTGTCTTGTCCTGTGCTTATGCTTGTTCATGGCCTTAAGAATTCCCCCCTCTACTTCCATTTACAGGAATCCAAATGACCCCTCTACTCCCTATTAAATAGATCCCCACCCCCCATGGTGTTCTACTGTACCTCTTAAAACCAATAATCCTTTGCCCCAATCTACCTTGATTTCATTGTTTCTTATATTGCTTTAGCTGTCTGTAGGCTGCTTCTGCCTGCCAGGACAAGTTCTGGGAGGGCAAGACAGAGAAGAGTGTCCTGGTTCAGTCTTTCAGGCCACCACCTGATAGACTGACAATGACATACAGGCACACCAGTATGTACATATGGGTTATTCTGCTTCCTCTGGAACAGGGCCAGGGACCCACAATGGGAGCTCAAGCTGGTTCAACACTGTGCCAGAGAGGGGGTGGAGGAGGAGCCAGCAAGGTGGCAACAGGCTTTTCCTATCATTTTTAAAGCTGAGTTTTACGGATTCAACACTTGCCCAGTTACTACAACCCTATACTGTTTTCTGGAAATTTGAGGATGTTGTCTCTGTCAGTTTTTGCTAGTTGCTCATAGATTCTTCAGGGTAATGGCAACCTCAAACTTCTCACACTGCCATCTTGGTCTTCCCTACCCTAAACTCATGTGTTTGGCAATAGATTATTTAAATATATTTGCAGTCAGTTTTCACCACTTTCTTGCTGATTAACAGTCTTCAACTCCATGCCAGGGAACCAGACTTTAATTTGGTTTGCTTATTGGGCCTCAAATGTGCCTACAGGAGCTCACTTTCTCTAAGTGCCTGTCATACAGTAAGCACTCAATAAATGTTAGCTCTAATTGTATTTCTTATACTCCTTCTGTCCATGGATGGTCAAGTGAGACTCTTGGCCTCTTCTGGACTTTCAAATGAGAGCAAATTAAACTGGTGTGGCTAATCTGGCCACAGCCCGAGTTAAATCCAGGGTAACCCTGGCGTCTGGAGGCACATTACTTTTGGTCTTCAGGTCTGAAAAGCTGAAGAGAAGCAGGAAGAATCACAGCAATGTGGCAGAGCTGGGAAGAGTTAGATTTTATTCCTTGAGGAATGACCGATTCTATAGTTATTAACCATACAACAATGTTCGGAAATTTCTGCAGTCATATTTGTTAACTAATTTGTATGAACTCATATATATGTTGCTTATTAGCATTGATAGCCTGTATTATGCTTTCTGCTTTTTCTCCCTCTGCACATACAGTTTTTAGTTCATAAATGCCCTAAACACCAACAACGTGTTAAGAAAGCATTCTCTGGTATAAGTCGGTAGTTAATCTTTTTTAGAATCCTTACCAATATACAAGCCAGCACCGACTAAGAAGCGTGGGCCAAGGGGACCCTGTACTTTGCCACTCTCTGATTTAAAGTTCTCCAGTGAGGTCCATTACCTGCCCAAGGAGGGTGACATGACTGAGCCAAACCTGGTTTCCGTTCTGTTTTTTGTGCCTTACTAGTTGTGGGACCTAGATACAGTGAAATAATCTGTAGGCCTCAGTTTTCTTACTTGTAAATTGGAGATAATATTAATTTCATGAGAATATCATCAGGACTACAATGATATCAAATTTTAAATGAAAATATTAACTTCTGAAGAGTATGTGGTAAAATATTGCCAGTTGAAATTCAGAGATTTTTGGAATTCCATCTGGCAACAGGTATAGGGAGACTTAAATGCTCATTTCCTCTGCCCCAGTCATGCCAATTCTGGGAATTAATCCTCAAGGCATTAATTCAAAACAAGGCCAAAGATTTATATTCAAAGATGCTTACCATAGCTTTATTTATGTTTACATGAAACTGGGAACAACTCAAATGCTTTTTTCCCTGCTGGAAAACATCCCAGGTTCCTCCTATCCACACTGACTTTAGCCTTATTCAGTACAGCTCTAACCCCACTGCACACTGAGATTCGGCAGTGGGGTAAGGCTTTACCCTCCACTGTGCTCTCCCTCAGCATCTTCCTCATTCCTCCATTATAACCTTTGAGACGCTTTGCACTGTGAGGAACACACTTGTTTCACTAAAATGATAACAAGAGGGACTACAGCAAGTGTGGACACCACACCTTTCTCCCTGTGAATCCTCAGTGCTGGGCATGATACTTTGCTCATTCTGAGCAATTAGTCAAATGAGTGAGGCAGTGAGGACTCCTAGTCCAATACCTTCACTTAATGTTACTCACTTCTCAGGGTCCATGTCATTTACAAATGGCATCCACTCTTGCCTCTGAGCCTTCTTGCAAGCCGAGCCATCTGCCTGGGGTCCTTCCCCTTTACTACTTAATCCCAGGACTGCCAAACTGCCATTCCCCAACCCTTGCAATGGCTTTTTTTTTTTTTTTTAAACTTTATTCTGTACATTCAATATTCGAAAACAAAAGCAACCAAAAACTAAAAAGTAAACACAGATGAATAAATATATACATTTCTCAATTAAATGTAATGGATACATGTAAATTTTTTTTTTTTTTTTTTTTTTTTTGTGAATCAAACAATACATTACACAATATATTTCGTTCATAGTAATGCATTCATACAGTATTTGTCCTTTTGTGTCTGGCTTGCTTCACTCAACATAATGTCCTCCAGGTTGATCCATGTTGCCATATGCTTTATGACTTCATTTCTTCTTACAGCTGCATAATATTCCATCGTGTGAATAGACCACAGTTTGTTTATCCATTCATCTGTTGATGGACACCTGGGTTGTTTCCAACTTTTGGCAATGGTGAATAATGTGGCTATGAACATCGGTGTGCAGATGTCTGTTCGTGTCATTGCTCTCAGTTCTTCTGGGTATATACCCAGTAGTGGTATTGCAGGGTCACATGGCAAGTCTATATTTAACTTCTTTAGGGACTACCAAACAGTCCTCCATAGTGGTTGTACCATCCTGCATTCCCACCAACAGTGAAGAAGTGTTCCTATCTCTCCACATCCTCTCCAACACTTGTAGTTCTCTGTCTTTTTCATAGTGGCCATTCTGATAGGTGTGAAATGATATCTCATTGTAGTTTTGATTTGTATTTCCCTAATCATGAGTGATGTTGAGCATTTCTTCATGTGTTTTTTTGCCATTTGTATTTCTTCTTCGGAGAAATGTCTATTCAAGTCTTTGGCCCATTTTTTAATTGGGTCATTTGTCTTTTTATTGTTGAGTTGTAACATCTCTTTATATATCCTGGATATTAAACCCTTATCAGATATGTGATTTCCAAATATTTTTTCCCATTGAGTTGGCTGCCTTTACACCCTTCTAACAAATTCCTGTGAGGTGCAAAAGTGTTTAATTTTGAGGAGGTCCCATTTATCTAATTTTTCATTTGTTGCATGTGCTTTGGGTGTGAGGTCCAAGAAACCACCACCTACTACAAGGTCTTGAAGATGTTTCCCTACATTTTCTTCCAGTAGTTTTATGGTCCTGGCTTTTATATTTAGATCTTTGATCTATTTTGAGTTGATTCTTGTATAGGGGGTGAGATAGGGGTCCTCTTTCATTCTTTTGGTTATAGATATCCAGATCTCCCAACACCATTTGTTGAAGAGACTGTTTTTTTTCCCATCAGCGTGGGCTTGGTAGGTTTGTCAAAAACCAGTTGACTGTATAGGTGAGGGTTTATTTCTGGATTCTCAATTCTATTCCACTGATTGATGTGTCTATCTTTATGCCAGTACCATGCTGTTTTGACCACTGTAGCTTTGTAATATGTTTCAAGTTCAGGCAGTGAAATTCCTCCCACATTGCTCTTCTTTTTTAGATTACTTTTGGCTATTCGGGTGCACTTACCCTTCCAGATGAATTTGGTAATTGCCTTCTCTAATTCTGTAAAGTAAGCTGTTGGGATTTTGATTGGTATTGCATTGAATCTATAAATCACTTTGGGCAAGATTGACATCTTCATGATATTTATCCTTCCAATCCATGAACACGGAATGTCTTTCCATTTGTTTAGGTCTTTTTAAATTTCTTTTAGCATTGTTTTGTAGTTTTCTGCATATAGGTCCTGTACTTCCTTGGTTAAATTAACTCCTAGGTATTTGAGTCTTTTTGTTGCTATTGAAAATGGAATTTTCCTCCTGATTTCCTCCTCAGATTATTCAGTACTAGTGTACAAAAACATTACTGATTTTTGCATGTTGATCTTATATCCTGCCACTTTGCTGAACTCATTTATTAGTTCAAGTAGCTTTATTGTGGATACTTCAGGATTTTCTAAATACAGGAACATGTCATCCGCAAGCAGTGAGAGTTTTACTTCCTCTTTTCCTATTTGGACGCCTTTAATTTTTTTGCCTTGTCTAATTGCCCTAGCTAGAACTTCTAGTACAATGTTGAATAACAGTGGTGACAGTGGGCATCCTTGTCTTGTTCCTGATCTTAGGGGGAAAGCTTTCAACCTTTCCCCATTGAGTATGATGTTGGCTGTGGGTTTTTCATATATGCCTTTTATCATATTGAGGAATTTTCCTTTTATTCCTATCTTTTGAAATATTTTTATCAAAAAAGGATGTTGGATTTTGTCGAATGCCTTTTCTGCATCTATTGAGATGATCATGTGGTTTTTTTTCCTTCAATTTGTTAATGTGGTGAATTACATTGATTGATTTTCTTATGTTGAACCAGCCTTGCATACCAGGAATAAATCCCACTTGGTCGTGATGTATAAGTCTTTTGATATGCTGTTGGATTCTATTTGCAAGTATTTTGTTGAGAATTTTTGCATCTATGTTCATGAGAGAGATTGGTCTGTAATTTTCTTTTCTTGTGGAATCTTTATCTGGCTTTGGTATTAGGGTGATGTTGGCTTCATAAAATGTGTTGGGTAATTTTCCGTCCTCTTCAATTTTTTGGAAGAATTTAAACAGGATTGGTGTTAATTCTTTTAGAAATGCTTGGTAGAACTCACCTGTGAAGCCATCTGGTCCTGGACTTTTCTTTGCTGGGAGATTTTTGATGACGGATTCAATCTCCTTAATTGTGTTTGGTTTGTTAAGTTCTTGTATTTCTTGTTGTGTCAGTGTAGGTTGGTTATGAGTTTCTAGAAATTTGTCCATTTCATCCAGGTTGTCTACTTTGTTGGCATATAGTTTCTCATAATATCCTCTTAAGATTCTTTTTATTTCTGTGAGGTCATTTGTAATTTCCCCCCTTTCATTTCTGATTGTATTTATTTGCATCTTCTCTCTTTTTTTCTTTGTTAGTCTAGCGAGGGGGTTGTCAATTTTATTGATCTTCTCAAAGAACCAGCTTTTGGTTCTGTTGATTTTCTCTATTGCTTTTTTTGTTCTCATTTTCATTTATTTCTGCTCTAATTTTTATTATTTCTTTCCTTCTTTTTGCTTTGGGATTGGTTTGCTGTTCTTTTTCTAGTTTCTCAACTTGTTCAGTTAAATCTTTGAGTTTAGCTCTTTCTTGTTTCTTTATATAGGCATTTAGGGCTATAAATTTCCGTCTCAAGAATTCCTTTGCTGTATCCCATAAGTTTTGATATGTTGTGTTCTCATTTTCATTTGTCTCAATATATTTACTGATTTCACTTGCAATTTCTTCTTTGACCCACTGAATATTTAGGAGTGTGTTGTTCAGTCTCCACACATTTGCAAATTTCCTTTTTTCCTGTTATTGCTTTCTAGTTTCATTCCATTATGATCTGAGAAGGTGCTTTGTATAATTTCAATCTATTTATATTTATTGAGAGCTGTATTGTGACCTAACATGTGGTCTATACTGGAAAAAGATCCATGGGCACTTGAGAAGAATGTATAACCCGCTGAGTTTGGATGCAGTATTCTGTATATGTCTGTTAAGTCTAACTTGTTTATCATATTGTTCAACTTCTCTGTTTCCTTGTTGATCTTCTGTCTAGTTGTTCTATCTAATGATGTGAGAGGGGTGTTGAAGTCTCCAACGATTATTTTAGAAGTGTCTATTTCTCCCTTCAGTTTTGCCAGAGTTTGTCTCATACATTTTGGGGCACCCTGGTTAGGTGCGTAGATATTTATGACTCTTATATCTTCCTGGAGGATTGTCCCTTTTATTAATATATAATGGCCTTCCGCATCTCTTATCACTTTTTTGCATTTGAAGTCTGTTTTGTCTGATATTAGTATAGCTACCCCTGCTCTCTTCTGTCTACTATTCGCATGGAGTATCTTTTTCCAACCTTTTACTTTCAGCCTGCTTGTATCCTTGTGTCTGAGGTGAGTTTCTTGTAAGCAGCATATGGATGGCTCATGTTTTTTTATCCATTCTGTCAGCCTGTATCTTTTGATTGGGGAATTTAATCCATTCACATTCAATGATATTACTGAAAATGCACTATTTATTTCCTCCATTTTATTCTTTGGTTTTCATATGTCATCTTATTTTTGTCTTTCTTTTTACTCTTTTGGTTATCCTTTCTGCTTTTCTTTCTTCTATACTCTCCTCCAAGCCTCTCTCTCCTGTCTTTTTCTTTCAGGTTCTAAGGCTTCCTTAAATATTTCCTGCAAGGTGGATTCTTTTTTGCAAACTCTCTTAGTTTCTGTTTGTTTGTGAATACTTTATATTCACCTTCATATTTGAAGGACAGTTTTGCTGGGTAAAGAATTCTCGGCTGGCAGTTTTTCTCTTTCAGTTTCCTAACTGTATCATACCACTGTCTTCTCGCCTCCATGGTTTCTGAAGAGAAATCTGCACAAAGTCTTACTGGACATCCTTTGTACGTGATCGTTTGCTTCTCTCTTGCTGCTCTGAGCATTTTCTCTTTATCTTTTACATTTGACATTCTGAATAATATGTGTCTTGGCGTAGGTCTATTTGGATTTATTCTTATTGGGATACGGTGTGCTTCTTGGACATGTAAGTTAATTTCTTTCGTGAGAGTTGGGAAATTTTCTGCTATTATTTCCTCAAATACTCTTTCTGCCCCTTTTCCTTTCTCTTCTCCTTCTGGAACTCCCATGACATGTATGATCTTGCGTTTTGTGTTGTCATTCAACTCTCTGAGCCCCTGCTCAATTTTTTCCATTCTTTTCTCTCTCTGTTCTTTTCTCTCTTCAATTTTAGCTGCTCTGTCTTCGGTATCACTTATTCTTTTTTCTATAATTTCGAGTCTGCTGTTGTATGCTTCAAATGTATTTTTGACTTCACCTATTGTGTCTTTCATTCCCATGAACTCCGTTACTTTTCTGTTCGTGATTTCAAATTCTTCTTTACGTTCGCGCAATGACTTCTTGATGTCATTGATCTCTTTAACTATATCCTCTTTCATCTCATTAATTTGATTTTGGAAATTTGTGCTCATCTCACTGATTAGTTCTCTCAAATTCTGAGTCTCTTCTGGGACTTTGCTGTATTCCTTTTCTTGGGCCATGTCTTCTATTTTCTTATATGGCCCGTAATTTTTTGCTGGTGCGTAGGCATCTGGTTAGTTTGTATTTTACTTAGATGCTCTATCTCTTTCTCTTTCATGGGGTTTTAGTGGCAGGAGGCTGTGAGTTACCACAGCTCTTTGATTTTTGGCTCAACCTTGATTGTTAGGACTGCTGGTTGCTCAAAACTGGTCACTGGACCCAGTAATTGGTTGTAGAGTCGTTTCCTAGGGCTTGGGCAGGGAGGCTATAGAGGCCAGGAAAAGCTTCTCTTACTTATTAATTTTCTTATGTGCAATTCCTTGATTTGCCAGGAGATGGCGCTTGTTGGCAGCTCTCAATTCAATGCCTGGTCTGAGCTTATTTGTTGAGACACAGACCAGATCAATGTGATAGAGCTTCCTGTCTGGGGGCTAGGAGCCCTGTGATTCAAACTTTCTGAGACAGTTCTCCTGGCTTCTCTCATAGCGTCCCCCTTTTCCCAGCTAGAAAATATTTCCACTCCCTTCTGAATCCTCAACAATCAGTCCCTGTTAGTAGAAGCGGAGATTGGGAGGTTTGTATATCTTTAGCCCCTTGCAGGCTCCAAGGCAAACAATGGCACAGCCCCACCCAACCTGGAAGGGCTCTCGGGACAGGGCAGACCAAACCTGGGAGTCCAAAGCAGGGTCAGCCCCAGGCTCTCTCTCCCCTCTCCCGTGGTGTCCTCAACAATTAGTCCAGGCTAGAAGAGAGGGAGGTTGTGAGGATTGGATTTCTCCAGTCCTTTCCAGGCTCCCAGGGCAAACCGCCATGTAGAAGGGTCCGTGGGGCTCTACAGCCCAAATTTCAGGTCAGAACTCGAGTCAGCCTAAGGCTGTGCCCCTCTCTCTCCCCTTTCCCGGAGTGGTAGATCCCTGAAGCCCCCTTTGTCTGTGGTCGCAGGCCCAGGGGCCTGAGAATTCTCAAGAGTGTGGGGGAGGGTGCCGGCAGCAGCAGAAATGCTACTTGCAACTCACAGTTCAGTAGTCGCGATTTCCCTCTTCTGTCCCTCTCTCCTCTGGGTGGTGTGCAGCCTTCACCTGCTGTCCTAAACCCTAGAAGATCTTTTTCGGGGCTGTTTCAGCTGGTCCTCTAGCCATTTTTCTGGAGAAGAGATTCCCGTGTCTTACTAGTCCACCATCTTCCCGGAAGTCTCCCCGCAATGGCTGTTAAAATCCCGCTTGTCCTATGAAACATGACTTCCACTGCCACTTCCAAATCAGGGACACCTGAATCTACATTTAGCTATTAGCTCTCTGGTCTCAGTTTCTAACCACTGATAGATTATCTGCATTTGTATACTTTATTTATTTATTTTTTTTTTTTTAAGAGGTTTACCCTTTTTATTTATTTATTTATTTTTATTTTAAATTTTATTTATTTATTCATTTATCCCCACTTGCTGCCTGTGCTCGCTGGGTCAGCCAACCACGCCGTGCAGGCGGGCCTGCCCTCACCAGAAGGCCCCAGGAATCGAACCCGGGGCCTCCCATATGGTAAACGGGAGGTGAGCCACAGCCGCTTCCTGAAGATTGTATACTTTAAATAGTCCCACATTTTATGACATGCATGAACCTTGAGAACATTATACTAAATGAAACTAGTCACAACAGATCATATATATTGTATGATTCCATTTATTTGAAATATCCAGAATAGCCAAATTCAGAGACACAGAAATTACCAGGGCCTGGGGGGATGGGGCGATTGTGGAATTAGTTGCTTAACAGGTCCAAAGTTTCTGTTTAGGGTCATGAATAAGTTTTAGATATAACACATATCGGATATCTATTAAATATCTAAATCTAAACAGTAGATACTGATGGTTGCATAACATTGTGAATGCTACTGAATTATACACTTAAAATGGTTAAAATGGCAAATTTTATGTTTTACACAAACACGTACAAAACATTAGCACGTTAAAAAGAAAATAATTCCCAAATTGAACTTACTATATTGTCCCCAACTAGCCCCTCTTTGCCGACGAACACGTTTCTCTTGGAGCACTGCTAAACTTTTGGCTCCCCAAAGCTTCAATGTATTTTTTTCCTTCTAATTCATCCCCCAAAGCCAAGTTGTCATCTAGTCCAGCCTTTTCTTTTTTTCCCAAAATATTTTCAGATCTCATCTCTCAATTTTAAGGACAATTGTATTACAACTGCCTTTTGGAATATGCAGTTTCTGGGAAGGCTTGTTCTTTTGAGCAGTTTTATCTTGCCCCTTGCTGGAGTTGTCTGCCCCTAAATTGCGTTCACTTTTCCACAGAAGCTTAAGTGATGAGGAATGTAAAATGAATTTTTAAGTATTTATTTTGCAAAATGCTCCCACCCCAAAAAGTAGCCAAACTCCAAAAACAGAAAACAGTATGGCTTCTGTGGTTCCTGTGCCCAACTAAAGTACTAAGTATTTTAGAGAAGGTTTATGGGAGAAATTTCCTTTGTCTTTTGCTTTTCACAAGGACCAAGGAAAGTATGAATGGGGAAAAGAAAAAAAGAGGCAGCATTCTCTCTTGAATTGGCTGCCATCAGACTTTTGAAACCCTCGCTACTCCAGGGACATTTGCATTGTCAAGGTCCCCAATGACCTCCCTGTTGCTAAATCCGACAGCCAATTCTGAATCCTCACCTCACCTGATCCAACAGGAACCTCTGACCTAGCTGATGGCTCCTTCCTCCTTGAAACACTTTCTTCGCTTGATTTCTGGCATGCCACACTTTCCTGGTTTTATTCACCTCTCTCTGGTCACTTCTCAGTCTTATTCGCTATGCTTCCCATTTCCTTGACTTAAATATTGTTAGCATGCCAGGGCTTTGATCTTCTTCTCTTTTTGACTTACACTTACTTCCTTGACTTGGTACACTCATGCAAGTATCTTGATGTTAAATACCAGATTCATATCTCCATCCTGAAGCTCTTTCTGAACCTCAGACTTCTATTACACTCCCTTCCTTTCCAACATCTCTAAAGGCATTGAGTGGACGCCACACATTTAACAATCCAAAATCTAGTCCCTAATCTTCCCCTCCCAAATCTGTTGTTCCTCCAGGCTTCCCCGTCTCAGCTATTGGCCACTCCATCCTCCCAGTTGTTCAGGCCAAAAACAACTTTGAGGACATCTTTTACTGTGTCTTTCTCCTAGACCCCAAAGCCAATGAATCTTGCCACTTACCCTTCAAAACACATACAGAATCCAGACACTTCTTACCACCTGCTGCTATGTGGTCTAAGCCACCCGCACCTCTCACTCAGATTTGGCTCAATAGTTAACAAACTGATGTCCTTTTTTCTGTTCTGCCAGCTCATTGTCTATTCTCCACATAATGTTCAGAGTGATCATGGGAGAACCAGATCTCTGGTCAAAATCCTCCAGTGGCTCCATGTCAATCTGTATAAAGGTGAAAAGCCTTTAAATGACCTGTCCTTAAGGTGACCATAAGGTTTCTCATCCAAACCAAGACAGTTTCAAGAATAAAATAATTATGTCAGGACAGAGGGAGTAAATTGGGATTGTCCTCGGCAAACAGAAAATATATTTATTCTTCCTAAAATGTCCTGTGTAGTCTGGCTCCCTGTTAACATACATCATCTCCATCTTTTCTCTTCCTTCATCTCTCTGTTCCAGCCACACTGGCCTCCTTGCTATTTCTTTTTTCCCCCCCTTCCTTTATTAGAGAAGTTATGGGCTTATAGAACAATCATGCATAAAATACAGGATTTCCATAATACCACCCCTATTTTTAGTGCCTTGCATTGGTGTGGAACATTTGTTATAGCTGATGATAATAGTAAAATTCTGAAAATGTACTAACTATAGTCCATGGTTGAACTTAGGGTTCACTTTGTAGTACAGTTCCATGGATTTTTAAAAAAAAAAAATTATTCTGTTACCATATATACTATCTAACATTTCCCCTTTTAATCACAGTCAGATAAACATTTCAGTGCTATTGATTATATTCACAATATTCTTAAACATGTCAGACTCACAGCCTTCTCAGTGTCTTTGTGCTTGCTCTCCCCTCTACCTGGACTGTTCTCCCATTTGTCCAGGTGGCTCATGTCTTCACCTCCTGCAGGTCTCTCAACAAATGTCATCTTCCCAGAGAGGTCTTCCTTGACCATTCTGTTTAAAACTGAGATCACTCCTCTGCCCTGTGCATTTTCTACTGACCTTTCTTGCTTTATTTTTCTCCATAGCATTTCTTCCGTCATCATTTCTAAAGAATATTTTCACAGGACACAGAATTCTAGGTTGACAGTTTTTTTTTTTCTTCTTCTTCCTTTCAGCACTTTAAAGATGTATTTCACCACCTTCTGGCTTGCATACTACAATTGACGTTTTATACACTTTGAAACAGCAAATAATGGACACTGAATAATTCATTTACATTTCCCAGCCCTTGCTTGCTAGAACTGTCCTGGAGCTCCCCTAAGTTTGAATGAGTCATTTGTTGACTTGATGCAGATAACATATACTTTGGTAAGGCTCAGGTGGGGGTGTCTCATCTTGCATCCAAATATTCAGGGTCTGATTCTTCCTTTTGAACTCTCTATCTCAACTCACCCAAGTTCATCCCTTGGATTTAAGAATATTTGATCTGAAATTCCCAAATCACTGAGATGGAATGCCATGGTAAATCCAATTGTACAGTTTTACATAGGGAAAATCCACCACTGTGGAGGGATTACTATGAAACTACATGATGATAAACAGAATAAAGGATATCAAAGTAATCTGTAAATTATAAAGTCCTATAAAAATGCATTGGATGACCAGTATTATTACTCTTGAATATCTTCTCACTGGCTCAGAAATCAGACCTTGCCTTCCTAAAGTGGAAGGAAGGAAAAGGCTGTGCTTGTCTGGGATGAGGGAGTTAGTAGAACTCTAGACACATTTTACCAAGTCACAACCTTCAAATTCATTAGGCTCCAAACTTATTTCATTATCTTGTCCTCAGATAGGATCTCCTTTCTATTCCATGCCCATCCTTAGCAACTTTGTGTTTCTAGTCTTCCTGGAGATGTATTAGGTGTATTCTATTAGCTCTTCCCTCTCTTCATCTGTGGCCAAGGCAATCATTTCTTTTTTCTAGATCTCTCCCAGATTTACCTGCCTCTCCATGTCTACTACCAAAACCTTGGACTAAACCCTCTGCAACTCATGTCCAATGGCCACAGTTGGCCTTTCTGACCCCACTTGATCTCCACACTAACCATTGCACACTATATTTGCATACTGCTCAGAAGCAGCTTACAATGACCATGATGATCTTCCTAATGCACCATTACCCACTGCACCAAATTACAATCCCCCTAACCAGAGGGGAAGGCATTTCAAGCATTCCATAATCTGGTCCCCTCCTGGCCATCATCAGACACTACCCATCACAGCCCACCAGCTCCAGGCTGTGAAAATCTTATCACCAGGTTCAGCCATGGCCACTCTCTTTGCCCCTGGGATCCAGGTTACCAGGACCCCCATCCGGACTGCGGAAGGGGTCCGGAATTGGTCTTGCTGTCTGAAAAGTCAGTATCCTGCATGTTCCTTCCCAATTAAACTTTACTGTGTGTCTCATGACACTTGGTTCAACACTGTCTCCATCAGACTGCACACTGTATTTGAATCAAAAACACATTTTACTTATGGATCAAAATTTGCAGCCAACTTCATGGCTAAGCCCCTGTAGGTCCTGAGATTACTGAAGGCAGCATGATACAGGGGAAAGAGCACAAGTTTTGGAGCCAGAAAGCTCTGAGTTCAAATCCCAGTTTGCCTACCTTACCACCAGCTTTACAGCCCTGAGAATGGCTCAATCTCTTTGAGCCTTAGTTTTCCCCCTGCTTATCTCTTTTGAGATATAATTCACATGCTATAAAATTCATCCTTTATAAAGTATTCAATTCTGTAGTATATTTACAGAGTTGTGGAACCATCACCACTATCGAATTCCAGATCATTTTCATCACTCCAAAAAGCATTCCCATACTCAGCAGTCACTCCCCATTTGCCCCTCCTCCCCCAGCAACTGCTAACCTACTTTCTGTCCCTGTGGATTGGCCTGAGCCTCAGTTTTAATTATTTCTAAACTGAACACAACACTTCCCTTACAGGATTGCTGTGGGGACAGAGGCAATTTTTGCAAAGCTTCTAGTTCAGTATTTGACATCTAAAAGGACTTTAATAAATTACTAATAGCATGTTAATTATTCTTCTGACTCTTTCAAATTCCCCAGTATGAGACCTTTAGCTCCAGACAGCTCTGTCACTGCCCCACCTCTCTATTCTTACTCCTCTGCTCAGGCCTACTAGATCTCTGCCTCTCAAAACCCTCCAAACATTCTACCTCCTACATGTGGAACCTTCTCCCGTGTAGTTCTGCTTTTCATATGGTTCGTCTGAGCCACCTGAAGAGAGGATAAAGCCCTTTTAGCCTGACTTTAAACATTTCCAGTATAATAAGATTCTGGCCATGACTCCAGGCTAATCAAACTCGTGTTTATTTTAGATTTTGCTTTGTGACACAGTCAGGACTGCTCACATACAAAGCTGCTTTTATCATAGTCACGGAAAAGTGTGCTATGATATTTCCAGGAGAGATTTCTGATCTTGCAAGCAAACTTCATTACAAGACAATGTTGAAGCAATTAATAGGGACATTTCATTAGCTCTGTACGTGGCACTATATTTTTCTACATTCTTGTGATTTGCAAATTTAGAACTAAATTTTATAGCCTTTTCAGAGTTTATTTGGTCTTGGAAACCTTCTTGAGTTTTGCATTTTTATTAGGTTCAAAGTCTTCTACCAAACTGTTTTTTCAATTATAGACATTTATAAAGTAGTCAACGTGAAAAGAGGCTTGGCAGGCCCATGACAATGTCCTACAAAGTCCAGCAGCCTGGGAATGCTCATGCTGGGTTTCCATTCCCTTGTCTTGGAAGCATATTGTCTTGGAGCTGGGGTTAGAGTAGATGATCAGTAATCCTCTTTCTAGCTGCTATATACTTTCATTCTAGGTTGATTTTAAAAAATGCATCAATTCTCCCACTCCCTCTATGCCAACCCTTGAGATTGGAATAA
Organism: Tolypeutes matacus; assembly: GCA_026826555.1. Lineage (NCBI taxonomy): Eukaryota > Metazoa > Chordata > Mammalia > Cingulata > Chlamyphoridae > Tolypeutes > Tolypeutes matacus. The sequence goes on from JAKSZT010054396.1 coordinate 8,350,017, forward strand.
AGGAAGAGGGTCTGCTCCTTTACATGTAGCAGGAATTGTTCAATGCTAGTCTTTAGTATGACCCCAAACTTAACAGCTCTTGCTCTGATGTTCAAATCCTGCTTCTATCATTTATTCATTGTGGATTTTGGAGCAAGTTATTTATCCTCTCCAAATCCAAGTTTCCTTATCTTTAAGATGGGCGTAGTAATAGGAGACTAAATGAAATAGTGTATGTAAAGTGCTTAATGTAAGTATCAATAATGTAACAAAGAACATTAATAAAGGCCATTATTACCATTGCTGTCATAATCATCATCCTCATTAGACAACATACACATGAACAGTTGTGGGTGTCATTAAGAATGGTGGAGGGCGGATGTGGCTCAAATGGTTGGGCGTCCCTCTCCCATATGGAGGGACCTGGGTTCGATCCTTGGGACTTCCCGGTAAAATAAAAGAAAACTATAGAAGGTGCGTGGGTGGGCCCTCAGGTCCCCACGGGAGTGCCAGGCCCCACTGAGCCATGCAGCAAGATGACAGCCTAACAGGAAAGTGACACAAGGGACAGCCAAGACTAGACGCACCGGAAAACCAGGAAATGAGGTGGCGCAGGTGGCAGAATGTCTCTTTCCCACGTTGGAGGTTCCCAGAATCAAATCCCGGTGAAGACAGGAGGAGAAGGATGAGAAGAGAGGGCAGGAAACAGACACAGAGAATTGCCCAGCAAATGGACACAAAACAGCAAAAACGGGAAGGGGTTAAAATGGATAAAAGTAAAATAAATCTTAAAAAATAATAATAATAAAAGAATGGTTGATTAGTTCAAGTAATTCCCAATCATTCTCTTTCTTCCTTTCCCTCCCAAATGTTCGTAAAGTGTCTTGTATGTGTAAGGCACTGTTCCAGGCACCGTGGGAATTATTACGATCAAGATGACACCGATTCTGCCTCAAGAATCTTACAGGAGAAAGTCACTTATGCATGTATTAGGATAAGACAAGGAAGAAAATGAATAGAGTCTCAAAGCCCTATGGGAATCCAGAGGGAGAGTATGTATATAGAAGAGTGGAAATAAAGAATCAGGGAAGTCTTCCTGGAGAAAGTGGTGTCGGAGTTAGTACTTGAACCAATGATCAGGTCTGACCACGGGAAGACTGGGTGACAGGCACCCAGGAGGAGGACAGGGGCTTTCTGTGTGAGTGGCAATCTTGCATAAAATGCCGTCTAAGCCATGGTACTGACTATAGCTAAGTAGTGGTATTTTCCCAAGGCCAACACTGCCATGAAATCTTAATCGTTGTTTTAGTCTTTTAAAAAATGTTTTTGCTGCTCAGATCAGTCACATTGGAAGTGAAATGAAATAGGCTTTCACCAGATGGAGTCATAACAGAAAGATGACACTCTCCGAGCCTGGATATTTCAGAATTTGAGACCTGAGAGCCCACAGGAAAACAGAGAGCCAAAATGCATCCCGGTGAGAAGATTTGTGGCTCTGCAACTGAAAAGGAACTTCCCATACTGGGGTGCATTGTGGGGAAAACATTGGGGCTTTATGCAACTCCCTGTCTGTAAGGTACAAAGCCGCCTCTGCACACAATGCGAGACTCGACATTTGCCCTTGAATGCACACACATTCCTCAGGGCTGGCTGGAGCGGCCAAGCAGGAGAGAGTAACAGTCACCACTTTATAAAATGCTCCTCCTTGGGGTATATGAAGAAAGTGGAGCGGCACAGTGCCAGGGAAATGCCTACCACGGGATGGATGGAGTGTAATTACCCTGCATTACAATTTGGGCAGGGTTTCTGGCGTGAGGTCCTTTCTATCCTTGAAACAGTCCACAGGATTTCAGTGACCTCACAAGTGGCCAAGGTCTGGCTAGTGCAATGAACAGCTTGCATGACTCTGAGCCTCAAATTCAGGAGTTAAGAGGAAATATCACGATGTTTATGGAAAAGGCCTGGCATAGTGGGGACTCGATACATGTCTGCTTGAGTTGGTGACAATGTGAATATACTAATGGAAAGTTGGCTCTACCTGTGACCGCGCAGACCAGCGGTCTTGGGCCCTGCCGGGGGACAGGTACTTGTATTTCTATTTGGAAGGGAAAACCCATAGCAAATCAAGCAATCAAATATTTATCTAGTACATATTATGGAACCAACACTGCACCATGCTATGGACAGAGAGCTGAATTCAAAAGAAATATAAGACATGACTCCTGATCTCAAAGAGCTTACAATTTGGGAGGTGAAACTAAACCACATGAAATATCATTTAGGGTTTTGCTATGGTTTTTAAGTAGTCTTAACTGCAAATATCGACTCTAAGTGCAAGTGGAGTTCAGAGAAATGAAAGGTCAGAGTAAGTTTGAGTAGTTGAAAAATGTGTCATGAAAGAGGTGGGACTTCAGCTAGGTTGTTCCTAACAGCAGTGACATAACTGCATCAATCTTTAAAAAATAACCTGTGGAGGTGTAATACGGGGGCATTTTCAGGATTTGGAATTGAACTGTATGACAGGTGACAGACACAGGCCATTATATATCCTGCCATAGCCTACAGAACTGAGGGAGAGAGAGTGTAAACTACAATGTAAACTATAGTCCATGCTTAGTGGCAAAGCTCCAAAATGGGTTCAACAATTACAATGACTGTACCACACTAATGAAAGAAGTTGTTAATGTGGGGAAAAGTGGGAGGTGTGGGGAGTAGGGAATATGGGAATCCTTTATATTTTTTTTATGTAACAATTTATGTAATCTAAGTATCTTTTAAAAATAAATAAAAATATATTAAAAAATAATTTCTAAGAGAAACAGTAGTAACTACATTTATTAGGTTAGCTTTCTAAATACTCCGCAGTTTCTCATGAGATCGTTATTACCCAAGGTTGTTGACTTTTGTCAGAGGTGTAGGTGGGTTAGAACCTCATCCAGCTGCAGGAATATTGAGGAGCTCACTAGTGTCTAAGCTCCACTATCATTCTCAGTGTCACAGGAATAGCCGGGTTCTGCCATAAGTGGGTTTTTCTAGATCCTGCATCAATTACGCGGCTGGAAAGGTTTGAGAGTGAAAAGCACCACTCAGGAGAAACAATCTTTTGTGCAGTGGGAACTACATTAAGAATTCTAGAAGAAGACTCATTCTTCTACTTGGAGGTTAATTATGGAAATACTGTTCTTGGCTTTTACTTGAGCTATTTGCCTCCTTGAAGAATATCGGCAACTCAATTAGCAAGGACATGGATTCCAGTGGGGCCTAGGTGGTGGAGCATGGTGTTCCTGGAGGGCGTGGTGGGGTCCTCTTAAACACAAACTGTGAGGCCTGCTGGTTCTTGCCTCAAAAGAGGATCTTAATTACAGTTAACACCCCTGAGTCCCCAGCCATGAGTGAGACACTCCAGCTCAAAACACAGGAGCGAGAGGGGGGAAAGTGGATGCAAACAATATGACTACTCTCTCCAATCCTCGGTTAAATCCTAGCCTTTGAGAAAAACCCTCTAATGTATTTATGCTTGATGCCATGTATACCTCTTGGCCTTCCTCTTCTCAATACCCATCAATTCCTTTGGTTAAAGGGCAAACTCCTTGGCCTTGGGGATCTTTCTTGGCTGATCTCTTGAGTATCATGTAGCCACACTAGCCACAATGGCTTTTTCCAAACACGGCATGGGTAGATACCTTCTGCCCTTGACTCCTGCTATTGCTCCTCTGGCCTGGAAGACCATTTTCCCTTGTCTACTTGACCAAACCTTGCCAGTCCTTCAAGGCTGACCTAAAGACCACTGGCTCTGCGAAGCCCTTGCTGACTCTCCTTGGGCGGAAGTCATGACTCCACCCTCCAATACAGTACTTCCTACATCTCTTTATTGTGGTCCTCCTAATTAACTCATCCCTTTTCCAGAAAGTCTGGGAGTACCTGGAAGGCCTGGGTCATGGTTTATTCATCTGAGGACTCCGAGGCACAGCACAGGATCTGGCCCACAGCAGGCACTAAATGTCTGAGGGATGAATGACCAGCAACTCAGGGAACGCCTGAACTTACTCCCTTTGGGCTGACAGCTGTTCCACCTTGAGATGCCCTGCGTGGCCCTGGGGGTTCAGAAGCTGTGCTTGGGGAGGGAGGGATCTGCTTTCCCCACCCGAGGGAGGCCATGGATAGAGCAGGACCTTCTCCCGTGGGGCATCCAGCTTGTTCAAAACTCAGGCTCATTATCGAATTACTTGGGTGGAAAGTATGCAAGAGAAACCAAGTTGTGGAAGCCCAATGGTTTGACCGGGGATCTAGTCATCTTGTTCTTCCAAGTGAAATACAAAGTGTGCTTTCTTGCTAAACGTGTTATTGGTGAAAAGCTTTTCCTTCATAAGTCTTATCCTTATGATGACTTCTGTTATTATGCTTTTCACAGTATGTGTTATCTATAGAGAAAACTGGCACAAATATTCTGCATTAAGAAGTCACAAAAAGCATGCATATATAAAATCTATTTAGCAACTCTTTGTATATTCACAAAATACATGGCAGATGGTAAAGATTCAAGCTATCTGTTTTTGCTAGGCTGTTTTTACACATTCTTGCCTACTCAAGATGATTCTGGATAGCACCAAGGAAGGCCTATGACAGAAAGTATACCAAAGAATTTGAGAAATTTGATGCCATAATTTAGAAATAAACTAAATAGGCTATGTTCCACCCAGAAAACAAGACTAAAAGAACAATACTGTTGGAACAATAAGAAAAGAAACAACTTCAAAGCTAAACTTTCAAGCATAGAATTTGGGCTGAAAGAAAAAAAGTAAAATCTAGTCAAATAATTTTGGTTTAGCAATAGTTCCTCTTCGCCTCACCCAGCCCTGTTTCCTGAAACTTGTGGCTTCAATGTTCCTTGGCTGCTTTCCTTTATCCCCACCCCCTTCTCTGCTGCAGCTCTTAAACAACAGCATTCCAAGCTGGGAGGACCAGATCAGCCTAGGGTCCAACAAACCACTGCCACTCTTCCACTTCCCTCTACTTCTTCATGCTTCTGTTCTCCAGACACAGGGCCTTGTTCCCCAGCTAGGAAGACTATAGGATTCTAATCCCACCTTGTAGAAGAGTAAGCATGGAGATAATGGTGTCATCATTAATAGGTTGGCCAAATTAACTCTGGAGAGCTTTGTCCAAGCAAGTATCAACCAAAGCCTCTTCCACACCAAGAAACTTTAGAATTCAAAGAGCCCCAGCAAGGGTCTTGATCTGGAGTAATTAGATCAAACTAAATATTTGTTTGTCCTTGTGGAGCCCGTCTTAGGCTGATGCTCTGATAATTTGAATAGCAACTCACAGTTCATAAAACATAAAACTCTTTAACAACAAGCTTTCACAGCTACTTCTGTAAGATGAACACTTGATGTATTTATTGGGTTAGAGAAATAGATGGCCACTTCTGGAGTGTGGTGGAGGGGTTTTATCTTTTCATTAAAAAACAGCCTTTGGATAATTACCTTGTTTTTGTACTGGGAGAAAAGTGAGAGAAAGAGAGAAAACCACAATAATATCATGATTCTCACTAGATACCCGCTCATAGATGGGTGGCACACACCGTGTCATTTGTGGAAGGCCATTCTCCCTCAAACCAGTTGGCAGAATAGATACCACTTCAACCTTTTACCACCATAGACACAGTAATTTCTTTAAAGACATGTTTTTAATAAGGATGGAATGAACACTCATAAGAAACAAAAACACAAACAAGAATACCTCAAGGACATTTTGGTTGTGATTTAAGAAACAGAACAAAAAAGAACCTTGCTAGGAAAGAAAAGCACTGATGAGGTTGGACAGAAAGATTCAAGTCCCGAATTTACTGTTTAGGAGATGCTGAAACCGTCACCAGAAAAGAGCTATGTCATCTCTCTCAGCAAAACCAACACGTAAAGTTACGTAAACACAGATTCAAATTCTTCTCTGCCACTTACACTGACACTGGGCAAGTTTCTTAGCCTCTTTGGGTTTTGGTTTCTCATCTGCAGAATGGGTATAACTACTTGCCATTTAACTATAGCTTAAATGGAGGGGACTGAACTAGCAAATCTTGGGCGACAGAGAGGGAGGTGTCTTCTGTTCTAATAATTCAGTGGAAAATGTCCTCCACTGAAGTAACCTTTGCTATTAATTGTTAACAGAACTCTTTGAAAATAAAATAACTGGGAAAGGGTATCATCTGCTTCCTCTGGACTCATATATACACATGCACAATTTATACCCTTTGAATTTCTGACACTCTAACTATATTGTTCATTAAAACAAATCTCTAAGAGTCAGTGTCTGATTTCTGGGACTTTCTGCCCATAGTACCTTTCCAGCATCACTAAGAATCTACATGAAAGCATCACCTTTAAGGGAGTGGGTATAGTTCAGTGGTTTGAGCGCCTGCTTCCCATGTACAAGGTCATGGGCTCAATGCTTGGTACCTCCTCAAATAAAATAAAAAGTATTGAGGCGGGTTAGTATAGTGAAAGGTGGAAGGCAGCTGGCCCAGCAGACAACATGGCTGACAAGCACCATGGCCGTAAGCACACACACCCCCCCCCGCCCATGAAACCTCTGAGCAGAAGGCTCCTGGAAAGACCCTTCAAGACCCTGGCCATGAGAATCTCATTTGGAATGAGAGGGAAAGTCCTGGATATCCTCAAAAGGCCTCACCATTGGCCTCCTGAGAAATGACCTATCAGAACAGCAAACAGACTTTAAAAGGCCCTGATCTGGGGTCCCACACACGCAACCCACCCTGCAGTACAACTGCGGTCCATGCCTTGGCATGGACTGTATACTTTTCTTGTTTCTTAATAAACTCTTTACTCCCTTGCTTACCCTATGATGTGTTCTTAAATTCTTTTATGCGATATAAGCCAAGAACCTAGAAGCCCAGAAACCAGAGCCATCCAGTAACAGTATCACTTTTCACATTCCAATCCCAGCCTGACTCAGGAGTGAAGCCCGTACATTTTAGTCTAGTAACAATACTACCTGAATTTACAAACTCAGTTCATCCCTGTCCTCTATGCTCTGGCCATACCAAACTTCTCTTGCTCGTGTCACATCCCTTTGTGTCTTAGTTCCTACCAACAGGACTGCCTGTCTCTTAACAGAGTTGGTAAATACTTCCTCCATTAATTCCCAGCTCTGATGTCACCCTTTCAGAGAAGGCTTCCCCAACTGCCTCCCTCCCAAGGGAGATCCTGCTACTCACTTATCTCTACTCCCAAGTTCTTTGCATATCGCTCATACATGAAACATAATTTGTTTACTTCTCTCTCTCTTGACCAAGATTATATCTTATGCCCCAGCACATCACATCAGACTGACATATTATAGGAACTACGTTAATGTTTATTGGATAAATGGAGGCACGGGTGAGAGTGACCTGGAGTGTTGCTTTCACATGTTTGGTTGCCAATGCCAAGAAAGACTTTGAAACGCCAAGGAGGAAGCTGTTAGTCTACCTGAGGCAGTGTGGGAAACTTCTTTGATGCGAGAAGATTGGTTCCCTGGTCACAGTGAGGTCAGGCCAGGTACTCCTGGACAGGGAGGGGTGGCTCCCAAAGGGGCAGAACTCATAGCAGGAACAAATCCACATAAGCTTGAGAATAGTCAGGAGTAAATGGTCACAGCAGCTGGATGGGTCCCTAAGACATAGCGCAGAAGGAGCAGAGGGAGGCATTTGGCAACCCCCATGCTCGGCTGTACTTGGCATCCCCACCAAACTCACTTTTATCTACTCCATCTCAGCACCTTCTCATGTCCCTTCTTGGGCAACTTCCCCTTCTTCCCTCTTTCTTAGTGACCCCCACCCCACCCCTTGGTGATTGTTTTAAATTAGAAATCCTGGTTTGGCTTCTAAAAGTTTCCAGTTAAACACAGAGGAGAGAAAGGGATGTGAGACAGAAGGTCAGGGAGAGGACAGAAGTAGGTATGTGGGATAACAATAGAACCCGTGCCACTCACAGCTTGCAACAGGTTAGTGGGTTTTAAGAGGCCACACATGGGTTTTCTTGTGGGCTCTTTGTATTTCAATGATAAGGTACAGGAAGAACATCCCTGCTCACTTCTCCCTTTGATCTAGATTTAGGTCAGACTCTTTTCTGGAAAGAACTTGAGCTTCTCTTGATTGCCCCTTGGAGAAATCAATTAACCTCTCTGAGATTCTAATCTGTCTGCGCTAAATTGAGGATGCTCTTATTGACCTCACAGAACTAGAGTTGGGATGAGATAAGAGGCTCTGTAGAGCAGCCCATGGCACATGTGAGCACTCACTGAACGTCAATCCCCTTTCCCTCCCTCTCAGTCAACACAAAACCCCAGACTCTTAACACCTCAATGCCTTGATGCTGGAAATTCTTCCTATGTCAGCCGTTCTTACCTTACAGGCAGGCTATGTTTCAATGTTTATTTGAAAGCTGAACTATGAACACATTCTCCCACAGACTGTATGTTATACATGGTGATTGGGTCCCCACACCTGCCTGTGAAGGCAGATCCAGCCCACAGTGTGTTCTATAATTGTTCTACAGACCAGAACCCAACCACCAAGGAGGACATGGCTTCTATGGGGAAATGTGTTCTGAATCTGACTTGTAATATGAGGCAAACAGCTTTTCCCCTCAACTCCATAGAGAGGTACCTGCTCAATCCCTGGGACAGCGGGGCCAAGTGGCCCTGCACATGCTAGATGGTTCCTAGGGCAGGGAGACACCCTTGGGGACTGCCAGCAGCCCTCCTTCTCTCTGCTCTGCTTCTTGCAGCTCCTGTCCACCACACACTTCACTGCTAGATGGAACTTGCAAGAAGAGAGCATTCACCTCAACAATTGTCTGCTCAAGAACCTCTAATGATTCCCTATCCAAACAACCCAAACTTCTTCAGGTGTTCCAGACCCTCCAAAATCTACTTCTTCCCGTGGCAATCACATTTCAATTTTATTGCTGTGTGATATACAGGAGATGCTATGGGCTGTGGAGAACCCCAGTTCAAATCCTGGCTCCATCACTTACTTGCCACTGACCTTGGGAAGACAAGCTAGTCTCTTTTTTTTTTTTTTTAAACATTTATTTTTTATTTATTTATCCCTCCCCCCTTGCTGCTTGTGTTCTCTGTGTCCATTTGCTGTGTGCTCCTCTGTATCCGCTTGTCCCCTTTTGTTGGGTCACCTTGCTGTGTCAGCTCACCATGCCTTACAGGTGGGCTTGCCTTCACCAGGAGGCCCTGGGAAGTTTTTCCTCAACTTTAAAACGAGTGATATTAACACCTGGTTCAGAGGGTTGCTGGGGGAAATGACATGAGGTACTGTTCATAAAAACCCAACATATTGCCTGTCACATCAGATCTACGAACATTTATTTTCATCTTTTCTTCCAATGTTTATGTAGTAAAACCACTTCTGAACAATACCATTTACATTTACTTGCCGCCTTCTTGTTATATACCCACTTTTTTGTTTGTTAGGGTTTGGTACATGGAAGATGTCTGAAATCGTTGCATTTTTTGCTAAGGCAGACATCTGGCCCCAGTCTAAACATCTCTCCCCACAAATGGGCTGGTTGCAGACATTCTTGAAGAAGGTTGCACTAGGCCTCAATCCCCCCAACAGCTGCCCTCTGACATTCCCTGCAGCTTTGCCAGGACAAACCCACCAGGTGTTCGCCCTCAAAGCCATCTGTTACATGTGGGACGTGCACCCAGTGTGGGAGAGCCCAGGTGATGACAGTGCTCCCTTGGAGAAGGAGGAGAGCTGAGAAGATGCATGCAGCAACGTCCTCGCTTCGTGAGAACTGAAGATGGCACCACAAACAAAAGCTTTTTATCCCACGGGCATGTGTCTGTGCCATGTATATGTGAAGAACAAAGACATTTAGAGAATGATGCCTGAAAGACCAGGAAAATCATGGGCAGACTGGGTTCACTTCCCAACTCCTCCACACACCACTGTCTTACCTCAGACAAGTCATCCCATTTCTCTCCATTTCAGCTTTCGGAGGTTATTAATAATAAATGACTTATCCTGCCAACCAGATAGAGTTTTTATGACAACAAAATCACAGCATGACTGTAAAAGTGCTTCTCTATTATGAAAAGCCATCCGCAAATGCAAGGTCTCGTTTTTGCTGCTCTAATAGATACTACTGTATGAGAGATCCTTTCTCACAGTCACCCTAGTCAGGTTCCTATATCCTCAAAACTACACGACTGCAAATCTCCAAATCAGTCCCTGCCCAGCACTGACTCAGGAATTATACTATAATTCCATGCTTTAAAAAATGTATTATGGAACAGGGAACGATAGCACAAACACTTGAGTTCCGGTCACCCAGATTTGTTCTCACACAACAGACGCAACTGAAAGCTGCTCTCCCTGACCCCATTCTCCTCTCCCCTTCATCAGCCATAACCAGTTGGCTCAAACAGGTGATTATCATTCATGGGCATACTTATACTTTTAATCATTTGCATATATCCCTAAATAATTTATAGTATTGGTTTGCATGTTTTAAAATTTTATATAAATGGTATAATGATACATATAATTAGAAACTGTAGTTTTTCTTTCAACTTTGAATTTTTGGCCCATGGTGAAACACATGGCTCTAGTTGGGATTTTTTTTTTTTTTTTTTTTTTTTTTTTTAAAGTTTTACCTTGTACTTCCTCATATCCATAAACCACAACTTATCAATTCTCCTGATGATGGACATAACAGGGATGCTAGCAACATTCTTGTACTTGCCTCTGTGTAGACACACATGAGTTTTTCAAGGCAGTATTCTCAAAACTCTTGATGGTGACTCATAGTAAGAAATACACTTCACATCACACTATACCACACAAAACACAAAATACCCTTGCGCATGCACACACAGATTGAAACCATTTCATGAGATAAACTTATTGCATATGTCCTTTAAGAGATCCTCTTCTCTTCTATTTTAACTGTAGTCAAGAGCCACTCTATTGATTTCCTGACCCACTAATGGGCCTAGGGTACATGCCCAGAAGTGGAATTGCTGAACGCAAAGACTCCATGAATCTTCAACTCCCCATCATAACACTAATTTAAACCACTCCCCAGTTAAAAAATAACAATCACAATGGTTCCCTGATTCTAACCCCACATTCAGGCCCTCTCCCTGACCCAACTATCAATGCTCATCAACTAACACTTTGACAGGTAATCTTCAGCCCTTAGACAGGTCTCCCTTCTGCCCCACAAAATACTTGCCTTTTTTACTCAGTGTTTCCGCCCCCACCCCCACATCTGCAGTGCCCATCTGCCTCCCCTCTACAAAACCGATCCCCATTTATCTATCCCATATCTCCAGCCACCCCAGTCACACACTGCCCCTGAACTCAAGCTGTATCTAAAAGCACCATTATGATATTTACTCCATCTTCAACTGCTTTCCATGTCTCATTTTGTCTTCCAAATAACAAGATTCTGGAAGGTGGAGATACACCCCAGTAGAATTTCTTGTCTTAGAGCCAGAGGATCTATCTCATTCTTGAATCAGAAGTCCCACCCCAACACTGAGTGCTTTTACTTCCTGTTACTCTTTTAATTGCTTTGCGTTTTCTCACATATAAAATGAAAATGTGGTAGAGTTGTTGTTTTTCTAACCTTTTTAAAAGGGGAAATGAGATCACAGCTGTGGAAGTGCTTTACAAACTGTGGAGGCCCAAAGAAGGAGTAGTTTCCATGTGTCGTGCACATTCTCCATAGGGCCTGGCACACAGATATTTGTTAGTTCTGATAAGCAGCTTTCCTAAGGGGATGGAAACAGCTTCAGGAGTGAAGCTTAGAATTTGAACAGAGTGTAAGAGTCAGAATTCCAGGACAGCCCGCAAGATTCCCTCCTCCCCCCTTGCTGTTGTACATGCACTGCATAATCCCCAGGACTGTGAACAAGATGGGTTTTACTCCTGTGACTAGGTTATGTTAGATGGCACAGTGGACCTTGAAGAGAGGGAGTTTATCTGGGTGGGCCTGACCCGATCACGAGCCCTTTAAAAGCAGAGAGTTTTCTCTGGCTGGTTGTGGAAGGGGAAGTCGGAGTTGTGAAGCAGGAGAAGGATTTGCCATGCTCTTGGAGGAGGCCACATGGCAAGGACAGTTGGGCAACATCTGGGAGCTGAGGGCAGCTTCTCGTCAACAGCCAAAAGGGAACAAGGACCCCAGTTCTACAGCTGCAAGGAAGTTAATTTTGCCAACAACCACTGAGCTTGAAAGAGGACCCTGAACCTCAACCCAGCTGACACCTTGATATAAGCCCAGTGAGATCCTGAGCAGAGAATCCAGCTAGGCTGCACCTACACTTCTGACCTGCAGAAAGTGTGAGATAATACATTCTTGTTGTTTTAAGCCATTATGTTTGTAGCAATTTGTTGTACAGCAATTGAAAGCTCAATACTTCCTGAGCTGGGCAGGTCTAGTCACTAGCCAAGTTCCTGTTTCTCTGTTTGTAAAATGGGTATTTCTCATTGCTGTCATTTCACCTTCCAAAAACATGGTGGCTCAAGTACTTTGAAAGTTATGAATGGAGAATAAAAACCAAGACTGTGGTAGGGAGGGACAAAGGAACTAATTTCATTGGTATCTACCATGTGGAGGCACTTACTGCAGAGCAGAGCGGAGTCGGTCTCCCAGAGCGTAGTAGTCTTTTCTTCTAAGTCTGAGTGGAATTATTTTAATAAAATAAATCTTTTGAACTGGGTTAACAATACTTACAATGTGAATCTGGATGATGGAATTATTTTTCACACACAGGCTTTCCCTTTTTGGGGGACTCATTTACACAAAGGTATTCCTAATTCTTGTTCTAATTGGAAAGCCCAAAGAATTCAGATCATCATTGGAATAGGCATGTGTCACTATTGAGAAGGACGTACTGGCCCTGGGTGCTTTCCCAAATGCCAGCTGGCCCGAAGCACAACAGGAGGTACCGAACACCTATGAAGAACGAGGTTTTACGGAAAACACAAAATAATTAAAGTAATAAAAATCCCTTACCTAAATTCAGTTTATTCCCAATTTCTAAAGGCAAACTCTCAAACTCAAAACATAAATACCATTCATTTCAATATGAAAAAAGCTAATGCAATCCAGAGCCTCTAAATCAGGGGTTCTTAATCAGGACCCCCCAAGGGGTCCGTGGACAGATTTCAGGGCGTCCATGAGCTTGAATTGAAAATTCAAAAAAACATTCTTGTGGGGCCGTGTTGGTGCAGGTGTGATATATTTATTAAATAATACACAGTATGGTGTAAACTTAGTAAAAGGTCCATGGTTTTCACCTGACTGGCAAAGGGGTCCATAGAACAAAAAAGGTTAAAAATCCCTGCTCTAAATTAAATCTATTTATGCAAAGAAAACACCAAATATCACTAAAAGGGTGTAAATTACTTGACTAGAAAACATCAGGATCCCACTATAACCTAACCAAGTTTTTTCTCTTTATTATTTAGTCTAACAAATGGATGTTTAACTGCTGTCCTTAGGCTATTGCCCACTGTATACTTAAGACTATACTAAAAAAATGAAATATGTATGATACCCAAGGTTTATATAAACCCCTTTTAATTAGAAAAAACCAACAATGGTAAAGTCAAATGAAATCAATGTACACAATGCAAATGATCTCACATTCATCAAACACGTTCACATCACAATGAATATCATCCCTGCTACAGACTAGCAAGTCTCAAGTCATCTGGAAGAAGGCTCAGGCAGATATTGGTGCCAACTACACCACTGCCAGATGGCCACCTGGAGGCAACCCAGCTGCTCAGAAGGTACAGATAGCCCTCTTAAAGCTGAATTTGCAGCATTAAGTCAGAGGTTTGGTAAAGTCAAGTGACTGAAAACCAGAAAGGCCTGACTGCACAGTACTCTACAGTTTACAAAACCCCCATCACCCCTCAAAAGCTCCTTCACAGCACCACATTCATTTATACTCTCATAGACTCTGCAAACCGTCATTCACCCCCAGGCCAGTCTCCTATCCTCCTACCACTTTACAACTTTAGCTACTTTACTATTATCCTTATACAAGAAGCTGAGAATTACAGAGGTGAAGAGCCTGCCTTCTTCTCCTCTTGCATCTCCTCCAGGAAAGCTTCTCCAACTCCTCCAGAACACACAATGGATCAGGCAATCAGCAAATTATTTATCGTGCATTTATTGTGTCCTGGCACATATCTAGACACTGTGAGGGCTTTAAAACAATGTATAAAACAAAGTTTCCTCCCACAACAGGGATTATTTTCTAATCCAGGAAAACAAAATTTAAACACATGAAGCAATTTTGAATAAGAGAAATTTATCATAAAATAAAAGGTTTAAATCACAGAATATACCAACAAGGCATTTGTAGCTTATACCAAATAACCCAATACTTTCCAAAACACCATTTATTACTTAAAGAATCCTATTTAATTTTTAAAAAGTATTTGTAGATCACTTCTTTGCAATATAATCTTTATGGGGCTTATAATATATGATATAGTAAGGATGATAAAAATAGGAATTCAGGAAACAGGAAATGTATCAAGGGTCAACAAAGTGGTTCTGCTTGAGTGTAAAATCTGGACTTGAGACACTGGCAGTCAAGGCAGAAAAGGTACCATGTTTTGAGATATGAAAGGACAAAAAGACTCATAGGACATTAGAAAGAATCCTAAAATTTTCTTATATGGAACTTTAAGGTCTATTATGCAATGTAAATATTGTATCCTTTACAACAGTTTTTTTTTTTTTTTTTTTTTAAAAAGGGAAAATGTATTTTAAAAAAAAAAAAAAAAAAAGATATTTATTTCTCTCCCCCCTCATTTTTGCACTTGCTGTCTGCTCTCTGTATGTTCTTCTGTGTCTGCTTGTCTCCTCTTTAGGCGGCACCAGGAACCGATGCTGGGACCTTCCAGAGTGGGAGAGAGGCGCTCAATCTCTTGCACCACCTCAGCTCGCTGGTCTGCTGCGTTTCTCATTGTCTCTCCTGTGTCTCTTTTTGTTGCGTTGTCTTGCTGTGCCAGCTTTCTGCGTGGGCCAGCTTGCCTTTTTTTTTCACTAGGAGGCCCTGGGAATCGAATCCTGGACCTCCTATATGATAGATGGGAGCCCAATCGCTTGAGCCACATCCGTTTCCCCAGAAGTAGATTTTTAATTGGTTATTTTACATCTTGATCTCCATAAGAGCTAAGAACATAGCAGTAGAATGTAGCTCAGTGGAGATAATGGGGAGATGGTACTGCTGAACAAAAGAGGTTCAAAAGTTCTGATTTGCTCTAAAGGTAAATTCAGAATTCCCAGGCAGAGGAGTGGAAGGAGAGTGTATATCCCTTAGACTTTTTCCTAAATGTTACCTTTTTAAAAAACACGTGACTTTGCTTCAATATTTATTCATCAATTTTAACAAATGTACCACACTATTGTAAGATGCTATTAACAGGGAAAATGTGGGAGGAGGAGGAAGTGGGGTATACAGGAATCCCTTATACTTTTTTTTTTTTTTAACCGGGAGGTCCCGGGGATCGAACCCAGGTCCCTCCATATGGCAGACAGACGCCCAAACATTTGAGCCACATCCGCCCCCCCCCTTATACTTTTGATGTAACTTTTCTATAATCTAAAACCTCTTTAAAAATAAAATATTATATGAAAAAAACCACATAGCTTTTAAGGGGAGCTGGACTGTAAATGATATGAGGTCATATTTTCTATCAAAGATTGAGAAGGATTATACCAAGTATTTTTGTGTTGGTTCCCTCTTTCACTCAACCATAGATTTTCAGAATCTTGGATTTTATAAGCCAAAATTTCCCAAAATAACTTTGAACACCCTCTGTGGATTTGTTCATCTTTTATTCTGTCAAAAATGTTTCAAAAATGTAGAGAGAATACTTTAAAAAAAATAAGTATCATCTAGTCTTACTATCATTTCATAAAAGACATTTTAACACCAAAAATGTAGGAAGGACAATCTCAGTAAAAGAGAACTCTTCAAAATGAATAAATTAGTGTCATGTAAAACTCTCTATGATGTTCTCAGTATGCTCAGGGCAAGTGAAAATTGAGTTGAGGAGGACTTGGAAGCCCCCAAACTAGACTATAAGCAACTTACAGGCAGGGGCTAGCCTGTATAGAGGGATACCAGCTCCTCAACTTTTCTCATTACACTGCCAAAAATCTGTGCATCCAAACACATATTAAAAAGACCTATGGGAAGCGGCTGTGGCTCAATCAGTAGGGCTCCCGTTTACCATATGGGAGGCCCCGGGTTCTTCTCCCGGGGCCTCCTGGTGAAGGCAAGCCCGCCCACACGGTGTGGTTAGCTGACCCAGCGAGCACAAGCAGCAAGGGGGGATAAATGGATAAATAAATAAAATCTTTAAAAAAAAAAAAAGACCTATGCTTTATTTCTTACAGGGGCCAATTTATAAATTTCCCACAGTTCTTTGGAAACAGGCCTATAGCCATGTCCACCTTAGAGAGAATGAGGCAGAGTCATCTAGTGGTAAAAAGGGTAACTACAGGCTTTCCAAAATAATCTGTCTAGAAGATGTAGTTCCAGGCATGAATTTTGGCTGGATATAGGAATTCCAACACCTGATTTTAGTACATTTCTATATATATGAATTCACTCTGCTCATTCATTCTCTTAGTAATTTTATTTATCATGTACTGTAAAAATTTATTTAAGGACTAACAAATATATAAAATGGAATATAAATAAAATAACAAAAATACCCCCAAATAAATTTTAAAGTAGTAGTGAGGGGATCTATTAAAATGAGCTGTAAAAAAAAGAAAAAAAGCAGTAATATGAAGCCAAAATTAAAATCAGAACTCAAATAGATGTCACGAGGGCTTCATATTTGATAGTAGTGGATGGAATATTCAGCTTTTTTTTCCAGCAGACAACTTGGAGAAATTCAGCCTCATCAGTCACAAGTCTGTAAGATTAAAAACAAACCCAGCTCTAGATAAGCCTAGTACTGAGACGAGAGTGGACTCTCTCCCACCTTGTAATAAGATGAAGGATGTCCTTGGCAACATCCTGGGAGTAAATAAGACAGTGAGGGGCATAGTCCAGTTTCCTATAACTTCATTTTTGTATGAGATGATGCATCACTAAAGAACTATTAGTAAGGGTAATTCTATAGAGGGCTGTAAGGCTTTTGCCAGTCTAGCTTGATCAGAAGATATTTTAGGGTCTCAGGGTCTCTAGAGAAATGGATGAGTCTATCAACTTTAGGCAATCAATATGGTAAATTACAAAACGTCAGCACGTGGTCATGTCTCTGTATACATGTCCTTGGCAATGTGACTTTGAGGTCCTCCTATCAAGAGATGGAGTCTATTTCCCCTCCCCTTGAAGATCCTGCACACTACTGATCATGCTTTTGGAACTCCAACACTGTCATGTGAACAAGCCTGGGCTAACCAGGCAAAATGTGTGGTCCATTCACCCTGGTGGGTATCCAGTCAACTGGCCGCTCCCAGCTCACCACAGGCATGAGAGTGGATGCAGCCAAGACCAGCTAAGAGTGACAGATAGGCAGAACCACCACACCTGACCTGTAGACTCGAGAACTCTAATAAATGGCTGTTATCTTAAGCCCCTCTTTCCAGCCTTACATTGTATCAATCACCATGCCCAGGTGCTTTTCTCCTTAGCATCTTGTATGTCTACCTGCTCCTCTCCATCTGTGCTGTTGCCACTTGGTTCATCACCTCACTTGGGTACTACAATTGAAGCTCAGAGGCATAAAGGAAACACCCAGGGCCACACAGCAAATAAACATGGAGCCAGGGATTCAAACTCATGTGTTCCAGTCTCTCTGCCATCCTGACACCCCACTTCATAGCCATCACTGCTTACTTAGCTGGTGAAAGGAGATACGGTGTCAATTTTTTTTTTTTAAAGATTTATTTATTTACTTTATCCATTTTAAACCACCCCCTCTTCCCCATTTTGCTGTTTTGTGTCCATTTGCTGGGCAATTCTCTGTGTCTGTTTCCTGCCATCTCTTCTCATCCTCCTCCAGTCTTCACCAGGATTTGATCCTGGAGACCTCTGATGAAGGAGAGAGGTGTTCTGCCGCCTGCGTCACCTCCATTCCTGGCTTTCAGAGCTTTTGGGGCATCTCGTCTTGTCTCTCCCCTGCGTCTCTCTCCTGTTACGTCATCATCTTGCTGCATGGCTCCCGGGGCCTGGCGGCTCACCGGCACACAGAGCCTGGCAGCCCATGCACCTTCTCTCTCTCTCTCTATATATATATATTTTTTTTACCGGGAGGTCCCAGGGATCGAACCCAGGTCCCTCCATATGGCAGACGGACGCCCAACCATTTGAGCCACATCCACCCCCCATAGTGCCAATTTTTAGTACCATAAAAATCTAGGTGAGAAAGCGAGCTTTCCCCTTGATTATAGAGCTTTGTATGAGTAGCTTATTAGTGTTTTCAAACCTCATTGCTTATCTGCAAAAAGGGATAATAATAATACCTACCAGGGTTGTTGCAAAATGAGAAAGCTCTTTGGAATTGGAAGAACATCATGAAGGTTTGCTGCTGTGTTGACACCCAGTAGATCCTCAATAAATGCTAACTGTATGCATGAAGGGATGCATTATTATCTAAGGCACAAGCTTGAGATAAGAGCTGTGGCTCACCAGACACAACTACAGCAGAGTTGGCCAAATAGTCACTGAGTGCCCACTATATGCCAAGGCCCTAGGGATACAGCAGCGACTTACAGAATTTTTGTGTTACTTCTTAAAGGATTGAAATTCTGGTTTCACCTTGTAAGTTATTGCCTATCTCAACTGCAAGAGTTCTCTCTGATCTAAAATTCCTCTGTGGAAATTTTTTAAAGGATTAAAAGTCCTTCTTTCATTTAACAGACATTTATCAGGCACCTTGCTTGTTCCAGGCACCCTAGTGCTAGTGATATAATGAAAATCAAAGGACACAATTAGTGTCAAGTTACTAAATGAAGTCACAACTAGTGAGGCTGCTGGAAATCAATCAGAGCTTGGACTGACATTTATTATAGCTCATAATCCTTCTGAAAAGTTGATTCATAACCTACACATACAGCAATGTCAAGCATGTGAATGGAGTACATTGTAGAAGGGAAATTAGATTATCTGATTCCCTGAAGAGTAATTAATTTATACAGTGGATTTAAGGAAATATTTTTACATTAAAACAGTATAGTGTTTAACTTATTTCACAGGTGACATCTGGGGGGAAAAAGGACCCATTGAATAGAACCAAACCATGTAATTCACAAAGCAGAGATTAAAGTTTCAAAAGGTCTAGAAAAATTCCATTGGCTTATTGGTTCCTGAAGTCAATCTTGTCAAAGCCAAATCCTAGTTTTTGCTCATGGTGGAAAAAAAAAAAAAAAAAGTGCATTAAGGTCCTTGGCTTTGAAATTAGTAAGTTCTCATCCACGTCACCTCCTATATGTCTTTCTAATAGGGCTCCTCCCTTCCATTCTCATGGCCATCACCCATCACCATTCCCTACCTAGATTCTTGTAACAGCTTCTTTCAGATTTAACAAATACTGAGCATCTGTGTGTGCCAGGCTCTGGGTTAGAGGTTAACAAGAGTCACAATCCCTGTGCCTGGGAGACTCAGAGTCCTTGCTTATCAACTCTCCCCAGAGACCCTCCGAGTCTCTGTACCCCTTACAGATGCCACAGCAAGTTTCCTAAAGTGCCCATTTAATGAGTTCATTTCTTTACTTGTAACCCTCAGCAGCTTCACCACATCTTTGGGATGAAGCTCCACTCCTTGATGGGGCACCAAAGGTGCCTGAGCGTCCCTTTTAAGACTCTGCAGTTATAGCCCCTGTCCTTCTCACGCAGGCATCCTAAAAACTCAGGCCAGAACAAAGCCCTGTCACATACCCAAGCCGGCCAGGCTCTGGTCTTGGCATATGGTTCTCTTTTCCTAGAGCAACCCACCTGCCACCTCCCATCCTCCTGCTCCTTTGTCATTTCGTCCTTTAAGAAGTAGCTCAAGGGTCAGCTTCTCTTGGGAAACTTTCCCCCCTGCCTCCAGCCCTAATGCCACAGTTCAGACTTTGGAAACAATACAATACCCATAACTCGAAGACTATACTGAGCAGGACAGTATTTGATGGCTTAGCAAGCTCTTTCGGACTCCACTATGCTACACGAGGATGGCTCCTGCTATGTTATCCCGGTGCCAGCACTCCTCCCTGAGCACAAGGAGCGCCTTATTTCTTTGCCAGCGGACCCCAGCTCATGCCAGGCACGAGCTGTACCCTCTGTAAGTTGCTCCCATGTTATAGCTATCGCCTTAAATGTGAGTTTGAAGTAGAAAGGTGGAAACAAGCTACAAGTCCAGCACTAAGGAAATAGGTAAAGTAATTACAATTTGCCCACACAATTGAACATTATGCAACTATTAACAGTCACAGTTTTGAAGACTATTATATTGATATAGGATAACTGCTTACTATATAATATAGTTAATACTATCCCCCAAATGGAAATGCATGTAACTGGCAAGGGCTGAGGACAAACAAGTAACGATGAACATACTTTTAGAAATCCAAAGTATTAGCAGCAATTAACTTGCTGTGGTGGGATTTCAGTTTCTTCCTCCTGTTTTTCTGAACTTCTCTTTCCAATTCCCTCCTTCAACAATGAACATAAGTTACTGTTATAATAAAAGCTAAACATTTTAGGTAGGAGGGCAGTTGAGGGTAGGTAGAGACACAGCACTAATGAAAACATCTAACCTTTCCTAGGACGCTGGAAGAAAATACAATTAACAGAGAGATTGCCAAGGCAATTCCTAGAAGTCAGGTTAGCTAATGAGAGAAGCTGTTGGTGGCAGACCCCAGCAGCTAAATCTCCCATCATCACGGCAAAGGACAGATGGCCACGCAGAGGTGTTACATTGCAGGTTATAAGAGATTAGCTTGCAGGGGGCAGGCTTATCTGTAGGGTAAAGCTGAAACTTTGTACAGATTCTCATGTGGTTTTTACAACTAAATTAGAGGATGGGGCTTAAGTCTCGTTTGGCTACTTCATCTCCTGCAGGGCTTAGAGGAGAATCCTGTCCACAATAGATACTCAAAGTCTGTTCTAGAGGCTAAATATAGGCATTTTTAGAAAAGCATACCAGACATTTGTGGATTCGGTGAGGCGACCTTGCCTTAATGTAATGGGAATATGGAAATCACATTTTGAAATATAAGCTCAGGGATCTCTTTTTTCCATTAAATAAGGAATTTCTCAGGATTTGTTAAACATTTCTGTTTAATTCCATACAGAAACTTTAAGGCAAAGGGGTGCCAGAAACAGACCTGGAGCCTAAATCCTAGGACAGGGTTTATTTATTTGGGAACAGGAAACGAACACGAGGCTTTCACTCCCCACAGAGACACTGCTAACTTGTAAGCATCTAAGATGTGTATGTGGGATCTTTGGGCCCAGAGGGGATTAAAAAAGGAAAAAAAGAAGTGAATTCTTCATCAGGTCTAGAGCCAACCTCAGGCATTTTTTACATTGAATCTCTCTCAGAAAATCCATGGAAGATAAAGTATCAACCAGTAATAATAAAACCTGTCCTGGTGATACCATGGAAACACCCTGCAGGACTCCTTAGGCTCAAAGAGCATTCTGGCTTCTCTCAGGCTTTAAGATTCAGCATCCCTCCTCCACCCCCTGCCCCTGGCCTCCAAGCAGTCTGGGGCCATGGTGAAGGTTAAATGGTCCACAGAGGCGGATGGGCCATACCACAGAGCAACTGCTAACGTGAAAATGACTAGGAACACTTGAGAGTATAGTCTGGGAAACCGCCTGGAGCCACAGAAACCCAGAGAGGAAGAGGCTGTCACAGCTGGAGTGAATCTTCCCAGTCAAGTCATCCAACCTCATTTTCCAGTTGAAGACACAGGCTCTGAGAAGAAAAGGGACTTTCCCAACACCACACAGTTGGTGGGGGGCTGGTAGGCACCTCACACTAACGCAGCTTAAGATGGCAGAGCCAGATGTCCATATTTCCATCACCATGGTTTTTCCCCCTACATCAGCATGAAGTAATGGAAAATGTGGATATGAAAACCTGGACTTATAATCCAAGTCCACCATTTATTAGCTATCCGTCCTTACATTCCTCACAGAAAAATAATGTCTTTCTAGCCAATATGTCATAGGGTTATTGTGAGTAATCAAGTTAGAACACAAAGGGGAAAAACTTTTGTAAACCATAAATTGTACTTATGAGTGTTAAGAGTTCTTGGTCACGATTGCATGGTTAGCTCACCATGTCTTAGGACAGAGCTTGTCATTTAAGAAGTACTCAATAAATAGTGGTACTGACTTCCTGAGGCGAGTGGCTACCCTCTCATCTCCTTTGTATGTTCCCCCAGAATACTTAGTTGAATACCCTACTCCAAATGAATTGTCTTGATTTTTTTTTTTTTGACTGATGAATCAGGTATTTGTGTTTCCTTTTTTGGTTTGGCTGCTAGAAAGCTCAGAGTAAAATTTTTTACTTGTCTCCAACAAGACTTGATGGCATGGATTTTAGACAGACTTATTTCCATCTTTTTTCCTAACCTAAATTTCCCCTTTGCTCCACTTTTCTCCCTTATGTGTTATTTTGTACACTACATTCACTATAAAGTTTGCCTTAAATTATTTTTAAAATGAAAGAGTCATAAGTAAATAACTTTTGGGAGGCATTCTGTCAATATTGTTGGTTATTGGACAGAAGATAAACAGGAGTGAAGTGTGGGTTTGTAAGTTTCCCTCACTTCCTTCCTTCCCCTCACTCCTTTTCTCTCTTTAACTGTGGCATCTGGCTTAACATTTTCCTTGAAACATGAAAGCAAATGGCAAAGAAAGATAGTATGGCTCTGTACCCGTATCCATTATATCAGGAGGCAGAATCTTCACTCCTCAGGGCTTCTGATCACTAAAGCAAAGAATTAAAACCTTAGATTTCTGAGTGGCAGGTCCATATTTTACCCTGGATACGAGGAAGATTTTTTTAAAACACAATAAGACAGCATTTGGGGGTATGTTATGATTCAAAATTATTCAGATAAGAGGAAATATTTTCATTTTTTCCCATTTTAAAGTAACACATGCTCAAAGATGTTTTCATATACTCTACAGACAAGGGATAAAAGTAATCAAATCATGCAAAGGAGGAAATATTTTAAATATTAAATATTAGGTGAGGCAACAGCTATTAAGAGTTCTAGAGGCTGACTTTGCTAGCAGCACTCCCTCTTCATTTTTCTATTTTCTGTGTTAAGAAAAGGGTCCTGAATCATGGCTCAGCAAAACTGGGAATCATGGGATCTCATCCGGCCTTCTGGGCCCTCTCGCCTCGTGAGCTTCTGACATGGGTGCCTCATTTAGAGCTCTGCTGGGATGACGGGCATCCTGTTTCTGCAGCCACTTTGAAGAACAGGTGTTTTCCTTTATAGGCCATTCTCTGGTGACTTAATACAAACTTGAGGCGTGGACAAGAATTCTGCCATTTTCACACAGAGCCTGGAACCTCATGGGGAGACCAGGGAGCTCTAGTGAAAAAAATCTTTAGGTAAAACTAGAGAAGAGTCAGTAGGATGGTACTGACTATCCCAGTTTTGTTTCTCTTTACCGGGTGTGATGGTTAGGCTAATGCATCAACTTGGCCAGGTAACCGTGCCCAGTTGTTTGGTCAAGAAGCACTGGGCTAATTGTAATACAAAGACATTTATGGGCTTTAGTCATCCCTGAGTTTACTGCAGATGACTGATTATATCTATGTCAACCAGGAAGATTGCCGTCAGCAATGAGTGATGCTTTATTTAATCAGTTGAATGCCTTAAAAGGGGAAGTGATTTCAGCATTCAGAGAGAATCTCCTAGCTTGTCTTTGGACAGCCAGCATCTCCCAGAAACTCATCAAGGACCTTCACTGGATGTTCATCAGAGCCCCTGGTTTTCAGCCTGCCTGTGGAACCTGGATTTGTGCATCCCTACGGTCACGAGTGACTCTTATAAAATCTCATACTATTTACAGATATCTCCTGTTGATTCTGTTTCCTTAGAGAACCCTGACTAATACATCAGGTAACACGTTTTTGCGTTTACTTGTCCCCAGCCTATACCAACAAAAGAATTTGAGGGAGCTTTCATAGGAATATACAACTGGGTAAAAATAAACATACAGAGAAATTGGGGCAGAAAGGAAATATGAGAAAGGAAATAAAGGGTAAGGTTGTTACAAAGATTGCATTTCCTTCAGGTCTTATCTAATAGCTAGAGGTAGGCTATCAAACTGGCTCTGAGTTTCCACACTGTTAAAACCAAGAAGTAGGCATGACGGGTTATCAAAAATCAGGATAGGGAAGCGGCTGTGGCTCAATCAGTTGGGCTCCCATTTACCATATGGGAGGCCCCGGGTTCGGTTCCCGAGGCCTCCTGGTGAAGGCAAGCCCGCCCACACGGCGTGGTTAGCTGACCCAGCGAGCACAAGCAGCAAGGGGGGGATAAATGAATAAATAAATAAAATCTTAAAAAAAAAAAAAAAAAAAAATCAGGATAAGTCAGAGCAACTAGAAGCCAGTGTTCTGGCTTTCCTGGTTCTGACTGCTGCTGAACTTCCTGGTGTGGATCCCTGAAAAGGGGGACTGTAGCCGCTTCTTCCCAGGCCCTGTGGTGTGCTGTCCACATTAAGCTCCATGTCTAAGGGAAGCTTACTGGGAACATCTCTGGCACTCTGCCGGGGCTTTTTCCTTGTTGGGAGTAAGCTGGGAGTGCTGGAGATAACACTCCCCAAAAACTCTCAACCAATGATAGAAAGGCGTTGAACAAATACGTCCCCTTCCTCACCCCTCTGCTTGGGCGTATGCAACACTGACTGCCAGAGGTCCCCAGGAGGGATTCCCAGGGGCTCCTGGTGGCCATGGGCTCCATAATATACTTGCTTTGGCAAGTGCCCTCCCATCTCAGGTCCCCACTCCTCCACGGGACCACCTCCCAGATACACCACTTGTCCTCAAGTCCTTGACTTGGGATCTCTGTGGGATCTGGGGAACAGCAATCTTAAAATGCCTCCAGTAAACACAGTGACAATTGTCTTGCAACTGCCTCTTATAAACTCTTCTGGGTCAGCTGAGGGTAAGAAGCCGAGGTGCCATTGCACATAACCAATGCTTCTCCCTCCACCCCCCACCCATTTACACAGCTGTGTCAAGTTGGGTCAATAAGGTTATCTGGCCTACAGTTTCCTGATCTCTAACAAGAGAGGGTTGGTTTGTTGGTCCCTCCTAGTTCTAAAATTCCTTGACATAAAAGGAGAGTATGTTTTTTTTTTTGGGGGGGGGGGGCGGGATCAGTGCTCTCTGCTGAAGTATTTTTTCGGAGAATCCCAGTATTTTTTTTACATGTCCTCAGGGTCGGAAGACAGGGAGGTGCCCCAGGCGAGAAGACCCAAAGTCTGGAGCAGTTATCACCTCTATCAACATGATAACCAAGGGAGGGGTGAGGGCTTGGGGGTTGGGTGATTGGCAGGCAAGGAGGAAAGGGGTGGCCCAAGAGGTAAGAGGACAATGTATAAACCAAGAGGAAATGACAGGACTTTCTGGAAACACTGAGTAAATTATAACCAACAAAATCTGGTTGCAGGGAAGGAGGGGATGGGGAATTATGGGATAACAAGATAGGACAGAGAAGAAGGCCCATCCCACAGGAACCCTCAGGGCAGGATTACGGTGTCACCCAGCATGATAGAGGAAAACAGAGGAATCTTTCTCCACCCTTTAACAAGCTGCTTTCAGCAACTTACTTATCTGTGTAGCCTGAGTTCTTAGCCCTAAAAATGGAAGAGCCACCCCTACCAAAGACGGCCCCTATGAGGATTAGACAGACTATATCTGAGCACAAAGTAGCTGCTCAGTAAATAGTGGTAGTACAATCTGTCGACTGATCCTGAATTAAGGAACTGCATGGACACCTCTGACCACAAGCTTCAACACTCAAAAAGGGAGCGTTTTTATTTTTAGCTATTTCAAAACTATTGGTATTTTTATTTGATTAAATCCCTGTAAAGAGAAAACACACAGACACATAAAAGAATCATGTACTGTTACAGAATAACAATGCCTTAAGGGTACCTGAATTCACTATTTTGGAACCATTCTTGAATTTCAGCAAACAATTTCTAAAACAAAACCAAATGAAACAGTTTACTCATTATTTTTCTTCAAAGCACTAGCTGTGATCTTATCAAGTTATTCCCCTTCCTGGACCTCAGATTTCCCATAACTAAAATCAAGTGCACTTGGAGCACTTTTTCAGGTCTTTGGTCTGTTTTAATCCTAGGACCCCCTGGGGAAGCAGAGACATGAGTTCCACGTGGCCATAGAGAATGACTTTGGTCTGCCGTTGTCACACTTGTGGTCTGAGCACCTTAGAAGCTGGCTTAGAGCATCTAAACCTAATAACTCCCTTGCTTTTCTCCCCTTGTCAATAAGTTACAGGGCGGTGAGTTCCCTCTTGTTCTCATTCCCTGTAATTTATGCTATGTGGCCTCAGAGGTTCATTCAGGGCCCAGAAAAATCAGCCTGTTATTCTCTCCTCAAGTTCAATGTTTGTTTGCAATTAAACTTACAAGAAATCCCCTCAAGCAGAACCATGGAGATAAGGTCTTCACCATTATTTCCAGCACAGCCAGCAAAGCTCAGCTCAAGCTCTGCCTCCCTGTGGAGCTCCACCCCAGTAATGCCTCTTCCTTTTCTAAATCATTTTGACTAATGGTCTCACTGTACTCTGTGTAATTAGCACATTATGTACTTTAAGTCCCAACTCTCTGCATCACATAACTGAGTCAAAGTGGGTTACAGTGGTAGAGACTATACAGGCAGCCCTTGGAGATACCGTGGATTTGGTTCCAGAGCACCACAATAAAGCAAATATCACAACAAAGCAAGTCACATGAATTTTTTTCATTTCCCGGTGCACATAAAAGTTATGCTTACACTATACTGCAGTCTGTGCGATAGTGTGCGATAGTATTAGGTCTAAAAAAACAATTCACATGCCTTAATTAAAAAACACTTTACTGTAAAAAAATGCTAACCATCATCTGACCTTCAGTGAGTGGTTACCTTTTTGCTGCTGGAGGGTCTTGACTCGATGTTGATGGCTGCTGACTGAGCAGGGTGGTGGTTGCTGAAGGCTGGGGTGGCTATGACAATTTCATAAAATAAGATAACAATGAAGTTTGCCACATTGATTGACTCTTCCTATCATGAAAGATTTCTATGTAGCATGCAATGCTGTTTGATAGCATTTTACCCACAGGAGAACCTTTTTTTCCAAAATTGGAGTCAATTTTCTCAAACCCTGCTGCTCCTTTATCAACTAAGTTTATGTAATATTCTAAGTCCTTTGTTGTCATTTCAACAATGTTCACAGCATCTTCACCAGGAGTAGATTCCATCTCAAGAAACTATTTTCTTTGCTCATCCATCAGAAACAACTCCTCATCCATTCAAGTTTCATTATGAGGATGCAGCAATTCGGTCACATCTTCAGACTCCACTTCTAATTCTAGTTCTCTTGCTATTTCTACTATATCTGTAGTTACTTCTTCCACTGATGTTCTGAACCCTCAAAGTCATCCATGAGGGTTGAAATTAGCTTCTCCCAAATTCCTTTTAATGTTGATATTTTTTGTCCTCCTTCCATGAATCACAAATGTTCTTAATGGCAGTATGGTGGTTTGTAGCAGTTATGTACTACAGAAAAATATGTTCTTAAATCTAATCCATTCCTGTGGGCGTGGACCCATTGTAAGTGGGACCTTTTGATGATGCTACTTCAGTTAAGGACCCACCTCATTCAGGAGAGGTCCTAATCTTATTACTGTAGTCCTTTATAATTGGAATGAATAGAGAGAAGAGAAAGCCATGGAAGCAATAAACTGAAAGCAATGAAACCCAGAAGAGAAGGGAGAGACCAGCAAATGCACCTATGTGCCTTGCAATGTGGCAGAGGAACCAAGGACCATCAGCAGATGGTCTTTGGGAAGAAAGCATTGCCTTGATGATGGCTTAATTTGTACATGCTCTTGGCTTCACAACTGTAAGCTAATAAATTCCCACTGTTCAAGCCAAACTATTTCATGGTATTTGCTTTAAGCAGCCTAGGAAATTAAAGCAGCCAACTAGAATGGTGAATCCTTTCTGGAAGGTTTTCAGTTTACTTTGCCCAGATCCATCAGGAATATTACTTGCTGTGGCAGCTATAGCCTTATAAAATGTATTTCTAAAATAATAATTGAAAGTTGAAATAACTCCTTGATCCCTGGGCTACAGAATGGATGTTGTGTTAACAGGCAGGAAAACAATATTCATCTCCTTGTACATCTCTATCAGAGCTCCTGGGTGACCACTGTCAATGTTCATTGTCAATGAACAGTAATCTTTTTTTCTGAACAACAGGTCTCAACAATGGGCTTAATATATTCAGTAAGCCATGTTGTACTGTATTCCAGGCTTTCATGTTCCATTTATAGAGCACAAGCAGAAAAGATTTAACATACTTTTTAAGGGACATAGGAGTTTTGGAATGATACATGTGCACTGGTTTCAATTAAAAATCACCAGCTGCATTAGCCCCTAACAAGAAAGTCAGCCTGTCCTCTGAAGCTTTGAAGCCAGGCTTTGACTTTCCCTCTAGCTAGGAAATTCCTAGGTGGCATCTTCTTCCAATAAAAGGCTGTTGTGTCTACACGAAAAATCTGTTTAATGTAGCCACCTCCATCAATTATCTTAGCTAGATCTTCTGCAGCTTCTATATCAGCACTGGCTGCCTTACCTTGCACTTTCATGTTATGGAGATTTCTTCTTTCCTTGAACCTTATGAACCAACTTCTGCTAGCTTCAAGTGTTTCATATGCAGCTTCTTCACCTCTCTCATGCTCAGGGATGAAGATATAATCTACTTTAGTTCAAAGAGAGATAGCTCTAGGAATTTGCTGGTGCTGCAAACCACAATCCTTTATCCCAAATTCCAAAATCCAAAAGACTTAAAAACCTAAGATTTTTGTCCTTTAGTGAGTTTGTACTTATTTGGTAGCAAAACATGACAACTGATGTGATATTATTAACAATAGTTTTTATTAATCCTAGTTGGAATGGCTATTCCTACTTTTGCTATGGATATATTAACGCATATGACTAGACTCTGCTAGGGGTGTTACGTAGTATATAATACAGATTCCTACTACCTTTCTTTATTAAAAAGATATGTCAAATTCTGAAATCTGGATCCTAAAGGTTTCTGATAATGGAATGACAGACTTTCTGTGTTTGCACACACTTTTCTGCCTGGAAAGTTCACAATCCCTCATTTTCTTCAACTGGCAAATTCCTATATATCCTGCATGCCCAAACCTAAATGTCTTCTCTTCGAGGCATCCCCTGATTTTCCCCAGCAGAATTAGTAATGTCTTCATCTGGGTTGCCATGTGCTTGATCCATAAACACCAAAGCAATTTTCACACTGCCTTATCCTTCTCTTTTTGCATATCTGTCCCTGCAGTGGGATCCTAGGAACAGGGATATCTTATACTTTTTCCTATCTTCAGTTTCTGGTATCATGCCCCATATAAGCAGAATGGTAATTGGGTGTCTTGCCTCTATAACTTCCCAAAGAAGGAAAAAATGTACAGGTACTTAATAGAACAGTTGAAAGTACATAAAGTTAGTTCTGTGTATTGTGAAATAGAAGTCTCAGTTCTAATCTATTCTGTGGTGCTGTAAAAACGATAGTTTCCATCAATTTCAGAAAAGTAAAAGGAAGAAAAACTCAGGGCACCTTAGAATTGGCCAACTGGCACATCAGTCTGATGGAGTGGCCCACCCGCCATCCAACTAAGAAATCAAGGCTGCCTCAAACATTCAAGTCAAACCACACCCCTGGAGTCTGGCACATGGGGGCACCTCAATACACATTTTACCACGCGAATGAAGAGTTCACTCCTCAGTTGGGTAGTCTAATGGTATTGGAAGGAAGGGAGTCCTGGTTGGATAACAACCCTTTCTGAGGCTGGACAAAGATGTATCTTATTGAGGTTGACAGACATACTCTGAAACATGGAAATCAGAGGCTTTGTAAGTATTTAGATTTGGGTTATTTTGGACCCAATGAAAATAAGTAGAAAAATAAGTAGACCTATTTTTTTCCCCTTCATTTCTTTCTACTTCAGTGCTTTCTTTCTCAGGAATTAAGAGCCAAAGAAGATTAAGTGTTATTGACATAACTTTTACGGTATGTCTCCAGCTTTAAGTTTTGGCTTAGAATTCTGTTAATTATCAATATGCTTCATCATTAGAGAGCCCCCTTCATACAACAATCTCAAAGTACTTACGCATAGTTCTTAGATGTTTTCAGTGGCATTTAGGATTTCAATGCCCTTTGAATGAGTTTTCTAGCACATTTAGAAGATATGGTAACCAAACCAACTGACTCCAGGGTTCTAATTGGGTCTTTACCACCCAAGCCTCATAGTGAAGATTTCTGTTTTTTTTTTTTTTTTTTTTTGTCAGTTTTTGCCTGTAAGACTCCACCATGCTCTTGTCTCTGAAGGATGTTCTCAGCAGTCATGATCCAGTCCCTCAGCTCCAGGCTCACACGAAGGCTCAATAAGCACATGTGTGCTACACACACATCACAAGCCCAGCATTGTGCAGCACAAGGACCATGCAGGGTACAGGAGACAGTTTCCCAGCTTCAGGTGCTTACAGGGTCACTGGAGGCCAGAGGTTCACAGTTCAAACTACTAGAGAGCAACGGATGTCCCTCACAGGATCTGAGGCTTGACCTTATGTAATGGGCCAAAGAGGAGGCCAGATGGTCTGGTAAAGAGTCCTGGAAGAGACAGGACTTGGGAGAAGGGAGGTGGATGAAATGGGATGTAGCACACATCCAGGCTCTGGCAGTTACCAGGGGTCCTGTTTCCTGCTACCACTTTCAGGCACAAGAAAGCTAGAATTTAAGCTTTGTGAGGGCAGGATCTTTGCTTGATTCTGGCACATGGTAGGCCGTCAATAGACAACATGTTGATTAATGACAGAGGAGGCCAAGGACCCAGGCTTTTCTCCCCATTTCTACTATCTTCCCACAGATTCAGACGGTTGATGTACAAATCTAACAGTTACTCCAGGGTAAGCATGCTTGGGGAGCACACCGTATACAGCTGAGGCTCTTACAAATAGCTTTACAGTTAATGGGTCTCCTTTAACTGTTGATGCCATAAAGATTTCATACCACAAACACGCTTTCAAGTACTCCCAGCTTTCACTGAAAGATCTCAGATGCCACAATGAGGTCCAGTCAAGATTACGTTGCTTCTAGACCATCTACCCTCCAGCTCTGGTTGTGCAACTGTGTGGTCTTGGGTAAGCCACATAATCTCTAAAAGATTCAGTTTTCCTCATATGCAAAATTAGTGGGTTGGACTAGATCTCTAAGGTTCCTTCCTAAATAATGATTCAGGAGGCTGGAATTTGGTATTTAAACACCACTTCTTGGCTTTAAGGGAGACAGTTTTTGTTTGTTTGTTTTTCAATCTGAGCCCCACTGAGGTCCACCCTTTTGTTGAGAAAACCACAGTGACTTCCTAGCTCCCTCCCTCACCAACTGAGAAAGGGTGGCCAACATGCTTATGTTTTAGGACTCTTATTTTTGCTCTCTTCCCTTTTTCAGCTCTCCACCCCTTTCTTCCCATTTGAAGCATCCTAGATGTTTTCTTCTCCTTTCTCTCCCACTCAGATCCTTTGACTCCATCAGATTTGGTTAAGGAATTTGGAACCACATTTTGGATTCTTGACTGTAAGTCTCCCCTCTTTGGATCCCCTGTCTCTATTATCATGGATGCCCTCCACAACTCCAAGCTCCATATTCATTCCCTCTGATTCTTCTCACTTCATATTCTGCTTTAATTGACAAATATCCCCTCATAGCTTAATGTAATTCCCCTCACATAACCAAAGACTCTAACTCCATTGGGCTTGAGCGATCAAATATATTTAGAACAATGATAACTGTCATCCTTTGAGCATCTGCTGTGCAAACACTTTACGGAAATTCTCATTAATGGTCACTGTATCTATATGATGTTGGCGTGATTCTCCCAATTTTGCAGATGGGGAAAAATTATGTTTAGGCCTTCCCAAGCAAAAACATGGAGGACCAGAATTCAAGTCCAGGCCTATGTGCCTCCAAAGCCCATGGGTTTTTTTCCCCCAATATTGTAAAGACATTAACATTATTCAGGGGTACATGATATAAATTTATAGTTTAGTGAGCACTCCTAGAGTTATAGAATTTTAGAACTGGAACATATTTAAGAAATTATTTAGTTTTACTAAATTAGAGTAGAACCTAAGAAATATAAGAACATAACCAAACAGAAGGAATGATATGATTACATGGAAGAATGCACATATATTATATACATCTACATTTATAACATAAATGTAAAAGATATCTTTAGAATTTTCCATGGAATATTTACAAAAATTGCTATATTTGCCCACAAAGAAAGCCTCAATCTTTTTAAGGCTGAAATTGTATTGTGTACAATATATCCCTGAGCCATCTCACATGATTCTTCATTAGATGTACTCGATGTTCTAGCCAAAAAAAAAAAAAAAAAAAAAAAAATTTGCTATTCTCTAAATATAATATTACCTTCCCCATCTTACTATTTTTTCTTACTCATACTGTTTCTGAGACTGGGAATGCCTTCTCCAATATCTTCCTATGGAGTTCCTATTGATTCTTCAATCCTATCTCAAATGCTCTCTCCTCCATAAGGATGTTCCAGATCCTTGCAAAACAATGTGATCTTTTTATTAAAGTAATTTAAAGTCTTAACTAACCTACTTGTTTGTACCTGCCTTTAGAGGTCAGATGGAATCTCACATCCATATGAATTCCACTGCACTTAGCGCAAACATTATACACAAAATGCACACCATATATAGTTGTTGAATTTAACTGAGAGTTGACTATTTTGCCTGGTGCAATGTAGGAACACACACAAAAATTGCTGATGGGCAGATTTCAATAGATTCTAATACAAACCACTTTGCCTTTTACATCAAATACTCACTTTGTCCTTTGAATATGCCTGGGTTGAAATTTCAGCATTCTTTCTGCTGGTTCATATTAACTTTCTAAGCTAAAGTAAATAAATTTATACAACATGCTGAATCAGAAAAATCTTTTTTTTTTTTTTTTTTTGGTAGTAAAGAAATACTATTTTTAAAGGCATGAATTAGGGGAAAAAACCTAATTCAGCATGCATGCCAACAACAAAGTACAAGAAAAAGAACACCCACCATAGCACTGGTTTTTAGATCAGATATTTCCATTTATAAAATATGACTTTCTATGGTCATTCAATAGTTTCTTGTAATTTTCTCAAAAAGTGTCAAATAAAATTCAGTGTGAGTGTCTCACAATATGCTAACCACAATTACTCACTTTCCTCTAATATAGTTGAGCTGTTTATATTAGCTACACAAAAGAAAAGCAATGTTAATGGAAGGTACTGAAGGTTTGTCCCTTGCTTTTCTATAGATCAATACAGCGTATAAAGCATGACAATCTAGTTAATGTTATGTTCCTTATATGTCAAGGTGAATATTATTATTCCCATTTTGTAGATGAGGAAATGGGGGGTCTATAAAAATTACTTGGCAACAAACATTTTTGGGAAAAGTTACAAAAGAAGAAAGTAAAATAAAAATGTGACTTTAAAAAGGGCCAAGATGGCAGGCTGAGCAAAGGTATTTGTTTTTCTCTTTCCTTCCCCAAATTCCATTCAAATGGCAGAAAGGATACATAAATCATAACAACTAGAAAACAAGGAAGGATACCATCAGCAGATAAAAAATTGAGGAATTTCTGGGTATTGGAAGGTTTATGTTGGCAAGAAGCCACAGCAGAAGAAACTACCAAAACAGAGTACTGCAGAAAAAGAAATATTCCAAACTCAGAAACCACAGGCACATTAGCAGGGAAGCCAGGGACCAAGAGTGGCTACTGACATCAAGGCAGGATTGCCTGGAGAACAGGGAGGTCGGCTCAGCCCCATCCCACCACAGGCCAACAGAGCTGTGAGTGGGAGATTTCAACACGTTGGTCTCAAATATTGATAGATGAAGCAGGCATTAATAAAGATATAGAAAATTTGAACATCTCAATCTACAACCTTGATTTCATAAATACATTAAAAGCCCTTGACCTACTCATCCAAAATGAACATTTTTCTTAAGCACACTTGAAGTGTATACATAGCCTCTCCATAGACTAGGCCATAAAACAAGTCTCATTAAATATCAAAAAATTAGCATCACAGATACCATGTTCTCTGACCACAATATAATCAAAATTAGAAATTAACTTGGGACCAAAAAAAAAAAAAAAAACCCTCCATACTTTTGAAAATATAATTAAACTATGTATGGGTCAAAGAAAATGTAACAATTTTTAAAAAATGCTCAGAACTGACTAATAATGAAAATACTGTCTATCAAAACTTAAGGGGATAGTGGGAAGGTAGTAGAATAGGAAGTTCAAGGAATCAGCCTTTCTACTTAACAACTATTAAACAGGCAGGAGCTGTCTGAATCAACTATTTCAAAACTCCAGGGTCCCATAGAACACTACAGTATCCAGGAACGAGTGGGAGGAAGAGGCTGGTAAATTATGGTAAATACCTGTAAATTGCATTCTCCACATGGCAGTTATTGCCCAGTCCCTACTCTCAAAGCAGGCAGCCTGCTGGTGCCAGAAAAGGATGTAAAAATGAACTTCCCCAAGATCTGGGGTGAACACGGACCAATCCCTGATCATGGCTTTTGATTAGTGACTGAGTCTTTGGGGATCCAGCTCTGCGGGTGGCTGTTGTTCCAGTGGCTGTGGAGGAGACTGAAAGATGGTACCCTTCCTAAGAGCTGGGGGGGGGGGGGGCAGCTGAAGGGCTGCATTTGCTGGGCAGGTCAAGAAAGCACAGCGTTGGGAAGAAACTCCTGGTGCCCTTCCTGGTCCCTCCCTTACCCCTCTCCAGGGAAGTTTGGAGCTGGTCAGCAGTCTCTTTCAGAATCCCTGACTTTGTTCTGGTTAGGAAAGACGGACTTGAGAAACTCCCCTCTGGCATACCCTCTCCCCTCCCAGAATTTTCCCACCAGGCAAAAGCAGCTTGAGACATGAAAGCAGTAAAAGAAACAACTGAGGTGGGCAGCCTGGGGCAAAGGCTTACCTGGTTTAAGTCTGACAATGGAACACCAAGTAGAGGGAGAAGGTCTGTTTCCTGTGAAATAGATGGGCATTCATACTTGAGTAAACAGGGGAACCTCTAAGGCCGCTAGCAAGCACAAACCCAGGACTAGACACAGGGCCAGAAATGACAGGGGGGACACTGTACTTTGCATTTGCCTTGGGCGGACCTTCCCGACAGAAGAGCTGACACTAAAGAAAGTCTGTCATATCACCAGCTGGACATAAATTCAAGAAACAGACATTTCAGGGAATAAACCCCAGAGTTAGCATTCAAAAAATATTAAAATGTACAGTGTACAAAAATTATAAGAAATGATGGCCTATAAAAGAGGATAAAAAAAATCAGAATGTGGACATACCAGACAAAGACTTGTAAAGAAATGATCTTCAGTATGAAAATGAAGGGAAATACAGAGAAAGAGCTAAAAGATATCAGGAAAACAATGAGTGATCAGTATGAGACTCTTAGTAAAGAGACAGAATTTTAAAAGGGAAGTAAATATAACTACTGGAATTGTAGACCATAAAAACTGAAATGAAAAATTCCCAGGGGTGTTTCAAGAGCAGATTGGAGCGGGTAGAAGAAAATCAGTGAACATGAAGACAAGACACTTGAAATAAGTCAGGCTGAGGAACAGAAAGAAAAAGACCTATAAAAAGTGAAAACAGCCTAAGAGACTTCTGGGACACCATCAGGTGTACAAATATAAGCATTATGGGGGTATCAGAAAGAAAAGAGAAAAGGGACAGAAGGAATATTCAAAGGAATAAGGACAGAAAACTTTCCAAACTTAGCAAAAGATGAGAACATGCACATCCAAGAAGCCCAGAAAACAACACACAGGCTAAACTTGAAGAAAAATATGCTCTGACACGTACTTATCAAACTGTTGAATGCAAAGGACAAGGAGACATTTCTGAAAGATACAATACAAGAGAAAAGCAAGTGTTATATTCAAGGGAGTCCCAATTAAATTGAGCGCTGATTCTCCCAGGAAACCACGAAGGCAAGGAAGCAACGGGTTGAAATACTTAAAATGCTGAAAGAAAACAACTGCCAACCACGAATTTTATATCTGGCAAGATTGAGGAAGACATTAATCACTACTAGACCTGCCCTATAAGCAATGCAAAAGGGAGTTCTTCAGACTGAAGGGAAAGGACACTAGACAGTGGTTCAAAGTGGCATAAAGCAACATGGGAATCCCAGTGGGTTCCGTGTAATATTTTGGGTAATCTAAGCACCTCTTAAAATATATGTGTATATATATATAAATAACATTTTTGTAAGCAAATACACATATATGCATATATATTTATATATCATTTTGCAAATGTTTGTATGTATTGTGAGAATTTTGATTTTTACCCATAATAAAAAAAAAAAAAAAAAAAGAAACAAAGACCAGCAGTAAAGGCAACCATTTCGGTAATTATAAATGACAATATTATTGTAATGTATTGCTTGGTATATAACCCCATTTCTTACTTTCTACAGGTGCTAAAATGCAAATGCATTAAAGTAATGATAAATCTATGGTTTTGGATATTCAATGTGTGAAGACATAATTTGTAACAAGTTACCAAAATAGGTGGGGGGATGAGAGGTATAGGGACAGTGAATGTGTATGCTATTAAAGTCAAGTTGGTATCAAATCAGATATGATTGTTATTTACTTAGGATGTTCAATTTTAACCCCGTGATAAACGCAAGGAAAACATATGAAAAATATATCCAGACAGAAATGAAAAGAACTCAATATGATACAATACAAAAATCAAATAAATATGAAAGTAGGTATTGATGGAACAATTGGACAAAAACAAACAAACAAACAAAAAAACCCCTCAAGACTTACAAAGATGAATAGCAAAAAGCAGAGGAAAGTTCTGCATTATCAGTAGTGACTTTAAATGTAAATGTATTAAACACTCCAGTCAAAAGGCAGAGACTGGCAGAATGGATAAAAAAAGGATGACTCAACTATATGCTGTCTACATAAGATTCACATTAAACTTAAAGACATAAGTAGGTTGAAAGTGAAGAGATGGAAAAATATACCATGCAAATGATAACCAAAAGAGAATTGGGGTAGCTATACTAATATCAGATAAAACAAACTTTAAGTCAAAAGCAGTCACAAGGGATAAAGACGGTCATTATATACTGATAAAGGGGTTGATTCAACAAGAAGATGTAACAATTATATGTTTTGTTTTTTTTTTTAAAGATTTTATTTATTTATTCATTTATCCCCTCCTTGCTGCTTGTGCTCGCTGGGTCAGCTAACCACGCCTTGCAGGCGGGCTTGCCTTCACCAGGAGGTGCTGGGAACCGAACCCGGGGCCTCCCATATGGTAAACGGGAGCCCTACTGATTGAGCCACAGCCGCTTCCCGACAATTATATGTTTATATACACCTAACAGCAGAGCCCCAAAATATATGAAGCAAATACTGGCAGATTTAAAGGAAGAAATGAACAGATCTACATTAATAGTAGGAGACTTAAATATACAACTTTCAGTAATGGATAGAACATCTATACAGAAGATCAATAAGTAAATAGAAGACTTGTACGATACTCTAAACCAACTAGATCTATCAGATATACATAATAACATTTAACCCAACAACAGAATACACATTCTTCGAGTACACATGGTTCATTCTCCAGGATAGACCATATCTTAGGTCACAAAACAAGTATCGATAAATTAAGAACTATTGAAATCTTAAAATGTGTCTTCCCTCACCACAAATGAAGTTAGAAATCAATTACAGGGGGAGAAATGGAAAATATATAGAAGTTAAAGAATGCAGTCTTAAACAAGGGGTTAAAAAGAAATTGCAAGGGAAAGTAGGAAATATCTTGATGTTAATGAAAATGAAGACATCACACAAA
Source organism: Tolypeutes matacus (assembly GCA_026826555.1). NCBI lineage: Eukaryota > Metazoa > Chordata > Mammalia > Cingulata > Chlamyphoridae > Tolypeutes > Tolypeutes matacus. The sequence goes on from JAKSZT010054396.1 coordinate 8,388,271, forward strand.
AATTATGAAATGCAGCAAAGTCAGCACTGAGATAGAAATATATACCTCTAAATACATATAAAAAGAAGAAAGATTTCAAATTAGAGAGGTAACCTCAAGACTGGAAGAACTAGAAAGAGAAGAGCAAACTAAACCCAAAGCAAGCTAAAAGAAGGGAATAAAGATTGGAATGGTGATAACTGAAATAGAGAATAAAAAACACAACAGAAAGAAGCAATAAAACCAAAAGTTGGTTCTTTGAAGAGATCAATAAAATTGACAAACCTTTAGCTAGGCTGATAGAGAAAAAAAACAGTATATAAATGACTAAAATCAAGTGACAAGGGGGATATTACCACCAACCCCACTGAAATAAAAAGGACTATAAGAGGATACTATGAACAATTGTATGCTAACAATTTAGATAACTAGATGAAATAGACAAATTCCTAGAAACAAACTACCTACACTGACACATGAAGACAAAGAAGATCTCAAGAAACCAATAACTAATAGAGATTGAATCAGTAATCAAGAAAGTCCCAACAAAGAAAAGTCCAGGACCAGATGGCTTCACTGGTGAATTTTACCAAACATTCCAACAAAATTTAACACCAATTCTGCTCAAACTCTTCAAAGAAATTGAAGAGGAGGCAACATTCCCTAATTCATTTTACAAGGCTAATGTTACCCTCATACTAAAGCTAGAGAGAGATACCAAAAGAAAAATTACAGACCAATATCCCTTATGAATATAGACGAAAAAATTCTCAACAAAATACAAAAACCAAATCCAACAGCACATTAAAAGAATTATACACCATGATCAAGTGGGATTTATCCCAGGTATGCAAGGGTGGTTGAGTTCTTTGTATAAGAAGTTCTGATTCAACATTGTATTCTGGAAGTCCTAGCTAATTACAATAAGATTATAACAAGACCTGAGATAGAAATAAGAGGTATCAAAAAAGAAAACTGTCATTATTTGCAACTCGCAGGCATTTATATATACAAACTCACACACACCCACACCCTATATTTATAAACATGTAGGAATAGTTATAGAAGGACAGAAGCCAAATTGTTAACAGTGATTTCATCTGGGGAAGGAAGAAGGATTGAGGAAGGAAGAGGGATAAAGGGGAATTTTAAACTTGTTATTCTTTTATTTCCATATTGCTTTTTTTTTGACAAAGACTTTCATAACTTTCAAAAACAATTTAAAACATCAAAAGTCATATGATTAGAAGTGGTAGAACCAAGACTAAAATTTAGATTTTGCACCATCAGTCCATCAGAAAGCAAAAGAAAGGCAAATCCACTAAGAATTGTGCACACGCAAAAATCATGATGGGCATTACATTCACCATTCATCCACAAATAACATTCTAAGGACTGATAATAACAGCTTTCTGTAATGTCTGTCATTGTTTACATGGCAACTCTAAATTCATTATTTCATTTGATCTACTCTTTAGGAAATAATTTCAATAGTCTGTATACAAGAAAGTGCTCAACAATGGTAACTTAAATAATATGTCATAAAAGACAATCTTAACATTATAGATATGGAACTTCTAGAAATTTCAAAGGCATAGAGGAAAACTATGGCCCTCAGATCCTGTAACTGACAAGCTTTCTCCTACCACCTCTCCTTACAAAATATGCCTCTGTAATCTGAGCTACATGTTTGGAGCAGTTTGGCATTATTTATGAATCCCAAAAATAGATACTGGATTATGTTTGTAAACTGGTCTGTTCCTCCGGGCATATTAGATTATATTGGATTCAGAGGTGTCACTTCTACTTGATTAAATAATGATTAAGGCTTTGATTGGGCCATGTCAGTAGGATGTTGAGTCCACCCCACCCTGGTGAGCAGGAATGCACAGAGAAACCACACCACAAAGAAGGGAGGTTGGAGTTTTGATCTGGAGCCCCGGGAAGTAAACACGCAGGAGAAGAACACAGAGGAATAGAGATAGCTCCATAGACATGGCAGAAGCCTGGGAAGAGAGACAAGCCGTTCGCCTGATAATTTACAGCTGGCCTTGTGGAAAGAGCAGAGCAGCTGAGCCCAGAGAGAAACAGCCTTGGGAGAGAGAGGAGACTTATCCCATCCTACAGCCGATATTGGAAGCAGCTGAGACCACAGAGCTTTAAGAGGAAGAGGGAGGCTGAACCCTCACAGCCATTGCCCTCCATCTTGTGTCAACTCGTGGCAACAGACTTTGGTGAGGGAAGTAACTTATGCTTTGTGGTCTGGTAACTATAAGCTTCTACCCCAAATACCCTTTTATAAAAGCCAACAGATTTCTGGTATTTTGCATCAGTACCCCTTTGGCTGACTAAGACAATGTTGTTTCCAGAACATACCCTATTCTCTTATTTCTGGTACTCTGTAGATATTTTCCCTTTGTCAGGAAAGTCCTCCCCTCCTCTCTTTTCCACTTAAAATGCCTACCCATCTGTGCTGAAGAGTTACCATAGCAGGCCAGACTGCCATCCTTTGAAAGGCCTGCTTGGTTTGTGGGAGATTGGTCTGTGGGAGATTCCCACCATTCCCAAAACTGGTAAGAGTGACTCATGGTGACTAAGCTGTTTGTACAAACAATATGGTTTAAACTGAACACCTTATGGAGTCTAGAATTTTGCTATGTGCCAGGCAGAGGCTGCCTTTGTGAACAGTTCCCCAATAAAAATGCTGGGTGCTGAGTCTCTAATGAGCTTCCCTGGTTGGCAACATTTCACACATATTGTCACAATTTGTTGGTGGGTGAATTAAGTGCATCCTCAATTCACTGGGAGAGGACCCTTGGAAGCTTGTGCCTGGTTTCTCCAGAACTTTGCCTCAGGTACTTCTTCCCTTTGCTGAATTGCTCTGTATCCTTTCGCTGTGAATTGCAGCTGTGAGCACAACTATATGCTGCTAAATCCTGTGAGTCCTCCTAGCGAATTACTGAATCTGGCGGGTAGTCTTGGGGATTCCTGACACATGATCTTTCATTAGTTCAAATATGACACTGTTTGTGGTGTCTTTCTTCATTCTCTTGGGCAGATTTCATTACTCCTTTGCTTCTGCTCTTGCAATAATGAGAATTTTTGCGTGATTATTTTTTTGCACGCTGGACCTTTATTAGATTATGAGCTCATCCAAAACAAAGACTTTATTTTTTCACTTTCCCTTTCTTCAGTCTGAAACACTGAGGTGGAAGACCCTGACAGTAGCATTAGCAACCATAACTGTAGTGATAGCCAATGCCTGCTGTTTATTATGTGCCTGACACACCAAGCTAAACGTACTACACACATTACCGCATTTAATCCTTCCAACCACCCTTTAAGGGAGCAACTATTGTCCTTATTTTAAAAAGGAGAAGATGGAGGCCCCATAGTAGGTGTTAAATGAGAGAATGAACTACCTAGAGAAAAATCCCTTTATCCCTTCAGGAATCACTTCACTGAACTGCAATTTAGTGTTATGATTTTTCACTTGTGCACACTTTACCACAGCATGTGCTACAAGCCACTGCTGAGGATGTTGCCTACTATAGCACTTATTTTACTTATTACTAAGTGATTTATTACATCATGCATTTTTTTTTTTTTTTTACTAGATAAGGTATGCTTACTGTGCATAATTCAAAAGATACCAAAGGTGTATAGTGAAATGCAAGTCTCTCACCTACCTTCATCTCAGTCACCTAAATTTCCCCCCATTCTTTGTATATCCTTCCAAAGAGAAGACATATGAACATAGAAGCACATTTTTAAAAAATGGTAGAGTTTTGTACACATTGTTCTGCAACTTGCTTTTCTCATCTAACAACACAGCGTGATGGTCATTTTATGTCAGTACATATAGAGCAGGGGTTGTTGATCTTTTTTGGTTCCATAGACCCCTCTGCCAGTCAGGTGAAAACCACAGACCCCTTCTCAGAATGTAGCAGCAGATAATTTTATGGCACTCAACATCAGAGGTAAGAGAAAATAAAGATAAGTTGATTTTTTTCAACTCAAGCTCACAGACGCCTGAAATCTTTCCACAGAGCTTGGGGGTCTGTGGACCCTCTGGTTAAGAACCCCTGATATAGAGTGACCTCATTCTTTTTGAGTACCTGCATAGGGTACCTTTTTTGAGGGGAATTTAGATTGTTCCAACAACCTAATTATGAAAAATAGTGCCCAGAATATTTTGCACAGAGATCTATATAGTACATTGTTACAGATGGAAAAACTGGGTGAAAAAGATATTTACTATTTTTGAGATATAACTCAATCATAAAATTCACCCCTTTCAAGTGTACAGTTCAGCAGTGTTTTGTATATTCAAAAAGTTGTAATCATCACAACTCTCTAATTCCAAAAAAATTTATCCCCTCAAAAAAGGAACTTCAAACCAATTAGTAGGCAAGATATTTATGTTTAGTTTTTACAGGTTTTGCAAATGGGTCTATCATAATTAACATAAACACTCTTTTTTAAAGCCAGCTTTCCCACTTCTAGGAGTTTATCTCACCATAATGTATGGAACCTTCTAGGTTTCTAGTAGCCTCTCCCACTCTTTCCCCATATATGACAGTATTTCATGGTCTTAGTGGAGAAGGCAAGTCCAAGTTCAGGAAAGAAATATAATACCCCCCACCCCACCACCACCATCCTGCTGCATCTTGCAAAGAAACTGCATCCTGGCATTCACCCCACACTGACAAATGCACCAAATCTCCAGCCTGACTTTACAGTCCTTTAGGGGATGCAGCTAATCTGTACTAGGAAACAGAGTTGCTATCCTCATCATGTAGGGCAGCTATGCCCTGGTTTAATGATCCTGCACCCAGAAAATGAAAGAAGGAATAGTCCTTTTCTGTCTGTTCTCCATCCCATGCATGGAAACCATACCAGGTTGTTCTATCCTTGAGATGACAGTCACTGGTACCAACAGGGCCTGCAACAGGATGCCAAATAAGGCTTGCTTCACCTCACACCCTTCTCCCACCTCACCTGCCAGCCCCTGCCTGTCTGGAACGACCTCAAACCCTAGAAAGCTGGCTCTGCAAACTGCACCCAGAGTTTGCTGCTTGGCTCCCAGCACCACACTGAGCCCACAGCCAGCCAAGCACCACTAGGTATATGAAGCATTCTTCCCCTTTCTTCCTTTTCCTCGTATTTTTATGAATATCCAAAGGGAAGGTAATTAAAACCTGCAAGAAAACCAGCTGGCAGAAAAAAAAAATCTTGGTGACTTTGGGACGACGCCACATGTTTATGGGTGAATTTTGTAAGTAATACAGCAATAAAAAAAGAGGCTCTTATAAATAAATGCCACATTCTTCAAAGCTCTCTATAAACTACTTTTTTTTTTTAAAAGGGAGGGAGGCAGGGCTCACTCATGTTCCTTCCTCATCCTTTCATTTCCAGCAAGGGGAAAGGAATCCTGATTGTACAATTTCCTAGGAACACTGTTGTTATGGAGCCAGGGCTTTGCAGCTACACAGAAACACACACATGCATACAGGGGGGAGGAAGGAAAAGAGAAAGAAAAAGCCACCCAAAGATGTCTAGCATAGCAGAATAGAACAAAGGTGCAGAAGAGCAGGCATCTTGCCACTTCTGGTTGTGTTTTCTGGCAATTAAGCATATACACTTTAACTCAAAAGACAGAAGCTTTGCCCTTCCTCTCATGAGTGCTATCTGAACAACATCAAGATGGGGCTGATTCCATGGAATCCTCTTTCGTTTTTCATCTGCTTTGCTGGTATAGAGGAAATTGAGCCATCAGCCCTCTGCGTGTGATGCAGGGCTTGGGGCACACACATTCCAGAGTGTCCTTCCCCGGGAGCCAGCTGCGCGCAGGTAACTGAAGCCTGCCCTAGCCTTGCTGTTAATAAGAGTAATTGGCATGCTGCTGAGCAGCTATAGGAGCACTGTGATTTGTTCTGTATGGGGGTCTCCCCAGACCATATGCGCATGCAGCGGTGATAGAAATATTTTCCATATGAGCTCTCCTCTAACGTGCTTAAGTGCTCCAGGCTGACTTAGGCCAGCCCATTTGTCATTTGCTCTGCACAGTAAAAAAATCAACAGGGAAGTTGCGAACTTCAACTACAACTAGAGGGCAACCATCTGCTTTCAGCTACCAGCACCGCTAACCCCGTTCAGTGCCTCGAGCTCCCATTCAAGATTCTTACTCTCCCCACAGGCCCGGAAGATATCTTCAGAGCAGAGGACAGGGGCAACTAATAGGCTAAAAGCCTGAAACAAACGAGCTGCTGCCGCACAGTTCCGAGCTGCATGTCTCTTTTGAGCAGAGTAACAAGCCTGCTGAGACCACAGCCAGCCTTGCAGCCGTAGTTTTGGGAGTATTCTCACTTCCACTTTTTTTTTTTTTAAGAAAAGGAAAAGTAATTACATTAGGCTTTCAGAGCCTCCTCAGTCCTTGACAAGGCTAACAAAAGGCAGAGCTGTGAAGTGGCCCCGTGGCCTTTTTAGGAGATGCACTTTTTACTTGGCTTTTCAAAGAGCAAGATGGATCTAGGCGAAAGGCTGGCCTTTCATTACTCAGGCATCACTCTGAGCCTTTTCATCAAGGTAAGGAGTAAGAGGAGGGGACAAGTTAAATCTGTTGCAGGCTTGTGTGCAGGTGGGATCTGAGATCCCTCTCAGATCTGTATGCTCATCCCCTCTAGCCTCTTTGCCTATATCAAAATACTGGTCCAAAGAGGCACCAAGGATGTTCAAAAACGTATTTAGCAACCATCTTAGCTAAACCAATAAGAATAAAGTGTCCTCATTGACCTTAAAATATGCCTTTCTTTTTATGGCAGATCTGGGGCATACTCCTAGCCCCATTTACGTACGAATCTCTCTCTTCAAACCTATGACAGAAAGTTAAGCACAGATTTTGCCAAGCACATCAAAGTAACAAAGGAGAAAAATGTGGTGCAAAAGCAGGGAAGAAAAGCAATTCCTCGCACACACATATTCTCTCTGCAGCACTGGAGAATAACTCTCTAAGGTAAGAATCCCTGTCGGAATCTGACATGCCACAATTTCTTTTCTGCAATGGCAGAAGGATAAACATGCATGTGCCAGGTGTCTGTCACCAAAGACATGCAGGCTCCCTAGTGTGGCAACTGTACAGTCTCAGAAAGAGGTTTTAGAAATTACCGGATTCTTCACGAAGAAAAGAAGCCTTCATATAAGAAAAGGTAAGGCAAGTCTTAAAGTAATACAAAGCATTACTCTTTGCACACCACAAAAACCATTCCCTGATCCCTCTTGGTAGATAGAAGAGGAAATATAATGCTGAAAAAAAATACAACTTCTGACAAGATATTTTATTTGGCTTACCTCTCCCCCAGGTCTTGCTAACACTGCTGTTTGACCGTGGAGCAATGTTAATATCAGGTAGCTGACAAACATTATTACCCAAAGTTAGAACTACCCTAGAGGAGAACTCCGTCTGCCAAGTGCTAACAGCTAGCAGATGCACTTGTGTCTCGGGATTCCAGCCTGGAGTTCTGCTAGGCACTGCACTGCTTCCTTCTGCTCTCCTTCACTGCACTACCCGGAGCTCCGAGCTCAGCCTCTGCTCTGAAGAAAACTGGTAAGCTGATCTCCGCATGTAATAACTTCTCCCGGCTGGGGGAGGGGACAGGAGCCAGCTGGGAGCTGGGGGGCTGCCTTTAACAGAAAGCAGAAAGGGGAGGGACAGAAATGATCAATGTGGAGTTTTGCATCTGGTCTCATTCATGAAAAGGGCTCCGAGGTAAGCACTCCACATGCAGGAGGGGCTGCCCCTGCCTTGTCAACTGAGGTAGGCAGCCTCCAGGCTAGGCGCTGGGAACCCCTGCTGAGAAGCACTGGGCGCTTAGACAAGTCGCCAACTCTCCCCAGGCCTCAGTTTCCTCACTGGTGTAATCAGGGGTTGGATGGCTGGCCCCTGAGTTCCCTTTTGGCTCCAACTCGATGGCTGCAGAAATCTAGGCTGTATTATCCAGGGCAGCTTGGAAGGGGAGAAAAGTCACAAGGCTACACTGATTAGATGGACACAAGTAGATGGGGACTGGGGGGGCAAATACACCCCCCTCTTGCTGCCTCTTTGGGTCACTGTGCTTGACCAAGAGCTTGAAGAAATATTGCAGACAATGTGAAAATAAATGGTAAGCTGGGAACAGGTGTTAGAGGGGGCTGGCTGAGTGCATCAAAAAGTGGGTTTTAAAGAATTAAGAGCTACCACTGGGTAGAATCATGCTGACCACCAATGAAGAAAAGAAGTTGAGGAACAGGTCTTAAGTGAAGCCCACTTAAGACACACACCCTAAGCGGTCAACTCTTATTGTGAAATGGCAGGGATCATGGTTTAAAAATGTGATTAGAACCCACTGAGAGCTAGATTCTGCTTAGAATGTGCATGGCTCTTGGTGACCACAAGGGGGACAGGCTGAGAGCATGGTGCAGTGGAGACTGCCCAGGCCCTGCGATCAGGTTGCCCGGGTTCAACCCCAGTTCTGCTCCTAACTTACTGTGGGTGAACATTTAACCTCAGTGAGCCCCCATTTATTCACTTATAAAAGGGAAAGTTCCACCTACTGGTTACAATGATAATCAACATGGTCGCCAAGGCACAAAACTTGGCATAGTTCCTGGCACATAGTAAGCTCTTTCATCTGAAATAAATGTCAGCACTCAGTCCCAGAAGTAAATTAATAAACACTGGAAAAGCCTCAGGTTGTGGGCATTTTCCTGCATTAATGAAGAAACTTTAAACTTAAGTGGTTTTACAGTTTATAGTCATCTCAGCAAGGTTATCACCAGCCACATGACTATTTACTGGTGGGAAGATTCTGTTTACTCGTGGGGAGATTCTTCTGAAAGGGGAACACTGGGGAGACTCACAGTCCCATTTTCCAGGGTTATAAGAGACAGAAGGTCTTGTGAAGATAGTTATCTCCAGTTGGAGAAAGGAAGGAATGAATTTCTTCTCCTCCCCCTCCTCCTCTTTTCCTTCTTCCCCTTCTTGTTACTGTTTAGCACTGGGTCTGACCTACCAGGTGACTGAAGGGACACTGCTATCCACCCACCAGCTTCACCAGAAATGCAGGGATTTTCTGAAAAGGCCAAAGTTCTTAACACACAAGGGGTCTTATTTAGTCCAGAGATCAGCAAACTTTTTCTGTAAAGGGCCAGACAGTAAATATTTTTGGCTTTGAGGGTCATATGGTCTCTCTTGCAATTACCCAACCCTGCCATGATGGCACAAAAGCAGTCACTGACAATAGGAAGCACATGGACCTGACTGAGCTCCAATAGAAATTAACGAAGTAGGCAGCAGGCCATACCCCTGGTCTAGATCTTCCCAATCACTCCAACTGCAATTGGACTTTTGACCTCTTTGCTTGACTACCATTGGTCCCCATGTCACACTATACAAAGGATAACTTTTTAGTTCTTATTTGCCCTCTCTGCAGCATTGGGCATGATTGACCATGCTCTCCTTTTTGAAACACTCTCTTACCTTAGCTTCCAGGACACCATTCTCTAGTTTTCCTCTGTTTCATGTTAGTCAACATTATTCTAAGAACTTTCCAGGTAGTGTCTCTGTAATCCTCACAACAGCTTTATTAGATAAAATAACTCGCCCCTGGCAGGCTGCCTCCAGAGCCCAGCTCTAAACCACTGCATCACACTGGCCAGGTCTATCTCCTGGCCTCTTCCTAAATGTCTTCATTCTAGAGAGTCCTCTCCCTTCTATCCACTCTCCCTGGGCCATCTCATCATTCCACTGGCCTCATGTGCCCTTTATACACTGATGACGATGATTTCTACATCTATTTACAGAGCCAGGTCTTTCTCCTGACCTGGAGGCCCATATATCCTAATAGATAATTAGATCCTTCAAATTTACTCCAAATTCAACAGGTCTAAAACTGAAGTGATATTTCCCTGAAAACCTGTTCTTCCTCCTATTTTCTCATTCTATGACATCAGCATGCATCTAAAACTGGGCATTATCTTGAGTAGCCTCCCCCCCCCCCCGCCCCCCCAAACTACCCCCAGGTCTGATTGATTTTCCTTCTAGGGATCTCTCCAGTCTGCCTTGTCTCCTGATTCCTACTGCTCCTGGCCCCACTATCTCCGACTCTTGCAGCAACCTCCTTGCTCTGGCCTTTCCCCTTTAAGCTGCCTTCCCCACCACAACCACTGGGCTCTTCTAAAATTTGAATTCTGCTCGTGTCACTTCCAAGTCTTGGGTTGTTTTTTTTTTTTTTTTAAAAAAAAAACTTATCCTGAAATAAATTTAGATTTACAGAATAGCTGCAGGGATAGTACAGGGAGTCACAGTTAACCCTTCACCCAGCTTCTAAAGTGAAAGTCTTAAATTACAGTTCATTTATCTATAAGAAGTTAACAGTGGCACTGCGATATTAACTAAACTACAGACCTTTAGCTTTCCCTGGGTTTTCCCCACTCTGGGATCCCATCCAGGAGACCACACTGTACTTAGTTGTCATGTCTCCTTAGTGTCTTCTTGTGACAGTTTCTCAGACTTCCCTTGTTTTCATGCCCTTGACACTTTTGAAGAGTACCAGTCAGATATTTTGTAGATTGTCCCTCAATTTGGGTTCGTCTGATGTTTCCTCATGGTTATATTGGGACCATGGGGTTTGAGGAAGAATACTACAGAGTCATGGGTACCTTATATCACCCTAACACTGGTTATGTTAGCCTTAGTCACTTGGTTAAGGTGCCGTCTACCAAGTTTCTCCACTGTGAAGTTACTATTTTTCTTTCCTTAGAGAAGTGAGTCAATAAGTCCAGTCTACACTCCAGGGTAGAGGAATTAAGCTCTACTTGTTGGACATGTGTTAAAACCACCACAATAATATTTTAGGGGAGATACTTTGAAACAATGCAAACGTCCTGTTTTCCATCCACTGATTTTAATATTCATTGGTAGATTGTGCCTGCAGCAGCTAATACTATAGAGTTCTAATGGCAATTTTCTGTTTCCCTCATGCCTTCTACATATATTAATCAGACTTCTGCTATACAGAAGATCTGTTCCTCCTCCATCTATTTATTGGTTTATTAATTTTCTCCTGCTTCTTAAAATCTTTTGATCATGCTCCATTAAGGATAAAGTTCAAACTCCTTAATATGACACTTGGGGGGATGTTTGTGGTCTGGTCTCTGCCTACCTTTCTAGCCTCCCTACCCTATCCCCCCCTTCTATTCACATGTACTCCCCTCACCACATGTTCTCATGCCCCCATGCCTTCCTTCATGCTAGAGCCTTTCTCTAGAATGCCATTCTCCCAGGCATTGGGTTAACTCCTAGTTTCCCTTTGAAAATTCAGCTCAAATCGTGTATAAGCACCAAATATTGGAAACCACCTAAGTGTCCATCAGTAGGGACTAACTGAATATCCATTAAAATGGGATACTCTATCATTTTTAAAAGGGTCTTCCTATGTAATGGTGTGGAAACATCTCCTAGATTAAGGAAAAAAGTGAGGTGTATAACAGTGTGATTATGCTATTATTTGCATATTTGTGCTTGCACATATATATTAAACGATCTCTGGAAAAACACTTGATGCACCACCACCAGTGGCTTCCTCTAGGGAGGGGAACTAGATAGCTTCAGCTTCAGGGCAGAAGTGAAAGGGGAACTTTTTATTGTATATCTACATTATTCCACACAGTAGCCACTTAGCCACATGTGCCTATTGGGCATTTGAAATGTGGCCAGTCCAAGTTAAGATGTGTTGCAAAATACACACTGGCTTTTAAAGACCTGGTATGGAAAAAATGTAAAATGTCTCATTAATCATTTTAATATTATGTTGAAATGATATTTTGGAAACGTTGTGTTAAATATAGTATTAGTTAATTTCATCTGTTTTGTCTTACTTTCATGTAGCTACTAAAATTTTAAATTACATATGTGGCTCACGTCATATTTCTCATGAATAGAGCTTCTATATGCTCTTTCATATTTACTGAATTGCTGAGCATGTGAATGTATTACTATTCAAAAGCTAAATAAGTAAATAAAATAGGTAGTAGAAATAAATACACACAAGTCCTCCATCCCAGAACAATTTGCTTATGTGTCACCAATTTTGGGATCCTCCAGTTTCCCCACCAATCTGAGGTCAGCACCCCTCCCCTCCACCCCCATGCATTCTGATGACCTCCAGCATAACAGTTATACTGGATTGTGACAGTTAGCTGATACATACACTTTCCTCAACAGAGAGCGAGCCCTCGATGACAGGAGATGTCTCCTTCCCGTCTCTCTGTTCAAGACTCAGAGCATCGGTGTGTACTCAATGAGGGAATGCATACTAAGAAGGGTTTAAGAGGAAACACCTGCCTGCTTTACAATGCGAAGTCTTCTTATGGCGCATCTTAGATACTGGGAAGGGAGAATGAAAAGGAGAAATGTCCAGTAGGTATATTCCTCAAGGAAAAGCAAGAGACTTTTAACCTAACTTTTGGGTGATCTAAATACAGAAGATATAAGTGAGTGGGGAGAAAGTGCATCACAAAAACAGGAGAAACAAAGCCTAAAATCACATATTTCATTAAAAAACAATTACACACTTCTGTCTTAATGACAGAGTAAATCCATAGCAGATACCACCTCCAAGGCTATTTTATTTACTGCAAATAGTGTCCATGCCTTTATATGAAGGAAAAATTAAGGTGCAGCCTTTCCCCGCAGAGATAAGGGCTGCATGTTAAACTGTTCAAACTATTTATTTCTTTAAGTATGCTAAGATTGTGAGAACTAGGTGGAAAGCCTATGTCAAGAAATGGGCTGCCTGTCAGGCAGGGGCTGGCGGGCAGGAGAGCAGAAGCAGGTGTTAGTAATTAGCTCCCCCTTTGTGTGAACATAGGAGAAAGGGTGTGGGGGAGGAGGGAAGCTAAGAGTACTTCTCTGCAGCATTTCTAGCGACTGCACTCCAGGGCAAATCATGAGACTCTGCAATGGAGGGAGTTCCCGCTTTCTTACCTTTCTCAAGTTTCTGTTTGAAAGGGGCCAGAGCCCAGCCTCATCAGCAGCGGTAACCTGCAGGGCAGCCGAGAGGTTAGCTCGAGCTCCTCGCCAGTCCACTGCGAGAAGGACTAGTTTCTGGGTTTGGCTGGCTTCAGGGCTCGAGGCACCTGACCCAGGGAGAAGTCCCATCCAGGGAGATGCTCACAAGAAGCCTACAGGACAGGCTCATTCAAACCCCAAGAGCACATGCATTAGCTTCTTAGGGCTGCTGAAACAAAGCACCATAAACTTGGAGCCTTAAGACAACAGAAAAGCATACTCTCACAGTTCTGGAGGCTGGAAGACCCACGGCAAGGTGTCAGCAGGGCCACACTCCCTCCTAAAACCTTCCTTGCCTCTTCTGGCTTCTGGTGTTTGCTTGCAAGCCTTAGTGTTGCCAGGCTTGTAGCCGCCTCACTCCAATCTTCCCCTTCGCGAGGTCTCCTCCCCTGTGCCTGTGTCTCTTCTCTTCTTATAAAGACACCGCTCATATTGGCTACAGGGCCCACCCAACTCTGCTGTGACTGCCTCTTAGGTAATTACACCTGTAAGTAAGATCCTATCCTGGGCACTGGGGGTTAAGGCTTCAACATACTTCTTGGGGGAACACAATTCAGCCCAGGGAATTAATTCAGAGAAAGCAATGGGATTGCATGCCTGTTGACCATATTCTTTATTTCAAGAATTCGCTCTAAGCCCAGGGTTCTCAAAGTGTGGTCCCTGGATCAGCAGCAGCAGTGGCATCATCTGGGAACTTAGAAATGCAAACACTTGGGCCCACTCAGATTCCCTGCATCAGAAACTCTGTGGGTGGGGCCCATTGATTATACAATTTACAACAAGCTCTCCAGGTGATCCCGATCCCATTAAACTTTGAGAACCACTTCTCTAAGTAAATGGCCTCTGTCTTATAAAACTTAATTCAAATGTGTTAAGTTTAAAGTTTTATTTTATAAAAACCGATTTCCTTAGAAAATGCTCATGTCAGATATTAAAACATAGCATGAAGTTATAATACTCAAAACAGTGGCAAAGACTACCAGTATAGTAATAGACTGATTATTTACTGAACTTACCATGAACAGATTTAGTATGCAATCAGCAAGTCACTTCAAATCAGGAAGTCACTTGTTATTTACTAAAAAGGGTTGGGAATAATGGCTATTCGGGAAGTAAAGTTATATTCTTAATTTATATGATACCCCAAAATAAACTGAAGGTGGGTTAAATATGTTAATGCAACCAATGGAAGTATGAAAGTAGTAAAAGAAAATAGGTCAATATTTCTATATTCTTGGAATGGGGAAGGACTTTAAAGCATAGCTCTAACAAAGGCAGACATCAGAAAAGAACAGATTTATAGATTTACATGTATATTTTAAATTCTATGAATCAAATAGACCACAAACAAAATTGCAAGTCATTTACTCAGTACTTATCATGTACCTAGACCTAGAGATCTAGAGATCAGCAAAAAACAGACTCAATTCCTATCTCTATGGAGCAGGAGGTCAATATTAGTACACTTAACAAATAAATTTAAAATTGCAGCATGAAAGGTACTGCAAAGGGAAGATACCTGCTGACATAAAGGCTTTATCGTCATTAGGGATTGGCTTGCGTAGGAGCAATAAGGGTTTCATGAGGACCTGATAGGAAGCAGGTGTGGATGAATAGAGAAATGCAAGTGGGAGCACAGCCTCAGATCAAGTTGAAGACAGAGAGTCCTGTCTCCAAACCTAAAAACTTAGATTCCTAACAGAAGCTAATGAGAACCTATTTCAAGGACAGGGGCAGCAGTTACATGACCAGCTTTGCATTTTACAAAGACCACTCTTGTGTGAAGATAGGATTGGCAGGAGGCATGAGTGGAAGCAGAGAGACCCTTGAAGATTATGGATATAATTTATGCGAGATTAGTAGGGATAAGAGCTTGAACTATGATGATGGAAAGAAGTGAATAATTTCAAAGACAGTTTACAACTTATATTATGGAAAAGGATTCATGTCCATAATATATAAAATCCCCCACAAATAAATCAGATAATCAGATAAAGACAACAGTAATAGTGAAAGATTGAAAGCAATGTACAACCATAGGGGAGTTGCTAAGTACCCCACACAATCATACACACGCGTGTGCACACACATACATGTATATATCAATTATATCTATTTATCTATAGACAGATAAATGGATCCAAAAAGTGAAATCCTATCCAATCATTTAAAATAATCATGTCATATAATTACTGATATGGGCATATTTTGATGTATTTGCTTAAGGCAAAAGTAGACCACTTTTCAACTAATGGTACTGGGACAACTGGATATCCACATGCAAATGAATGAAGGTGGACCCCCTACTTCACATCACATGCAAAAATTAACTCAAAATGGATCATAGATTGTGGAAGGCAGAATAATGGTCCCTTAAAAATGTCAATGTCCCAATCCTAAGAAAACCTGTGAATATGTTATATTACATGGCAAAGGGGAATTAAAGTAGCAGATGGAATTAAGGTGCTAGTCAACTGACTTTAAGATAGGGAGATTATTTGGGATTAACCATGTGGGCCCAAATATATCACAAGGGTCCGTAAATGTGGAAGACGGAGGCAGAAGAGGAGGTTGGAATAATCTCATGTGAGAAGGACTCAATCTGCTATTGTGGCTTTGAAGATGAAAATGGGACATGAGCCAAGGAACACAGGCAGCCTCTAGAACAGAGGTTCTTAACAAGGGGTCCATGAGCTTGAATTTAAAAAAAAAAAAAACAAAAAAAAAAAACATTCTTGTGGGGACGTGTTGGTGAGGGTGTGATATATTTATTAAGTAATACACAGTATAGTGTGGACTTAGTAAGGGGTCTATGGTTTTCACCTGACTGGTAAAGGGGTCTGTAGAACAAAAAAGGTTAAGAATCCCTGCCCTAGAAGATGGAAAAGGCAAAGAAATGGATTCTCCACTAGAGCATCCACAAGAGAGCTTGATTTTAGACCCATTATGGACTTCTCACCTCCAGAACTGTAAGATAATCGATTTGAGTCATTTTAAGCCATTAAGTTTGCGTTAATTTGTTACAGCAGCTATAGGACACTAATATATAGATCCAAATGCACAAGCTAAAACTATCAAACTCTTAGAAGAAAGCAGAGGAGTAACTCTTTGTGACCTTGGATTAGGCTACGGTTTTTTAGGTACAACACCCAAAACACATGTGACAAAAGAAAAAAATAGATAAATGGGACTATATCAAAGTTAAAAACCTTTGTGCTGCTAATGATACCATCAAGAAAGTGAAAAAACAACTCCCCATTCTGGTAGAAAATATTTGCAAATCATATGTTTGATAAGGGACTTATGTCCAGAATATATAAAAACTCTACAACTTAATAATAAAATGACAACCCAATTAAAAATAGGTAAATGATTTGAGTAAACATTTCTCCACACAAGATATAAAATGGCCATTAAGCACACACAAAAATGCTTAATCCCAATAATCATTTGAGAAATGCAACTAAAAACCACGAGGAGATTCTACTTCTCACCCACTAGGATGGCTATAATCAAAAAGACAGACAATAACGAGTATTGATGAGGATGTGGAGAAATTAGAACACTACACACTGCTAGTTGGAATTGAAATGGTGCAGTCAGGCAGCTCCTCATAAAGTTAAACATAGAGTTATACCATATGGCCCAGCAATTCCACTCCTAGGTATATACCTAAGAGAACTGAAAACATGTTCACACAAAAACTTGCAAATGAATGTTCACAACAGCATTATTCTTAATAGCCAGAGTGGAAACAACTCAAATGTCCATCAACTGATGGATAAAATGTGGTGTACTTTTACAATGAAGTATTATATGGCAATAAAAAGGAATGAAGTATTGACACATGCTACAACGTGGATGGCTCTTAAAAATTAAGCTAAGTGCAAAAAGTCAGTCTCAAAGGCCACCTATTATATGATTCCATTTGTATTAAATGTCCAGAATAGACTAGTGGCAGAAAGTAGATTAGTGGTTGCCTAGGCCTAAGGGGTTGGGGGGAAATGGAGAGTGACTGCTAATGGGTACAGGGTTTCTTTTGGGGTGAAGAAAATGTTCTAAAATTAGGTTGTAGTGATGGTTGCATGACCATGTGAATATACCAAAAATTGAATTGGATGCTGAAATTAGTGAATTATATGGTATGTAAATTGTATCTCAATAAAGATATAGACCACAGTATAGTATCTTTAAAATAATTCTATTTCAGGTAAAAATAAAAGGTGATTATCACAATTTTTTAAAGCTTTATTTTCTAATTTTTTTTTTTACAATGAACAGAAAAACACAGTAAGGAAAATAAAAATATTTTCATTTGGAATAAAAGATGACTATAATAATAAAAATGAGAAAGGCCATGAATAGGCACTTTACAAATGCAGATATACAAATAGAAAAGTAAATATATGAAAAATAATTTAACCTCAGTAGTAAACAAAAGAATACCACAGTCAAACAGCATAATGCCATTTTCATCTAATATACTGGAAAATAATTTTTCCAAAGGATAAAGACCCATTATTGGCAAGAGTTTAGGGAAGTGGGTAATCTGACACAGGGCAGGTGAGAATGTAAAATGATGCAAGCACTTTTGGAGCCAGGCTTCCCAAACTTTAGTGTGCACATAAATCACCTGGGAATCTTGTTAAGTTATAGACTCTGAATCAGTAGGTATGGGGTGGGGCCTGAGATTCTGCATTTCTAAGAGTCCCTAGTGATTCTGATGCTGCTGGTCCAGGGATCACACTTGGAGTAACAAGGTTCAAAGCAGGCTATATAGAAGACTTAATCATGTGTACATTTTCAACTAGCACTAGTTCTATTTCCAGGAATCATGGACATGAGCTAAAATTTATCTTAAAAGGGATTTCATTTCAATTTGTTTATAATAGTGAAAAATGTTAAGTAATGTAAATGTCTAATCACAGGGTCCTAGTTAAGCCTTATTGTATATTTTGGAATACTATTTAATTATAAAAAAAGAAAGTATTATGATATTTCATGACATTGATTATGTTCATGATTTAATGATAAGTAAAAAAAGCTACAAAAGAGGGCTTAGCAGGTGAAGGCTGCACACCACCCAGAGGAGAGAGGGACAGAAGAGGGAAATCGCGACTACAGAACTGTGAGTTACAAGTAGCAGCTTCTGCTGCTGCCGGCATCCTCCCCCACACTCTTCAGAATTCTTGGGCCCCTGGGCCTGCGACCACAGACAAAGGGGACTTCAGGGATCTGCCACTCCCGGAAAGGGGAGAGAGAGGGACACAGCCTTAGGCTGACTCAGGTTCTGACCTGAAATTTGGGCTGCAGAGCCCCACGGACCCTTCCACACGGGCGGTTTGCCCTGGGAGCCTAGAAAGGACTGGAGAAATCCGACCCTCGCAACCTCCCTCTCTTCTAGCCTGGACTAATTGTTGAGGACACCACAGGAGGGGAAGAGAGAGCCTGGGGCTGACCCTGCTTTGGACTCCCAGGTTTGGTCTGCCCTGTCCCGAGAGCCCTTCCAGGCTGGGTGGGGCTGCACCATTGTTTGCCTTGGAGCCTGCAAGGGGCTAAAGATATACAAACCTCCCAATCTCCTCCTCTACTAACAGGGACTGATTGTTGAGGATTCAGAAGGGAGTGGAAATATTTCCTAGCTGGGAAAAGGGGGGCGCTACCAGGGAAGTCTGGAGAACTGTCTCAGAAAGTTTGAATCACAGGGCTCCTAGCCCCCAGACGGGAAGCTCTATCACATTGATCTGGTCTGTGTCACAACAAATACACTCAGACCAGGCATTAAATTGAGAGCTGCCAACAAGCGCCATCTCCTGGCAGACCAAGGAAGTGCACATAAGAAAATTAATAAGTAAGAGAGGCCTTTCCTGGCCTCTATAGCCTCCCCTGCCCAAGGCCCTAGGAAACGACTCTTACAACCAATTACTGGGTCCAGTGCCCAGTTTTGAGCAACCAGCAGAACAATCCTTACAATCAAGGTTGAGCCAAAAATCAAAGAGCGGTGGTAACTCACAGCATCCTGTCACTAAAACCCCATAAAAGAAAAAGAGATAGAGCATCTAAGTAAAATACAAACTAACCAGATGCCTAAGCACCAGCAAAAAATTACGGGCCATACTAAGAAAATAGAAGACATGGCCCAAGAAAAGGAATACAGCAAAGTCCCAGAAGAGACTCAGAATTTGAGAGAACTAATCAGTGAGATGAGCACAAATTTCCAAAATCAAATTAATGAGATGAAAGAGGATATAGTTAAAGAGATCAATGACATCAAGAAGTCATTGCGCGAACGTAAAGAAGAATTTGAAATCACGAACAGAAAAGTAACGGAGTTCATGGGAATGAAAGACACAATAGGTGAAGTCAAAAATACATTTGAAGCATACAACAGCAGACTCGAAATTATAGAAAAAAGAATAAGTGATACCGAAGACAGAGCAGCTAAAATTGAAGAGAGAAAAGAACAGAGAGAGAAAAGAATGGAAAAAATTGAGCAGGGGCTCAGAGAGTTGAATGACAACACAAAACGCAAGATCATACATGTCATGGGAGTTCCAGAAGGAGAAGAGAAAGGAAAAGGGGCAGAAAGAGTATTTGAGGAAATAATAGCAGAAAATTTCCCAACTCTCACGAAAGAAATTAACTTACATGTCCAAGAAGCACACCGTATCCCAATAAGAATAAATCCAAATAGACCTACGCCAAGACACATATTATTCAGAATGTCAAATGTAAAAGATAAAGAGAAAATGCTCAGAGCAGCAAGAGAGAAGCAAACGATCACGTACAAAGGATGTCCAGTAAGACTTTGTGCAGATTTCTCTTCAGAAACCATGGAGGCGAGAAGACAGTGGTATGATACAGTTAGGAAACTGAAAGAGAAAAACTGCCAGCCGAGAATTCTTTACCCAGCAAAACTGTCCTTCAAATATGAAGGTGAATATAAAGTATTCACAAACAAACAGAAACTAAGAGAGTTTGCAAAAAAGAATCCACCTTGCAGGAAATATTTAAGGAAGCCTTAGAACCTGAAAGAAAAAGACAGGAGAGAGAGGCTTGGAGGAGAGTATAGAAGAAAGAAAAGCAGAAAGGATAACCAAAAGAGTAGAAAGAAAGACAAAAATAAGATGACATATGAAAACCAAAGAATAAAATGGAGGAAATAAATAGTGCATTTTCAGTAATATCATTGAATGTGAATGGATTAAATTCCCCAATCAAAAGATACAGGCTGACAGAATGGATAAAAAAACATGAGCCATCCATATGCTGCTTACAAGAAACTCACCTCAGACACAAGGATACAAGCCGGCTGAAAGTAAAAGGTTGGAAAAAGATACTCCATGCGAATAGTAGACAGAAAAGAGCAGGGGTAGCTATACTAATATCAGACAAAACAGACTTCAAATGCAAAAAAGTGATAAGAGATGTGGAAGGCCATTATATATTAATAAAAGGGACGATCCTCCAGAAAGATATAACAGTCATAAATATCTACACACCTAACCAGGGTGCCCCAAAATGTATGAGACAAACTCTGGCAAAACTGAAGGGAGAAATAGACATTTCTACAATAATCGTCAGAGACTTCAACACCCCTCTCACATTGTTAGATAGAACAACTAGACAGAAGATCAATAAGGAAACAGAGAACTTGAACAATATGATAAACAAGTTAGACCTAATAGACATATACAGAATACTGCATCCAAAGTTAGCGGGTTATACATTCTTCTCAAGTGCCCATGGATCTTTCTCCAGGATAGACCACATGTTAGGTCACAATACAGCTCTCAATAAATATAAAAAGATTGAAATTATACAAAGCACCTTCTCAGATCATAATGGAATGAAACTAGAAAGCAATAACAGACAGGAAAAAAGGAAATTTGCAAATGTGTGGAGACTGAACAACACACTCCTAAATATTCAGTGGGTCAAAGAAGAAATTGCAAGTGAAATCAGTAAATATATTGAGACAAATGAAAATGAGAACACAACATATCAAAACTTATGGGATACAGCAAAGGCAGTCTTGAGAGGGAAATTTATAGCCCTAAATGCCTATATTAAGAAACAAGAAAGAGCTAAACTCAAAGATTTAACTGAACAACTTGAGAAACTAGAAAAAGAACAGCAAACCAATCCCAAAGCAAAAAGAAGGAAAGAAATAATAAAGATTAGAGCGGAAATAAATGAAAAGGAGAACAAAAAAGCAACAGAGAAAATCAACAAAACCAAAAGCTGGTTCTTTGAGAAGATCAATAAAATTGACAAACCCCTCGCTAGACTAACAAAGAAAAAAAGAGAGAAGATGCAAATAAATACAATCAGAAACGAAAGGGGGGAAATTACAAATGACCTCACAGAAATAAAAAGAATCTTAAGAGGATATTATGAGAAACTATATGCCAACAAAGTAGACAACCTGGATGAAATGGACAAATTTCTAGAAACTCATAACCAACCTACACTGACACAACAAGAAGTACAAGAACTTAACAAACCAATCACAATTAAGGAGATTGAATCCGCCATCAAAAATCTCCCAGCAAAGTCCAGGACCAGATGGCTTCACAGGTGAGTTCTACCAAGCATTTCTAAAAGAATTAACACCAATCCTGTTTAAATTCTTCCAAAAAATTGAAGAGGACGGAAAATTACCCAACACATTTTATGAAGCCAACATCACCCTAATACCAAAGCCAGATAAAGATTCCACAAGAAAAGAAAATTACAGACCAATCTCTCTCATGAACATAGATGCAAAAATTCTCAACAAAATACTTGCAAATAGAATCCAACAGCATATCAAAAGACTTATACATCACGACCAAGTGGGATTTATTCCTGGTATGCAAGGCTGGTTCAACATAAGAAAATCAATCAATGTAATTCACCACATTAACAAATTGAAGGAAAAAAAACCACATGATCATCTCAATAGATGCAGAAAAGGCATTCGACAAAATCCAACATCCTTTTTTGATAAAAATATTTCAAAAGATAGGAATAAAAGGAAAATTCCTCAATATGATAAAAGGCATATATGAAAAACCCACAGCCAACATCATACTCAATGGGGAAAGGTTGAAAGCTTTCCCCCTAAGATCAGGAACAAGACAAGGATGCCCACTGTCACCACTGTTATTCAACATTGTACTAGAAGTTCTAGCTAGGGCAATTAGACAAGGCAAAAAAATTAAAGGCGTCCAAATAGGAAAAGAGGAAGTAAAACTCTCACTGCTTGCGGATGACATGATCCTGTATTTAGAAAATCCTGAAGTATCCACAATAAAGCTACTTGAACTAATAAATGAGTTCAGCAAAGTGGCAGGATATAAGATCAACATGCAAAAATCAGTAATGTTTTTGTACACTAGTACTGAATAATCTGAGGAGGAAATCAGGAGGAAAATTCCATTTTCAATAGCAACAAAAAGACTCAAATACCTAGGAGTTAATTTAACCAAGGAAGTACAGGACCTATATGCAGAAAACTACAAAACAATGCTAAAAGAAATTTAAAAAGACCTAAACAAATGGAAAGACATTCCGTGTTCATGGATTGGAAGGATAAATATCATGAAGATGTCAATCTTGCCCAAAGTGATTTATAGATTCAATGCAATACCAATCAAAATCCCAACAGCTTACTTTACAGAATTAGAGAAGGCAATTACCAAATTCATCTGGAAGGGTAAGTGCACCCGAATAGCCAAAAGTATTCTAAAAAAGAAGAGCAATGTGGGAGGAATTTCACTGCCTGACCTTGAAACATATTACAAAGCTACAGTGGTCAAAACAGCATGGTACTGGCATAAAGATAGACATATCGATCAGTGGAATAGAATTGAGAATCCAGAAATAAACCCTCACCTATACAGTCAACTGGTTTTTGACAAACCTACCAAGCCCACGCTGATGGGAAAAAAAACAGTCTCTTCAACAAATTGTGTTGGGAGAACTGGATAGCTATAACCAAAAGAATGAAAGAGGACCCCTATCTCATCCCCTATACAAGAATCAACTCAAAATGTATCAAAGATCTAAATATAAAAGCCAGGACCATAAAACTACTAGAAGAAAATGTAGGGAAACATCTTCAAGACCTTGTAGTAGGTGGTGGTTTCTTAGACCTCACACCCAAAGCACATGCAACAAAAGAAAAATTAGATAAATGGGACCTCCTCAAAATTAAACACTTTTGCACCTCACAGGACTTTGTCAGAAGGGTGAAAAGGCAGCCAACTCAATGGGAAAAAATATTTGGAAATCACATATCTGATAAGGGTTTAATATCCAGGATATATAAAGAGATGTTACAACTCAACAATAAAAAGACAAATGATCCAATTAAAAAATGGGCCAAAGACTTGAATAGACATTTCTCCGAAGAAGAAATACAAATGGCAAAAAAACACATGAAGAAATGCTCAGCATCACTCATGATTAGGGAAATGCAAATAAAAACTACAATGAGATATCATTTCACACCTATCAGAATGGCCACTATTAAAAAGACAGAGAACTACAAGTGTTGGAGAGGATGTGGAGAGATAGGAACACTTCTTCACTGTTGGTGGGTATGCAGGATGGTACAACCACTATGGAGGACTGTTTGGTAGTCCCTAAAGAAGTTGAATATAGACTTGCCATGTGACCCTGCAATACCACTACTGGGTATATACCCAGAAGAACTGAGAGCAGTGACACGAACAGACATCTGCACATCAGTGTTCATAGCCACATTATTCACCATTGCCAAAAGTTGGAAACAACCCAGGTGTCCATCAACAGATGAATGGATAAACAAACTGTGGTCTATTCACACGATGGAATATTATGCAGCTGTAAGAAGAAATGAAGTCATAAAGCATATGGCAACCTGGATGAACCTGGAGGACATTATGTTGAGTGAAGCAAGCCAGACACAAAAGGACAAATACTGTATGAATGCATTATTATGAACCAAATATATTGTGTAATATATTGTTTGATTCACACACAAAAAAAACAAAAAACAAAAAACAAAAACAAAACAAAAAATTTACATGTATCCATTACATTTAATTGAGAAATGTATATATTTATTCATCTGTGTTTACCTTTTAGTTTTTAATTGTTTATGTTTTCAATTATTAATTGTACAAAATAAGGTTAAAAAAAAAAGCATAGCACTAGGTATTAAAAAAAAAAAAAAAAAAGAGGGCTTAGGAGATAAAACCATTTTCATTATAAACACACATAGAAAAAAGATGAGAAGACTGTTCTCCAACATGGTAGGTTATGCTGGTTATCTCTGAATAGTGATTTTTATTTTCTCCTGTTTGCTAGTTCATATTTTCTGGTTTTCCCACCATAAACACAAATAACTTTTGTAATAAGAAAGAATAGTGAAGTTTATTTTGATCTGGCTCCAATTCCTGGAGAATCATCCCACTGGCAACCCAGCTTGACAAAGAGGCAAAAGCACCATCTAGAGGTTACTTACCCAAACTGGAGGCACCTGACTCCAGAAACCCAGCGAAGACCTCAGATGCTCAGTTAATACAACTAAATGTGGCATGTGAGTATCTCAGAAGGACTAGCTTCCCTATGACCAAAGGTGTTACTTCCCTGTGGAAACGGAGGACTTTCCAACTTTCCCTGAAAGGGCTGAGAAAATATTTCTAGTGGGATAACATTAGGGAGCCACCAGTTCCTCAATTTTCTTTCAAGTGTCTCCAACATCATCCCTCCTCTAATGTTAATTTTACTTTATTAAATATGATAATATAATTTCCTGCCTTGAATAGCACAGAGATGATTATTATATTCTGATCCCCAGGCTTGCACAAAGAGCTTATTTGTTTTTTAATAATAATTTCCACCAGGAGCGTTTTATTTTCTTCTCCACACAAAAGGGATTTGAAGGGCATAACTTTTCTGGTGGAAGCTGAACACAAGACCAAAAAGAAAGAAATAAAAAATTTAAAATTAGATACCAGAACTAAAAGCACCACCTTCTAGGGCTTCAGCATTGGGGTTAGCAGCTGAAGATGCTTTATAAGTCCTTGAGGGTGATCATTCATGTTCATCAGGATAATCCCAAGTCATTAAAAAGGGAGTCAGGATTTTAATATTTACTGAGGGCCTACCATGTGCTGGGAGGGAGGTATGATCCTCATTTAATTTCAAATCCTAAGGACGAGGTATCCCTCATTTTATGGTTGATGAAGGTAAAGAGGGGAAAAGGTGCAATTATTTTCAGTACACTTTGTTGAAGAATACATAAAAGTATATAGGCTACTTCAGAGAAATGTTAATTCTAAATACCTTGATTTCTCCTGTCCTTTCTGAGCTACACCTTCCCGCCCAACACCTGGCATCAGGACTGTTTAATCTAACTTTAAACACAATAAAGGCAGTTAATCACTAACTCCTGCTTTCAGCTGAAACTGTTAGGCAGAAAATCAGACGTGCTGACAGAGAACCTCCTTCCATATTTCTTATGACCAATCTATACAAATAGCATGTTCTGAATAGAAATCAGACAGTTAATTTTTAAGCAATTGTGAAATAGTTTTCCCATAGTAACAAAACGTAAAATGGCTGCCCCATCCACAAGAATGTTAAGAGCTAGGATAAGGGGAAGGCTTTTAACTCAGCTCCTGTTTCATCAAGTTTATTAGTTAAGGTAATGCCAGCTGCTGTAACAGATAAACCTTGAAATCTTGATAGCTTAACACACAGAAAGCTTATCTCTTGCTTGGGTAAAGTCCAGATGGGGGCCAAGGGGTGCCCTACTCCAAGGGCCACTTAGGGACCCAGGCTGCCAGAAGCTCTGTCACCTTCAACATAAGGTTTCCAAGGTCACCCTGATCATGGATGTACAGCTGGCAGACGGGGAGAGGAGGAAGTAGAGGGTCACCAGGCCTGGCCACCTTCCCTTGGCCACATCTAACCACAAGAGGCTGGCAAAAATCACTTAGCTGTAGACCCAGGAGAACAGGGAAGTAAGTTTGGCAAACAAACACTCTGCCACTATTACCAGGATCTCTTGATAATGTGTGTTATATGAAAGTGTGATGGGTACAGGGTTTCTTTTGGGGCAAATACAGATAGCCCAGATGTCTCCTTACTACAGTTTCATCTAAGTCCAGCCAAGAAACTTGGTGAATTCATTAATGAAGCATTTCTTATCCTCCCCATCAGCTGATGCTCAGATATTTCAGGTTCAGAAACAGAAGCTGCAGCCCAGATAGGGAATTTCTGCCTATATTGTGGGGTGCAGGGAGGCAAAGAAATGAACATTTATTGAGTGCCAGCTCTGTGCCAGGTGCTTGGTAGACATTATCTTATTTAATTTTAATATCCATGGAGGAAGGATTTTTATTCTCATTCTCCAGGTGCAAAGGCTGAGGCTCACAGAGATAGACAACTGTTGCAGCAGTAGTAATAGGTGTTGTCCAAGTCCTTGTCCTTTCCACTGCAACTGCTGCCTCCCATGGAGCCGAGGGCTCTTGGACGACACTGCAGTGGCCTTATATGCAAAGGTCCTGACGAAGTCTCCGGGGGCAGGTCCTGATGTCCAAGGGCCTTGACTATGAGAGCCAAGGAGCCCCGTCTACCATCTACATGCCCACAATAGCCAGGGTCAGAGCGCGCGCCTCTCGGCCTTACCACCCACCCTGACCCAGCAGGGGTAGAGTGAGGAGGGGAGTTTCCAAGTTACCTGTCCCCAGTTTTCAACTTTTATGCTTTCCAGTAATAGTCACTATGGAAACCTGAGTATGTGCCTAGAGCAAGTGAGCTTGAGGCACTGTTCAGTCTTACTTAAGGCAGTTTTCCTAGGCTCACAATCAGGATATATCATATAAACTGAAACATGGGTGGAAATCAATAAAATCAGAATAATATCAATTAAGAAAACAGCAAAATTTGAAGAAAATCCAAAAGAGGAGGAAATACTAACTATGAAGGGCACACATGAGTGTGTGTGTGTGTGTGTGTGTGTGTATCACAGCCAAATGGATTTTTTGGGGGGGATAGCGCAGTGGGTTGCAACCTTTTTTGCATGTTTCTACAGCACACTTTCAACTACTCACATTTTGGGCTATTCATTTGAAAGGCACTAAAGAGAAATATTGAGAGAAAAAGAAAGCTTTGGGAAATTACAAAATCTTCCACAGTTATCATGGTATTCACTCTTGTTGCCCTCCATATGGAAAAAAATTGCTTGCTGTTCTGACCACCTCGTTTTTTATAGTCATGAGAGGAAGTGTTTGCATATTTTAGTAGATGGCCATTTTTCACATGTGCTAACTTACCTCGTGGCACAATAAATTGTGCCTTTTTCTGGGCCACGTGCCATAACCTGCTCAGTTTCAGCCTACCATCTGACAGACACTATAACAGAGTCTATTCTAGGTTGAAGCAAAGATAAATTTTACACACAGATCGAAATTTGGCAGGATACTCACGTGCCACTGCTATGCAATCATCTATCACATGCTCTAGGGATTTGCACCACCTCATCTGAAATATGTCAAATAAAAGTCACGATAGTTGCACGAGCAAGATATTAAGCTCCCTTTCACATATACGGTCCTTCATCTAACCCCATAAATATGACAAGAGAGATTCAACATCGTGTTTCAAATGTAGCACTGAAGAAAGAGATTCTTTCAAGAACAAAAAACAAGCAACTTCAAAAAAAGCATCACTAAACTAATCCTAGTAACAGCACAATAAAACTGCCAAGAACGACTGTGTTTCTGTCTACTCGGTAAACCTTTACGTGACTGTCTCCTAACAAGAAAGAAGCTACTTGAAAATATTCTGCCTGAGCTAGTGATGTGTGATTTAAGAGAGGAAATACTTAGAGGCTTAAGAGACCTTTGCAGGGAGACTGTAAGCTGGCTGCAACTTTGAAGAAACTGGCATTCCCTGAAATCTAGGCTCATTTCTCTCTGGGAACCACCAAGAAGTAAAGTCCATAAACTGTGATTTTGTAAGATCCCTGAAGCTGGCAGTGAATCAGAACAAAATGAAACTCAGTGCAAGGAAGTAGCAAATTATTGTGGTGGTGTCCCAGTAGATAGGGGGAAAATTCTTAGACGTTTACAATGGAATAGTGATGGGTCAACGAAAGCTTTAAAATTTGATCGTGTATCCAGCACCAGAAACATCACTGAATAGGGTTAGTTCTCATTTCCACAGCTCAATCAATGGGGCTGCCATTCACTGGGTGTTTGCTGTGTGCCAGGTGGTCCTGTGCGAGGTGCTGGTCGCTTCTGGACTAATGGGGTCCAGTCCCTGCCCTCGAAGGGCTCAAAATCTAGAGGGGAAAAGGGAGGGGGGGGGTGAGCCTGCAGCCAAGGGTACTGAGACAAAGCTACCACCCATCAGTTCTTCCTACTAGCTCTCGTAAATGACTATGGTTTTCTACTGCAGTTATGAGATCAGAGAAATTTCTCTGCTTCTTAAAAATCCCAACTGATTCTGACTTTTCAGTATGATTTAGGACACAGACTTCTGTGTCTGGGTCCTGTTTCCTCACAGTTGGAATGTTCTGTCCATGGGCTGTGATAACAGTAGCCAGTTATTTCTAACTCGTTACTTGGGGAAATGTCCCACTGGTAAATAGTCTTTGCATAGAGTTCTTTCTGCCTTGTAAATCTGTATAACTGACTTCTGGCCTGCAGAACTAGGAGAGAATACATTTCTGTGATTGTAAGCTGCCAAGCTTGTGCTGGTTTGTATGGCACCCCTAATCATGACATCTTTTTACTCATCTCCAAAAATGAAGCAAAGATGAGCTAAATCTGACTTATCCCCAAGTTTTGGGCAGATAACAAGGTTTGGCCATCATTGTGATGGTAATGAAGTACAAGGAAAGCAACTAGAAGGCTTGGTTGTCCCTTCTCTGTTTCAGACTGGTGTCTCATTAAGTTGTTTGCTCCAAAATCTCCATCTTTGGAAAGTATTAGATCTCCTAATCACCTCCCAAATTTACCTCCACAAACTCTCCCTTATTCTTATGTTATTATTAACATTATTAAATGTTATCAAATGACATTTAAAGACAGACATCCATAAACTCTGACACTGAAACCTTTTGGTTTCACTTAGAGACACAGACATGTTAACTCTATATATTCTAGGAGGCACAGAAAGTCGAAGAAAATCTTGAGTTTGCTTGTTCGCTTTGCTTTGTATTTTTCTCCCCCACATTCATTCATTCAGTCAACAAATGTTTACTGAGCATTTATTAAGTGACAACCACTATACCCAGAACTGGGCACATTTGAGCATGAAATCTGAACATCTCTTTCAATCAATGATCAATATTTCCCACTTTCCAAACACCTTACTGCCCATATGCCCTGCACTTCTGTCAACCCTATCCTAACCCCACACCTTCATAGGTGTCCTGTGGCTGCCTTCTACTGGGAAGGCAGCCCATGGAACAGCTCCAAGTTTGTTTCTACCAAGATTCTACAGTACAACACGATGGCTACTCTAAAACTGGCTGTCAACAACAACAACAATAATGAATTTGGAGAGGTTAAAGAATAAAAATGTACATCTAAGAGGAGGATTTATTTTAAAGAAAATGCCCTGAAGTAGGGACTGGAGGTCATGGACCTGCCTTTGCTTTCTCCAGCTGGGTGGTAACTCTGGGGTCCATCTCTTCATCTTAGGATATGTAGACCTCGCTGATCTGCAATGCCTGGGTCCACGCCAGGTATAGGAGTGCATGACTGCCTGAGAATCTGAAAGTTAGGTAGCTGTGCTTGAGACTTCAGGCCCCTAACCTTCATAGAATTCGTTACACAAAGGAAGACAGATGGGCTTACCATACAGGTGGCTCTATTTGCCCCTTAACAATATTTGAAATAAATGCCTCCAAACAGGGAGCCCTTATGAACAGGGATTCTATCTTATTCATTTTTCATGTTTGGGGTCTGAAACACACTCATTTCTGTACAATGAGTGAACAAATATGTGTTATTCGTAGGACATATTTTTCTCCAAGGAGCTAATGTGTAGTAGCAGCAACGCCTGATCCACCAGGTGAGTCAAAAGAAAACAAATTGCTTTACAGGTGAATGAATCCTTTTAGAAAACAAATGAAGGACTGAGAGCAACCTAAGAGGCCTTCTCCTTACTCTTGGCTGTTTGGCAGAGAAACTCATGCACCCTTCATAGAGGTGCAGTAGTTCTGGAAGTCTAGTTTTTTCAAGTTAGAGAAGCATAGGCATCTGATTAAAAAGTGGCTTTGCCTAGATGATGACAGAATATAAGAAAAACGAGATCATTTACTCACATTTTTGGATGGGTATAGATAAAGGTCAAAGAGAATATATTTTTTAAAATGATGAAATGGATTCAATTAAATATGATCAAATGATCATTAAAGAATATTATTTCATCTGTTTAAAATATTTCTTTAATATTTCAAAAACACCTTGCCTATTTGTTTTCTTTTAAAATCTTGGAAAACACACAAAAAACTTAATACCACTTTTCTACTTGGGGATGGGGAGAAGGGGAAAGTAGCCAGCTTTTTAGGTGTTCATTAAGTAGAATTAAAAAGTGTGACTTTTAGACTAAGCAGTGAAGACAAGCCACATAAACCATAATTCATTTCTCTTTATTCACATAATTTTCCTGTTCTCACCTTTGTCTTCTCCCAATTTCATTACCCTCAGTTTCTTCCCTGATGCTGGCGTTTGGTCTGCCAATACCTCAAAATCAGTATGGCCTGGAAGACTTTGGCTGTTTACTCTCAAGATCTCTCTCTTCCAGCTCTATGTTACTGCATCTGTTCATTCTTTTTGGGTTTACAAAGATTTCTTGGGTTTAAAAAGCAGCCCCCCACCCCAACCCAAATATGGCTGTTCCTCACTTGTAGCATGATGAATAAAGATGTGACCACTGGTGTCAGGTAGTCAGAGTTCAAATCTCAGCTCCACCACCCACTCTAACTTTAGGCAAGTTACTTAACCCACTGAGGGCTCAGGTAGCCCATCAGAAAAATGAGAGCAAGAATAGTACACTTACCATAAGATTGCTGTGTGTATTGAAGGAACACTATATCAAGTGCTCAGCATAGCACTGGATACATAGAAAGTGCTTAATAGATTTTAGCTATTATAATTATCTCCAAATGAGAGCCACAGTTAAACTTCCCAGAAATGTGTAGATAAGAGCATCCTTCCAACCTAACAGTGGGATATAAGAGGGTTAAGAAACTGCCTTGTTTGGCTGAAACTGCTCTTCCCCACAAGCTGCTTAAGAAAGCAGTCCTAAGGAGGAGACTCCAGCTCCCCTGTGTCTCCACCCCACCCCATGGAAAGAGCAGTCACTTGGGGGCTCTGTGCCCCAGGAACCCTCTTCTGGCATC
Organism: Tolypeutes matacus; assembly: GCA_026826555.1. Taxonomy (NCBI): domain Eukaryota; kingdom Metazoa; phylum Chordata; class Mammalia; order Cingulata; family Chlamyphoridae; genus Tolypeutes; species Tolypeutes matacus. The sequence continues at coordinate 8,419,752 of JAKSZT010054396.1, forward strand.
TGCCAGGGTGAATGGCTTCATGTAACAAGCTTGTTCACCTCTGTCACCAGCTCCCAGACCACCTTTGTCACCTAGATCTCCTCTCTGGACGGTCCACCGCTCTCTTAGTGAGATTACTCCCCAACCCTCTCTGACAGCTCCCAAACCTTTCCACTCCGACTTCTGAAATTAGCAACCTCTCATTCCAGCCACAGGGCTTAGAATTGCAAGTTCTTAACTCTTCTGTGTCTCAGTTTATTATGTAAAATGGGGCTATTACAACTATCAACAGTTTAGAATTATTGAGAGGACTAAAGTTATTGCAAGAAAAGCACTTAGAAGGCTGCTAGACACACAGTACGCGGTTAATAACAGCTAACTATTACTATGAGTCCCCACTACTGCCGCTACAGCAAGCTTCCCTATAGCACCAACCTCTTCTGTGAATGTTCCCTTCCTCGTAGCCCACGAACTGGACCTGACTGGCTCCTGCGGACCCCATCTCACATGAGTACCTCAAGGCCCAGAAGCAGGGTATATAATCTTTCCTTGCCTCTCTCTCCTCCCCACTCTTCTCTAGCTGCTATTTCTAAAGCACTGTCCTCCTTCTTAAAAAATCTCCTGCTCCTCTGCAGTTCATGTTCTTCTAACCATTTCCTCTACTTCTAGACTTACCCCTGTACACTCTATTCCCCCCAGAGAAACCTGAGTGATCTTTTAAAAACTTAATTCTGATCCTATGACTACCCTGCTTAAAGCATTTTTGTGTTGTCCTGCACATACACTAGGAACAAAATCCAAAACCTGTCTACATATCTGACTTTATACTGTACCACTCAACTCCACTGGCAACATTGCTAAACTGGACGTCTATTGTTACCAAAACACATGCTATTCACTCTCACCCCAGGGCCTTTGCACTTGCTGTGTCCTCTCCTGCAACACCTGGATCCTTGATCCTTCACATCATTGAGCTCTGGGTTCAAAAGTTATCTCCTTAGAAAAGTTGTCCAAGAGTTCTCACCATAAAGCAGCCCCACATTCAATATCACATTATTCCATTTTAGTTTGCTTTTTAACTCACTGTTTTTCTGTCTTTACTCTCTAGGCTATAAGATCAGGGATCTTGTTTTTATTGTTCATTGCAGAATTCCCAGAGCCTGGAATAGTTCCTGGCACACAATAACCATCAATAAACATTTGATGAATAAACAAACACAGAAGAGTAGGGACCAAATACCATAATGTTCTGGTATTGGGCAGACCTGAGATGGACTCTGAGTTCTGCCACTGATTGGCAGTGTGACCACTGGCAAGTTATGCAACCTCTCTGAGACTTAAATTCCTCAAACTAAAATATGAAGGCAAGTCACACCAAGCATTTACTGAATAGCTGTTACAGTTAGTATCCAGAGGACAACATGAACCTTAAACTTTAGTACGATTAAAATCATTTAAGAGATTGGATCTGTTTCTCTTTTCAGAGAGTGAGGTAGTACAGACCCGAGCCAGAAAGATGTCTCTATCACCCCCATGCAGGTAGAGATGTCCAGTTTTGGACAAATGTCTCCTTTTGTCCTAGAAAGAGAGCAAATCAGCACATCACCTTCCTGAGAATAACCGAGCCCATATTTAAGTTTTTAAAGCCAACAGATAAAGGATCCCAAGGTATCATAATTTCTTGTATAAATTAGCAAGAGGAACTGAATTTTCCATAACCTAACAGTACATAGAGAATAGAAAAAAATATACAACACTTTTCACTGCAGGGAATAAGGGAAACTTTCAACTTTGTCCTCCTAAGGAAGAGTCTGTTTTATGCAATCAAGCAATGCAGGAATGTTCTCCAGAGAATCCTGACCTTCTGAGAGCTCTTGCATCCACTTCTTTCCTTTGTCTGAGCTCTCTGGATAATTAAAATATGGAGGAGGGTGTCTGGGCTGTTCTCCTCCTTGACATCCATGGCCAACAGATGAAGCATACATATGACTGTTTAGCACTTCTCTCCCTCTGGGGATTCCCTAGAAGTTTTCCAAGCTCCAAGAGGGTTTAAAAAACAAAAACAAAACAAAACAAAACAAAAAAACAGAAGTATCATCAAGCCTTCAAGGCAATTCCTAGCTTTTAGCCTTGTCAATAATGGTAACCAATGCCACAGAGGGACATTTGGGACTGTCTTCCATGAGCCAGCAGAGAAGCACTGACAAGTTTTCTCTCTTTTTTAAAAGGAGGTCTTGGCTGAAAAGTAGGGAAAATCAAGTGCAGTTCAATACACCTCTATAGAATTCTTCTAGGATGTATCCCTTAATCATTTTACAACTGAGAATGTCCCCTGGGATGAAATTATTGTAGTTGAAGAATAACATACCAAAAGAAACCCAAATATACTAGAATTTCAAATTAGGGAGATTTACAGTTGGGAGGGTAAAATGAACATAGGGAGAATGGGAGAGAAAGGACTGAGGGCAAAAATGAAGGTAAGATGGGACTTGTCCATCAACATCATTTTGTTGGTTGTCCATCGCAAGCCTGAAGAATTGGAGAGGAGTTGGTTGCTACTCTGCTGGGATTCAGGGCTCAACTGCCATATGAACAATCCAAAGATTCAAGTCTCTGAGAAATGTACTTAACAGGTATATAGAAAATTATAGGTTCAAATAAAAGGAGTAGAAGAATCATGATTAGGGAAATTATAAATGAATTAAACTGATCTATGAGGGAAATAGATTATCATGTATTTCCAAATAGGGCTCGTTGAAGGGGTGTTGATTTCATGAGGCTGTGTGCCTTGCCTCTGGTGTCTGGATGTCCCTAGAGCCCTCAGGAGCACTCTTGTTTGAGGCTTGGTTTACTGTGGCAGTTAGTGAAATCTGTATGAGACAGCATAAGCGTAATCTCAGGCATGGCCTCCTGACTCACTTTGAAATCTCTTAGCCATAAAAACTTTTTTTAATTTAATGTTTCTCCCTTTTGAGCAAGGCCTTTTTCCACATACGTTACTGGTTAGTGCTTGGTAATAATCCCTCGGTGCCAGGGAGGTTCATCCCTGGGAATCATGTCCTGTGTTGTGAGGAAAGTGGTGTGTTTATTTGCTGAGTTTGGCTTAGAGAGAGGCCACATTTGAGTAACAAGGATGTTTTCAGGAGGTAACTCTTAGGCATTAATTATAATTAGGCTAAGTTTAATTTTTTTAGGAATAAGGTTCATATGTATAAGCAATATGATTGGGGATTTGGCATATAGGTCAGTTTCATTTCTTAGGCATTGCTTGTATCTACAACTGCATGCAAAATAATTCCTTCCATCTGCCCTGTAACATCTAAGTCCCCTCTCGGCCTGAAGGAGCCAGAGTGGCCATCATCCCAAATTCCTCAAGACTGAGGAATAAACAATCATGGGGGGGGGGAGGGAGGGGAGTGTAACTATGGACCAAAGTAGATTTATTGTTATTATCTTGTGTTAACAGAAGAACTCGTAATATTGATATAAAGGTAGTGGTTGCCAGGGGTTCAGAAGAGAGGGGAAGGGATGAATGGTTAGAACACAGGACATATTTGGAGCTGTGAGATTCTTCTGTAGGACACTGCAATAATGGACACATGACATTATGCATTTGTCAAGACCTATGGAGCTGTACATGACAAAGTGTAAACCATAACGTAAACTATAGACTTTGGTTAGTAGTAATGCTTCAATATTGGCTCATCAATTATAATGGTGTAATTTCTCTGTAAATGTAAATCTAAAACTTCTCTAAAAATAAAATTTAATATTACCAAAAAAGAGAATGAAGGTTGAGGCTAGGAGACAGAAGTGGGGTGGGTGAAAGAAGGGGCATGAAAGAAGAAAACACACAGACATACAATGAAAAAAGAGAGAAGAGCTGAGAGCGAGAGAAAGGAGGAGAGAGTGGGAGTGGCAGAGATGGAGTAAGAAAGAGAGCAACAGGAAAGAGAGGAGGTTCAGAGTATACTGAAGTGAGCCCATTACTCACGTTCAAATGCTTCTATCTTACATTGCTACCCAGCCAATGATCACTAGAATAAACTATTATTTGACATTTTTATAGCATTCCCTAAATGAATGACTATGCACAGTTCTTTTGATGATCTTATCATATATTAGCTTAGCCTGGGTTAGCGAAAACAGTCATACTGTCCTCTGTTGTAAGGGACATGGCCAAATCTTAGGCACAGCTGTCCAGGAGAACTTTCTGATGATAGAAAAGTTGTCTCTCTGTATGTCCAATATGGTAGCCACTAACCACAGTGGCTAATGAACACTTGAAATGTGGCTACTTCAACTAAGGAACTGAATTTTTAAATTTAATTTTAATGAATTTATCAGGGTACACCAAAGTGGTTGAAAGTGAGATATATTAGGACACAAATAAAATTTTAATAATTTTAATAACTTTGTAATTATTTTAAGGTCTATTAGAAAACTATAACTTGTATGTCAGTCTGATGGTTTTACAGCTATTGCATTGCTTAGAATAAGTAAACATGAAACAAGCACATTTACTGAGTGACAAATATCATATAAATAATAGTACATGTGTTACACGGACGGGGCATACATTGCGCAGGTGATTTGCAAATGACTAGTTTGGGAAATACTAGACTAGACACTGTTTTCAAACACAATAAACTAAAGGTTGGCCAATGATTTTAATTTGTTATTATAGAGTCAAAGGGTAAGGCAAAAAAGTTGCTCTCAGTTGTTGTCACAGAAGATGAAACAGAAAAGAAAGGAAGTATGAGTCTGCAAAAATCTTTCAAGAAAACAAGGATTCAAGGGAATTCAAGCAAGTCCCTGGAATTGTTGTAGATGTGATTGAGCCACTCACCGCTAACACTTCAGTTCTTACATTTACCTGTTGGGTGACTTAGGGCAAAATGGCAATGATGATATCCCAGAGGTGTCACGTAGAGTAATTAAGGTATGTGCATGTAAGCTGCAAACTGTATAGGACTGAATACAAATGTTACTCTATTTTCTTCCCTTTTCATTTTCTTTACCTTCCTTTTCTCTCCCAGGACACCACCTAGATCCCATTTCAGTGGACTACAAATATTTTATTAAGGAATACTAACCAATTGCTAAGCTTTTGGCCATCTTGTTTTCTGTGGTATGTTGACCAGAACGTTTCTACTCGGTCCAAAAACTCTTCAGAGGTCCAGGATAAGTGCTCCATTAACTGGGTCTCTGACTATAGGTTTGATTTGGGTTATTAATGTAGAGTGTGTGTCATCTTGCAAGGAGAGCGACTCCCTGGTCATTCCATCTGCTGTTCCTTTGAAAAAGAGGCCAGGATTTTGCCAGAGTGTGCCCTGAAAAATAGCCAAGACACAAATTAACACCCACTTTCTGGCAATGGGAACTGTTCCTGAGAAAGCCACTTCCGCAAAACCCGAGGCAAACTGGGATAATCCCGGAGCCAAGACACAATTTATTACTTCACAAAGAACATGGAATTCTGGTCCAGCAGCATAACAGCTGCTGGTTTTTTTTCCATTCCCACACAAGCTGCATTTCAAAAGCCTGATGCTCTCAATTTACAAGCCCAATCTTTGTGAGGAATGCTTTATTTATTTATTTATTTTTTTTTTTTTTTAAAGATTTTATTTATTTACTTTATCCATTTTAAACCCCCCCTTCCCCATTTGCTGTTTTTCAAGATTTGTAGCATGTCAGACCTGAAGACAATGTAAGACACCAGGTGCCCTTCAATCCCCTCCTGTAAGAGATGGGGACCTGGAGGCCCAGGTAGAGTAAGTGTGTAACTTGCTGATGATCACACGGCTACAGATGAGGATGTGGCCCACCCTGAAACCAAGGCATTCAGACCCCAGGGCCACTTCTCTTTCCAGTGTCACAAAATTGTTCTGTCAAACTCAAATCAAAATCCCATTTTAAAAGAAATGTTTTTTCCATTTCAAACTAGGATAATCCAAAGGGAGATTCAGGCATTGTTTGGGAAAGGGAGCTAGACAGTATCAAAGGTAATTTCTAACCCCAGGTGACCATTTTTTCAAAGAAAAGAGTTGGTACCTAACATGGGAACCAAGTTACAGTCCAGGTTAGGTGACACAGGAGAATTCATTATTGGTGAGAATGTAAGTTGGTAAAAACATCCTGAAAAGAAAATGGGGCAATATGTATTACATGCTTTAAAAATGTCCAATCCTTTTGACCCAGGATTTCTAGGAATGTTTCCTGAGGAATTAACTGGCCAAGTGAGTACAGATGTATGTACAAGATGTTCTCTTGCAGGGTAGCAGTAGGTAGTAGCAAAAAACTGGAAACAACTTAAACATGTAACAGCAGAGGTTTGGCTAAACAAATTTGGGTGTACATATCCACAGAATATCATGTACTCAATAGAAACGATGTCATCTATTTATACCCACTAACAGAGAGAAAGGTACATGACATTGTTTAATAACAATTGTTTAATAAGCACATTATAAAACAGCATATATAGTATAATCCTGTTTTTGTTAAACTAAAGTATTTTGATCTACTTAATGGCAGGCAATAAAAACTATCAGAGATTATCACTGGATAATAGAACCATAGGAGATTTTACATTTTTCTTCTTTTGTTTATTTACATTTCCTATTTTTGGCAACGAATATATATTGATTATGTCCTACAAAGAATTTGGAAAGGCCTTAAACATGAAACAGGTTTATTACTTATGACTCAAGGTGGGTATCAACAAAAGAGTAACTTTAATGCCTCTTCTGGCAGGCTCCACGCTGTCAGTCAGATGGTGATCCTTATCACACCGCAGTGTCTGTCAGGCCCTCCTCATTACTCCTGCAGGTGGTCAGGATGGAATTGGCTCATTCCATCACAGATGCCATTTACAGCCTCCTGCCCAGGGCAGAAAGATAACCTCAGTGATACCACCCTCTTCTACGCTGAGAGAGGGTGACGTAGGAAAAGGGGCCTTGATCTGACATCAGATGGCCCAAGTTCAAGGACTGGGTCTGCCATTGATTTGCTGCCTGATTTTTTTTTTTTTTTTAAAAGATTTTATTTATTTATTCATTTATCCCCCCCTTGCTGCTTATGCTCTCTGGGTCAGCCAACCACGCCATGCGGGCGGGCCTGCCTTCACCAGGAGGCCCCGGGAACCGAACCCGGGGCCTCCCACATGGTAAACGGGAGCCCTACTGATTGAGCCACAGCCGCTTCCCTGCTGCCTGATTTTAAGTGCGTCTGTTCACCTCTCTGGGCCCGAGTTTCTTCTTTTGTAAAACTATCATTTACATGCAACAAAATGCGCAAGTTTTAAGCATACATTCATTGAGTTTTGGCAAATATTTACACTAACATGTTTATCATCCTAATAAAAATATAGAATATTTCCATTACTCCAGAAAGTGCTTTCATGCCTCTTTCCAGACTTTTGCTTCAAATTGAGGAACCCCCTTTCTGACTGCTATCACTTCATATAAATTGATTCCTACAGAGGGTAATCTTTTGTGTCTGACTCCTCTTGCTCAACGTAATATTTTTGAGATTCATTTACATTGTGTGTATCAGTAATTTGTTCCTTTTTGTTGCTGCGTATATTCATTGTGTGCATATACCATGATTTATCATTCACCTATTGAGGGATGTTTGGATTGTTTCCAGTTTTTGTCTATTATGAGTAGAGCTGCTATTACATTCATGTTCAAGTCCATGTGTGTTTGTGTATGTATTTGTGTGTGCCCTTATGTTTTAATTTCTCTTCAGTAAAGAGCTAGGGATTGCTGGATCATAGGATAGATATATATTTAACTTTATAAAAACCTGCCAGTTCTCCAAAGTGGTTGTGCCCATTTTCTGTGCTCGTCAACAGTGCATGAGTGTTCCAATCTTTTGTTCCACATCCTCACCAAGACTCGGGATTGCCAGTGAAGTAGTAGTACATGGAAGTTTTAATTTGCATATTCCTGATGATTAAAGAGGTTGAGCATCTTCATGTAATTACTGACTATTCATAGAGCATATTTTTCTAAGTGCCAATCCTTTTGCCCTTTTTTTTTTTGCGGGGGGGGGGGGGCGGGCGGGGATGTTAGTCTTCTTCTTATTGAGATTAGGAGTTCTCTATATATTCTGGATTGTGTAAAATGGTTTTATCTTTCCTACCTACCTCAAATGTTCATGGTGAGGAGCAGACTGAATAATATGCTGTGACAATCTATGAAAAGTTTCTTGTCATGATAGAAATCACAATCTTGCTACCTGTAAGTAACAGTAAAACAGGGACTAAAATGCAATGCAAGGACAGCACATCCCGTCTATATGAAGATGACAGGGGAGCTCTTAGTTCTGTCTGATCATCAAGGAAAGTCTCTAGCAGTGATGGAGGGATGCATGGATTGTCACGTGATTCTCTTGATTCTCTGTTTTCTTCAACACTATGCCTCCATCAGCTAGTGTCATGATTATTATTCTTGAGTTTTGCTTAAATTTTGGATCATTTTCTTTGTTCTCCTCTCTAATTGCTTCCCTTTTACCTGAAATTCTGAGTTTTGAGCTTCCTGCAACTAAGACTGATTTTCTTGTGTGACTCATTGTTTATGCTGATTCTTGTCCTTAGCCAATGCCCAGAACCCAGACTGCCATTTGGCTCTGACTGTTATCCCCAGGGCCAAGGGGTGCTTCTACACAGAGTCATTTATGTGGCTTTGGGCTCTTGGTTCCATCCCAAGTCCAACCTACTTTGCTTATTCCTGCATGTCCAGGTTTGCCCATGATCTACTAGACTAGGTTCCTTAGTCTTCACCCTAAAAATAAGACTGCCAACATGATTTGTGAAGTATTAGGTGGATTCTGTTTCCCAGGCTAAAAGATTGCATTAGCTTTAGCATTTAAGGTCCTGAATAAGTCATCTTGCCCTATTTAGTTTTAAAAATTATTATTATTTTTTAATTTCAGCACTTTATATTTCCCTACACAACAACATGTTGTTGGGACCTAATGATCTCACATGACAATAGAAAACTAAAATTTGTTCTCATCTCTCAGAGATTTAAGAATTATGTACAAAAAAGTTACAGAAATTTAAAAGATGAATAAATTTGAAGGTATAAATGCAAACCATTTTACAACTCAAGGAAGGTAACAAATTACAGTGTTATGGTGGGAAAACATCAGGTAAGAAAGGAAACTGGGTCTTAAGGCTCGGATTTTTCCAACCTTCTCAGATCAGCAAGACAGAAATGACAACTGGTTCAGGAGCTCTTGCCAGCCTCTAGGGACATCCAGGAATAGTTTGCTCTTAGGTTAATACCCTACACAGATCAAGAAATTGATGGTTAATCAGGCTCTCACCAAGCCAATGGATTTCTCTTCCACATCTCACCTCCATCACGAAGTGACCAAGCCATGGGAAGTAGGGGTTTAAATCGAAGATATGAACAGGGTAGTAAACATATACTAAGGCTACAGTTAACTTGAATACAAGGTCAAAATCAGCAACAAGTTCTACAATCCAGTTCTTATATCAGATACAGGCTTCAAAGACAAATTTCTTTTCAAAGGCTTATTCTAGTTTCCTGAGGCTAGAATGAGTTGTATAGATACGCCAGGGTATATCTATACTTCTGAATTACCTCATACAGCAAATGCTCCACATCTGCTAGCAGTCTGCTTAGAAGCATCTGCGGTGCATGATGGAGGAGCCCAACTCAACATGCTGATCCACATCTGCTGAAACGTAGAGAGAGAGGCCAGTGGAGCCCTGATCCAGACGGAGTACTGTCATTCAGGGGGAGCCCTGGTCTTAATTTTCATCATGCTGGATCCCAGGATCATGGTCTCCTTCTGTATCCTGCTGACAATGCCCAGGGCCAGGTTCTACCTGACAGCACTAAGTTGGCATATGGGTCCTTCTGGATGTCCATGTCACACTTGAGGAAGTTGAAGGTGGTCTCGTGAATACCACCAATTCCACACCTAGGAAGGAAGGCTGGAAGGGGGTCTCTGAACACCAGAACCACCCATTGCTGATGGTGAGCACTGACTGTCAGAGAGCTCGCAGCTATTCTCCAGGGAGGGGGACAACATGACACGGCACTGGCCATCTCTTGCCCAAAGTCCAGGGTGATGGAGTCCAGCTTCTCCTTGATGTTGTACATAATTTCCTGCTCGGCCGTGGTGGTGAAGCTGTGGCTTCTTTCTGTCAGGATTTTCATGAGCTTGACAGTCAAGGCCCAGCCAGCCAGGTCCAGATGGGATGGGGTGGGCCGGACACAGCCCTTGCAGATAGGCACAGGGTGTGAGACAGTGTCCTTCAGAGTCCACAACAACACCAATGGTGTGACCAGAGGCATACAAGGAGAACACAGCCTGGATGGCCAGGTACATGGCTGGGGTGCTGAAGGTCTCAAACAGGACCTGTTGGCCTTAGGGTTCAGGGGTGCTGTGGTCAAGAGGATGGGGTGCAGCTTGTTGTAGAATATATGGTGCCAGATCTTTTCCATGTCATCCCAGTTAGTGACAATGACATGCTCCACAGGGTGCTTGATGGTGAGGCTGCCCCTCCTGCTCTGAGCCTTATCACCTATGTAGCTGCCCTTTTGGTCAGAGCCCACCATGATGAGGGTGGTCTCAGAAGCACCCTATGATGGAGGGGAACGCTCCTCAGTGAGGCCAGCTTTGCTCATGCTGGAGCCATTGCAGGTTATGAGCATGGTGATTTTTCTCTTCCACTGAGATTGGAGGGTGGTGGCCAAGGTGTGGATGAAGCATTTATGGTTTTGCATTTTTCCCACAACCCTCCAGCTCTTTCCCCTTCTAGTCGGCACTTCAGTTCTTAATTGTTACACAGCAAGCCTTGAGAAATAACTATTTCTGAGCTGATAAGTATGCTTAGACTTGTCACCAGGAAACTCTAGAATAATCTGATCTGTGAACTGCTTGACCACCCTCATATCAATAGAAAGATGTAACTTCAACCTTAATGACAAAACATTGTAGATGCTTGTTTTCTGTAGTTACTGTGAAAGTGTAACTTCTGCCCTGCTGGGAAACACTGTGACTGTCCATTCCTTCATTATCTGTCCTAAGCACTGCACTTTTTAATTATTCTTACCCTCATGTGCCCTCCCCATCCACACGAAGACATGTAGTATAAAAGACCCCTCTTGCTCTGTAGCAAGTGCGGCGTGAGCCTCAGAAATGCCATGATCACTGCTCGCCACCACGGATGAGGATTTAGGCCATGACCAGGCTTGGATCTACCACTGTGTGAGGAGCTTCCTCGTGTAAGACCCCTATTAATCACTCTTTGCTCACCGAGCTGGACTTGTCCAAGTCTTTCTTTGGTCTGACGTATCCCTCTTCATTTGGCGGGAAGCCGTCATTCTACACTGCTCCCTGCTACACTGAAAGAACAGCAGAGAGGAAAGAGGAGCAGCCAAGTGACAGAGTGGGGCCGGTAGCAACAAGATCCACTCTATTTAGTTTTTGTTGTTTTTTTAAAAAAAATTGTTTATTTTTTAATCATTTAAGCCACTACAATTTGATGATGATCTTTGAATATTTTGTGCCTGTTTGAGAAAGGACTTTTGGAGGAATTCTTTTGTAATAGGAAGAAACAAAAAGCATCCCCCTAAGACTGGCTCATGCCATTTTTAATGATAGAGACTGTGTTTAGAAGAAGGGGCCCTGTCTAGGAATCTGACCCAGAAAAGTGTAAATGTATCCTACAATTAACTGGACAAGAAATGGTCAGTCGACTAAACTCGCTGCTATTGCAGGGAAGATGGACGTGTGGATAGGACGGCATTGCATGGGGCATCTGAATGATGGACACCAACCTCCTGCACATTCTCAAGGGCTAATATACTGTGTATTCAGTATGGTAATAATCATATTGATTATTTGATTATTTGCTGAGTCACTACTACAGGCAAGCTGTCATGGATGAACTGGTAGATGATATTTGTACTCTGAATCATGAAAAAGACCATAGGAGAGAGACAGTAACTCCAGTCTCAACATTGAAGAGATAAGTCTGTTGCTTCACATTTTGCCCTTGTCACTGCATATGAAGGCATCAAAATATGACCTATGGATTCAGAAAAAAGAGACCTTTCTTTAAAAAAAAAAAAAAAGATATTTGTAAGAAAAGCTTATAGGATCTTGATTAGATAAAGAAACAAGTTCTGTGAAACAAGAACAAGTAAATGAGGCCTATCATGCAGATTGATAGGTCTACATTGATAGAGATAATTTGAAGAACAAATTGGATAAAATGAATAAAGACAACTCAGAACCTTTGAAAGTAATGAATGAACAGTTACAATCTGAAGAAACAGAACTCCTCCAGCTAAGGACATTAGTGGAAACCCAGCAGGTGATGAGGAATTTAAACCCCCCTTCATCTAACTGGGAGGTGGAAAAGTTGAGCTGTGACTTGAAAATCCATGGTTTGGAACACAAGCTGGAACTGATGAGGAAAGAATGTAATGATCTCAAAAGAGAGCTACAAAAATCCAAACAAATGGATTTGTCTCAGGAAGACAATCTGAAGAGCAGAGATCTCCAAAGACTAACATTTCAAGTTATAAAATATCACAGGCATACTGGGAACTGAAGAGAAATGTCTAATTTACATCTGGTAACTCAAGTACAAGCTGAACTACTAAGAAAACTGAAAACCCCAAATGCAGTCAGGCAAGCCTGTGTCCCAGTTAAGATGTGCTGAAGACCTTGGAAAAGATAACACAAAAGTACACTTGAATATACAAAAGATACACTCCTCTATCAGTAAATGACAAAGCTCTTTGTCATACCACATCTTCCCCTTTACCAGGAGACCTAAAGATTTTATCTGAGAAACCAATTCTCCAGTCATGGACAACTAATGAGAGATCCATTCCTAATGATAGTGCAAACTTTCAGGAACACAACTCTGGAAGTTAATTCTTGGGTATGCCCAAGCCCTTCTAAATCAAGTGAGACAGCATTTGGGGAAACAAAAAGTAAAATTTTGCCTTGACCCAACTCGCCTCCACTGCATTACCTGGATCAACACAATCAAAATTGCCTTTATAAGAATCAATTCCAAAGAGATCTATGACTTGGTCACGAGGATGCTGTATCTCTCTAGTGGTTCCACCAAGAAATTATTTATCAAACTGAGAGTGGATTTTGATTAAAATTTTGCAGTTCTTCAGTATATACATTTGCATATACTGTATCATAATATGCAGTTGATTTCTCAGTATGAAGGAATAGTGCCTTCCAGCTACAGCTTATCCAGATTCTGGCTAAGAATCAAATATATTCTAGTAATTACCACAATATTTAAGGTGTTTCAAAAAGACAATTCTATGTTTGATAATTGTAAATTTTTGCTTCTCATATAAGAATGGAATTGAAAGTTTAGACATGGTTTACAGAGCATGTGAAATGCCTAAATATTTCCATTCATAAAGATAAAAAGGAGGCCATTATGCATTAAAACCACATAAGTTGCTTCAAATTGCTGAAAGAGTAAATGGCACTGTGAATAGGTTATATTTCTGTTGACTTTATGATGCTTAAAGATATGAAAAATAACTACACAGGAATAATCTAGGCCATCCCAACTTTATATGCTATTGTTTCAAAGTTTCAGATTTAAATTCACTTTTTAATCACAATATTGTTAATAAAATTTTAGAATAGCAAAAAAAAAAAAAAAAAAGAAATGGGTAGTCAACAATACCCCAGATGTCAGTTTATTAACTGAGCCACAGAAGCAATGATAGAGTAATTGACTTTTGCACAGTGAGGCATAATTTCTGAAGAAACACCTCAAATGGAACTTGCTCATTTCTTGCAAAACTCCAGCCCTAGGGTGAATCTGCCTGAGAAATGGGCCTGCACAGAATGTGAATGGGCAGGAGGCCAAGGGTAACCCACCATCAGGGAAATGTAAATCAAACCACCATGAGATACCACTCCATATCCACTGGGATGGCTATAATCAGAAAGACAGAAAATAACAAGTGTTGGCGAGGATGAGCCCTGATACATTGCTGGGGGGGAATGTAAAATTGTTCAGATGCTTTGGAAAACAATCCAGCAGTTCCTTAAACAGTTAAACAAAAAGTTACCATATGACCCAACAATCCCACTCCTAGGTACATGCCCAAGAGAAACTCGTACACAACTGTTCATAGAAGCATTACTCAAAATAGGCAAAAAGTGGAAACAACACAAATGTCCACCAACTGATGAATGGATAAATAAAATGTGGTATAGCCATACAATAGGATATTATTTGGCAATAAAAGGAAATGAAGCACTGATACATGCAACAACAAGGATTATCTTTGAAAATATTATGCTAAGTGAAAGAAGTCAGTAAGAAAATACTATATATGATATGATTCCATTTATATGAAGTATCCAGAACAGGCAAATCCATAGACTCAGAAAATAGATTAGGGCGTAGTTGGGGAGAAGTAGAGAGTGACTCCTAATGGATACAGGGTTTCTGTTCCGAGGCAATGGAAATGTTCTAAAACTGATAGTGGTGAGGGTTGTACAACTTTGTGACTATGCTAAAAAAAAGAAACAAACAAACAAACAAAAAACAACTAACATTGACTTGTACACTTTATTTTTTTTGTTGTTCTTTATTTTCATTTTTTCCCATTTTTTATCTTTGACTTGTATACTTTAAACATGTGATTTGCATGGAATGTGAATTGTATTTCAATAAAGCTTTTATTTATTTTTTAATGATCAACCTAGGTGGACTACAGAAGAAAGAGTAGCAGGAACAAGACTCAACCACAAAGGGAGGTCCAGACAGTCCCAGTACTTTCCACTTTCCAGACAAGGAAGGTTCAAGGTAACATGAGAACCATTCTTGTATTTTAGTTGTCCTTGGGTAGTATGTGTGTGTGTGGAGGGCATATGTATTATGAAGCTAACTCTTAGGAAACTATAAATCTATGCAATATGGTAGCCACTTGCCATATGTGGCTATTTTACATTTAAATGATTTAAAGTTAAATAAAATTTAAAATACATACAGCTCCTTGAATGTAATAGCCATATTTCAAGTGCTCAGATAGCCACACGTGCCTCATGGTTACATTCAGTACAGATACAGGACATTTCCATGATCACAGAAAGTTCTTATCCGATGGTGCTACTCTTGATGGTTCAAGTGCTTCTGTGGGCTCAACCCTTTGCTATCAACCTTTTTGCTGTCTTTAAAGCCTCACTTTGAAGGAACCCTTTCAAGGATTGTTGCACTTAGGAATCTGTGTCCAGACCAGGCAAAAAAAGCAGGTCTCATGCAGAATGGAGCTGCAGCAAAGACTATTCCTATATGGGTGGGTCGCTTGGCACATAGAGGTTGTCATGTCTTGCTGGGGTAGTGGATGCTTTTTCTGTCTTTGGAAAAAAAAAAAAAAAAACAAAGAAAGGAATAAAGAAAGAAGGAAACGAATTCCAGTGTTGTTTTTATAATACTGATGAAATAATAAACACTTGTTTAATGTTCTGAGCTCTGAGATTAAGCCCCTAAGGGAAGAGGAGGGAAGATAAATCAATATTTACCAGTAGTCCTTATCCTACGTTAAATATTAGCTTAAACTTAAAAATCCACTCTCTTTATTGCTGCCTCTCCTTAAGCCCATATTTCATTGCCCTTCTGCTCTTGTAGAGCAATACTCAGTTCAGAAGCAGTGGGAAATATTTGGACTATGTCCATTATATATGTTATACTTTAATAGTTATTGTAAACATAGGGGTCACAGGAAAACATTGCCTGGCTGAAGTGGTTCAACCTTTGTAATACAGCAACATAAATCTCAGTGGGAGTCAACCAGTACTACTAATAAAACCATAGGGTGAGCAAAATTAAGGGTGATTTGCTAGACTTTTTGACAAAGCCTTGTAAGCTGAACTAGGGGTCTTGTATTTCACAGGTTTTCATTAACCCTCAAAACTAGAGACATTAGCAGTTTGCTGCTAATCCTATATAGATACAGTCAGAACCTCCATGCTAAGCGATGAACGCACCGGGTGTAGAATTGGTCATTTGTTCAGCTTGCAAAGCCACAGCCCTGATTCCTTAGCTCCTGGGAAAACAACAAAGCTCAGTCTCCAGAGAAGCTGGAGAGGAATGGTCTCAATAAGGAATGAGGAGCCAAAAAAATGGGTCATTCTAGAACATTGGCTACAGCAGATTTCACTTTGCATATGAAAATAATATTCACATGCATTGCCCTTTCTGGGGTCTCCAAGTAGTAATACTTTATAAACACTAATTAAGTGCAACTCCCCACACCTTCTCCATGGGGTATGTGTATTAAATACTAAGCTTTTCTTATCAATGGTAAAACCAAGCCCTGAGAGGTGAAATGACTTGCTTTAAATCACAACGTGCCAGAAAGAGCCCAGGTGAGCTGGCATTGGAACCTGCTTCTTAAAACCTCATAAGAATTGTATAGAATATTAAAAGAAAAACAATCATTCTACAAAGATTTTTGGAAGTTAAGTGGTTATTTAATCAAAGTCACTTAAATGATTTATGGATGAAAGGATCAAAGAATCTATGTTACAAAATGAAGCAAAAGCCAGAGGTATAGCAGTGCTGGGGTTCGGATTGGATTTTCCCACATTTTAACTCTTTTGTAAAATGCATCCCATAAATGCTTAAATATTTGCAATGAAAGTAAATCATTTTCTTTTTTCTGGGAGGAAGAAAAAGTGACAACAAAATTTGTGTTGTTTAAGTCAGTGAGAACACCCCAGCCTTTGAACAGTCTGCTAATCCTTCTACCTTTATTCCCTACTTTAGCTATAGAAGGGGAGAGAATCTTCTTTTCCTCCTCCAGTTCTTTAAGCCAAAGCTGCAAGAGAGAGGTTGGCGGAGATGTCTCACCCTCTGCCTTGGCTCAGTACCAAATGCCCATTAAGGCCAAGCTGGTAGCTAGTTCCATAATCAGCCCACAATCAGCGTGATTTTCTTCCCCCTTCCTCCTTGCTCTCCCCGCCTCCCACTATTTAGAACCCTTTCCATTTGATTGGCTCTGCTGAAAACACTAGTCATGCTATTTATTTCTATCCCACTCAGACTCATGCTTCCATACAACAAAACAACACCCAATCATACCACTCAGCATAAACACTCAGCAGCTGGTATAGAGCCTAGCATGTAGGAAAACCCATGTTTAAGTACAAATGAAAATAACACTTTATACTTCTTTGATGGTGTGGTGGTTTGGTGTTGTATGTATCCCAGAAAAAGATGTTTGTAAACTTAATCCATTCCTCTGGGTGTGAACCCATTGTAAGTAGGAATTTTTGATGAGGTTACTTTAGTTAAGGTGTGGCTCAGGGTGGGTCTTAATCCTATTACTGGAGTCCTTTATAAGCAGAATGAAATTCAGACAGAAAGAGAGAAGGCCACAGGAAGCAAGAAGCTGAAATTAACGGAATCCATAAGAGAACGGAAAGGCCAGGAGAGTCCAGAAGAGGCCACCACGTGCATTGTCATGACAAGCTAAGGACCGAGGATCACCAGCGGCCAGCCCCAGAATGCCAGTCTTTGAGAAGAAAGCATCACCTTGATGACACCTTAATTTGAACTTTCTCTTAGCCTCAAAACCGTGACTAATAAATTCCCATTGTTTAACCCAACCCATTTCATGGTATCTGCTTGAGCAATCCAGGAAACTAAAATAGATGGCAATCTGAGGTAAATAGTGACTTAAATCATCCATTCAGAGCGCAAAAGGGTCAACTCTGTTTACTCTATTTCTATGCACATGGTTGATCCCCAGGCTACAGGTGGGATGAGGTCCACAGAGAGACCATGGTCCAAAACAGACAACGAGCTGGGTGGCAAAGAACCTGGTTCCTCTTCACATCATCCTCATGCTTGTTCTTAATTCAGGTAGCATTACCCATGTCTCTCCCTGCAAAGGCCTCCCCTGACACTTAATCTAAATGAGCAACACCCAAGCTAGCTCTTTCTAGCCTCTTGTTTTTTTTTTTTTTTTTTTTTTTTTTAACAATCACCAGCTGCCCTAGTAACAGAAATTATGCTTCCAAAATCTCTTGATGTTGATTCCGCACGAAGAGCAAGCGAGGTACCCTACGTGTGCCACTCATGGCAGAAACCCTTTCTCTAACCTCTTCTTACTACTTAACTTTTCTCCAAAGACATTACCATCACCGGCATTCAATATTTGTGTCTTTGTTAATTGCCTTCTCTCTAAAACATAAGCTTCATGAAGGCAGGGACTTTTGCCTTGTTCACTGTTGTGATCCCAATGCCTAGCACAATATCTGTCATTTTAGCAGGTGCTCAATAAATACTTATGGAACCAGTGAATGAATGGATAACTGACATTCAATGAGAAAGCACTGAGTACCTAATCATAATAATATTTACCAATTACTGGGTGCGCACCAAACAGACATGGTACTAAGTGCTTTTGGCAAACTCACTGGGAATTCAACCAACACAACTGTTTTCTATGCAGGGATACACATTCCTAGGGCTTTAGGTACCTCCTCTTCACTCCAGAATGGAAAGCTTATAAACTTCTGCCAATATGGGTATTAGGATAATTCCTACTATATTCATTTCATTTTTAAAAATAGTCATCATTTATGCACTGGAGCCTGCTGGAGAAAAAAATATTTTTTAAAGCCAATTCTAAAACACCACAACAACCAGATTTAAATGTTTTCATTTAATCTAAATAAACCAGTTGTGTAGCATGGTAGATGAATCCTCCAAATAGGTAACAGATGGTAAGCTTCTCTAGGGAAAGTGGTTTCAGACTTAACATTGAACTAGCATCAGCTACTTTTCTTACTGAAGTTAATTTCATATCAATTGATTTCTACTGACTAGAGGACACTGTATGGTGTCTGAGATGGTGAAAACAGCAAATAAAATATACGAGGCCTGGAGTCTGACAGACCCAAGTTTGATTTCTAACTCTGCCACTTATCAGCTGTGTAAAGTTAAACAAGATGCTTTACTTTTTGGAGTCTAAATGTCCTCTCTGCCCAATTGTCATTATGTAGTTGACATGAATTAATTGTTGAGTCTGGAAGTTGATTTCACCCTGCTTATAAGCTAGTGAGTTAATCTGTTACTGTTTCATGGAAAAAGACATGAGACTTCTGCATCACAGACAAAGGAATTTATAACTCTCAACACAGCAAACTGCGTGAGCATCAGCATTTGCATGGATTTTTCTTGCTCCAATTCCCATGGGGACAAAGCAGAGGGGTCTGGATAGATGCCGTTCCTACAATGGGTTTGTGCCACAGCTGAGGAACACTGAGTTGGGGAGTGTGCTGCTTTTATAGCAAGCAGTAAGCAAGTCTGCTCTTTGTCCTGGAGGTAGACCTTACCTAATTTCTCAAGGTTGCTTGCTGAAGGCACAACTCTGAGTGAATGGCCCAGGCAAAAAGCAATCAGGGCCTTCTATTCTTGGCATACTCAACAAGACATGTAGGAGTATGAGAGATTCACAGGGGACTGTTTCCCAACAATAATATGGTTAAATTATGCCCCACAGAGCCCACAATATGGTACCCAAAAATGCCATATGTCTCTTTTCTCCCAACCTTCCTCCCTCCCTCACCCCAACCTCTCTCTTAGAAAGGGAAAGAGCATCCATTTGCTTCCCCCTCCCCCTAAGATGGCTCCCTCATCTGTTTGCTCACTGTTTTTGCTTGTTGTTTGTGCTCGTTGTCTGCTCATTGTTGGTTTTTTTTTTTTGGCTCATTGTCTGCTTGGTTTTTGTTTTTTTTAGAAGGTACCAGGAACCAAACCCAGGACCTCCCATGTGGGAGGCGGGTGCTCTACTGCTTGAGCCACATCTGCTCCCTGCTCATTTGTTTTTGCTTGCTGTCTGCTCGTTGTCTTGCTCATTGTTCTTGCTAGTTGTCTGCTTGTTTTTGCTCGCTGTCTGCTCATTGCTTGTTGTCTGCTCATTGTTTGTCTTCTTTAGGAGGCATAAGGAACTGAATCTGGGGCCTCCCATGTGGGAGGCGGGCACTCAAATGCTTAAGCCACATCCACTCCCTCCATTTGCTTTTCATGTCATCACTCAAGGAATATTCTAAATTTTTTGAGCTAGAAAGCATTTTTGAAACTGAATGGTTGTGAAATTTTAGGAAGCTATTAAAAATTATACTTTTTAAAAAAATGAATGGAAAATTGCCTTACATATGTGAGGACAAGAAGCAGGTCACAAAACCGTATGTGTACTATCTAAAAATACATTAGCATATGCATAAAAAGATGAAGTAAATAAAATATTATTATCATCTCTGGTGACAGATTACTATTTCCAATTTAATACTTCCCTGTCTTTTACAGATGCTACAAGGAGAATATATTATCTCATTTCTCTACTCAGAAAAAAAGAAATGCTCTAATTGGTCTCTTCACTTTACAGGTGAGGAAACTGAAGCCCAGACAGGTTAAATGGCCTCCCCCAGGTCCCCAGCAGGTCCTTTGCAGACCTGGAACTGGAATACACACCCTCTGATTTCCAGTGCTTTGCCATCTGCTGTCTCCTCTAGGGATTTGCAAGGGCAACAGCGCAGGGCTGCGTATGGAGAGTCTGGCCAAAGTAACCACATCCCTGTGAAACTGGGCAAAGCAGTCCTTAGTGTATTGAATGACTGCTGGCAGCTGGACTTAGGTTCCTCCGCCCATTACTTCAGTGGGTGTGAGTGAGATGAATCCCCTTAGGCCTGAGCTTTTGAGGGTAAGCTACTCTTTGTTAACAGTTGGCAGCTGACTGAGATGTGGCTTAACCCAGAGCAAAGGAAAGTCCTGAGACTCCAGGAGGCAGGGCTGAAGTTGGTTCTGGCACAAACTCCCAAAGGGTTGGCTTCAGCCTGAGCTATCTGAATTGCTTGTCTAGACAATTCCCATTTCACTGGATAATTAAGTGGTTCTCTGGCTTGGTTAGCAATGGTCACATGCTATGCAACATATCTTTCTCTATCATATAGTTATCTCTCCTTCCCTCAGTATTATTTTCAAATGACATTATTGCATCATTGTACTTTTTATTTTTTGTAGATTTTTTTTTTTTAGTAGTAATGACTTTGCTATTCACTATTGCAGGAAAACCCAACACAAGTTATTATAATATCAAATTGAGGAATTGGTCGATTAGCTCAGTTCTGATTCTGGCCATGTTTCTGTGGACAGTATATATGGGCATGACACACGACTCTCTGACACCTGTAACAGATGATTCAAGTTAGTAAGCCAATGCTGAGCCCAAGCTTTTTTCCAGGTATGAAGGGTACAGAGACCAAAGATTTAGTCTCTGCCTTCATGGGGCTTGGAGTCTAGAGGAAGTGGAAGAAGTTCACAGTGGCAATACATGGAGGTAACTGCTATGAATTGCAGGACTTCTTCCCTTCCCTTCTCAGCCCCCATCTCCAACTTTGGGACAAGTATCTGTCCCCAGCTGATGATATATCAAAGCCAGGAGAGCTGAATGTGATTGAAAGGAAAACTCACAGCCAAGAACAGGCCTTTCAAAATGCATTCCTGAAAAACACTGTGTTCTGCAAAATTGTTTCCTAAGTATAATACAGTTCAAGAAAAATTAAAGGTCAACCATTGGAGCATATGTGACTTTGTTTTGTGTAAATTACATGGATACTCATAACCTTGTGTTGACATTCGTGTACATGATGCAATGTCCCAATGTGGGGCATTTGTGCTAGGTGGGTTCAATAAGGCAGGCCACTCCCCCACCCACCCCTAACAACCTGGGTTTGGCTGGCATAAGGGTTACAGAGTAAATCCAACTGCTGGAGATTGAATCCTGGTTGCCACAAAAGACAAGTTCAAGTCTTAAGGCCTGTACCTGTGAGTGTGAATCCATTTGTAAATAGGACCTTTGATTTTTCTTGCTCCCGGTGTGTTCTTTTTCACTAGTTAAGGAGTGGACTCATTTGTGAATAGGACTTCTGACCAGAAGTCAGAAGTCAGCAGAAATCAGAGAAGCAGGCATAAGGAGAGAGAGAGACACAGAGAGACTGAGAGAGAGAGATCGATTGCTGGAATGCCACAAAGCCCTGCCAATACTTTGATGTTGGACTTCCAGCTTCCAAAACCAGGAGACAATAAATTCCAGTTGTTTAAGTCAACCCACTGTGTGGTATTTGTCATAGCAGCCTGGCAAATGAAGACGTCAACCAATGGAAACAAGTTTACTGTCTCTGTCCCATGTTTATAACCACTTCTCTTGTAAGCATGTGGGGATGTGAGATGAGGGATCAGCACAACCCAGCACTTGATGGGGAAAATACATAGTCCTAAGCGACATGGGGCTGGGACCCAGAAAGAAAAAGAATAAACCTGCCTGCAAAAGAGATTTGACTCCCATGATCTAAATCAGCGAAATGGGAACTAAGGAATAAAATGGGGTTATATTAACTAGACCATAAATTCCTTGTAGGCAGAGGTTAACTCCTGTCACAGTATCTGAACAAAGAAGGTACACAATAAATTCTTTTGATGAAAAGATATATTCAACATAGCATTGTGGGTATAAGGCAAATTTTGAAGACATATTCATGCTCCCCACCCCCCCAAACAAACAAAAAAAACACCACTTACCAACCTAAAATTTTTAATGAGATTTATTAAAGATTTTCAAATTCCTTTGTTGTTTGCGTCTCAAAACAAAATGAAGAGCTAGATCATCTACTTATGGAAAAAAAAAAAAAAAAAAAAGCCCAATTTCTAGCCTTCTGGACAGCCCTCCTCAGAATTCTTCATTAAGCCCGAGCTTATAGCTATTAATCACTTAAGTGCTGCCAAAATGCCTCTTGCAATTTCCAAATTACTGAACTTTCCCTTTGCAAGATCAGATAACTGTTATTTGGCTTTTCATTAAAATTTGCCTTACCTATTTGAAATTTATTTTTCCATCTATGTTTCTGTTCCTATATAAACTTGAACCATTTACATTTCTTCTACTTTTGCAAAATTTTATTTTTAAGTTGGAAACTTTTGATTTTTTAACTTTTGCTCTTTACCACTACTTTTCCATTTTTGCTTTTGCTATTTTAAACACAAATTTTGCCCCTGTTTGATTTGGCTGTCTACTTTTGGCTGCCATTTTTCTCCCATCTTGCTCTTTTTCTACACCTAAGTTTGCATTTTAGTTATTTAGTTTCTTTCCCCAGGTCTTTTTAAAGAGCATGTCTATTTCATTCATTCTCTTTGACAATGTTTAAATAGTTATTCAACAAACCTCTGTAAAGAGTGAGATGATTGGTACTAAAAAGAGAATAATTTTGAGAACAGGGGATCAGTTAAGATGTGAAGGAATGGGTGTCTGAGGACCAGTGAGGGGTCTCTCTGTGCCACTTAATATAAGCCTGGGAAGATGGGTGGTCAGCTGTAAGGACTGGAACATGTTGGGGTAAAGGCAAGAACTGTGGTCAAAAAAAGAATAGAATAGATGGAACATAGGGCATTAGAATTGTTTTTCATGATCTTGCCATAACAGATATAGGCCATTTTAAATATCATCAAAACCTATAAAAGTGTATGGTCCAAAATGTAAACCATAATGTGACCATGGTTAGTAGCAATGCTTCAATATTTGTACGTCAATCATAACAAATGTACCATCCACATGTAAAATGCTATTAATAGGGGAGAGGGGAAAAGGGGGAGAGTGTTGGGTACATGGGAATCCCCTATATTCTCTGTGTGACTTTTCTGTAACATAAAGCTTCTTTGAAGATAAAATGAAAAAAAATAAGATACTGGGGGAATATATGGAAGAAAATGTCACTGTACAGATCTTACAGTGATGAAAGGCATAATATCTAAAAACAATTTATTTTAAATTTTAAAAATATTTTTGTAATTTATTTCTTATTTTTAAAACTATTATTTCATTTTCTTATTAATTTTATTTTATCATTTTGCTGGCTTCATTTTTGGAGAGGTTTTGGATCACAGAAGGGTCACCAGTGTGGCAGGGGGGGATCACTCATGCAAGATTTGGTGATGGAAGGATGCATGGAGAGAGGTTCACCTGGGGCTTGCCTTTAAGGCATAAGAATATGTTCGGTGTTCATGGGGCATTGTCTTGATGCATGGAGACCCACACAATAACCAAAAGAATATTGAATTCCCATCCTGGGGAGTTCTGCTACATTCTCTAATAGGATGGCAAGAATCCCCTGAGTATAAGGCAGTGCCTGGTGAAGGAAGACAGACCATTACGTCAGGCCCTTGATATTGATGATTGTATTGATGGACCTTTTCTTGTAAAACTGAAACTTAGCCTAGTATTATATATTACCTAAGAGTTAACCTCCTGAAAGCCTTCTTGTTGCTCAAGTGTGGACTCTCTCTAAACCAAACTCAGTATATAGACACAACACCTTCCCTGCAGTGTGGGACATGACTCCTGGGGATGAGTCTCCTTGGCACCGAGGGATTATTACCGAAAGCCCACTAGCAATGCACCTGGAAAAAGACTTTGACCAAAAGAGGGAAATGGTAAATGCAAATGTGTCTTTATGGCTAAGAGATTTCAAAGTGAGTCAGGAGGTCATTCCAGAGGTTACATTTATGTATAGCTCAGCAGGATCTCATTGACTGCCACAGTAAACAGTGTCTCAAATAGCAGGGCTCCTGGGGGCTCTAGAAGCGAGACACTATAAGCAGGACAGACAAACTCGGGATTTTGGCATCCTGTCAGAGGGCCTTACTTTGGAATTTATGCTCCCCAGTGTAACAGAGTTAGACTCATTTATAGTTTCTCTATACATGGCTCTTCTGCCCCTTTTATTTGAACCTATAATTAGCACTATATTTGTTAAATATATGTCCCAGAGACTTAAATTTTTGGTCCATCCATGTGCCAGTTGAGCCCTGAATCTCAGCAGAGTTGCAAAACCTACTCTCCAGTTCATTGGGCCCACCCAGGACGACTAAAAAAAGATGATGATAGACAATGCCCATCCCAAGGAACAGAGAGTGCCTGCAACTGCAAGCAAGATAGTTGTACCCATCTGCCCCATGGGATCTAAGCCCCTTCTCAATTAGAAACAGAATGGGCATCACCATCCCCAAATCCTCAAGACTGAGGAATGAATAATGGTGTAAAGTAGACTTATTACCCCTGCAGCTAATTAAGCCGACCGTCTCCCTCTCCCCATGGGGGCCCGGTGTGCAGTGGCTGCGGACAGCAGCCTCCTTGGTAGTGTACGCAGCCCGTTGCTTGTACAGGTTGCCCTAAGGGACCTTGGAGACAGCCCTAGCCTTGTTGATGGTCCTGTCTGACCTCGTGCCATCCCCAATCTAGGCTCCAGACAGGTATGCGAGGTGCCTTTGGAAAGCCTCAGGGGACGGTGGCCCGGGTCCACATCGGCCAAGTCATCATGTCCATCCGCACCAAGCTTCAGAACAAGGAGCATGTGATTGAGGCGCTGCGCAGGGCCAAGTTCAAGTTCCCTGGCCGCCAGAAAATCCACATCTCCAAGAAGTGGGGCTTCACCAAGTTCAATGCTGACGAATTCGAAGACATGGTGGCCGAGAAACGCCTCATCCCGGATGGCTGTGGGGTGAAATACATCCCCAATCGTGGCCCCTTGGACAAGTGGCGGGCCCTGCACTCATGAGGGCTTTGCCAGCACTGCCCTCACCCAACCTGTGCCCTCCAATAAATGACTTCCTGGCCAAAAAAAAAAAAAAAAAAAAAAAGTAGACTTATTACTATTCTATTATAGACTTATGCTAGAAATGGAAGAAATTTTATCATCAATATAAAGGCAGTGGCCACCAGCAGTTCACCAGAGTGGAGGGAGAGGGAAGAACAGGGGCATTTTCGAGACACTGGAATTGTCCTGCATGACACTGTAATGATGGATACAGGCCATTATATATTTTGTCATAACCTACAAAATTATGCGGGACGGAGTATAAACTATAATGTAAACTATAGTCCACAGTTTGTAGCAATGCTTCAATATGTGTTCATCAATTGTAACAAATGTATCACACTAATGAAAGATGTTGTTAATGTAGGAAAATGTGGGAGGGGGAGGGAGTGGGGCATATGGTAATCCCTTATATTTTTTATGTAACATTTATGTAATCTAAAGCTTCTTTAAAAATAAAAAAATAATTAAAAAAAAAAAAACTAATCAAGATTAACATCACCAGCAATGTCACATGGATACCATGTACCCTTGATATGACGTGATGAGAAGGGCACTTCACCTCTGTGGTGTTCTTTCCCAAACCCCCAGTCTCATCATAAGAAAAACATCAGACAAACCCATTTTGAAAGGTATCTACAAAATACCTGACCTTCTGCTTTTGCATGAGTTGAACCCACTGCCTGGAACATTCTTCCTAATAGACCTGCACAAGGCTTCACTTCAAACCTCAGGTCAAGTGCCTCCTCCTCAGAAAGGGCTTCTCTCCCACCAATCCCAGGGCACCTCCCTGTCACCTGAACCTATTTCAGAGGATCTCAAGCTTTGTTGCTTTATGGCCCCCTTAGCATCTCAGTAATTTTTTTCATAAGACCCCTACGCCAAAAGAAATACCAATTAGTTTTGTTTAAGTGGTTAGGCCCAAACAATATAACTGTTTTCTCAGAGTTTGACAGATCTGTTTACCTCAAAAGTTAAAAAATTTCCTGTGATGCTGTAGCACCCCAGGGTGCCTAGATGCACAGTTTGGGAACTGTGGCTCTATTTTATTTTCACGGCATTTTCTCTAATCATTCAATTTGTTTCCTGGCTTTGTATTTGTTTTCCCCTTAAAAGCAGGTACCTCATCTGTCTTGCCAGGCACAGAGCAAATACTTGATCTGTATTGTTGAACGGCTATAAATTAGAATGGGGGTTCAGGGAAGGCTTCCCAGAAGAGGGGGTACTTGACACAAACCTGAACAAGGACCGAGAGTGAGCCAGGTGGGGGCATTCTGGTAGAAGGAACAGGACATGGAGTCACCTGCAGGGGCTGGGACCATGGCTGCCCCGTGGGGACTGTGAGTCAGAGAATAAATATCTTGTGGAGTAAGATTCTGAATTAGAGTAAGATCCTGGAAGCTTTGGGGAGTCATTGAAGGGTTTTGAGCAGGGGATTGACATGATAAAGTTGTTCTAAAAAGATATTCCTGGCAGGGATGGCAGATGGACTGGAGCAGGCTAGACAAGGGACAAGGAAACCAGTCAGGAGGCCACTTGGGCAATTCCAGAGAGAAGATAAGCAGCGCTGACCTGCAAAGATAGAGTGGTGGAAATGGAAAGGAGGGGATGGGCTTAAGAAGGCAGAACCCCGAGCCCAAGGGCTTAGAGAGTAACTGGATGTAGGATATGACATCAGGACCAGGAACAGGTTCCTGACTTGTGTATATGGGTAGAGGGTTGGATTGTTCACCCGGAGAATCCATAGAAGAAGCAGATTTGGGGGAGACAAGACAATATGCACCAATTGAGTTTGAAGTGCTTATGGGACCTGTAGGCAAAGCCTCCCCGTGCACCATTGGGTATATATATTTCATGCATAGGAGATAGGTCTGGGATCAACATCGCTAAAAATCAGTGGGACCTGGGGTTAGCCATGTGGCGACCTCTTTTCTATCTGAGGGGCAGGCATGGTGATGGCAGTAGAGGCTGGGTCCTGGAGATGGAATCTTTGTGTGCTTGAGAGAGCCAGGCAGAGAATAAATCAGGTGGTGGTGGATACTGCCGGCCCTCATCTGCACAAGCTCAGGCTTATAGACTCTACTTGCCTGGTCTCTGCTAGGATCGCTCTGCTGGCTGAGACAGAATTCTAACATAGAAGGTGACCATGGCCCAACTCGAGGGGCTGCCCACAAGAAATCAGCCTTGGATTAGGGGCTGAACTCTTGCCAAAAATGGTGCCTTGCTCCATTTAAGTTGGAGTTTGAGGTGAACCGGTGGAACTCAGTGATGCTTCCCCAGGCAGAGGCCCTTTTATCTTCATCTTTGCAATGTTGGCCGGGTCCCCAAGGCAGCACACCCCATCAGGCACTGCATTTTCTGGAAAACTATCCCCGGTGGCTGTGAGCTTTAAATAAGGCTTTGGTTTGAGGATGACCTCTTCCCTGCCTCTGAAGCTTTTACCTAGGGCAAGTCTGGGCCTGAAGAGGTCCCTAGTTGAAAAAGCCACACAACTCCTTAGTACCACAGCTAATTATCCCGAGGATCGTGGCTGCTGGGACCAAAGAAAGTGATCCTGGAGGAAGCCAGGACTCAGGATTCAGATGTTGGAGACCCAGTGAGTACTTGGCTTTAGGCCTGAGGTTGGACTTAATTACAGGACCTTGAGCTGGGACTGAGGAAGGCGCGAGAAGGATATGCTACATTTAGCACATAGGACCAGAGAGGTAAATGTAAGTCAGAATTTATGTACAAAGTGATGGTCGTCAGGTCAAGCAGACACTTTCAGTTGCCTACACAATATTGTCTCTTGTCTTCTTCCTTACTAACAGCACACTGGTTGGTGCAGCAGTGTGTGCAACCAAAGAACTACATTTCCCAGTCTGCCTTGCAGCTAGCAGTGGCCATGGACCCTGTGGCCAATGAAATACAAGTGAACATTGCTTGGTGGGGCTTCCTGGAAAGCTCTTCAACAGGGAACACATTGCTGAGAGCCACTTGTTGCCCTTTGTCTTCTTCCTAGCAGGAACACAAATGCTGTGCTGAAAAGGGGCAGCCATCTTGGGACCCTTGGCACCAAGGTCATACTCTAAGATGACTAGGCAGAAAGAAGGGAGGAACCTGTGTCCGTGACTGCATGATGGAGCCACGTTACCAGGAATCCTTTTATGTGAGGAAAAAAATCCTCACAAAAACTTTGGTTAACCTTCTTTAGTTAGGTAATTAGTTTTTCTGTCATTTGCAGCCAATTATATCTTAATGGATGAAGGGTCTAAAGTCAGATAAGAGCTAGGTAGACAGCAATCCTAAAAAGCAGAAAGCCAAATTTTAGGCAAGTAGTGAAAAACTAGGAATTATATAGGAACTTAAACACTGGCAAAGAAAGAAGAACATATAGAAGATACCAGTGTCAAGAAAGATGTGGGCCATGAATCAAATATCTGCCTTCGCCCAGGAACACCTACCCATTTCCTCTGATGGCAAAAGCCAGTCCTGAGGAGTAGTGGACTCAGCTGTAACTACAAAAGCTACCTGAGAACAGCTGTCTAGAGTGAAAAATGTTAAGGTGATGAGAAGAGCTCTGCCTGAGTTCCCTAAGAGTTGACCACAGGTGAGAAAGCGTCAGAACCTTTTTCAATCGTTCTTTTACAATACCACAAATCTAAGATAATGTCTATCCATGTGAAGGGCCTCATCTGAAAAGAGAGAATGCAACATGGACCCTGGGGCTCTCCCACAAACCTGGTACTGCTCAACAGACACCAGCCACAGCCAGAGCTCTTGGTTTTGTTTGGCTTTGCTTGGTTTTTGGTAAGAAAAGCACCTTTTTCTGTGCAGGGCTCTTCCCCAGTGTTTTGGGCCTTTCCTGAAATCTGGCTATGGCTGTTCTGAACTGTGTGTCAGTGGCCCCTTCCACTCTACTGCAAATTCCCTGATAAGTACAGCAGGCTCTGACATGGCCCCTCACACACACAAGGATGGAAGTAACAGCACATTTAGTGTCAATAGGGAGGGATTGCCTATTGCCCAAAGACTTCAGTTATAGGATGATTTGTTTTCTCTCTCCAACTTTCACTGAAACTTTTTCTACCCTTATTCTCTATCTAGAGATGGACAAAGGCATGGCATTAACTTGTGTAGAACATTCTGCCTCTATTCAATATATAATATATTAGGATCCACTGTTATTCTTCATGTAAATTTTGACTCCTTACATTTTTCTTCCCAATGCTTTAATCACGTTTGTCTTCTCCTAGCCTACTTTCAAAGTTACTGCATTTCTCTAACTTACGAAGCATGCAACTTAATACAATATTATTTTTATGCAGTTCATTTCAAGTAGGAAGATTTTTAAGAGATTTTATAATCGTTAGAATATCTTTTGTACTTCTTTTGGATAAAACAGTGTGTTCTGTGATCCCTGAAGACTCCAAATTGTTTTCTACCATAAACGTTCACAAAGAAGCTCGTCTCACTATTTTCATTCATTTCCCCACCCTAATTTTGATCAGCTTTATTCCTCCTAGACGATTTTGATGGTACATAGAAAGTGTTGAGATGTGTTTTTAAATCCTTGCTGGACCAACCCTACATTATATATAAGCGACTCGGAATTGCTACAATACCCTAAACACATGGATTTGCCCTGATTATGCTCCATTCTTTTCTGTAACTATATCAACTCTAATGACCATGCTATTTATCCCTGTACAATGGGGCTCTAATTAAGGTCCAGTTCCCACAAATGTTCTGGAATTTTATGAAAATATTTCCCTGTGAGATCGGTATCGTGGATTAGTTGTACTTTATTCCTAAAATCAATCACTGTCAAAGCCCTCATTCTCAGTTTTATATTTAAACATGTTCCACATTCCTGGGCAGATCTTAAACACAGTTAAATAGGTATGTTCTCTGCGTGATTTGTTCCCTCTTTGGCGGCAGAAATTATACAACATGCACTAAACAGAGGAGGCAGAGATGGGATAGAGAAGCCACAAAGATGACTTGGTGACCCCAAAGCGAAAATGATCCTGGGGGGGGGGGTGTCACAAGGGTGTCAAGATGGAAAAGGTTATTTGTATCTTAAAATTCAAATCTGCCTTCCTATGTTAGCTATTCAAAAGAGACTCACAAGATTTCGTGAGTTCAGTCAGAGGACACTGCATTGTTCCATTAACTCAGCCTTGCCATGTTGAAATGCCCTCTTCAAAGGATGGCTAGTAATGGCCTTGCATCCACCCAGCCCTGCTATGAAGGCAGTCAACAGGTCGTGTGGGAAGAATTAGAAAATATTGGCATGGAGGAGAGGGAGGGAAGACGAGGCATGGAGGAAGAAGAGGAGGGAAGGAGAGGAGTACGACGGGGAGGAGGAGAGGAGGAGAGAGTGAGCATGAGAATAAACAGAGCACAGGCTTGCAAGTCGCACAAACCTACTTTGGACAATCAAGACGCTGCCAGGTACTTGCTGTATGACCTTTAATAAACGAAGTTATTAAATGTGAATCTCAGTTTCTTTATTTGCAAGATTAGGACACCAACACTTATTTGGTAAGACTGTAGTGAGACTAACTACACATAGAAGGTGTCTGATAATACTGAAAGTGCTGAATATGTGTTAATTGTTTTCTCTCTGCCTACCTCCTCCAAAAGGCAAAAGTCCCATAAGCTTTGGTGATCTTCTTCAGACCTTTCCATCATCAATAACAACCTTATTGTTAAATATTAAGAATGAGCTGACTGCTCTGGATATAATCACAACTGGCAGGGCCTGTATCTCCATACAGTTTGGATAAGAGCCACCCCTAGCTTCTCTGAATGACTGCTGATGGTTTTTCTCCAAATGGCCCCTGCCTCTTCTCCATAAAGTCCCTTGTCCTTTCACTCTGCATAATTTAATAGCAAATCCTGCATCTCCAAATGGCTTGAATGATAAGAAGCTGCCCTTGCCATTCCTGCTTTTCATTCAGTATAGTTTGAAACTTCAAACTCCAAGTATCCATAGGAAAGCCCTAAACCCTTATCCCTCCCCTCTGGGTCATAATATAAACAAGAGCCTGAGACCAACATGTGCTTCCCCCTTCTCTGCTGCCTCCTCCATGGACCTTCACAGAAGCCCAAATTTGGTAAGGCCTCATTCTCCCTAGTCTTGTCCAAAACCATACCCAACTCAGATTGCATTAATGCCACTGCAGAAGAGTATATTATGTGCTCTTCTCATCATATAGTGTGTGTATTTTTTAAGGGGCGGGAGGACAAAAAATATCTAGCACTTATACATTCAAACATATAAGTTCTGAGTTTACATTCAGATTTGCATTTGGAGAACAGGGACAAAACTTATGGCAAGGTCAACATGTGGAAAATGTTGTAAGAATAAGAAAAAATATCATTTATTTTCTGAGTGGATGTTTGAGCCAGGAGTTCTGCCAAGCACTTCATATTCTTAATAAGAAACTGAGGCTCAGAGAGTTGCCTAAGTGATTGCATAGGAAGTAAAAAAAGAGAGAAATGAATAAAATACCCAAATATGTTTAATAATGTTAAAAAAAAAAAAAAGAATGAGCTGAGCACCTAAGACATCTAAACATGGTGCTCAAATTGCTTAAAAGATTAATGGATGAAAAATAGTACATGGTATCTTATGTGACAGCAAATAAGTGGTGGGAGAGATCACTGCTCCATGGTGGTCAGAGCAGGAGACAGGCTTCCTTTAGGGCTTGAAGGAAGGATGCAACTTAGTGAAGAGACCTGGGGAAGGCACTGCTGTCAGAGAGGATAGCGTGAGGCGAAACTTCAAAGGAGTAATGGCAACTCTGGGGACCAGAGGAGTGAAGGCTTTGTGTTTGGAAACAATGAGAGCCAGGTGGGAAAGGCAGGCTTGGACCCATGTGAGCAATGCCAAGCTACAGAGATTGGACTTCATCTGTCACCGGTGAAATACTAATGAACGTACCTGAGCTTGGTAATTAGATGATCACAGTCATGTCCCAAGAAGACTAATGTGGCTGCTGTATGCAGGATTAATGGAAAAGGTAGAAAGCAGAGGCAGAGAGACCAGTGATGGTGGGTCTTGCAATGTCTAGGGATCAGCAATGAAACCTGGACTGGGAGGGTTGGTCACGGGAATGAGAGGAGCGTAGGATTCCAGAGAGACTGTAACGAAGAGGAGCATTAGAAGAAGCAGCCAGGAGATTTTTTTTTCAAAAGAGGGAAACAATAGAAGACTGTGCCCCAACCACTGTCAAAGACATTATCAACATACAAGCACAACTGGGGTGAAGAAATGTAAAATATTCTAAGGTTTAAGGTACTCGTGCACAGCAGGAAGGTTTTGTGGGTCTCAACTTGCAATGGACCCTAAAATGTTAGCATTTTAATTAGGTGAGAAATAATCAGCTTTCTCAAGAAGAATGAGTCATTCCCCTCTTTAAGCATGATAAATTACAATACTACATGGATTATTCCCATGGATTCTTTCTGATTAGACAGTTTTATAAACTTTAATATTGTTTTGAGCAATATATTCCAACAGCAGGGATTCTATTTGTTAAAAATTACTTAATCGCAAAATTCAAGTGAGTATTACATTTCTATCACCAAACCATGCTGGTGCCATGCCACTTGGTTAGAATAATCGCCTCAATTTTATGAGAATCAATCTACACCCCACCTCCCTGTAAAGCATTGAATTTCCTTCAAATATAACTTTAACCTAAACATATTTAATTCCTTTCTTTGAAAATTCCATTGGCATGCAACAGGCATTCTAACCATCAAATACTTTGAGTTGATGATCCTGGGTAATATTCTAATTCACAGGACATGAGATGATAGAAGCTCAAAATGAGATTAATAATGAGATTAAAATAATAAGATTAAAAACTCATTATGCCTATTCAACAAGTGAGAAATCTTTACAGCCCCATGCTTATATTCAAAGACTGACAACCATATGTTGATAAACAGAATGGAAAAACTGCAACAGACTACAGTGGCCTGGGGACTGGTAAAGCCTAGCAAGATGTGCTGGGCAAATAATGCTTTTTATTTCCCCCAGGGAATGTCAGTCTTAAGAGATTTAACTTTATCATTATAGACAGGACTTCTTGAACAAGGAAGCAGTGTGGTAAACACTATAAAATGAATTTATTTAAATATATAAATTTATTTCATGCACATGTATATTCTTCATACACATGGCCATATTCTCTTTCTCTCCCTCCTTACTAACAGAGAGTTTTGAAAAACATTCAAATTTGTTTAATTGCATTCCTATTGCAGAAAGACATTATTTCCTTGCAGCTACTTCAGAACGTATAAAAAAAATCTTTGCTTTTGCAAAAGATTCCTCGGTGGCTAGAAAGCAGTGGTAGTGCTAGTGTTCCCGTTTCTTGGATGGAAAAGTCTAACATGTCCCCAGTGTTCATTTATCTCCTTCTCTCTGTTTGTTAATTAATTCATCACTCTGCTCAGGGCACAAGCTTCTGGCAAGTCCCACCAGAATGTCTTCTCTCATTTTGAGCTTCTATCACTCCAAGTAGAAAGGGGGTGGAGACATGCCAGTCTTTTCCTTTTTCTAATATTGCCTGTGGCAGAGACTCTGATTCATTACTCATACCCATTTTCCCCTTCTTCCCCAGGATAGAACCCCAGGTTTATTCTATGCATCAATGTGCCCAGCTAAACAAGAATAGCTTCCACCCTCTCTTGTAGCTAGAAGTGTCCAATCAGATGTCAGTGAAAGTTTAGCATGAGTTTCTAAGAAACATCCTTAAGAGGGGAACAGGAAGTATTGTACAATTTGCCTTTCTCGCCTTCCTTCATCCGCTGCCGAGAATGTGGTTCTTTTGACTGTGACCCAGCAGCCACCTTGGACCCTGAGGCCAATGGATGGATGCCACATGCTGAGGATGAGAGAAGAAAAAGACAGAGGAGCTTAGGGTCCTCACTACCTATATCCTTTCAGCGAAAGAAAAAGAAAAACACCTTTGGGACTATAAGCCACTGTTATTTTGAGTCTTCTATTATATTCAACTGATTATAATCCTGATTAATATAAAACTTCATCCAAACAGCTTTCTATTGTATATGAAGTCAATGTTTAATATGAAAAAAAATATTATGTTATAGCATGAGGCAACATTAGGATGCAAAATCTGTAGTTCAGGTAAGTTGCAGATCCAATTTCACATCCCTAAATTATCTCAGTTCAACCTAACCTAGGAACATTTCACATAAAACATGTGATGTTCCAAACTGATCTATAACTTATGGAACCAAAAGATGGCACTTTTCTATAATCCATGCTTCCTCTGCTCCAGGGGGGTCCAGCATCTGAGTTGGTGGTTTACCGTGTAGGGAAGAGATGAGTGTTAACCTCAGTCCCCCCCACCCCACCCCATGAGAACATAGGGAGGAGGCTCGGAATACTTGTTTTGCTCCAAAGCCTGAAGTTCTAATCGGTCCCTCTAGTCACTCTACCATGAGCTTAAAGAAGATGTACGTTCTTTGACTGAAATGAAGCTTTGTGGATAAACTACCAATAAGATGAATGTTGTGCTTGGGAGAGTCCCTGGCGGCAGTGTAGATGTGTTTGTGAAAT
Organism: Tolypeutes matacus; assembly: GCA_026826555.1. Classification (NCBI taxonomy): domain Eukaryota; kingdom Metazoa; phylum Chordata; class Mammalia; order Cingulata; family Chlamyphoridae; genus Tolypeutes; species Tolypeutes matacus. The sequence goes on from JAKSZT010054396.1 coordinate 8,455,015, forward strand.
ATAGTCTTTACCTGGGAGGAAGCTTTAGACATTCTCCTCTATCGTCCATATGGGGTAGGGTTTTAAACCAAAATCTCTTTTATAAAAGCAATAATATTGACCCTCATTCTAATCCTTTACAACCTCTGCAGCCTGTAGTTTTCATGACTCAAAAGAGCATATCATGTTTGATTTGTTGGGTATCAGATCCCCTGAGTGGAAATGACGCTTCGTTTTCTCCTAGTAGTGTTTCTAAGTAATAAAGATAAATGATACTTTTAGTATTTTATTTCTGCTTTGAGTGTTATTTTGGTGGGACTCGATATTGAGGACAATCAACGCATCAAATTAAGACATTCAAAGTCCATTCCTTTATTGGGGTAGACATCTACTCTGGGAGGGGCTGGCTCGTGGAACGGCTTGTCTCTAGTTAAATGGACTTTGGTGCCGGGATCTTTGCATATGAGGGCAGGGCTGGAAGGGCTCCAAGCAGTAGGAGAGGAGCGCTCCATTTTAGCGTTCTCAAAAAATAACCCAATGACTCAGGTTTATAGTGATAAAAAAACAAGGTTGGGTTTCTATAGGCAGTTGTCAACTTGACTTGTTAGCAGTTTCTACCTTTTGAGGAAACTGTTACTTAGGTCACTCACACCATTTCTTCTCCCCACTTTCTGAAAAGCAATAAATTGTCCACATTTCCTCGGCCTGCCTCCTCTCACCCGTCACTGGGCCTTAGCCAGGTCAGCTGTATCAATACTTTGGAAGGTGCGTGGACTATTAAGCAGGGAGTCAGAGGAGGCCTCTCTACCAGCACTTCATCAGGGCACGTAAATCACTTCTTAGACCCTGAAAGAGAAACATATGCCAAAACTACGCTGATTTACAAAATGTTTTCATATCTTTAGGGCATTTATTTCTCCTGTTTCTTGTGACATAAATAGCACACAACCCTGATCCCAGGATTTTTTAATAACCAGCTGTGAAATTTCACTCGCACTGGCATAAAATCAAGAACCTAAAATAATTCACCCCAATGTATGGAGTCCTCTGTCCTCCTCTGATGGGGCTTTGATTTGGTAATGGTTTATAAAGCCACACTTCTTCCTGATCTGAAACAGAACTTAAAAGAAAAATACCAAATTTGCTAATGGGCAAAGATCCAGATAGAATTTCTTTTGGTGTCCGTGGTGGGGGCGGGGGGCCGGGGAAAGAAGGAGAAAAGTAAAGAGGAAACTTTGTAGAATACATACTCAGATGGTTTGAAAGCTTTAAAAATACTTAATTAAAAACCAGTGTCCTCTTGGATTGGGGAGCTGCTGGTGCTTTGTGCTAGCCTTTGGAATGAGACTCTGGTGGCTGACAACCACCTGGGACCACTGGTACATTTAGTGCACAAGGGCACAGGTTGGTAGATGGAGGCAGAGATGAGCCCAGTCCTTTCAACATATCCTGTGGGTGCCCATCACTCCGATGAAGCCTGGAAGCAATGCTGTAAACCAGGAAGGTCAGAGTCAAGGCTGCCACGTACAGTGTGCCTGTGTTTGAGCTCACACTGTTGGCATAACACTAATACCAGGGCCAGACAGAGTGGAGTCCATATCCAGCAGAGCCTCTAATTAGCTGTGCTGTGCTCTTGGGCAAGTTAACTGCTCTGAGCCTCGCTTCTCCAGCTATAATGACGGCAATAGCCCTTATCTCACAAGATAGCTGTGGCTGATTCGACATGCCATGCATAGCATGCCTAGCAGGATGGCCAGAACATAATAGTGTGTGCTCAGTAAACATTTGCCCTCTGGAAGAAAGAAGCTGTCCTTAAGGCCAAGAGAGTTTATGCCAGCAATTTCGGGACAATCCAATTGTCCACTTTGTTCATAATGAGGTGTATGGAAGTCTTAGGGTAAAAAAAAAAAAAAAAGCCCAGGTTCCTGAACTAAAGTTGCTGCATACTAGCTATAGGAGTATGTTAAGTCTTAGAGCCTCAGTTTCTTCAACTCTAAAATGGAGATAACAGTCAGCCACGTTTTCCTTGCAGAGGATAAAGTAAGACCACACAAAGGAAGCTCTGTGTAGCTATAGGGTGTTATACAAATATAGGTTATTATTAAACTTGAGATGGCTCCAGTCCAAATGCAGGGGAAATGACCACAAAAAACTCTCCCAAATTAAAGAAATTTAAGAGTGAGAGTTACACTGACTGAGCACTGATTTGTCCGCCAAACCACAGACTAGTCTCAGGATCAAAGGCCAAACGCTCCAGCTCTGTCACAAACAGCTGCTAGCATCACATCACCCCAGGGCAATGGAGTCCATCGAAGGGCAAGCTGGTTTAGCTTTCAGGGTTTCATGCCAACCCTACTAAAGTCTTCCCAAATCATTTTTACTCTGGGTAACCCAAGCAGGTTTGTTTATTTTAAGAAATGAGAAACAACCATATGGTTCAGAAATATCTTCTTGCTGGCTCTGCCCAGACAAGACGCTCACCTGAATTCACAAAATTTTATTTGGAAAACTTCATGGTTGCAGTGGTTTTTTGAGGGGCTACTTTGCACATTATGGCAATTAACCCTTTTTCAACAGCTCATTACATGGTTTCTGAAAAATATAAAAAAGACATTTCATGGAGGGCAAAAACGTGGCATGGTACAGGAATAATGCTTGCCACACACAAATTGACTCCTGCTACTGGGTTCTTTTGAGTATGGAATCAATTTAGGGACTTATTTAGGAACAATGGGGAGCTTTTCCACTCTGAGGAAGACCCTGGGTTAAATCCAGGCTAGGGAAAGAAGGGAAAGGAGTTTATTTCCTCCACTGACACATTTCTTTTCTAGAATCTCTCCTTTTCTCAGCCCCAGGGAGGTGAAGCCAGGTCTTCAGCAGTTTTGTTTTCCCTCACAAATACGCTTTATGTTGCTACCCTTCCAGACAAAACCCAAGACTTTAAGGACTGCCATCTACTTAGATAAACCATTGTCACCATGGATGCTGAGAAAACTATTGTTTTGATAAAAAGCAAAGCTGTTGACATCCAAAGCATCAAGTATATAATATCCTTACCATATTAATATGTCTCAAAGGTTGTCAAGAAAAAAGCAAACACCCCACTAGGAAAATGTGCAAAGGACAAGAACAGGCAATTCAAAAAGTAAACGGGAACAGCAATTAGGAAGACATGTTCCACCTTAGTAGTAATGTAAGGTAGGCAAACAAAAATAAAATCCCATTCTTCAAATTGCAAAATCTGTAAAGATTAAAAATTAAGATTATGCTCAGTTTTGACAAGAGTGAGGGGAAAAGGGCTTTCGAACTCTAACCACGGAACGGTGAACAGAAACGTTTCTAGTATATAGTTTGGCAAGTGCCCTAAAGATGTTCACATCCTTCAGATTGGAGGAACTCCATTTCTAGGAGTTTATTCTGAGAAAATAAATATAGATGCATACAAGAATGACCATGAAAACATGTTTGTTGTTGTCCGACAGGGGTTGGAAACTTTTTCTATGAAAGGACCAGATGGTATACATCCTAGGCTTTGTGGGCCATATAGTCTCTGTCATGGCTGCTCAGCGCTGCCATCGAAGTGAGAAAGCAGCCATGGACGATATGCAAATAAATAGACACGGTTGTGTACCAATAAAACTTTATTTACAAACACAGGAGGCAGAGGACATATGAAAACATTGTAATATAGACTGTAAGTTTTATACCAAATTTAAATGTCTTGTACTTGTTAACTGCACTTAAGGTGGAGACGTAAATGAATATCTTGTCCTTAGGAAATGTACATGGCAGTATTAAGTATTCAAGTAGCATGCTGTATAAAACCTACTCTCAAATGTTCAGAAAATGGATTGACAGACAGACATCCAGATAGATGGACAGATAGATGGATAGTTAGACGGATAGATAGATAGAATGCTACAGCAAATGTGGCAAGATTTTAGAATTGTTATATCTGGGAGAAAAGCAGTATGTTGGAGTTCACTGTATGGAGTTTGTATTATTTTTGTAACTGTCCTGTAAATTTGAAAGTATTTCAAAATAAAGAGTTAAAAAAAAAAAAAAAAAAAAAAAAGAGAAAGCAAACACCCATGGGTTGTGGGCTAGATTTCATCCAAAGACTCTAGTTTGTCAACCCCTATAGCACAATTTATAATGAATAAATAGAATCACATAAATGTCTGGCAATAAGGAAATGGTAAAATAATTTATTTTATGCAGCTATTATAACATTTTCTCTTTTAGTGATATGGGAAAATGCTCATGTGAAAAAATATTGGGCTACAAAACTGTGTAGGTTAGAGTTATCCTAATTTTGCAAAGGAAAGAAAGTATGTGAGCATGGTAAAAAGATTAGAAAGAAATACACCAAAATTTTAACAGTGACAGCGGTTTTCATTTTCTTTTTCATACTTCTCAGGATCCAAATTTTCTATAATGTATGTGTATTTTATTCTTAAAATAGAAAAAAATGTTTAAAATGAGAGAAGTGGGCATCTGGTGTGAATATATTGTATAAGTGAGCACTCTGATTTCCTTGTGGAAATCATCCAAAAATGAGAACAAAAGAAAAAAAAAAATCCCACCATCTTCCATTTTTGGCAAAACCAGGAGACAAACACCAAATTTTGTAATGGATCCAAAAAGTAAACAAATTTTCTAAGGAGCCACAGAGGAGGAAGTATAGAGCAGAGAAGGAGGGGCTGTCTAGAAATATCAGATTTCATAGAGCTTTAAAAATAATACACTTCCAGAGGGTGAGGGGCATTCCTGAGGGATATAGACATGATCTACAAAGAAGGGTTCATAGAAGGGAGTGAGCTGGGCAGCAGCCAGGGCTGGAGCCAGGTTTTGTGCGCCTGAAGCTTATATGATTTGGAGCTCCCTTTGTAAGATAAAGAATATAACATTTAAAATACAAAATTAGGTACAAGAGTGAGAACTGATTTAGAATGAGCAAAGAAATTGCAATTAATGCAAATATGTAAGCTGATGAATTTTCCACATCACCAAAATCCAGACAAATAATATATTTCTAATAACTAAATGCTTGACCTAGCTCTAGAATACCCCACCTCTAAACTACCCCACCTCTGCAATACCTCACTCTGTAATACTCCACCTCTATAATGTCTTTTTCCCCTGTACTTTTTGGCAGCATGGTTTTTGGTCACACATACATTTTTAACATGCAAGAACTCAGGTAATATCGTTTCTACTAGGTTTTCTGAGGAAGTTTTTAGAAGACAAACTAAACTGAGAGATGACTAGAGAAACAATGGCAAAAGGACTGGCAGGAAGCTCTGAATATATTTAACTGTAAATCTAAGACTACACAAATTTGGGTATTAGACATTAGTAGAGGAAAGATAAACAAACTGAAGAGAAGCAAAAAGAAGGAATTAAAAAATGAAATCAGGTATTAGTAAGTTAGAAAATAATAGAAAAAATAAATATAACTAAAAACTTTTTTGAGGGAAAAAGTTAATCTAGCTAACTTAGGGAAAAGGGGAGAAATAGTAAATACACAGGATAAGAAATAACCACAAAATTTAAGCAAGTTAAAAAAGTAATAAAAGACTACTTTGCTAAACTATATGCAAATGTATTTGAAAACCTCAATGAAAGGACAATTTTTAAAGAAAATATAATTTACCTAAGCTGACTCCAGAAGAAAGGAAAATTCTAAACAGACCACTTTTCACGGGGGTGAAGTGAGCAAAGTTTGACAGTCTTGCCCCCTAAAACATACCAAATCCAACTAGTTTCTTAAAGTATTTCCACCTAACTTCAAAAGGCAGATAATCCCAATGTTATAATCCACTATATTAATAAGTTTTAATAAGAAAAACAATAATTCAACATCTATTCTTGATAAAAATATTTAATGATAAGAATGCTTCCCTAACATGATAATAAATCTATCTCTACCCAAGAGCTTGCAACATGCTTAGGAGAGAAATACATGAAGCAATTTTACTAGTCAGGAATAAAACAAGGCTATAACTCATTTATATTTATACTAGAAATATTAGCCTATACAATTAGATAAGGAAAAGAAACAGGTTAAAAAATTGCTTAAGAGTAGGTAAAATTATCCCTACTTGTAGATGATATGTACCTCAAACCTGCAAGAGGAAAAACATGAAGAACTACTGAAATAATAAAAGAATTTAGGAAGGCAGAAAAGTGCAAAAATTATACAGTATTCAATAACTTTCAAATGTACAAATAATAACAAGATAGTATATATAATGGAAGAAAACATCCCATTTACAATAGCATTGAAAATAATAAAATACACAGAAATAAATTTAAGAAATGTGAAAGTCACTTATAAAAATCTTTAAAATATTTCTAGTTCTCCAAAGAACACATGATTAAATAGAAAGTCATACCATTGTTCTTGGATAAGAAGATGAAACATCAGAATGCTATTGCATATATTCAACAGAAATATAATCAAACTAGACAAATATCTCTGTGCAGGATTCTCTGCTGGGCATCATGAGGACTGCAAACAGAAGTCAAACAAGAAATGTTTTATACCCCATTACTTCAGACTTCATATTCTGGTTGACAATTTCTTGCAGGATACAACTAACAAGACATTCACAAAATCTGTTACACATATTGAGACTCAGAAAAAGAAACTGATTTAGTAGTAAAGAGGTTACTGCTGACCTTCAAGAAAGCAGTTTCCAAATAGAAGTGGGGCTAAAAACTAGTTTGCAGGGAGGGGATACTGAAGCAGAGAAGCTGTTAGCAAAAGCCACTCATTGCAGTGGCACCGGGAAGCAACAGAACTCCTGGTCCGATTAAAATGAGCTGAACTGATGTAAAAGGCCCATCTTCCTGAACTAAACACAGAGATATGTGGAATACACTAAAGGGGGGGGGGGAGGGGGAACCCCACATAGCCAAATTCAGAATAAGAAAGGAAAATCCCCAGTGTCAGAAATAAAGAATGGTGTGCTGGCACAAAGCTGAATGTCTTACAGTGATAACAGACTCTAATAAACCCTACTGGGGTTTTAATGCAACGCGGGGCTGCCATTGAGACTGTAGCTTTCCCTTCCCCACCTCTCCCAATGCTGAAATAGAATTGAACCTGAGGGGTTTACTTTGGATAAAGCTGGAAGCCAGGAAGGACTGTTTCTACCTGTGAGAGGAGTATTGTGCCAATTTTACTACTCAACTGGTATCTTCAAAAACTGAGAAATTAATAGAAAACCTGGCTAAACACTGGCAAAATCTGTAGAATCCCAAAAAGGCAAAATGAAAATATTCCCATAGGTACTGCTCTTGAACCAAGGCCAGTGGGGCTCTCAAGGAAAAGGACTCCTGCTGAACCAGTTCACAGACCAAAATTGCAAAGCCTGGGAGAAATAACTCACCACGAGCCTGCATCACCTCTCACAACAAAGCCTTTCATATCCAGGAATTATACAGATAAGAGGCCAATCGGAAAGAGACTTTTAAAAACTATTTCTAAAATGTTTATAGAGATAGTGGAAGGAATGGGGTAAAACAAAAACCAGAAAAGGAACTTGGCATCAGAAAAGCAGCCAACTGATTCCAATGAAGGTTTTGGTAAGCTAGCAATACCTGCATACCACAGGCAAACATGGAAACGCAGAAAGTAAGCGAGAGAATGAACAGTTACTGAGAGCTAATTATTAACCTGGCACTATCCTAAATGTAACTTTCTCATTTAATTCACACAGCAACTGCCCTTTGGGGCGAAAGCATTATTCCCAGTTTACAAGTATGCCTTGGGAGAGTTTATAGCTTTCCTAAGGTCACACAACTAAGTTGTGGAACTAAAATTGGAAGCCCAAATCAGTAAAGAGGGAGAAACTACAGCTGCCAAAGGAAAAAATAATGTCAAATTGAGTGCAAGGAGGCAAGGAGAATTAAAGAAAGTTTGATTTTAAAAGAAGGTGGATACCACGTAAGTGCTGACTATGACAAAGAGAAATATTCTGAGATGGAGGCGGGAGTAGGATGCTCAGACTAAATATAATGTGATACATGAAACTACGAATGTCCCCAAACTGAAATGATCTCTTACTCACACAATTATTTTAGCAGGAGAGGAAAAAATGATCTGACTTCCATTTGTTCAGCATTTATTTTCTAAAAAAAGGGACATTTGCCACAAGTAATTACAATGAAAGGAGAGCCATTTCTGGTTAGAAAAGTTTTTAATCATGAAGTGGTATTTGACGATGTAATTATTTCCACAGCCTGAAAAGCAAACTTGTCACTGAGCTGTAGTAGTGACTGAGTCCGACCACAAGGAAAATGAAATGCGCTGATGATATATATGGTCACTCATTTTATAGGAATAACATTAAAATACTAAGAATGAAGACCTGCCATTCCATGAGAGGCACTGTAAGATGATGTAGGAAGCCCAGTTTATTCTCATTTTTGCTCTTAAAAGCTGTGTCACCTTGACCAAGTTATCTGGGCTGTGGTCCTTGTGGCAGGAGAAAGAGTCCAGGACCTCCAGGACACTTCTGCCCCCAAATTCCACTTTACTCAGGCCTGCTACTGCCCAGCAAGGTTGGGAACATCGAATGCTCTGGAGGCAACGGTGAGCTCAATTTTCTCTTAATGATCTCAATATTTTAAAGTAGAATTTGCAATAAGTTCCTCTTCTACCACCAAACCGCAATACTTTTAACCCAGGAAGGAAAATGAATCACAGAAAAATTCCTTAGAAGGTTTCTAGTACCACTTTCTCAGCTTAGAGCTGAGGGTCTGAAGTCCTGAGATGGAGAGTGATCTGATTCCTTGCCTGGGGCTCTATGTACCACACTGAAGATAATCTGGTCAGCTGAATAATGACAGAAATACATACTGTATATACAGAGGTTGAGCTATTGAGGCTGAGAAGAAGCCATTGACATGGATGAGAACAGAAGGCATGGCAGAGGTGCTTCCTCAGCCCTGCCTTTTTCTTCCAAATCTGGAACACTAGCTCCTAGAGGAGTTGGGAAAAGTTGAGTGCAGAAAAGGCTTATTTGAAGACACAGATTGGTTTAAATGTTTGCTGAAAGGCAATGGTGAGTAGGAGCACAGAGGACTCTAGAGGTCTGACTAGAGCTTTTGAGAAGATGGGAACTCTTATGGGCTTTCAACCAGAATGCAGATTTTATCAGGTCAGGGCTGTACCCTCCAGCAGAAGCCCCTGACCTTCTTTAAAGAAGAATGTTCCTTAGAATGCTTCCAAGTGCCTCCAAGAGAGAAGCTCGAGTCCAAACTTGACCAAGTTTAAGAATATTACTCTCACTGAGATAAAATATTCAATCAAAAACCAAGTATGCTCATATGACCCAGCAATTCCATTTCTGAGTATATACTCCTAAGAATAAAAAAAAGTGCTCCAACAAAAATTTGTATACAGATGTTCATACCAGCACTATTCACAATGGCCAAAAGGTAGAAACGACCCAAGTGCCCACTGACAGATGAATGGATAAACAAAATGTGATATATACCTACAATGGAATGCTAATCAGCTGGAAAAGGAATGAAGTTCTGATATGTGACAATATGGATGAACCTTGAAGATATTGTGCTGAGTGAAACAAGCCCATCACAAAAGGCCACATATTGTATGATTCCATTTGTATGAAATATCCAGACTTGGCAAATCCTTAGAGACAGAAAACAGATTGGTGGTTGCCAGGGGCTGGGGAGAGGGGAATGGGGAGTGACTGCCTAAAGGGCATGGGGTTTCCTTTTAGGGTGATGGTCCTAGAATTAGGTAGTGGTGATGGTTGCACAACACTGAAGGCCCCTAGTGGTAAATTTGATGTTATGTATATTTTACTACACACACACCGAAAACAAGAAACCAAATGGGTAAATGAGCAAAGAGTAGGAACAGGCAGTTTCTGAAAATACTCACCCTCACTCTGTTAAAGAAATGTGAATGAAAACAAACAAACAAAAACCCTTATGCCTCAATAAAGTAATTAGTTATCTTTTATCCATTATGATATCAACATTGGTAGATTAAAGTTCACATAAAATATAAACCATACATTTACTTATATTCACATATAAAGAGATTGGGAGGAGCTTAAGAAGGAGGTACTCAAAAAGAACTGAGGTGTTTGACACTGGGTAACCACTCTGAGAAACTCAAGCCTGTAAGTGAGCCTAGCTTGTCCTGTATATCTTTCTCCCTTATGACCTTGAATGGGTCTTTTATAGCCTTTTAAAATTCTGTATTCCCTGTTGTTGAAGATACTATTTATTAGCAATCTTGAAACCTATTCTCAAGTACTTCCTTTTTGATATCTTCATCAAACATTCTCACTTTTCCAGACTCCCTTGCAACTTGGGATGAGTATGTTAACAGTTCTGGTCAGTGAGCTCTAAGTTGAACTTTGCTAGGGTGGGGATGGGTGGCAGTTCTGTGAAAGTTTGCTTTCCCACTAAAAGTTACAGTATTGCCTTTTCCATCCTCCTCTCTGCCTTGAACTCAGATGTGATGACTGGAGCAGTAGTAGCCATCTAGTGACCGTGGGGAAAGGGCAAGAGAATTACAGAGATGATACCATTATCAAACCATTGAACCAAGTTCAGTTATTGCCTACCTCTAGACTTTTTGTTATGAGAGAAAAGCCAATGTTTATTGGTTTAAGCCACAATAATTTGGATACTATTACTTGAAGCCAAACATATAACTAAATGATATAGCGACCATCTTTGGCTCTTTTGTGCTCCAAGTATGGTCAGAAGGATCAGGGATTATTTTCTTATCCCATGTTTTCATGTTGATGCTGGACTTTGGGAAGGGCACTTACAATTCTGGGCAGTTTTTGTGGTGTTAAAATGAGAAGTGCCTTGACCAGGTGGAACTTTCAAGGCATGGCTGGAAACACACCGAGAATTCCTGTCTTCTCACTGTTCACTTAAGGGAGTTTACCCTGAATATTCATTTATTAAAAACTACAAATTGTTATCATAAATGTCTACTGAATAAATGATTGAATGAATGAAGTAGGAAAAGACTACTCTCGTCAACAGATACAAAGAGATGATTGCTCGACCCAGCTATGAATATATTCATTTCCCCTCTCCCTCCCTCCCTTCCTTCCTTTATTTTTGGATAAGTAAAGGACTCACTGAACTAACAATAAAGCATAAAAATAGAGGAGGTTAAAGGAGCAGGGAGTGGAACAAAAAAGTAGGGAAGGAGAGAATAAAGTGGAAAAATAAAAGTTAGATAGGATGAAGGGTAAAGGAAAGAAGCTTCTGTCTTTGCTATCTGGGCTGTGCGTATCAAAGAAAGTAATTTTCTGCTGTCACTGGCCTTTGGAGTTCAATGAAGGTCTTTAGCTACTTAGAAAAATCCTTGCTGTGCTGTGAGAGAATTTATCTACCTGTATTTTCAAACTTTCATGTCCATTTTAAAAAATTTCATCTTTCCAGGAATTCTCAAGATTTTATATGCACATGAAGGAATAACTTAGATTTTGTAAATATATTCAGAGACTAAGCAATATCTGTCAATGCCTTCCATAAAAAGCTAATAATATGGTATTCCAGAGTTATCAGTTTGCCTTATCCTGGATCTTTGGGAATTAAGAAGGGCTTCTTATTTCATAAAGTCTAAATGTTATATTAAAAGCCAAAATTTGTCATTGTTTAGAGCTTTCTTCTCTCAATCAAATCTACTTTGGGGTGGGATGGGGGGGAGCTTAGCAAGTATCCTCTTTTCTTCTCTCCCCAAAAGAATCTTGCAATCATTCTTGGATAAATGTTTGGTTTTAAATCAAGTCTAATGAGGGTGTTTTGGCCATATTTGTAAGAATTGAAACTTTATAAATACTTTGACCAAGTTTCACTTCCATGAATTTATCCTAAAGAGGTGATCAATCAGCTGTGCAAACTGTAAGCATAAGCGTGTTCATGGAAATGTTTACAATAATGAAAATTGGAGACAACCTGTGGTAGATTAGGGTGGTGTTCAGAAATATATCCTCTCCATAGAGCCCCCTCCATGGGCCCAGAGTACTTCTCACCCCTCAAATGTAGGTTGGGCCATAGGACTTACTTTGACCAGTGGAATATTTGTGACTGGGATGCAAACCAAGACTTGAAAAGTACTTGTGTGATTGGGCTTGTGCTCTTGTGCTTCTGCCATCACCATAAGAAGAATATGCACACACCAGCTGCACTGCTATGAGAGGATCCTAGGAGGGGATGAGAGACTGCTGAATCAGCGCCACCCCAGCCATCCTGCAAACTCAGGAGCAAGAAATAATTGCTTACTTCCCTATGCCACTGAGATTTTGCAGTTATTTGTTATGCAGAATTATTATGGCAAAAGTTATACAAAAGATATACCACCTAAATGTCAAAAAATGGGAAATTTAATAAATTGCAATGCATATAATGAAATACATATTTTAAATAGTCATTTAATAATTATGATAATGGTTGTTTTAGTAAGACAAAGAGGTGCTGATACAAAATACCAGAAACCGGGTGGTTTTTATAAAGGATATTTATTTGGGGTAGAAGCCCACAGATACCAGGCCACACAGCATAAGTTACTTCCCTCACCAAAGTCTCTGGCCACGTGTTGGAGCAAGACAGCTACTGACATCTGCCAAGGTTTAGGCTTCTTGGGTTCTTCTCTTCCCGGGGCTCCGTTTCTCTCCAGGCTCAGCAACTCTGTTTCCTCCACAAGGTCAGCTGTAGACTATGAGGCTCCCTAGGCTTTGCCTCTCTCCCCAAGGCCAGCTGTAGACTATCAGGCAAATGGCTCATCTCTTTTCCCGGGGCCTTCTCTCCTTTGTCACAACCAAGCTCCTCCATCTGCTCGCCTCCCCGGGCTCCAGCATCAAAACTCCAACATCAGAACTCCAATTCAAAAACTCCAACTCTGTCCTTTGTCATGTCTTTTATCTTTGAGACCCCACCCCACCAAGGGGTGGGGCTCAACACCCTACTCATAACTTAATCATGCCCAGATGAACAGACCAGTTTACAAGCATAATCCAATATTTATTTTTGGTATTCATAACTATATAAAACTGCCACAATGGTCTATATAGAGAGACACATGAAAAATTCTAAAATATACTGCTAAGATAAAAGCAGGTTATCCCATGTGTGTACAGGATAAATCCATTCTCATATAAAAAAATATGCACACATGTTTATATGCACAGGAAAATGTCTGGAAGGAAATACACCAAATGTTAACAGTGGTTCTCTCTGAGTGGTGAGACTATAAATACTTTCACTTTCTTCTTTATGAACTTCTGTATTTTTTGCATTTTAAAAATAAGGTTATAGTAATTTTAAGTCAGGATGAAAACAATAAAGCTGTTTTATTTTGAAAAACAATTAAAACTTGTATAAGATTCTTAATGTAATTTGTCAGGTGTCATTGGCTTTCAACAGGAAAAAAATTTTATAGAAGAAGAGCTATAGAGCTAAAGCTATATTTTAAAACAATGTGACAATTAAGGGCTGAAGTATGCTTCAAAATTTAAACCAAATCCCCATCTACATATAAAAACAACCCAGCCTACTTCTACCTTTTCAGATTCTGGGTAGCAAATCTGTTAATAAGTCCTCATATAGCTTTCCAAAGATGAAGTGAACCTTCTCTCTTGTCTCTGGTTCTTGATGGCTTGCACTTGATCTACTCATAAAACTCCAAATCCAGAAGCAATGATTAGGAAACTGCAGACTCTAATAAAAAGAACTTCATTAGCATCAGAGAAGGAGAAAGCTTGCTCAAGTAAAAGGATTAAGGTTTGGCAACAGAAGCTGAAGCTGTGAAGACAATAAATAACATGGACAAAAGGACATGGAGAATGTTTATTTAAGTCTTCTGTGAATCTGTGCAAAATGCATCCACCTAATACTTCATTCAGGTACAGAGGAGTCACTGAAAGCATGTGACACACACAAAAAAGCCACCAGTGACCAACTAGCATTTACAAATCCCAGACATGGCTTGCAAAAAATGTTCTGCCTAATTTTCCCACAGGTGTTTCTGTTCCCCTAGACAGCCGTTGCACTACAGGGGGGCCCGTTGCTCTCTGGTGTTAAGGATTGTAGTTGTTTCAGTTCCAGGACACGAAGCAGACCTGTGGGTTCAGGAAATATTAAGGACCTGTTTGCTGGCAGAAAAGTGACAGCAACTTTCATCTCTGTTACCCAGAAATCAGTCCTTTTTTCTAATGGTCCATTAAAGAAGTGCAGGGAGGGGACAGGTTCTCAGAACACTTTGCCACACTGCCCAGTGTCCAGAAAAAGACCCATATGGTTCAAGTCCCTTACGATGATACATTTGGTTGCCAAATACCTCCCACTATCAGAAAATAGTCCTAATACTTTGTTTTGTTAAATGTTATGCAATTACAGTGAGCGGGTGTGTTCTAAATTTCTTAAAAGGGACATGCTACCTTGAATTTTGTTTGCTGTCTACAACTAAAATTCTACCTGCCTACAACTGAAATTCTCTCAAATTGAAATTCAAGATCTAAATCCCTTTTCCCTATGCTGCTTTATCTTATAACAGGTTACTAAAAATGTGCTTACTTTGATTTTGTTAATATTGAATAAATCTTTTGGGTAGAGTCCACCAAATCATGTTATCTCCAAAAGATTGCACCTTTCTTCTTAATAAATGTCTCCCTACAGCCATAGTTAGTGATAATAGTCTGATGATATTACCTCACATCTGTAACAAATGTTCCACAACAGTGTGGTGTGTTGGTGAAGGATTGTTGTATGGGAATTCTACACATGTGCAGGATTGTTTTGTAAGTTCACAACTTCTGTAATAAATATATATATATTTAAAAAATACATACATATCCCTACAGATACTGTATGTTTGTGTTCACTTATAAAAATATGAGGAAAGATCTATTTCTTTATATTTTATATCCCAGTTGTGATGGTTAAGTTCATGTGTCATCTTGGCTAGGCTACGGTGTCTAGTTGTTTGGTCAAGCAAACACTGGCCTGATAGTTATTGTGAGGATATTTCCTTGATTTGAATCTTTATTCAGTTGATTACATCTACAATCAACTGAGGAGACTGCTTTCAGCAATAATAGGAGGCTCATCCAATCAGTTGAAGGTCTTAAAGGGAGAACTGATGATTTTAGCAGCCAGAAAGAAGAATTTTCTATTTCTACTTCAGACAGACAGCTTCTCCTGGGGAATTCATGGAAGCCTTCATCAGAATTCCCAACTTGTGGCCTGCCCTATGGAGTTTGGACATGCCAAGGCTCATGGTTGCAATTCCTATAATAAATTTCATAATATTTACATATATATAAATATAAATACAAACACATTCACACACTACATGCTGTCAGTTCTGTTTTCCTGGAGAATGCTGAAAAAGATACCACCTTAAAGCCATCTTAAAGGAGGCTTTACATATTATAAACATAATACGTAATATTATAAGATAAGTGTAAATTTAAATGAACAGATGAAGACATAATAAAGCTAGGAGTGGAGTTAGCATAGAAAATGTATTGTTGTGTGCTCTCAAGTACTTGCTGGAGGTAGCTCAGAGCATTCTGGAATGATCATGACATGAGGCAGCATCCACAGGACCAGACCAGGCTGCATGCTCAGGAAAAGTGGCCTGGGGGGATTCTCCTGTGAGTCCTCATCAAGAGGCTGTTGGGGGATTTAGGAGCAGCATCAACAACGAAAATCTTGCACAGCCAGCCAACCAGTGGTTTTAAGGGCTGTTTCTTGCAACAGCCCTCAAGACCAAGGCCCCCCTTCCTTGGGGACCAGAACAATTTGACCTGGCTGCTTAGCACCCCATCCAGGGACAGATTGGGAGAAAGTAGAACAGTTGTTTGTAATTAGTTTTTTCAGCTTTTAATTTTGAAAATACTTTCAAACTTACAGAACAGTTACAAAAATAATACATAACCCATACAAAGAATTCTACACCCCTCTAGATATGCAGATGCACCACCTCTAACATTTTGCCACATTTCCTACCTTTCCTTCCTTCCTCCCTCTCTCCCTCCCTCATTTATTTATCAATTTTCTGAACAAGTGAGTGTAGGTTGTATACATCATACTCTTTGAACACAATACTTCCTAGTGTACATCTCCAAAGAACAAGGATATTCACTTATGTAACCATGCAAAGTGCAGTCATCAAGTTCAAGTGATAGAAAGCCTAGAGTCTATATTCCAATTTTTCCTGTGTCCCAATAATGTCCCTTTGAATCTTTTCTCTTCCCTTGCTAGATCTCATCCAGGATCATTTCTTGTATTTAATTGTCATTATTTCTTTAGTGCTCTCTTTTTCTGTTTTTCAATAGTGAGAACATATATACAACATAAACTTTCCCATCACAACCACTCCCAAGCATACCATTCAGTGGGATTAATCACACTCATGGTGTTGCAGTATCCTTGTGGCCTTCCATTACTTTCCCATCTCCCCAAACAGAAACCCTACACCCATTATGCATTAACTCCCCATTCTCCCTGGCACCCTGAACTCTATCTGATTTCTGTCTCTATGAGCTTGCATATTTCCCGATATTTACTTTGTAGTTATCCTAGGGCTTAGATTTAACATTCTAAATCTACCCAATTTTGTTCGCTTTGATACTAAATTAATTTCAATAATATATACAAACAATGTTTCTATACCCCTCCATCCCCCCCACCTTTACGTAGTTTTTTGTCACAAAAACTACATTATTTGTCACAAAAAACTGCATTGTCACAAAAACTACTCATTTTACATTGAGTCCAAAATCACTGTTTTAATATATAATTTTATACATTTGCCTTTTAGATCCTATAGGACCTACAAATCAAAAATACAATAGTACTGGCATTTATATATACCCACGCTGTTACCCTCAGTGGAAATCTTTATTTCTTCATGTAGATTGAATCTATTGTTATTGTCCTTTCCTTTCAACCTGCAGAACTCTCTTTAGCATCTCTTGTAGGGCTGGTCTAGTGGTGATGAAATTCCTCAGCTTTTGTTTATCTGGGAATGTCTTAAATCTTTCCCTTGTTTTTGAAAGACAGTTTTGCTGGATATAGAATTCTTAGTTGGCAATTTTTTTCTTTCAGTACTTAAATGTCATCCCACTGCCTTCTTGCTTCCATGATTCCCCATGAGGAATCAGCACTTTATCTTATTAAGGCTCCCTTGTACGTGACATATTACTTTTCTCTTGTGGTTTTCAGAATTCTCTATCTTTGGCATTTGACAGTATCATTATAATAGGCTGAGATGAGGGTCTATTTGGGTTTATTCCATTTGGAGTTTGTTGTGTGTCTTGTTTGAGTATATTCATGTCTTTCATTAAATTTGGGACATTTTCATCCAATATTTCTTTGGATACTCTCTCTTCCCCTTTCTTGCTTTCTTCTCCTTCTGGGACTCCTACAATGTATATATGCTTTGTATGCTTGATGGTGTCCCACAGATTCCTCAGTCTCTGTTCACTTTTCTTTCTTCTTTCTTCTTTCTGCTCATTAGATAGAAGGATTTCAATTGTCTTATCTTCAAGTTCTCTGATTCTTTCTTCTTCCAGCTCCAATCTACTATTAAACTCCAGTAGGAGATTTTAAATGTCTGATGCTGTGGCCTTCCACTCTGTTTGGTTCCTTTTCATAATTTCTATCTCTCTATTGAAATTCTCTTTGTGTTCATCTATTGCTTTTCTGATTTCCTTTAGTTCTTTGTCCATGTTTTCCTTGAACTCTTTGAACATATTTAGGACCAGTTTTTAAAAGTCTTTGTCTGCTTTGTCTCACATCTGGCCCTCCTCATTGGCGGTTTTTAATGCTTTAATCTTCTCCTTCACCTGGGCCTTCACTTCCTGTTTCATTTTATGTTTGTGACCTTTTCTTGAAACCTGGACATTTTGATGTATTAGCAATGAATGTGTTTAGACTCTGAGGCATCTGTTACTTAAATTTGTATCCAGTTAGTGTTATGACAGAGCTTTCTTTGATTGCCAAGAGCTAACCAAAGAAAATAAAACAAAACAAAAACCAAACCAAACCAAACCAAACCAAACCAAACCAACAACAACATCTCTCCTGGTCTTGGCAGATTGACCTGTGCAATTGCGATTGCTCTCCTTCAGGGTTTATACATACAATGAGTTTAGAGAATAGCTCCAGGCCAAAGCATAGAGGCCTCCCTGATCCTCTCAGCACCTGCCTCTTGTCCTGAGGATGGGCATGTGGGCCTAGGAAATCCCCCATTTACATGGTTACAAATGTCCCCTTGTACCTAGGGCACTGAACTGTGTGTCCTACAGCTATCAATCCCCTGCTCCGGGCAGCACGACTTGACTGCTCTCCTACAGCATTCTTGGTTAATTGCCTTCTACACACAGGGCAAGTTCTAGGATGTTAAATTCTTCAGGTCACCATCAGACCAACTGGGCCAGACATACATGCTTCCAGTATGTGCACTAGGGTTACTCTGCTCCCTCAAGGATGGGGACCAGGGATCTGCACTGGAAGCATGGGCTGGCTCTCTGCCGAGCCAGTGAGGGATGGGGGAGGGGCCAGCCAGGGGCTATGAAATCCTGCTGCTTTTAATTGCCTTTCTCTTGATTCGGTGTTCATTACTGCAGTCCTTTCATTGTTTTCAGGAGTTTTGAGAAAAAGGTTTCTGCCAGTTCTTGCTGGTTATTCAAAGCTTCTGTGGGGAGACTGAGCCTGAAGCATCTCACTCCACCATCTTGATCAGGATGGGGCTCCCCATAATTAATTTTTTTAAGCTGCAGAAAGATGTCTTCAAATGAAGACTTACTTGGAAGTGGAAAATACAGAAAGAGAGGCAGATTTGGTGTTGGTGGGGAGGGTGGATGAGGAAGGCAGTTTCAGGGATGCTGGATCCAGGATGCTGGAGACATAGGGTAGGTGACATAGTGGGAGGCCTACACTGGGCTGAAGACTGGGAAGTTACCAGCATGATGGTGGAGGTTGGAAGAGAGGACCAGCTAAGGGGGTGCACACAGAAGAGGCTGAGGACCCACTGATAGGGGGGAGGGCTGCTCAAGAAGGAAGTCCAGCAGTGGCTTTATCCACAGCATGCCGTGTTTGCTCCCAATGGCCTCCATGTCCCCGATTTCACTGCTATCACTTTAAAGTGTCTCCTGCCATCCACCCACCCTTTCATCCTCCTTGCCCAAGAGCTGCCTTCAATGTCTGGAAAATGAACTCAATACCCGGGGCCTGCAGAGTAGCACATCCACTTCCTCTGCTCCTGAACTCCTTAGGACAACTTCCAAATGTTGCTTCCCCACACATATGCTCACTGCTCTACTAGCTTTCTGCTTATGTTTTTATTCAACTTTTTAAAAAGAAGAATGAGGCAATGTCCTCCAGGAGCTAGTCCCGTCATACCCTGACACGGTTTGATCTGGCTGGCTCCATGTGTGCCTGAAGGAACGTGCACATGGAACACTCACCTCTTCTCAGCTCAGTAATGCCTGGGTTCTGTTTTTTGAAATATTATTTTTGTAAACCAGGATCTGTATTACAAATAATTGGCATGTTTGCCTTGGGGAACTCCGGGAAGCAGTGCTATTCTAGGGTCCAAATTTGCATATCTCCATAGGCCATGGGTGGCATATATAGGCAAGGAGGGTGAGTTCCCTAGAAAACAGAGTTTGGTTATTGATGGGATGAAGTTAAGAATCTATACCCTACCTCCAAATGGGAGGATGCCACGGGGTGCTCAATCGTGCCCATGTGAAAGACAAAGAAGGAGGATAAGAGACTTGTCTGCCCAGGGAACTTGGGACTGCACAAAGTTTGGTTTTTAAAAAACCAATGTCTCAAAAGTTTTTTGAACTAGTAGAACAACTGCTCAGATGTGTGAGCAGAGGGTTTGGCCATGACACGGCCACAAGCTCCTCTCTAGAAGTGCTAAAGGAGAGTGATAATGGGTCCTATTGATAGTTTTGGACCTGGAGACTACCTCGAAGACAGCAGGACATTGGAAGCTGTTTGAGAGGAACTAAAGGCAGCTGAGCAGCAGAACATCAGGGCGTGCGCAAATAACCATCAGGAATAGAGGGGGAAGAAGGCAAATAATAATCTGAGCTACCATTTATGGAGTGTCATTGATGTGTCAAGTCTTTGCTAAGTAATTTACACTCATGTGTTATCTTATTTGAGCATGATAAAATACTGTGATTCAACCCCCATATCATAGATGAAGAAACTGAGGCTCAAGAAGACTAACCATGTATTTATGCTTACCCCCTAACATCTTACAACTCAGAGTGTGGGCCATGGACCAGCCCTACAATTATTACCTGGAAGCTTGTTAGAAATGCAGAATCTCAGGCTTCTCCCCAGACCTTCAGAATCAAAATCTGCAGTTTAAAAAGATCCTCACGTGATTCGTGTGCATAGGAAAGTCTGAGAAGTGCTACCCTGCTAGTCTCTGATTAATTAATAGTCATTGGGTAGGTAACACATGTGAAATAACTGAAGACCAATTTAGAAAACAGCTAATTGGGACAACCTCTTTGGGGACCATTTTACAATTTTTACTACTATTTAAAATGCATAGTCCTTTTAACCCAGAAATACTATTTGAAGGAATTTTTTCTACTCATATCCTCACACATATGTGCAAAGAGAGATAAACAAAGAACACAATTGGAATGGCAATGAGCGACTTCAACCTAAATGCACATTAGTAGGGACATCAGACAGGGTCCTAAAAGGAAAAAGATCGTATGGTCAAATTATAAGGAGGGCTTACTAAAGGGATTATTTACAAAATTGGGGGGGGGAGGGGATGTATAAAAGGAAGGCATAGTGCTGTGACTTTCAAACATGAGTTGCATCAGAATCTCTGGGAGGGCTTGATGAATCACAGATTGCTGGGCTCCACCCCCAGCATTTCTGAATCAGTAGGTCTGGGGTAAGCATGAAAATCTGCATTTCTAATAAGTTCCCAGAGGATGCTGATTTTACTGGTCCACAATCACACTCTGACAATTGCTCGCATAGTGAAGTATCCTAGGACTACTCAGAGGGAGGCTTCCAGTCCAATGGGACAAGGGGAGGGAGGGAGAGAGTTCTGAGACCCAGGTGGAGATGGCCATGTAGAGAAAGCATCCGAGATGAGCTTGCAAGGAGGGAGCCAACGGAATAAAGGCCCCAAACCTCTCTCTCCTCCCTCCTTCCCATCGCATGTTGGGCTTCCTACCAGCTGAACCCAACCAGAAACCAGGGGGAAAGGGGCCTGGTGATGCCATGTGTTTATAGCAGCCTCCCAAGGGCAGAAAACCAAGTGGAATAGGGTGAAGGATGGATCTGGAGAGGAAAAAGGAAAAATAAAGTAGCAAGATGCTAAAGAACGGACTCTTATTCAGCAGTAAAAAGGACTGCAGTCCTGATACATGTGACAACATGGATGACCCTTGAAGATACCATGTTGAGTGAAATAAGCCAGACACAGAAGGACAAATATTGTACGATCTCACTGACATGAAATAATTAGAAGAAGCAAACTCACAGCGTCAGAATCTAGAATATAAGTTATCAGGGAACGGGGTAGGGAAAGGGAATGGAAGTTAAGGCTTAAAATGTACAGGATTCCTATTCTGAATGACAGAAATCTTTCAGTAATGGATGGTGGTGAAGGTAGCACAACATTGTGAATGCAGTTCACAGCACTGAAATATATATCTGAATGTGATTAAAATGGGAAATGTTTAATTGTGAGTATGGTAACAGAATAAAAATTTTTTAAAAATCCATGGAACTACACTACACAGTGAACCCTAAGTTAAACCATGGATTTTGATTAACGGTACAATTATAAAAATGTGCTTTCATCAATTGTAACAAATGTTCCACACCAAAGCAAGGTGGTGGTGGGGGGTAGTGTATGGGAACCCTGTGTTTTATGTACAATTGTTCTGTAAACCCACAACTTTCCTAATAAAGAAAAAAACCACATGCTGAACAATGTGTTTCATATACTCCCATATGTTTAAAAACAGTATCTCTGTGAGGAATAAGAAGCTATGAACAGGGTGCTGCCTCTGCTGCTGAGGAGCGGAGCAGGATACTGGGATTCCGTGAGTGGCTAAAGCCTGACTGTGGAGGAGGTCAGGGGGCAGGAGGGTGGACCTGCCCAGAAGAACCACTGTGGAGGAGGAGTCAGTACCCAGAGGCTGCCCAGCAAGGTCCAGTACCAGTGAGCCCCGGCAGGAGACCGCAGGCCACCACTGAGTGAAGCCCTCCCATCCCCTACCTGAGGAACCTCATGGGCTGTGGTAATCCGCTCTGGAGGCACATTTCAATCCCCCGGGAAGCTTTAAAAACTGCCACGTAGGCCCCACCCCTAGAAGTTCCAAATTAATTGGCCCGAGGAAGGGCGGGGGCTGGTAAGAACATTCCCAGAGGACTCTGCACTGTGCTGGTCCCTCTCGGGTGAGAGCCTTCCAATGCTGTGCATCGTGCAGCGGAATTGCCTGCTCAAGCTCAAGCGCTTTGCTTGCCCCGTACAAACTCCTCCACGTTGCAATGCCCCTCACTTCTAACAGCCACAAAACAGAGGGTGGGGCCTAGACACCCCCCTCCGAGAGAGGGCCGCTCCCTGCCTCTCTTCTTGTAGAGTTGTGGGCAACGTGGTGAAAGCGCCCTTGTCACAATGGTATTAGCGCTATGGCTGTTACTACTAGTAGAGAGAAGAATAATTTGCCAACAGGGCATCTGATAGATCTGAGGACTCAGAAGCAATGACACCGCTGACCGGTAATCCAGTCCTTGGAGTCTCAGCCGGGCGTGGCCTGGAGAAAGGATTATGGCGCTTAAAATATTCAAGGATCTCAAAACAAGATTTGCAAGGCTAAATAGAGCCAATAGAAACTGAGAAAAGTCTTGGTACCATCAGGAAACAGAAAACCTGAAAATGCACCATTCAAAACAAACCTCATCTGTAAAAGCATCTGCAACCAGTCAGCTACACAACCAAGGTATTCTCCCCTCCAGAGTTACATAAAACAACTCACAGTGCCTCCTACACTGTTTCAAAAGCTCCATTTCCTCCCAATGAGAATTTTCTAAATTTAGAATGCAAAGTTTACCACTCATACAATTTCAATTAAGATGACATGTGCTTTATGAGAATAACATATGGCCAACCTCCTGTGAGATCAACCTCTCTCAAAATCAAGATCCTATTTCCATGCAGGTCAGCAAGCAGGACTTCCAAAGACACACTGAAAGAAGGGTTGTTTCTGGAACAGTCACCTTGGAATGAACAAAATTCCTCAGGAGGCCAATCCTAGTTTGTCTTCTATGGAACTCTGCCCGTTAGGAAAGCCAACCTCTGTCCACTAAGAAAAGCAAAGCTCTAGATGAGAAAGTTCTACCTGGTAACTACAAGTGAGAGCAGAATTAAAGGCTTCCAGTGACGCTCTGTGCCTTGTTGGAAAAGATCCCCATTCAGATGGGCCTTTCATAGACACTCAGTATATAATCAGTCTAGAATGGGTTAACTTTAGATGATGATGATAATAATTAATGCTAAACAATAGTTGCTAGTATTTATTGAAGACATAATACGTGCCAGATGGCATGCTAAGCATGTTACTGTATTAAGTTTATAAGCATGTAATCTTATAGTAATCCTATAATGTAGATACTATTGTTATCCCTATTCTACAGAGGGGGTAAGTAACCTGCTCAAGGTCACATGGTTAGAAAGTGGCTGAGCTGGAATTCAAACCCACAGTCTGAATCAGGAGCCCAGTCAATACTGATTGAGCACTACCATGATCTTATTTGAGTTCCCATTTCATAGATAAGGAAAGTGAGGGATAAATAGGTAAAGTTTAAGGGACTAGTATATGGCCGCACCAGGATTTGAACCCTGAGCAGAGCCATCCATGCTCCTGAACTCTAGGCCCTTATGCTGCAACAGGCCAATCTCAGACTGAAGTGATGTACAGGGGACAAGGCAAAGGCAGGGGACTGTGAGTGGGGGGCTGGAGGGCCTCCGAGGGGCAAAGGGTCTGCTTAAGACGTAGCACAAAGCTTCGGGGCTAGCCTGGATGAGAAACAGGGGCCCTGGGAAGGAGGAAAGAGTGGCAAACCTTCAGACGAAGCCAAAAGGGCAAACACTTTTATTATCTCAGAGGGAATCAGGGCCTCCTGGAGCATTCTGGAAACTCTTTAAACCTGGAACATTCTGGAAACTCTTTAAACCCGCATCTTCCTCTGGATCTGACGTTTGGACACCTCCATCTGCTTTCCCTAGTGATGAGCTCGGAAGCTTGCCTTGCAGAGGGCCAGCGTGGGCAGCAGCGTGGGGGCCAGTGCTGGGGAGGGGAGGAAGGCTGGGGAGGGGAGGAAGGCAGAGGATGCCCGGAGCTGATGGCACAGGAGAATGCACGCTGTCATGGCCAAGGGGTCATCGGGAAACCAGTGAGCTCTTTTTGGTTTTATCTCTTAAATATTTTCTCTGCTTAGCAGAAAAGCTCAAAATATACAAAGAAAGAGCCTGATACAATGTGAAACTTTTGAACTGTATGAGTTTAAAATCCTGACTCAGCCACTTACTAGCTTTGTGACTAAACCTCCCTGTGATTCAGCCTCCTCATCTATTAAATGGTGATAATACTAGTACCTATCTCATGAAGGATTATGAAAATTAAATGAGTCAATACATTTAAAATGCTTATAATAGTAGCTGGCACTCTGCCATATAAATGTCAGCAGTTGTTGTTATTTTGCAGCTGTGGTTATTGCTTGGGTGTTAAAAGACCTTTCTATTGAGATTTCTGAAGTGCAGTGTTTGCATGGCTCCAAGTAGCAGACCTCTAGGAAAAAAATAAAAACTTCCAGTTTTACTGGAAGTCCTGGGTGGGAGGGTGGAGAGAATTCCAACAAATTCCAACAAATGATCACATCCTGTTTCTTTGGGTGCAAACCGTATTCTAAATCAAATCTCTGACTTTTGGTGAATTAGAGGCAATTATGAATCATTTCTTTAAAAAAAAAAAAAAAAAACAACCAAAGAGTTTATTTTCACAAAAACTATCTTAAAAATACAAGATCCTTAAGTTAAGAGACTTCTCATACTTTTTTGCCTGAACATGTGAATTTACTTTGCACCATTAGACCTTTGCACAGATTGGTTTCTCTGCCTGTAAAGCCACCATCTTTTCTTCTACATGCCTAGTGAACTCCTATTTTTGGTTCAAAATCCAGCTCGGACACGTGCTCCTCTGTGCTACTTCTGTACTGTGCATATATTTATATTGTGTATTTTCTCAATTATTTATGTTTAGCTCCCCCGACTAGACAGGGAACTCTGTCAGGACAAAGACCCAGATCTCAATTATCTTTGTATCTCCATCACTTAGCATATGGTGTTCTTTCATTTGTTCATTAAGCAAATATTTCTTGAAAGCCTACTATATTTCAGGTACCATGTGAGACACTCAGGAAGCAAGTCCAGTGTAGTGAAGACCATGGGGAGGGAGATAATCAGACTATGGATTTCCTGCCTTTCTCCCCAAAAAGGGCAGTCTTCCAAAGATATATTTGATGCAGATGTGTTGAGCATAAGTTGAACACATATCCGGCTAAGCGTGTTCATGCTAGTGCTATTTAGTAAATAGATACCACCTGTGCCTCACTTCACCAGAAAGAGGCTGGCGGAAGAAGTTCGTGGAAAACTTCTCTGATCTGAAACAAGCCACCAGCGTGTGTCTGTAGGACTGAAGGAGATGGAGAGCATCTATCTTGTTGCTGACCACGAGCTGATAACCTGTGAAACCACTGGTACATTCTGAGAACAGGTAAATCTGAAACTGTGATCTACGTCAGCTGAAACTGTGACTTGTGTGTGGACACCAGTCCTACACATGCAATTCAAGGAACCCCCAGGTACTGACCTGTGACATCCCAAAGCCTCCTTCATCGGGCCTGGGCAATATAGAACATGGTATGGTTAGTATAGTTTATAAGACGGAGAAAACTTTATTCAGTGGAATCCACGCTGGATGTGAGCTTCAGGTATTTTGGGAAAAAACCTCAAATTCTTGGGTCAATTGTGAGGAGACTGGTGGGAGCCTGATTGTAAGATAATTGTGAGGCAAGAAAAGAGATTGGTTGGTTGTTACAGGTGTGACAGAGTCTGCTAGTTATCTCTCAATATTCTACCTTTCTTCCATAGTAATAGAACCCCCATATTATAGATGGGCACAAGCCTGCCCTGAGTAAAAGCTGCATTTCTCAGCTTACCTTGAAACTAGATGTGGCCATGTAGTTCTGGCCAAAGGATGGAGACAGAAAGGTATGGAACTTCTGGGAAATATTCTTAAAGGGAGGGTGCATACCTTTCTTGCTGGCTGGAATGGGCATGTAATGGCTGAAACTATAGCAGCCATTTTGGAAGATAAAATGACCTTGGCAATATAAATCAAGCATGAAGAAGCAAGACAAAAGAAAGTCTAACACTGTGAACACCACACCTACCCTGGACTGATCACTCCCAGACTTAATGTGAGATGCTTGTTTAGATCATTGTTATTGTTATTATAATTTTTTTAAATTATAGCAGAAACTAAAGTTAATAGAGAATAAGAAAAAGAGAGGAATGAGGATTAAGCCAGTGAATCACTTAAGTTAATCACTTGTTAAAGTCACCTCTCATAATCTTCCTAATCTTCAGAAAAGTTAGTAAATTGATGAAAAGTAAACTCATGTGGTGTGGATTTTGTGGAAAATGGATTTGGGCATTTGATAAGGAAAGAAATTAAGGCAGCACATGAGGACATGGGAGTAAAGAGGCAAAGAGAAGCATGAAAAAACAAGCCTGGGAAGTCCCTGGAAATAATGGGACATGCTTTGGAGCATCTAGGCCTTTCGATTAAAATTTAATAAGGTATGTTGGGAGGACAGTGGCCCCTGCTGGGATCTAGATTACAAATGTCAGGGCAATACCTCAGAAGGGACACCAAGTAAGGATCTGGGGCAAGGAGGCTTCCCTGAGGAAACAACCCCTTGGCGAGGTGAGAGGACCTCAAGGCATCAGGCCCAGAGGCAAGAGAGCTTCTGTCCTGGCCAGTATAGCTGGTACTGAGTTGGATGGGGCAAGAGGGGAGGGTTGACTTGGGGATAAGCCAGGTCATGAAAGGCCTCAGAGATGGGCTAAGGGGCAGAGAGGGTATCTTAAGGGCACTGAGGATAAAGTCCTTCCAGGTTTGTAATCAGAGGAGCCAGCTTGGCCTGCTAGAAAGAGCCCTGGCTGCAGTATGGAAAGTAGATCAGACAAGGCAGCTGGAAGCAGGGGCTGGAGCATTACCAAACCACTGCAATAATCTGTGCAAGAGGTACAGGTGGCTTCTACCAGGCTAGGAAAAGAAGAGGAAGATTTGAGAGAGAACCAGAAGGTAGAACAAACACGTGGAGGGTGAGGAAGAATGAAGATGCAAGGGTGTTGCCCAGAGGTCTCTGGTTCCTGCGCCAGAGATAAAGAACCTGATCTCTGAACAAGTCGTCCCTTGACAGCATCTCGAGCTGGAGTTGGGGAGTCTGCAGCATATACAAGTCTAAGCCACTTTCCCTGGTCCAGCTTCTCCGGCTTGGGTCTCTAATTCCCGTTCTATTCCCTATGTCTAAGTGGAAGAGGAGGCAGAAACAACCTTTAAAAATCCCAAGGAAGAGTAGGCCAGACCCTCTTCCCTGCCTTAACTTCATCCCAGGGCCTGTTTCTGGATCTTTCACTCCTGTCACAGGAAGCTTTAGCACCAAGCCCCCATGGAATAGGCATTCTCTTATTCGCTGCTATTTAACTACTGATGCAAATTTCCAAAGCGCTCTTTCCAGTTACCATCCCCTTCCCCCTCCAGCTGGTAAAGATGCTTTCTTATTTACAAATAAGAAGGCAACAAAGCAAGTTTTGGAAAATAACCCATTGGATTTAAGCTCCCTCTCTCCAGGAGAGATGAATACCGACAATCCAACTGATGAAGTTTGATTTTTATGTAGGGAACTTGGGCTGCAGGGATTCAAAAAAAAGAAAAAAAAAAAAAAAAAAAGGTCCGGGTAAATACAAATCTTTAAATGCACATCACCCAGATTTTAAATAATGCATCCCTTTTCTTATGGGCTCATTAAATCTGAAGCCAAGGAGGCAGGCCAGCGAGAAAATACAGCATAAATCTATCATTTAGCTTTATAATGCAGAAAGGACTTGAAACCTCCCAAAAGGTAGCAGGAACAGCTTTTAAATCTTGCCTCTACTCTGCCCTTGTCTGCCTCTCACAGCCACCCTAATTAACTGCAGCACAAGTGTCAAACTGTGGAAGCCCAGCCAAGATGCAGAAGCTTGAACTACTGAGTTCAAAGGGGGCTCATTTGTTTATTGCTATTATGTAATGACTGAGTTGTTGCATTGAACATCCTGTGGTGACCCCGCTTAAATTAGTAAAAGCCTCGCCTTCAAAGTGAAATGCAAGAAGAGATTAATACATTTGAAAATGAGTAGAAACAGGCTCATTTGCTAAGAATTTCAGTGGATAAAAGTTTTAGGGCAAGAGAGAGAAGCTTTAGCTCTATTTTGAGTCATTTGCCTACCAAGAAAAAGTAACTGAGTTAAGGGCCACACACAAGCAGAAATGTACTGAATTTGGAAAGTTCTAAATGTTCATTTTCACTTACTTGTTAGGGGATATAAATTGATATGTAAAATTTATATATTCACTTTCTTAACTAGGGAATTGAGGATTTAGGGGTAGAGGTGGGATTTTCATCCTTTACTCTTAATTCAAGGTCAAAATTTTGGAAACCCACAGATCAAATAGGATGCTGGGAGCTGGCTACATAAATGGAACTTAAGAATAGGGATTCTATGAATTCTGTGGAAAATATGGCAGAGAAATTTCTGATGGAGTGCTTTTTTTTTTAAATTAGAACAGTTGTAGGTTTACAGAAAAATCATGCAGAATATAGAGCTCCCAGAATATACAGTTTTCCCTATTATTAACATTTTGCATTAGTGAGGTACCTTTGTTACAATTGATGAAAGAATATTATTATAATTATACTATAATATACTATAGTCCACGGTTTACGTTAGGGTCCACTCTGTGTTATACAGTTCTATGGGGGATTTTTTAAAGTTTTTAATTCTGGTAAAATATATACAACATTTTAAACACTTTCAGATAAACAATTCAGCAGTGTTAATTTCATTCACAATGTGTGCTACCGTCACCCCATGGCCATGATCCATTACCAAAATTATTCCATTATCCCAAAGAGAAATTCTCTACCCATAAAGTATTAATCCCCCATCCCCCACCTCTACCCTAGCCCTTGGTAACCTGTATTCCAATTTCTGACTCAATGACTTTGCATATTCTCAATAATTCATATACATGAGATCATATGATATTTGTCCTTTTTTGTGTCTGGTAGGCTTAAACTTTAGAGGTGAAAATGTCCAGATGAGACTAAACTAGAAGACATTAAGTATGGCCCTAAGGAAGCATACCAAAGCGCCCGATATTTCCAATGGAAAAATCAGGGTAAGCTGATTGAGTATTCTGCTCTAACTTAAAGGGCCCCGAAACACAGAGGGACTGTGGGTAGCACAGTTACTTTGAATTGTGACCCTTGGTGGTGAGTACTTTTTCACTGGTATCACCAAGAATGATGAGTTGGGACTCATGACTATTAATCAATAAGAAAATGGATGTATCTTCTCTAAATTAATAGGCAACAAAAGGCATCAGATTATAAGCAACTTTGGAACTGGAACCCAGTCTGTTCATTCATATGTCAATCCGCTGCCTTTCCAGTCATTCCAACAGGTGAAGCATAGGCTCTACCATGAGGTTCCAGGGTGAGGAGGGGCCATGTGCATCCTACATATAATAAACGATCCAATTGATCTGACAAGATCTGAGCCAGGGTAGACTGTCTAAACCAAGTTATCAAATCTAAGACCCAGATAGAATGTGCAAGCAGGGCACAGAACCAAAACAAATGGAGAAATCAGAGGTTCTCATGCGTGAGGCTGGACAGCTGTGATGATGGGCATAGATGTGAGTGTGAAGGAATTTCTAAGGTAGAACAGAGAGCTGTGTAGTTGTGCAGGTGCATTAAAGGGTAATGACATGGCAGAGACATGTCTTACACAGAGCTTTAACACACACTTGGTACTCGAATATTTGGTGGTTTGTATTATGAAAATCCATGAACCTGAGGGTAGAAGTATGGTAGGGAGCAGATGAATGAGGTTAAAAGGGGAATAAACCCAGGATAGTTAGAACAGTTGATTAGGTTCTAATCAGGGTTATACTACTTACAAGCAATTCATTTGGTTCTAAAGCAGGGGTTCTTAACAAGGGGTCCGTGGGCTTGAATTGAAATTCAAAAAAAATATTCTTGTGGGGAAATGTTGGTGCAGGTGTGATATATTTATTAAATAATACACAATATAGTGTGGACTTATAAGGGGTCTGTGGTTTTCACCTGACTTGTAAAGGGGTCTGTGGAACAAAAAAGATTAACAATCCCTGTTCTAAAGGGTTGGGGCAAGGGGTCTGGTTCTAGATCCTGTCAGTCAGTGGATATGTCTTCATGACCTAGCAGGCCCCTAGACTGGCTGGGTTTTAGTATTAAGGGAAGAGGACAGAATGCCAATTCCAAGCTTGTCTGATTCTCTTTCTTCTTCTAGAGCAAGAAAAAGGTCACTATAACTGACAACTGTGAATGTTAGAGACCCAGAATGTATTGATTAATCAAGGCATTTGGCAAAGTCTCTCAGGAAATTCTTGTGGACAAAATGGAGAAATGCAGACCAGATGACAGTATAATTCGGGCAACTCATAGTTGGCTGAAAAACTCAGAGTGCGATGATGGAAGGGGGGAAGGGAGGTGTCTAGTGGTCTGCCAAATGGCTCTATCACTGGTCCTATTCTACTCCTCATTACTGTGAGTGATTTGGATACAAAGTTAGAAGGGATGCTGATCAAAACTGCAGATGACACAAAGCTGGGAAAAATAACTTATACAATGAAATCAAGATTTAAGAGTTAGCAAATATCAAAAGGACTTCAATGGACTGGAATAATAAGCTAGAACCGATGAGATGGAATTAGGGATAAATGTGAAATCTTTCATTTAGGTTCAAAAAATCAATTACATGAATACAAGATTGGCAAGACCAGAACTGACAACAATTCCCTTCAACAAAAACTGATAATTTTGGTTTATCACAGCCAAAAATAATCCAACAGTTTGACATTACTGCTAAAAAAGCCAATGTAATCTTTAGTTACATCAATAGAAAAATACATCCAAATCAATTGGAAAAAACAGCCCCACTATACTGTGTCCTGGTCAGACATCTGGATGGACACAGTGCCTTGCCAATAGACAGCATTCAACAAATACTTGTCGTACAAATGAAAGGATAGCACATTTTCAGATGGACCTTGAAACTAAGATGGTAAGGGATCTGGAGACTGTTCTTAGAAGAGAAGGCTGAACAAACATGGAATGTTTAACCTGGAAAAGACCAAGGAGACCCACATGAGAGCTCTTTTCAAATATTTGAAGGAATTTCACATTTGGTTTTGCTCCAGAAGGGGGGTGAGGTGGGAAACTTGGGGTCAATGGTTAGAAGATATGCAGAGATAAAACTTGGCTCAAGTAGAAAATGAGAACTGTTCAAAAATCAAAGGTAGTGGTGTTACGCTTTCTCTCATTGACGATATTAAAGCAGAAATGGGTTGACCAGCTGTCACATGCCTTTTAGTGTATCAGAATATATACCTGAATACATTGGAAGCTAGGCCTGGAAGGTCTCTCCAATTCTTCCAACTCTAAGGCTGTATGAGATATGATTCTATGATGTTTCTGGTCTTTGAGCTCCAAAGGAGCTTCCAAGGTGGATAGGTCTGCCAATGTGCAGAATTTCATGCCAACAATATAGGCCATGGATTTCAAAACAGCAAATAACAAATGAACCTGGCCTGCACTCTAGGATGGCAGTCCATGAATGGTAACTTTGTGAAATGACATTTAGTTTTGATTTGTTTGTTTAACTTTCCGCAATGCAGAGACTTGGGAAGAAAAGAAAACTGACAGGGCCCATATGACTTCAACATGGTAGAAAAAAATTCATCCTTGACAATTGTGATTATAAGTGGACTCTAACCTTGACTTTTCTGGACTTTTTTTGTTGTTGTTCCTCACCAAACATCAAATTAGAGCCTCTTATGTAGGAAAGGAAAACCCCTTTTAACAGGTCTAGATTAATATTGATACTGTTTGGTTGCTATGTTTCCTACTGATAGAACCTATAGCTCCCAACAGGACATTAAGTTCTTTGTTTGAAGTTCTGAGGGGTCATAGTCCACCTCTAAGATGACCTCCAATATTCTTGCCCTCTTGGATTCATTCCCTGCTATATAGTTCATCAAATAGGGCTGATCTGTGCAACCAATGTGATACTGCATAAGTGACAGGGTATGACTTCCAATGTAGGTCATAAAAGACATTGTGGATTCTACTTTGTGCTTTCTTGGGTCATCTGGTTGAAGCCAGCTGCCATCTTGTGACAATACTCAAGCAGTCCTTTGGAGGCACACATGGTGAGGAACTGAGGCCTCCTGCCAATAGCCTGCACCTACTTACCAGCCACATGAGTGAGCCATCTTGTAGGTGGATCCTCCAGTCCCAGCCAAGCCTTTAGATGACTACAGACCAAT
Source organism: Tolypeutes matacus (assembly GCA_026826555.1). Classification (NCBI taxonomy): domain Eukaryota; kingdom Metazoa; phylum Chordata; class Mammalia; order Cingulata; family Chlamyphoridae; genus Tolypeutes; species Tolypeutes matacus. The sequence continues at coordinate 8,487,774 of JAKSZT010054396.1, forward strand.
TAACAGCTTGACTGCAAACTCATGAGAGTCCCTGAGTCAGAACCACCCAGCTAAGCTACTCCTAAATTACTGCTCCTCAGAAACTTTGTGGGCTAATATATTTTAATTATTGTTTTAGGTCTCTAAGTTTTAGATTAATTTGTTACAACAGCAATAATACAGAAGGGTTAATATAGAGCTACAATAGGTAAAACTCAATTTTTCTTTGAAGTGCTGAAATAGGAAGGAGCCCACTAAGGGGACTAACATAGATGAACTGGGGACATAGGAAACCATGTAAAAGACAACAGGTTTTATTTGGTCTCTCCAAGGCTGACTTCCCAGTGCAATGAATGATTAGGTAAGCATCTCCAGCAACCCAAGCTCTGGTAACTTCCAGTCCTAGCATCTAGATAGGTGGCAATGACCAGACACCAACAAGTTAACGTGGTCTTAGCATTAAACACTAAAGGTAGCAAACTGTGCTCAAATAGGGAATGTTCGTCATTGTCACAAGGTAGCCCTTTTCAGTTTTCACTAAAGAGATAGCCACCAGCCCAGTGAGAGAAAGGCCAGAATTCAGTCTCAAGGTCAATACTGAAAAGTATCTGCTGACTTTAAACGGTCCAGGATAAATCAGCTCCTGCAGAGTCATGGACATTATTGTCAGCTTCTGACACGAGCTTAGGACTTTAGGCATCATAAACCAGCTTCTGTTTCCACAAATATGTCCACATGCCATCCAGCCCTGCTGGCAGCCAGAGGCATAATAAATACAATGTGGAATTTACACTGGTCCATTAATTTTGGGAGAACAGACACAGCACTCAAGTGCCTTTTAATATATCATTTTATCTACTCCTGGGGTTATCTAGGGCCAATGGCATGCTTTTAAAAAAAGGGAGGGGTGGCTTGTATTTTTTTCTCCTCCTTGCTGATCTACCTATATTTTGGTGAATGTTGCAGGTGATTTATTTCTTCTATTAGCACGAGTAGGTTCAGAACAATTGACTTATGTTTTAATTTCCTAGCCAATTCCCTTAGGAAATCCTTTGGAAATATGGTTGAGAAAGAAAATTACCTTCAGTATTTTGGGCCACAGAGATCAAGGGGTAAAGAGGGGACAGCTCAGAGAAACAAGAAAAAGAGGCCACGGCACTTCCTATGGGAGAGACATCAGTGTGGCCAGAAGAAGAAACTCAAAGAAGACCTAGAGGTAGAGTGCTGGCCACTCCAGGGCTGCCAAGGGTGTGGAGGAGCTCAGTGGAGGACAAGAGGTAGAGCAGTGTGCTTTGAATACAGACTTTAGGAGGAAAAAAATCCACAACATACAAAGTGGAATGCTTACTGGCTTAATAATGCCTCCCCAGAAGTTATGAATCTACTTATCACTCTTAGTTCAGAGTTGCACATGATGGGCTAGTTCTTCACAAAACCAAAAGTTATTCTGAAATAATATTAGTTATTATATATATGTACATATATATATTACATATATGAAGATAATGGATGATTTTTGGTGTATGTGTGTCTCTTTGATTAAATTTAATTTAAAAAGGAATCATAAAAAATGACACTTGCTTCAAATATTCTATTGTATGCAAGAGATACAACTTTAAAAAAAATTTGTTACTAGAATTTTTTTTAATTTTATTTTTTCCATTTCATATCTCATATATATATATATATATATTTTTTAAAGATACTTAAGAGATACAACTTTTTGAAGGAAATTTACCATAAAAACATTTCAATCTACACTGAACTGAGCAAGATGAACAGACTAAAGCCCATGCCAGGGACAGTGCTGGGCCTCCTCACTGGGCAACCAGCTCAGGAGCCCATTGACCAGACAGACAAGAAAAATTGAGAAGCCTCAAAGAGACACAACAAAGGTAAAGTTAGAAATTTATGATGCCCCTACCTAAAGTACACTTTTCAGTTCCCTCCAATATAATTTCCAACTAATTTTTACAGAAGCTTTAATGATAAATAAAATCTAGGACATTACTGCTTGAAGACCTAAGGATTCAAGCAGAGAAGGTGACACCTGAAACTCCAGCAAACTACAGACCTTGTGACTGGGCTATCTAAGTGTCATTGTAAATCAATGTCAGATTCAAGTTCTTTGAAGAGTAAATAGGCTTCTTTTTAAAATTCTGTGAATAAAACAAGAAATTGCAGAAATGTTAGAGGATAAGAATGACCTGTCATAAAAATGCCTCAAATGGTTTTACAAATAATGTCTAAGGATAACCAGAATATCTTGACTACCATTATTTCTTTTAGAAAGTTCTAGGGTGTCTGAGTGTTTTGAGACATGACAATTATATAACGTGTTAACATTTCATTATGCTTTAGAGTTCATGAAGTACTTTTGGCACCTTACTTTATTTGCGCTTAATAACCCCTTCTGGGGTTAGCACAGTATATTACAGATGAGGAAATAGGTCTGTAAAAGTTAACCAACATTTATGGAGCCCCTACCAGGTCCCTTGGACTCTACTAAGTACTTTGCATATGCTAACACACGTAGTCTTAACGCATTTGGGAAGAAATCTAGTATTACCCTCACTGTACAGAGAGGAACACAAGTTTAGAAAGGGAAGTATGTTGCCCATGATAATATTGCAATAAATATACTGAAATATAATCCAAGACAGAATATAAAATGGAAATCTTTTGACTCTATATCCTAAGCACTTTCATATAATAATAGATACACACATCATATTTGAATATGTATTTATATTAGAAAACCCCTGTCCAAAGCATATATGAGTTTTGGCAAGTTACCAAATTTCTCAGAGCTTCAGTTTTATCATCTGTAAGACAGAACTATTAATAACAATTATAATAACTTACCCATGGCTATTTAAGAATTAAACTTCTGCATATACAAAAGTGATTTAGTATAATAAGATTACATTTTCACAAGATTGTTTCATTTTTTTAACTTAAATTGAATTTTATTATATTATTACTTAAATATGTATAAACATAAAAACTAGTGTAGACTTATGCTTGTAGCTTTAAGACAATATAAGCCCAAATTTATTTCAAATTAAATACAAATAAAAATACAAATCCAAGAAAATTCAAATGAACACCATTGAGTTAATGTCATGGATAAAGTTTTGCTAAATCTAAATTGGTCTTCTCAATGTACTTTCACACACACTTGTAAAGTTCTAGCACATTTTCTTTGTTTCAACTGAAGTATATTTCACAATAAAGACAGTATGTTGAAATAAGCATATAAATGAGGAGTAATTAATTGACCTACCAAGAAGAGTTTTCAGACTTAAGTGCAGACATTCAATTGATATCATTTGTATATACATAAAACCAGACAAAGTCAACCATAGTATTTAGTGATACTCATTTGGGGGTTAAAGTCAAGACGGCTATTACTGTGATGAAGGGGTATGGGGGGCTTCTGGGTTGCTGGCAATGTTCAGTTTCATGACTCAAGTATTTGTTTCTTCAGCCTGTTTTTGGTGCTTATTTTTTAAAGACTTGAAAATATCCGCTTGTTGGATTATTATGGAGTGAACAGTCATGTAAGGACAAGGGCTAGAACATGGCCAGGACTCCAGAAGCCCCCCAAGTAGCCTTTCAGAGTTACGTGCTCCCCTGTCCTTCCAAGGATAACCATTATCCTATCTTTGTGGCAATCACTTACTGCTTTTGTTTATAGCTTGACAACCTAACCATGCATCCCTAAATACCACCGTATACGCCGACCTATTTTTTTTCTTTTTTTTTTCATTTATTAAAGTATATCACTTATACATAAACATACGTAAACAATAAGTGTATAGTAATAGTTGTGAACTTACAAAACAAACATATATAACATCATACAGGGCTCTCATACCTCACCCTACCACCAATACCTTGCACTGTTGTGAAACATTTTTAATTAATGATTAAAGAGCATCCTGAAAATATTACTACTAACCAAAGTACCTTACATTTGGTGTATTTCCCTCCCAACCCACCCTATTATTATTATTATTATATCATTTATACATTAACACATAAATAAACAATAAGTGTATAGTAAAAGTTGTGAACTTACAAAGAAAACATGCATAACATCATACAGGGGTCCCATACATCAGCCCACCATCAAATGCATGGTTATAAGATATTTACTACAAATTATGAAAGAATATCATCTAAATCTTACTACTAATTATAGTCCTTATCTTACATTTGGTGTATTTTTCCCACAACCTACCCTATTATTATTTTTTAAGTATATTTTTATGACAGAAGTTGTAAACTTACAAAACAATCATGCACCTGTGCAGAATTCCCATGCAACACCCCTCTATCAACACACCACACTGTGGTGGCACATTAGTTACAGATTATGAGATAACATCATCAGATTATTACCAGGTCCATAGCATACATTTGGCATACTTTTTCCATACTCCTTCATTATCAACACAGTACATCTTTGGTATAGATGCATGAATATTATATTATTATTGTTAACCACACTCCAAAGGTCATTCCAGTTGTATTTTTTCCCATGCTTCTCCACATTCCCACCACCCTGCAATGGTGATGTACATCTACTCTAGCTCACAAAGGACACTCTTGCATCTGTACCATCAACCACAATTCTCATCCACCTCTGGGTTTACTGTGTTATTCAGTCCTTAGATTATTCTCTAGATTTGGTCAATTGGCATTTACATCCCTAGACTACCCTTTTCAGCCACATTCCCATTTATAAACCAGCTGTTACTCACTATAATGTGTTATCATCAACTCTAGACATTTCCACACTTTTACAGTAAAGTTAATTAAAACTTCTACATACATTAAACATCAGTAGTCCATCTCAGTCCTCCTCTTATCTCCTTTAAGAATCCACCACCTACTACCAGGTCTTGAAGATGTTTTCCTACATTTTCTTCTAGAAGCTTTATGGTTCTTGCTTTTATATTTAGGTTTTTGATCCATTTTGAGTTAATTTTTGTATAAGGTGTGAGATAGGGGTCCTCTTTCCTTCTTTTGGCTATGGATATCCAGTTCTCCTAGCACCATTTGTTGAATGGACTTTCTGCTAGAGCTGGGTGAGATTGACAGGCTTGTCAAAAATCTCTTGACCCTAGACATGAGGGTCTGTTTCTGAACCATCAATTCTGTTCTATTGGTCTACGTGTTTGTCTTTATGCCAGTACCATGCTCTTTTTTTTTACCACTGTAGCTAGGTAAGATGATTTAAAGTCTGGAAGTGAGAGTCCACCAACTTCACTTTTCCTTTTTAAGATGTTTCTGGCTATTCAGGACCCCTTACCCTTCCAAATAAATTTGATAATCATGCTTTCCATTTACTTTAAAAGTGCTGGTGGAATTTTTATCAGGATTGCACTGAATCTGTATACCAATTTGAGTAGAATTGACACCTTAATGATATTTAGTCTTCCAATCCATGAGCATAAAATGTTCTTTCAATTACTTAGGTCTTTTTTTATTTCTTTTAACAATGAGTTGTAGTTTTTTGAATATAAGTGCTTTAGATGTAAAGTTGGTTAAGTTTATTCCTAAACATTTGGGTTTTATCTGTCATATTTTATTTTCACCACTCATCTGAGACTTTTAGTTACTTTTACTGTTATTATCTTCATTTCTAGACTCTCTTCCAAGCCTCTCTCTTCTGTTTTTTCTTTTCAGACTGTAGCACACCTTTTAGTATTTCCTGCAAAGGTGGTCTCTTGGTTATAAACTCTCTCAGTTTCTGTTTATCTGTGAATATTCTAAACTCATCCTCATTTTTTAAAGACAATATTGCTGGATATAAGAGTCTTGGCTGGAAGCTTTTCTTTTGCAGGATCTTAAATATATCATACCACTGTCTTCTTGCCTCCATAGTTTCTGATGAGAAATTGGCAGTTAATCTTATTGGGTGTCCCTTATATGTTATGCATTGCTTTTCTCTTGCTGCTTTCAGAATTCTCTCTTTGTCTTTGGCATTTGACATTCTCATTAGTATATGTCTTGGAGTTGGTCTGTTTGGATTTATTTGGATAGGAGTATGTTGTGCTTCTTGGACATGGATATCCATGTCCTTCAATAGGGTTGGGAAGTTTTCTACCATTATTTTTTCAAATATTCCTTCTGCCCCTTCTCCCTTCTCTTCTCCTTCTGGGACACCCATGACATGTTTGCTTGCACGTCTCTTGCTGACATGTAATTCCCTGAGACATTGTTCAATTTTTTTCCATTCTTTTCTCCATCTGCTCTTTGGTATGTTCGCTTTGAGAGGCCATTTCTTCAAGCTCATCAATCTTTTTCTCTGCCTCCTCAAATCTGCTATTACATGATTCCAGTGTATTTTTAATTTTATTTATTGTGCCTTTCATTCCCATAAGATCTACTATTTTTCTATGTATGCTTTCAAATTCTTCTTTGTGCTCATCCAATATCTTCTTAATATGAGGATGAAGCACCGCCTGCTGCAGTCTGGCTGACCAACATCCTACGCACTGAGTAGCCACAGGTACCATGGCCTCAGGGCAGCAACTGGGAAGGGTGCTGCGCCCGCAGTTGCGGTGCGTCCGGTAAGGGTGCTTCGCCCTCGGGCGCGGTGCACTGGCTAAGGCGCTCCGCCCTCAGTTGCGGTCTGGGGTGCTTCCGCCCCTAGCCTAGACATGCGCCGAGCAATACTCCTCTCCTCCTCCACCCTGAGCCCCTCTCCTCCAATCAAACCCCACGCCCTAACACTTTACCATATTTGGCCATCTACCCACTCCAGTCCCCCTCGCCCTATATATTGCAACAACTTCCCTAATAAAGGAGCTTACGCACCTGCACTTAAGAGTCTCAACAGTCTTTGTCTTCTCTCGCACCGCTTAGGACCAGCTACCAAAGGCAGGACAACATTAATATCCTTAATCTCTCTAGCCATCTCATTGAATTTGTTAAGGAGATTTGTTTGAACATCTATGATTAGTTGTCTCAACTCCTTTATGTCATCTGGAGGCTTATCTTGTTCCTTTAACTGGGCCATATCTTCCTGTTTCTTGGTGTGGATTGTAATTTTTTATGGGTATCTTGGCATCTGGCTTTTTAGATGTATTTATTCTGGGTGCAGTTTCTCTCTTTAGTTTAGGGCTTTCTTGCCTTTTCTCTCTTGCTGGTTGTGTAGTAGGAGCCAAGGATGTAGTTGGTGCTGTAAGCTGTGGAGGCTCAAGCTGTCCTCATTGCCCCAGGGACCGATGAAGCTCCTCCCATCTTTCTCCTTTGCCAGGGGTAGGGACAGAGCCTCAGCTGTGTGTAATAATTCAGTTCATGCAGGCCTAGACTCTAGTTGCCCAGAGAGACGGGTGAAGCTTCATGCCCCTTTCTCTCCTGCCTGGGGCCAGGATGGAGCTTCAGGTATGGGCAGCAATCTATGCCAGGTGGATGCAAAATGACTGCAGTTGTCCCAGTAGACTTCCGACTATTCAGTCTGCCTGCAGAATGTACCTGCAGTTACCTGGAGAGGCTTATGCAAGGCCCACCTGGGTGAAAGAAACTGGTCCCTACTCTCACTGTGATTATCAGTCAGTCCCGCTTCCCATCATGCTGGGGGCGGAGTCAAAATGGCGGTTACCGGTCTCTTTCAGACTTGGACAGTTTCAAACTTTAGCTGTATTTAGGATTATACTTTAGCCCGCTGAATTTACTAATCAGTAGCTGAAATTGGTGCCCAGTTGTCTCTTCCTCCCCTGTTTTTGGGAAGTGGGGCTTCCAGCTCCAGACACAGACTATCTCCAGAGGGGGCTTGTGCCATCAGTGGAGGATGGGCACCGGCCTCCGAGGCATGGAGTGCTCTACTCATGAATCTTCTCTGCAGATAGACAGTGTCCTCCTTCCATTCTTTCAAGGATGCTGCAGGATGCTCTTCTGGTCTCCTGGAGCCCCCAAACAGGTGCTTTAGACAGCTCTGGGTGATTACTAATTGCCTGTAGCACGAGTCGACTCTAAGAGCTCCTTACCCTGCCACCATCTTGCTGGTTCGATTGTTTCACTTTTAAATAGTTTATCCCAGGACAGGGAAAGCCCTGGAATCCTCCGGTAAAGGCTGAGGTCCCCTGTGCTCTGTGGCAGTAGAGAAGTAGGATGAAGGGCCAGATCATGAGGATGCTGAATGCCACAGTAAGGAGTTTGGATTTTCTTCCATTTGATGACCTTCCACTTCCTAACTGCAGGCTGTTCAAGGTTGGGAATACCTGCGAGCCCACCAGCATCTTGGCTCCATCCCGCGGCTGGCTTCTTTCTGGGCCAGGATGGAACTCTACACAGCCTAGTCTAATGGATGTTGACGTCTGCACACCTCACCTTTCCAGTGAGACATCCTGGCAAGTGCAGCTTATGGAGGGAGGCCTTCTCTAAGGGGCTCCTGGAATTCTCCAGAACCCACATTTTATCATTTTTGAGTTAGAATAACAATGGTTTGCTAAAGAATGAAAGTGCCCCAAGATGGTATTTTGAAGGGAAACTTTCCTGGTTGCTGCCATGGAAAGAAGTGAAAACTGAAGGGTTGTTCGTGCTGCAACCAAAGCAGAAATCAGAATCAGGCTTTCTCTGCAGCCACAACTATTTCGCCTCCCCCTTCCACCCTGAACCTCTTTCAGTTTGTAGTATAAGGCTTGTTGAGAAGGAATCAAACTCTGTGCAGCCACGAGTGGGGGCAGTGCTCCTGTACTCGGAAGTCCCTGGGCTGACACTGGATGCCTGACTCAGCCACAAACTAAATAAGATAGCTTGGACGAGCTGCTGTGTGCCTCAGTTTTTCCATCTGTAAAAGGAGGATCGTAATGGAATCTATCTATTAGGATTGTTTTGGGATTGGCTGAGATGATCAGATAATGTGCTTAGCAGAGCTACCATTCGAGAAACTAAGTCCTTCCTTTTTATTTCAGCAAATATGATCCTTTAAACCTCTTCACCATCTTACCAACTTTAAGGCAGCTCTTTTTGCTGCTGGCAAAAATTCTCTCTGAAGTGGAGGGAATTACATAGGAAAAAGAAATGCATATAATCGACTTAAAATCTGAGGTTAAAGGGAAGACACAGGGTGGAAAATATACGAATAAAAATGGTGCGCTGCCTTAGCACTCTTTGGATGCTTAACAGGGGACACTTTAAATATGTTTGTTTAGGCAATCCAAAAGCAAACTGGGAGGAAAAGAGAGAGGAAGAGAAAGTTCTTTCCTCAAACACAAACCAAATACCACGTATAATAACATTGCCATTCCTACCAGAGGATTCTAATTAAGGGAATTAAGGTGAAGTGAGCAATTTTGTCTTTGACACCTCCCATCTCCCTTCCAGCATCTACTTGTGTCAAATCTCTCCCCTCCCTCAGTGCTTCTAATTTCTCTCCTTTATCTCTCAACCAGATTGAGGTTCATCTGGAATGGATTACATCCACAATTTCACTGTCACACTGGGCCCATGTGTCATGCTGCTGGTGAGAACAGCATTTTATTACCGGCCAATGCCTTAGGTCAAAGGAATGAATCCCTAATGCTGGGCATCTGCTGATGGCATATGGACCTACCCGAAGGGATAGGTGTCCTGGAGGTTGAGTGGCGGCTGTGTATTAAGAGGGGGCACCCCATCCATGAAGTAGCTGGGCTAAAGGGGTGGCTGGTAGGCAGGAGGGACCAGACTCTACCATACTCTCCCTCAAGCTCCATACCCCAATCCTCCAGTTCAACACTCAGTCTATGTAAAAGCCATAGGTTTCGATAAAAAGAAATGAGCTATAGCCACAAAGAGATATGGAAGGACATTAACTGCAAATTGCTAAGTGAAAGGAGCCATCATACTGTATGATGCCAACTATATGTTATTGTGGAAAAGGCAAAACTACAGAAATAGCAAAAAGATCAGTGGTTTCCAGGGATTCAGGGTTGGAGGTGCTGAATAGATGATGCAAAGGGGATTTTTAGGGCAAACTCTTCTTCTTCATAATAATGCAACGGTGGATACATGACATTATACATTTGTAAAAACCCATAGAACTCTACAACCCAAAGAGTGAACCCTAATGTAAACTATGGACTTTAGTTTATAATAATGTATCAATATTGGCTCATCAATTGTAACAAATGTGCCAGCTAATACAAGATGTTAATAATAGGGGAAATTGTGATGGGGGGACAAAATACAGGAACTTTCTGCTCAATTTTTCTGTAAACCTAAAACTGCTCTAAAAAATAAAGTCTATTAATTTAATTTTACAAAAAATTAAAATCTCCAAAGGTGTCTCAAGTAAACACAACTATAAGAGGAGCCCCTTAACACTCCGTCACCCCAAACCCTTCCGATTTGGTAACTATGAAGCTCAAGTCTCCATTGCAGGGCAGAAGGGGGAGAACCAAGTTCTGTTTCCTTCTCGCCCCGCTCTCTCCTGTCCTGTGGACCTCCAAGGAGGAGCTCAGGGAGCCGTGTTCCTCCCAGGGGAGCCAGTCAGGAATTTATGAAGGGCAGAAAATTAAGCCCCAAATTAAGCACTTGAGGTAGATATTTTAGGAAGGCAAAGGTGGGTGTGGGAAAAGAGAAGGAGCTTCCAGGACCCTCCAATCAAACCAGAGCAGATTCACACCGAGAATCAAAGCCATGGAGGAGTCGCAAAAGCTCCAGGCTTTTGCACATTATTCTTCGTGTCCTGATCCCGTCAACTGAGCTTTGGTGTTTTATTTATTCCATCAGTGCTGCCTGTCTTAGTAACTAATTCTTGTTAACTTGTTCCTCTTTGGAATGTCCTTAGTGTTGGGAAGGAAGAGGGGCAGGGGGAGCCCCCAACATGGCCCTGAGAACGCCTTCTCTTCAATTACCTTCCTGACCACCGAGAATGCATTTTAAATAGCTGTCCTTTTCCTAGGACATTTTTTTCTTTGAACTCCCAGACTTCCCTTCATTGCAAGTTGCCATAATACGAACCAGATTTTTTCTCCCTCTTGTTTGCTTAAAAGGCGTTAACTATAAATTAGAGTATCTTAAGAGCGAGGTGTCACATGCAGGGCCTCGGTCTGCTGAGCCCCGGAGCCCCACAGCTGCGAGAGGGGCCAGGCCGCCTCTTTCTCTGGCAGCCAAGCTCCAGGACCCAGCCCTGGGATGAGCCCACCCTCCCTCTCAAAGCTATCCATTTACATCAACGTACAGAACCTGCCTTGTTTGACCTAAGCATTAAGTTTTAGTCTTTTTTTTTTTTTTTTTTTGCTTTCCTAGAGGAGCAAGAAAGGGAAGAGTGGTTTTAAATGTGCATTTCTTCTGAGTTGTTTTCCATGCAGTTCTTGAAAGAGCATTTGCCACAAGTACCCCACATGCCTGTGCCTGGAAGAGAGGCCTACAGTAGCTCTATCTGGGGCTGCCAGCAGGAGGTTGTGATGGTCATTATTCAAGAAGGGAATGATCACCAGCAGGAATAGTTTCAACATACCTATACATTAGATTCTCATCCTAGAACCTTTACAACTGCCTGTGCACACATCCCTCCATGTCTGAATATCATGCCTCCATGAGACAAAGCCTTCCAGCAAGGTAGACAACTATTGTTGTAGTTTAGTTCAGCTTTGTTTTTTGTTTTGTTTTGTTTTGTTTTGTTTTTCAGGACACCCAGGTTCATAGCAGTTCCTCAATGTCAAAACTAGGAAACATTCACTAAGTACCAACTGCTTGCTGAGCATACACTAGACAATTTCATGTCAGTTAATGTCACCGAGTACTGTTTAAAATTCTGATGCAATGCACTGCTCACTCATGGTAGGCGACACCATTGTGCTCTAGGGCCCTCCATCCACTGAGGCCTCCAAGAACCAAGGAGATGATGAATCAGTACCTGAAGCCCATTCCAGACAGAAAAATCTGACAGCAAAACACTTGTAACCTGTGAGAATAAGATGCTTGAGAGAGAAACAGAGTATTTTTGAGTTCTGAAAGGTAACACCCAAAGCTGAAGTCTGAGCACAGGGTGTGGCTAGAAGCCAGGCTGTAGAAAACAGGCAAACTAGCACTTGGGCAGTTGCTTGCCACCAGGGACCCACCCAGCTCAGGGTGGAGATGTCAGGGGTGGGAATAGAAACCCCAGAGAGCTTGGTCCCCAGTTCCACATGGGAAACTGGGAGCAGGGAGACCAGGCCACAGTGTCCCTAGCAACAGGGAACAGCTGCAGGAGAGAAAAAAATCATGGTGTGATAAGTCTAGGCGGAGAAGGGAGCTGAATGAGACGGGATCCCCGAGGCCAGCGCAGGTGCGCACACTCCGGAGGCCTAGCGGGATGGCCCAGAGCTGGGAACCTCATGGGGACGTGGCAAGTCTATGAGTGTCAGCAGCACGCACGAGGGCCAACGTGGAGCTGAGCTAGTGAGGTGGGGGAGGGAGGACTGGAGTCCACAACCCACAACAATGCAGAGAAAAGAGACCAAGAGTGACACCTTCTTGGACACACGGGAGTAGCTGCAGTGAGGACAGAGCAGATGCCCAAAGGCCAAGCAAGGTGAACTACAGCTCACCTATCAGCAAGCTCAGCAGGGAAGACACCGGGTGACCAGACCCTCTTCCTCCTTCATCCAGAAACGATAATATAATCATAATATGGTGACGGAATCGCCTCTGAGTTTGTCTGCTGTTTAGGCCTAGCAGGGACCGGGGATGTGTGGGAGAGTAAGCAGGAGGTGACGGGATTTCTGTGTAATCATCGAATTGTTTACAGCCAGTCCCTGGTTTTCACCACCTCTCCTGTGACCAATCCATTCACCCAGCCATGCCGGAAAGCCACCTCGATTTAACTTTTCACCACCTTGTTTCAAGAATTTGTCGGTTTTTCTACCAGGCTTTTAGCAACAGCAGTCAACCGTTTAACCGACCAATATATGAGTGCCATCTAGGTGCGAATGGCGGTAACTGCACCCACGGCAGGCAACCCTGTGGTCGTTCATTGTTCTTTCTAGAAGTCCCTACACAGAAAGGAGAAAGGAGGGAATCAAAGTCCTCATTATATGGCTCTATACTAGGCATCATATCTAGAAAATCATGCAAACATGTTTTTTTCTTTGGAAGAATGTAGTAAAACAGGAAAAAGAAGTTAATAAATCTAATTTCTGCTAACTTAACATATGCAGTGAAATCACCAAATGCCCCAGATTGTTAAGGGAGTTAGACTTGAGATAAGGATAGACTGTTTCCCATCCAATGTCTGCCACTAAATTCCTAATTAAACGTGGGCAAATGGCGTCTCTCCAGGCCTCAGTCTTCTCCACATTCTCAATGAGTGTGTTGGACAATATGATATGAGCCACTTCTAGAAGGCCTGTGTCTAGGATATAACACAATACTTCCCCATGAAAGCCTTTAATGGCTGCTATTTTGCTTCAAGCTGGCAGATGGAAAAACAAATAAAGAGTAAATTATCTGGTGAAAGCACATCAGTGTTTGTAACTAGCAGAGCTATTATATGGGTATGACAGTAGTTGAAAGTGAAAGTCTAAGCTCATGTATATTGCTGGAAGGAAAGCAAAAAAGTGTAACATGGGACTATATAACAGTGAAACCTCATTGAAATACAAATATGGGTAATATTGCATATATAAGACTGTTTTTACAAAATATAAATACAAATAAACTAGAGAGAAAGAAACAATGGCAGCTATGTACAGCATGGGAAGCATCAAGAGATTGAGAGGTGATGAGTTTTTGTCTGTTTTTTTTTTATTATTATTGGAATAATAAAAGGTCTCTAATAATGACTGAAGTGATTGTTCAGTTTGGATGGATTTATGCCTTATTAATATGTATCCATAAAACTGATGTGTTAAAAAAAGAGTAAATCATCTTGAGACCCTTTGAAGGTGACTAAGGCAGACACTGCAAGTGCATGCACGTTATCCAGCCTCCCCCTTTTCCTAACTAATGGAAATTTGGCTTTGTTTGCATTGTCCATGTCCCCATAAAACCAGATCCAAGTCTGGCTAATGGTATGTAAGCAGAAGTTGACTAGGTGAAACTTCTGAGAAAGCTTCCGTTTTCTAAGGAAAAGGCACAGATGCTGCTGTCAAGCATCTTGTATCCTCAACCCTTCTTCTTGCCTGGAACATGGACTCAATGGAGGTAGAATAGTCAGGTTGTGCTCATGAGCACAAATAGTCACATGTCAAAGATAGTAGAAAAAGACACTAGAAGGAGTCTGAGTCCTTGATGTGTATCTTCATTAGCCCATGGCTGCTTCTTCTGGAGTTCCATGAGAGTTCAACGAGAGAGGGAGAGAGAACAAAAACTTTGATTTGGTTAAACCACTACTGTTGGATTTCTGTTGAAGCAGAAAGTTATCCCTAATTGATATAGCAAATCAGGTCTTCTAATTCTTTTTTAATTCAACAAATATTAGAGAACTGGCTATGTGACAGTAACTGTGTCAGATGCTAAAAGACAGTCCAACCTTAAGGCACTTGGGGTTCAATGATGGGATAAGTGTTATGGCCATTTTAACTCATTAGAAGGCATCAGAAGGAGGAGAGGTGGTCAGAGAAGTCTCTCCAAAGGTGACTCCTTAGCTGGGTATTTTAGGTAGACTGGGAATCAGTCTGAAAAATGGAAAAGAGGCCTATAGCAGACATGTTGTTTGCCAAGCGAAGGCCATTTGCTCTTTCTCCACACTGACAGTGTATTGGTTTTCATTCTAGTGTCCTCCTCTCCTGCCTTACATGTCTTCAGTAAATCCCTTTGGCAGTGATTGGTTTAGGGATGGGCAAGAGACTTGGTTTTGATTAATGAGATGGGAGGCAAATTTTGCAGTGAGGGTGTTTGGAAGAGTTTTCCTCCCTCTTAAATAGGAGATACACAAGAAAGAATTGGCTCTTCCTTCTGCTGGACCTCATGTCTGCATGAGATGCCTAGACCAGTGGCAGACATCCTGAAAACTGGAGGTAAGTGAGTCTGAGCTACAAAGAGTTGGCAGAGTGGAAAGATGAAGGGAATTTGTAATCTTGATGGCACCATTGAACTACTGTGTTAAGCAACCCTGGAACCACCAGACCCCTGGACTTCTGTTATGAGTTAATAAATCATGTCAGTGTTTAAGCCTTTTAAGCAGAGGGGGGCAAGGAAAGAGGAGTTGAGGATGATATTCATATTTCTGGCCTGGGTGACTAGTTGGATATTGTTCATGGAGATACAGGAGAAATATTCTATGAAAGTGGGGTTATTTTCTTTTGTAGGACTTGGGGAGAATGATAAGAATGATAAGAATGCATTCAATTTTAATTATTTTGTGGTTTGAGGTCCCTGTTGGACATCTAGGTGGAAATACCCACCATATAGTTGCTAAGGAGGGTGAAATATGAACTGATTTCCATAAAAGGGTACAGCAAAACTTATTCCATGCTTAATGTTTTGATGTACAAGGAATGTACAATATCATAAGGAGCCCATGCACTGTCATGGGTAACATTTGAGTCCTAAAACCTTAAGAAGATCTGTTGAGACTTCAACTATGAAGCTAAATCATCTTTTCCCAATCACCTACCACAATGACCCCAACCAATCCTTTGAACTCAATTTGGATATCCAGCTGCCTACATAATTGCCATTTAGAAATAATTAGGAGGGTAGTCAGAAAAAGTATGGAACCTCCTGTTAATCAAGTTGATGGGGACCAGAACACGGACTCTGGGGCTGCTTCTGTAAATGTGATCCATCTCCACTATGTGGTTGTGAGGTCCGGAAGATAGCCAGTAACACCTGGTGATGAGTGAACAGATCCTATGACACCAGTAGTTCCTGATGAACAGCATTATTTTCTGATCTCCTGGATGACTGCATAATAGATGGCTTTGCTCATATGAGTAAGTACTATGTGCTGAACATTGTGGATCAAAGATGAGTACGAAAGGTCAATTCCTACCTAGTTCATGGTGTTTCTGGGAACCCATGAGGAGGTGAACACTTAAACCAAAAGGGGCAATAAAGAATTTCTGATGCCATGATAGAGGTCTACATGGGGCACAGCAGGGAGAAGAATGGTCTACTCTGGGGACAAAGAATGACAGCATCACAGAGGAGATGACATCTAAGCTGAACCTTGCCAGGTGAAGAGTTGTTTGCCAGGTATATAAGGAGACAGAGGCATCCCAGGCAGAAGTAGGGACAAAGCCCAGAAACATGAACTAGAGGTATGGCCTATTCAGAGAGCCGTACATAATTTGGTAGGACTGGATTGCAGGCTTTAAGACTGGAGAGGTAGGCAGGGGCTAGATCAGAGAGCCCACTGAATGCCACGCTAAGGAGTTTGGACTTTAACCTGTAGACAACAGGTGTGGGGGTGGGGAGATACAGAAGCAAGGGAGTAATTTACTCTAATTTAATTTTAGAATAATACCTCTGGCAACAAGTGAATGCTCAAGTAAAAGAGAATAAGAAAAAAGGCAGGAAGATCAGTTAGGAAACCAGCGCAATGGTGTAAGGAATAAATGACCGAGGACCCGGAGTGAAGCAATGGCTTGGAGAGGGTAAGGAAGAGGCAGACACAAGACACTTCAGGATATAGAATGGCTAGAACTTGGTCAGTACGGGATGTGGGAAAGTGAGAATAAGAAAGGCCTCCAACTGGCTTGGCTCAGGTGACTAGTTGAACGGAGGTGTTATTTGCCAAAATCAAGAAAATAAGCAAGGCAGGAAGGAAATACCTTGAGTATGATTTGAACATATTGAGCCTGAGATGCTGTATAATAGTGAATTCGTATATGAGTCTGGAGCTCAGGAGAGAGACCTGGGCTACAAAGGACACACTGAGTCTCCTGGTAAATTTTAGTCTTTTGACTGAGTGTTAAATTAATAAATAATCAGATAAGATTAGGAATGTCACCTGTGGCCACAGAAGAGACGGTATCAGTGTAGGACACTTCAGATGGAGTCAATGCTTAGGCTCTCCATTTAAATCTTTAGAGCTCCTAGTTCACAATATCTTAGACCTGGAAAGAGATCTTCAAGGTCATCTTGTTTAAACTTGCATTCAGTTCAAACATCCCTTCTCTAATGCCAGCTTATCAGTTTGTCCAGACTTTGCCTGAATCTTTCTCTACTTGCCTGCCGGCCCACCATCCTTCCATCACACAACTTCTAATTACTTACATCATTTTCAATAAGGGATGCATTGCCACATGAAATAGGTCATTCTACTGCTGGAGAACTCCATTTTTTGTGTGTTGGCCAAAGGTGTATTATCTCAGCAAGTCCCACATCAGCTGTGGATAATCATAGGATAGACTTATTTTCAATTAAGAAATAGTGCCTGTTCTTCAAGCAACCCATACAACGGAAGAAGTGTGGGGCAGTCTTCTAGGATTTGCCTCAACATTTTTCTTCTAAGAAAAAATATAGAATAGAAGCTTTAAAGAGCATTTGCTATGCAGCTCCAATTTTTGAAATTAGAGTTGCCTGTTGTGCTTTAATTCCACACAGCGCTTAACAGTTTAATCAGTATTTGTTGCAGAAGGGAATGGGATAGGACACAGCTTTGCACATGTTCTGTTCTTTTGTTATTTTGTAATTTCAACATCCCTCCTCTATCGATTAGGTGGCACTCTACTGTAGGGTAGAATGCTCCCTTCTACCCTAGTACATGCATCTTTTATGCTTAAAAGGCACAGGGCATGGAATTCAAAAACAAACAAAAAGTAACCTGCAATGCTGTGGTTCTCCAAATGCCCAGCAGGGGGACTGGAAGTCACAACGTAGAGATTCTGTGTGTGAGTTTGCCTTTGAAGTGAACTGAACGTGCCTTTTCAAAGGACTCTAGTGCTAAGCTGCTTCTTTGCCAAAAAAAAAAAAAAAAAAAATGTTCTCCATGCACACCCCAAACTGCAAATACAATACGTCTTCCAAACAACCTCAGGAGAAATGCTCGCATATATAAGGAGAGGAATGTATGTTTTTCCTAATCATAAGTAGATTCCCAACTGATCAGAGCAAAGTGACCTGCGAGCCGAGGACAGCTTCACCCTTTGGACATGGATGGTATTTATGAGCAGCCAGAGTAGCCCAGAGAGGCCAGGCCAGGAAGGGGGAAGCACATGACATAATCAGAGTCCAGTAGAAAGAAATGCTTTGAATTCAGAACGGAAAATAGGGCAAATCTTTTGCCATTTCCCTCTCCAACTTGAATTTTGAAAGATTTCAAATTTAAAAGAAAAGTTGCACAAATAGTTCAAGGAATATCCACATACTCCTCACCTAGATTCAATTAATATTTTGCCAGACACATTTGCTTTACTCTCTCCGTTCCTCTCTCTCCTACTGCCCTCCTCTCTCTCCAAACCCACCCTGTTCCCATATATTCTGTATATTCATCAATTCCATCAACATTTCTTAAGTACTTCCTAAGCTCAGTCAGTCTGTCCTCAAGGGTTCATTGTCTACCAGGAATGTTAGATGGATAAAGAAATAACCACACCACAATGTTATAAAAACAAGAAGAATGTCAAGTTCAAAGCATTTGGGGCACTGGGAACACAGAATTGGGGAATGCTTCACAAAGAGGTGACCTATTGGGTACACAAAGGAAGAAAAGGATTTCTCGGCAGAGGAAACAGCAAATGGACGCAGCAATGCGTCCAAGGGCTGAAAAGAGTTTTGTTTGTCTTGTTTTTAATCTTCTGCCTTCATCTCCTCCCTTTAGACTGCAACAATAGTTAACAAGTATTGAATGCTTACTGAGCCATGCTGGGCATTGTGCTAAGGACG
Source organism: Tolypeutes matacus (assembly GCA_026826555.1). NCBI lineage: Eukaryota > Metazoa > Chordata > Mammalia > Cingulata > Chlamyphoridae > Tolypeutes > Tolypeutes matacus. The sequence goes on from JAKSZT010054396.1 coordinate 8,506,506, forward strand.
GTATGTGCATCTTTTCATGTAATCCTCACAACCTCGGGGGGTCAGTATCTTTATCATCCTTAATTTACAGATGTGGAAAATGGGGCTCAGAAAAGATGCTAAACAGAGGAGACCCCAGCTTGCAAGTGACACAGCGGAGGCCTTGAGCCCACAGTTATAATGGCCACTGCACCTTACCTTATCAGTTCAGGAGGGTTGAACTGGGAAAAAAAAAGAGAAAAGATTTGTAACTAAGCCTGGGCAGCAATTTACTTGTTTACTTGCATGTCCATACTCAGTTGCCCCTGAGTACTAGTGGTTTTGCCATCAAGGAGCAAATACCCTTCTAATTCACTTTTACCCCAGTTCTTGCCCCTAATACTCCATTTCTTTTATTTTAATTTGTGAGCTATTCTGTTGCCAGCCCTTAATTAAACAACAGTAATTGACACTAGTTTCTTTAGGGAGCTACTTTTAAGGAGGAGCTCCTTGTGCTTTCATCAACTAGAACAAACATACCATACCAATGCAGGGTGATAGTAATAGGATGATATGTGGGAACCCTGTATTTTATGCATGATTTTTCTGTCAATCCACAATTTCTCCAGTTAAAAAATTTTTTTAAAATAAGGAGCTCCTGTAATTTCAGTCTTTAACACTAGATGTCAGTATCAACCAGTGCTATAAATCTCCCTTAATTGTCCTTCAAAAGGTCTTAGGGAAAAAGTCATCACCAAGATCATTTAACATATTGCTACATATTCTATAAAAGCTGGAACATAGCAGTAAGAGAGACACTTCCATTTATAAAATATAGGATTGCCTTTAGCCTCCTTCTCCTATCTTCATGAGAAGATAAAGATTAACTGCCCCCCAGTCCTTCTTTTCCCCCAGTGAGAAATAATAGCAAAATCACAAGTGCCACTGAAATAACAGGCTTTGTACTTTATATTACTTTATATCATATATTTTAAACTTCACACTAGAGTGCTCTTCATTATTGTAACCTCTGCCATTCTGTTCCTAAAAGTGATTAATGAATCTTTTTAAAATCAAGCTAAAAACTTCTTATAAATATGAAGTCTTCCTAAGACTCCTAAACACAGGTGGCATTTCCAAGTGATAAAGAAAGAAGGATTCTGAGTGTGTCAGCCCCAAGCAAAGAGCAAGTTTGTCTTTTCATAACTTTGTATGCTGGTATGTTTTATTTTTCTTTCAAAATATATGTTCTGGTATTCATGAATGAATACACATACAGACTAACTGAACAGAATAGAAAAGTCCAGAAGTACATACACACATACTACATATTTACATGCATTTATGTATAAAAAGGGAGCCCGAAAATTGTGGGGAAATGATTGACTTATAATAAAAATATAACTGAGTAGCCATCTGATGAAAAGTAAAAATGAATCCATACCTCGTAGCATACACTAGGATAAATTCCAAATGGATTAAAGTAAAACGGTAAAAGTACAGAAACATAAATTACTGAAGAAAACAGAGAATTTAAAAAACAACGTTGAAGTGTATAAGGTCTTTTTATGACACAAAATCCAGACTCATAAAAAAGAAAATTGCTAAATATGCCACTTAAAATTTAAAAACTTCTGCATGGCAATAAACAAACACATTCCATGAGCAAAGGCAAAAATCAAAAGATTATCTGTAAAACACAAACGAAACAAAACAAAACAAAAAACCTGCAATTTATAACATAACATATCTCTTTAATGCATAAAATCTACTACAACTTAAGAAAAAGACCAACAACCCAATAGAAAGATGTGTAAATGATATAAAAGGATCACACAAAAAGAAATAGAAATGGTCCTGGGGTCAGGAGGGCACCCTGCAGGGCTGGGACAAGGTGAGGCAGGTGAGGCACCTGGGTGCAAAACTGAAGGAGATGCTGAGAATGAGCGCCTCCTTACATTTTGTACCAAGGTGCCTTATTCACCTCACTGTGGTCCCAGCTTTGGTTGGTTATTAAACATAGGAAAAGATACTCATTCCCCCTTGATATAAGGTAAATGCAAATTAAAACTACATGAGGTATCACTTCTGGTAAGTTACCAGGCTGGCAAAAATCCAAATGTTGTTTCAATTACTCTGGAGAGCAATTTGCCACTGTCTATTAAAATCACACACACATATGTACTCCTGATTCACTTCTAAAAATTTATCCTACAGATACTTGCTAACATGTAAAATAACCCTTTTAGAAGCATATTTATTGCAGCATTGCTGGTAACGGTAAAACACTGGATACAACCTAAATGTACATCATGGTTAAATAAAACATGGTTTATCTATATAGTAGAATACCATGCAACTGTAAAATGAATGATGAAGTTCTTCAGGTATTGATAAGGAAAGTTCTCCAAGGTAGGTTGATAAGAAAAACAAAAAACAGAGAGCAGTTTGTGTAATATGCAAACTCTCATATGTATCAAAAGGAAGGAAAAACAATATACATACTTGAGTCACCATTAGGCTAAGCAGCCTACATTAAAAAAAAATTTTTTTTAAATCTGATGCTACATTAATACTACTGGTAAATAATATGAGCTGATTCTGCAAGAATGTGCATGGGGACCAGAGGGAAAGGGGGCTACTACTCCCCTTGGCCTTATTAGTCTGAATAGAGCCTGCATGGCATTTCCATAAGCAGCGCCAGTTTTCTGCCTCCCTAACATTTTATTATGTGTCTTGTGGAGTAAAATCTGTAGAGCTGACCCTGTGTACAAGGAGTGGTGCAGAACGCCAGAGCTCCAGTACTATAAACAAGTTATCATCAGTGCTTCCAGTTGGTGCTTGGCTCCTCTGAGCGTCTTCCTAAGCATGGATGGGGCGGGGCAGGGACTGGGTGCACTGGGAGAGGGGCGGGGACCCTAGGGCTCTAGCTCCTAGTTCTTTTCTCTGCTGAAGCTTCCTGTAGTCGTTTGGCAGTTTGATGTAATTATGAATTCCAAAAATATAATTGGATCATGCTTGTAAACTGGTATGCTAATCTGGGCATGATTAAGTTATGATTAGGGCATTAACTGGGCCATGTCAGTAGGGGGTTGAGCCCCACCCCTTGGTGGGGTGGGAAACAAATATAAAAGGCAAGGCAACGGACAGAGGGAGCAGTTCTGATGTTGGAGTTTTGATGCTGGAGCCCGGGGAGGTGGGCTGATGGAGGAGCTTGGTCGTGAGGAAGGAGAGAAGGCCCCAGGATAGAGTCGAGCCGTTCACCTGACAGTTTCACAGCTGGCCTTGTGGAGAGAAGCAAAGCCTAAAGAGCCTCATAGTCTACAGCTGACCTTGTGGAGGAAACAGAGGAGCTGAGTCTGGAGAGAAACGTAGCCCCGGGAAGAGAGGAACCCAAGAAGCCTGAATCCTGGTAAACGTCGGCAGCTGTCTTGCTCCAACACATGGCAACAGACTTTGGTGAGGGAAGAAACAAACTTATGCTTTACGGCCTGGTAACTGTGGACTTCTACCCCAAATAAACACCCTTTATAAAAACCAACCACATTCTGGTATTTTGCATCAGCACTGCTTTGGCTGACTAATACTCTTCCCTTCAGGTCTCTGAGTACCCATCACCACCCCCTGCCAATTAGATGGAACTATGACTACAAGAAACACTTCTTAAAGATTCCTTTGGGGGCCTGCTACCTATCCCTTCAGGAATCCATTCCCCAAGTCTGGCTCTCTCCTGAGTGTAGGAGGGGTCCCCAGGAGGGGCAGGTCAGAAGCTATGGACATCTTACCCCCACTTCATCTGAGCTGCCCCCTCTTTTATTTATTTTAACACTGGAGATCCTGGTTGCCCCTAAAGCCTGGTCTTGACTCATTACATCAACCAGCCTCCAGGGGAATCTTTCTGGGCCTAGAGAATGGAAGGCTTTCCATTGCCAAAGGCAGCATGTGTTTACCACTTCAAGACTAGAAACTTGACCTACATTTTCCCCAATTCCCAGGAACTGCAGCATAAGTAGTATTTCCACTTGTTACCTCAACCCCTGCCCCCTCAATTACTAACATGTGCCCCCCCCACACTATTTCAGGATCCTGGTTACTTCATAGTTAGTGCTTATCAAAATTTGTAATTATTTTGTAACTTTTTCTCATCAGTACTTTCTCCACTGGAATTTAAGCTCAATGTAGGTAGGAACCATGCTAATTGTTTCCATTGTTTTATCCCCAATGCAGAGCACAGTGAATGAAAGTGAGTAGTCAAGATTACTGGTTGAATTAAGTAATTATTAATATTAGGTTGTTAATAATTATTTAAGTATGTATTAGTAAAGCTAAACAGAGTTTTTTTTTAGGAAGCAGTCTCAATGATTGAAAATGAGAACAATAGTAGATATTAGAAAAGAAATGCATATTATATTATAAAGGAAATTTCATCAGGTTTATGTTAGGTTAAGATTTCAAGAGGTCCTGAGAACACAAGGAGGGCTCATTTCAATTCTTAGTTAATCCTATTCCTGATGATTTTCAGGAAAGGAGATTTCACAAAAGAATAAAGTTGCCAATTTATTCTTTTATTTGTTCATTCATATATTTTAAAACCTTTTGTAAAAGTAATTTTAATGTGCTAAGCACTGAGGATACAAATATATATGCATTCTTTCTCCTTTAGGAGCTCAGACACATGTCAAAATAACTATAAGTAATATAACAAGCACTTTAATAGTTACAAATCAAAAGAATTTTTAGAGCATGGTTTGCTTGGGAGTGGAAGAAGAGAGGGAGTCTACAAATTCAAAGTGAGAAAGTGTCACATATGCTTGGAATTAAAGCAAATTAAAAGCTCTCCACCCTATTTCAAGGCTGAATCATGCAGATGTGTGGTAAAGAGGGGGAAATTTTTACCCATTGCAATTATTCTCTTGGTTTCATTCAAGTGACAACATAAATCTAGGCAAAGTCCACAAAATAAAGAGGGTAACCAAAAGAAAAAAAACAGTAACTTAGGGAAATGGGCAGAGAAATGAACAAGGTGTACTTGTTTGGTTCAAGGAAGAACAATAGCATTTATAAAGGAGATTACAGAAATCTGGCACCTGGACACACACACAAACTCACATACACTCTCACACACTCGCACAATATACGCACAGTTACACTCACACACTCACAGGCACATATTCTTCAAGTCAGGGCAACACATTGGTTCAGGGCTTATCTCTGAACATTTGGAAACAGTTACCTTGCTTTAATTTATTGAATAAATATGAAACCGCCAGCCAGTGTGTCCCGCTGGAAGTGGAGGGTGTCCCAGCTGAGGATGGAAGTGCTAAAGCCCAGGCTGTGTGTGGTGGAGGGTGCAAGCCACAGGAAGCGCCCTGAAGCGGAAGGTGATGACTGACTGGGGGATGTGCAAAATGTGAGGGGGAAGCGTGGTGGGCAGAAGGGGGTGCTCTTTCCCCTCCACAGAAAGTGCCGCGGGAGCGCGCGCTCTCTCACTTTCCTAGGCTCTTCTGTCTTTGGCTCTGAAGGGGCTCCAAAAATTTAGAGTGAGCACAAGAAAAAAGATGAGGGAGAAAGGGGATGTGCCAAGAATTCTGGACCTTCAAGACCTTGGGTTCTGGGGATAAGGCCAAAGGCTTCATCTTCCTGTTTTAGCTGAACTCATCTGCCCATCCCAAGCCAAAAATTAGAAAACTGTGCTGGATTCAAGGCTTAATTTCAATTGCTAAAATCCAACAGATTGAGTCACCAAGAAAGTACCTTAATTCATTTAAACATCTATTAAGCACTTACTCAAAAGGTAGACATTTTGCTAAAAGCTAAATTCCTAGAATTGCTCTCACTGCCTTTGGTGGGCTGTAGAAATAATTAAAGTATGGGGGAAGTGGATGTAGCTCAGTGGTTGAGTGCCTGCCTCCCATGTACGAGGTCACAGGTTTAATCCCCAGTACCTCCTAAAAACCAACCAACCAAACAAAAAACAACAACAACAACAAAACAAAGTATGAACCTAAGAATAGAAACAGTGCCCAAGGGAGCCAGCAAAGGCTTGCTTGGAGGCAGTGGCTTTTGACTGGAGTCCACCAGGTGGACCGGGCAAGGAACAGCACCCCGGCTGCCGGAACAGCATGCACATTTGCACAGAGGTACAGACGGGCAGCTTGATGGGTCAGCAGAAATATGTTCCCGCACGGCTAGCACTGAGGATGCCCAGGGAGGCATGGCAGGAAACAGATGATGAGGGCCGTAGACTTAGCAGCCTGGACCTTATTTCATAGATAGGGAGTCACGGATGAATTTTCAGCAAAACATAAGCATGTCCTGATTTGGATTTTGGAAAGACAATCTTTGTCTTGGAAAGAGGCTATGAAGAAAATAAAAATCAGAAGAGGGGAGAGACTTAAGCACGTGGGGGTTTCTTTCTATACCATATAAACTTCTAGTTCTGTCCTGATTAACATAGCTCAACCTGAAAAGCAGTATTAAAAGTAAACTCCTATGTAGTGCCTAGGATGTATCAGGCCCATGTGCTAACTCATTTACTCTTCACAATAATCCTCTATAAAATGGGGATTAATAATTCCTACTTGTTTGGGTTATTACAAAAATAAATGAATTAGTAAAATCATTTGTACATAAAGCACACAGCACAGTGTCTGATACATGGTAAACTCTCTTACTAGCTTACATCTGCTCAAATACTTTCCTCCCTTGTGGTTTTGCATCAAAACATGTTTTGCAGAGCACCTACTCAACGACTGTTCCTTCACCAACAAAGACTTTTTAGGGGAATGAGAGGAGCTAGGGTGATTCTGACTCCTTTGGAATTATTCAAGTCTGGAAGCCTGAGGTTTCTGCAAGGCTAATCTCCAGGAAGTTTTTCTTTTTCCTAGTGCTTTACCCAAGTGGCTGTGTTCTTTCCTGCTATACTTTCAAAGCAATTTCATCTAGTTTTATTAAGTTTTGAGCAAAAATAGTACACACACATCATATTGTGAAATTTGGAATTTTTAAAACAGTTTAAAGTTGAAACCAAGTAAAAGTCACAGCACTGTTAATTTGATGCTTAATGATAGAAATTATGATTGTGCTGTTAATTAGATATAAATGCTATTTCATTCCCATAAATGACAATAATGACTGAAAGTGTCCCAGAGGTCTCTCTGAAGTCTAGACAGACATTCCTATTTGGTAATAGGGAAGGGGTTGGGGTGAAGAAAGCAGAATCTCCATGGGCTTCAGATACATTCTCTTGCTTTAGAGAAGCCCGAGATCTACTGGCCCTCTCCATTCAAGGCCTAGCTACGTGTCCTGAGCCTAAAGCCAATATTCTGGCTCCTTCAGGCCCCAACAAGAAAGGGAGTGTCACCCAGCACCGAGGGACTGGAGGAGCCCCTGTTCTCTCCAATCCCACAGCCCTCAACAAGCCAGGCTTGGGGTGTTTGCGTCCTTCCTGCCCTGCTGCCAACCTTGGATCTGAAATGCTGAAGGTAAACACAGGGGGCGCTCTCCTGGGAGCTGGAACAGAGCATCCGGGTGTTCCCTGGGTGGGCCTGGGGCCGTGGCATGGAGAGGGGGTCTCCTCCCTCAGCTACCCTTTGTGTGCTTATCTTGGATTCTTATTTAACACTTGACACCTTTCATTTAACTTTTGTTGCAGGCCTGGGTTTTCATTTCAACTTTCTGTGGCCAGGAGAGGTTTTCAGGAATGATTTCAGATGCAGGCACACACATCATACAGAGAACTGTCTGCAAGTGACAGCTCTCTCAGCCACAAGTCAGGGAGGCAGGGATATCAATTTGAATTCCGGGCTTCCAATCAACATATTCAGAAAAGGACGCTTTACCCTTTGAAAGTTGCAAAGTAAACAGAACTTCAGCCTGGGAAGCAAATGCACTTCTGATTATTTAAACTGAAGTTCTAAAGAGGACGGGATATTCAATGGTTCCAACAACTTCAATGAGGAAATTTCAGGCAAATACACAGAGAACAAACACAAAATAAAATCAAAGTAAACCCTTGAAACATCAAATTCTTATTAATGTACTCACATGCTGGTGGAATATTTTCTCAGCCTTTTAGCCTGTGGATTATTATCCACAAACACTGGTGTTGCCTTGCATTTTGAATGGTTTTCATCAATTAGTGAAAGTCCAAACCATGCCCTTGTGTTTTCTGTTTTTCTTTCACATCATAAGCACAGAGATACTTAATGCGACACTAAGAAAACATTCTTCCCCAGTGAAGAGAGCTCATTTAATCTTCCTTCCAAATCATATCACCACTCTATATTAACATTTCTGTTTCTTGTTAACTATGTTTTAATCAAAGTGTTCCTTAAAACCTTGCAACTCAAAGTATGATCCGCAGGCCAGCGGCAGCAGCAGCTGAGAGCCCCGCCCCAGACCTACTGAATCAGAATCTGCAGTTTACCAGATCCCTGGGTGAGTCACACTACTCTTTAAGAACACTGCTTCCAAAGATAATGTGAATTTCCCAGATCTAGAATCTACTCCACTTTTTAAAAGTATTTTAAAACCAATACTTTTGCAGAGAAAACTCATCTCTAGCAGGACACACACGGGGACAAGCAGTGACGCTAATGAATGCCAGCACGCTTACTGGGGGCCAGACCCTGGAATGGGGTGTTACGTGCATTAGCTCGTGATTATTTACTACAACACAGGATAGGAGGTAAGGCTTGTTCTTATGGGGTTACAGAAAGCTTAACTAATTTGCTCAAGGGCATATGGCTAGAAAGTGAAAGAGGTAGGATTTGAACCCAGACAGTCCGACTTCAGAAGGCATGTTTGTCACCATTACACTATACCACTTCCTGGCAGTCTGTACCCGCGTTTAGGAACTAAAACAGCTGATGTGGGACCCAAAAGAAAAAGTTAAGTTGCTTTGGGGTCCATCATTTTAGAGCAGAGGCAACCATTTGAAATCTGGAGACCGGAAAGCCCTACTTGAACTCCCTCGGGTATCATCTGAGGACACAAAGGCTTAGAGAGGGAGTGTGTGAAAACCAATGGTTTTCCCAAAAGGAGTGGAAAATCTGAGGCCACCTCCAGTGCACTTCCCGTTACTCCCCACCGCCTCTTCTTTCTGACATCCTAATCCTTCCAGGCTTTTGCTTTTCAAAAGACGCCTCATGTGCATCGATATCAAAAGACAGCTTCTTTCATTCTTAATTTTCATTCAGAATCTGAGAATATTCATCCTGGTTTGGCAAGTTATTTTTATATCCCATTTGAAACCTTATTTTAAAAAGGTGGGGGGAGGGAGTGGCACTTATAAATCACACTTCAGTAGCCCTAATATTACATCTATAGCAATTTACATTCTAAGTCTGACAGGAATTTTCAGATGTTATAGCCAAAAACTCTTCCTCTGATGAAAATCAGTCCTCCCATCTATTGAGTGTTAAGATAGAATCTTAGTCTGGGCTCCAAAGAATCATTTACCTGCTAAAGTCTTAGTTCCACTAATGTATTTATAGATGAAAAGAGGGTGGAAATCCAGGCCCAAATTAACGTGGCTATGGAATTTTTGCTGTTTTATCTATGGCATCTATTTTTAACCAAAAGGTCTTTTCTGTCAAAGTTTAACATCCTACAAGGATTCCTATAGACTCTGCCTCGGCTTTTCTCTCAAGCCCAGGATGTTTGTAGAATGCAGGGCGGGAGTTCCTGGAACAGACTTCAGAAGCCCAAGGAGGTTGAAAACTCTTCTTGTTTAAAGTACAACTTCTGCTATAAAAGGCACTAAACAACTTTCTATTGGAAGTCTGCCCCATGTGGTGGGAGGCAAGATAAAATACGCCATTCCCTTAAATGTCACACTCATGACGCCAACTGCTTTTTGACTGAACTAGCAGTGCCCCTTTTATAACCTCCACTTCAGAGGCAAGGAAGGAGCTCCCGGTCTAATGAGGAAAGAGCACTGTGCCCATTCTGAAGCACGCAGTGTAAACATAAATCACTTAATAATTGAAATGCCAGCACAAGACACGGCTATTCCCAAAGATCAAAAACACAGTCAGTGCGGGGAGGGAGGAAGGGGGAAATGGGGAGTTATTGCCTAAGGAGCACAGAGTTTCTGTTTTGGGTGGTGAAAAAAAAATGTTTTGGTAACGGCTGGTGGTGACGGTTACACAATGAATTGCGAATGTAATTAATGCCACAGAATTGTACACTAGAATGTTTAAAATGGTAAACTTTGTTAGAAATACTTTACCACAATAAAATTTAAAAATTTAAAATGGAAGGGGAGATGGGGAAGGTAAAGGATGGAAAGGAAGAGCTGATGGCAGGTTATTACAGTGTTCTACATGTTAAAGGATAATTTTTTTTAAAAAGGTAAAATCGTGACTATTATACAAATATCATACAAAACTTTAACTCATTAATTAATGGGGGAACCATTAAGTTATTACAACAGGTTCAAAGGACAATTCAAAGAACCATGTGTGTATGTGTAATAAAGGAACAATGAAATAAATTTACAGTAGATGCAAAACACAAAACAAAACCATAGTCAGGTCCAACTAAGCCTCCATCTTAGACCACTTCTCCTAGAGGTTGAGGGGCCCCCACGTGGGATGGAGGGAGATGGGCAGCCCACTCCCTCCATCCCACTGTTCAGCCAACAATGAAGTCAGTAGACACAGATCAAGCACCCTAAGAATTCACTCGGATACCCCAGTCCTGGGGCACTTACCTTGCACTGCCCTGACACACAGATGGCCGTGCCGTTCTGGTCACAGGGCGTGCCATCAATGACCTTTTCAGCTTGCCGAACATAGAAGCGGTAGCCCATTGCCTGGCAATTCAGCTCACACTTCCGATTGCCCTTTACTAGGGAGGAAAAAAAAAAAGATGAGGGTACAGAAATATCACTTATACCACAGAATCAATTGGCAAACTTTTTTTCCCTACATTTTTGAGATAAAATACACGTAACATAAAATTAGCCATTTTAAAGTATACAATTCAGTGGTTTTTAGTATATTAACAATGTGATGCAACCATCACCAATAATTCCAGAACATTTCCATCACCCCTAAAAGAAACCCTATACCCATTAGCAGTCACTCCCAAATTCCTCCTCCCCTCAGCCCCTGGCAACCACCAATCTATTTTCTGTCTCTATGGTTTTGCCTATTCTGGACATTTCATAATCAGCACAAATTTTTTTCAATTGCATGAAAGTTATTAGATCTCCCATATTTAATGGTAGAGGGAAGACATTGTATCTTTCAAAAGTGTTTTATTGTAGTAACATATGTACAACTCAAAATTTCCCGTTTGAACCACTTTCGAGTTTACAATTCAGTAGTATTAATTATTCACAATATTGTGCATTCACACTAATATCAATTTTACCCCAACTTTTTCATCACTTCAAACAAACTCTACACCCATTAGGTAGTAACTTCCTCTCTCCCCTCGACCCTTGGCCCCTGGTAACCAATAATCTTCTGTTGTCTCTAGAAATTTGCTTCTTCCAGGTATTTCATATAAGTGAGATCATACAATAAGGAGGGTGTACTTTGGTCATCCGGCATATAGTATGTATTTGATGCTGAATGACTCTCATAAAGGAATTCTTTAAATCTTTCACTATCCAAATAACTGATTCCACTTTTAGATACCGCTCCATGCTTTGTCAAGATCATAATTATATTTTATATATCAACAATCACAGTAAGCACACAATTTTCATGTTCTACTTTTTTTAAACTTAAAATCTATGCAGTTATATCATTTCGAATCTGTTTTAAATGGCTGCGTTTCCTATAATAATTCCTTCATTATGTGATAACAAGTAGTTTCTCCATCAACCTAGGTTGAAGTTCGAAGTTCAAAGTCCCAAGCAAGGCATAAAACATCTTTCAACAGCTGAGCCTTGACTACCTTTACAGTCCCATTTCCTACTGTTCTTCCTTAAATCCATATTCTATATCCCACTAAGTACTTCCTATCTCCAACCATTGCCGAACTGTTCCTTCTGCTTTTCACCTGTTTGGACTCTAAGTTTCAGTTCCCAGGTCACCACCTCTGGGAAGCCCTCCAAGGAACTGGATGCTGCTTACACATCCACCCCAACTGCAGGGTGACTTGGTTTCCTCTATTATAGGATTAGCTGTGCCTTACTGAAGTGTGGTCCTCGGGGGACCACAGGAACATGTCTGTCTTAATCATTTTTGTATCCTCAGCAACGAGCACAGAGTTTAGTACTTAGTAAATACTCAACAAATCCATGAGTAATAAAAGAATAAAGTAATAGATGGAAAAATGAATACTTTTTTTTTTTTGCCTCCCTCCCCCAATGTAGACCCCTACCTCAAGAGTCTTTTCTCTATTTCCATCAATTCACACAGAGCCTGGCACACAGTAGATGCTTAATAAATGCTAACTTAATAATTGTTACAACAAACATCTTCAGAGCAATTTAGTTGCCTCCAAAATAAGAATAAGAAAAATTTCAGGCAAGATATATTTCCAAATCTAGAAGAGACAGACAAGCCAAGTACACATTGATTTTTTAAAACTATTTTTGGAGACAAGACTAATGCTATGCTCAGCCACAGAAAGCATGTTTCAGGTCATGTCTTTGTCTGAAAATCTAATTACCAGATTGGGTAATACTGACTTTTTTCTCACAACCCAATACATCATATTTTCCCCAGTGTTACTGCCTGACACAATGGCGATGAACTTCCTTCTATTCCAAAGCCATAGAAAACTATTAACAGGAAATAACATGGAGTCTCTGGGACCACATGGTTCAGGGAATATAGAGTGGTCTATGTTCTCTGAGCTCTCTCTTAGAAGTCAAGAGACCGGGTTTCTTACCCCAGATGACCAAAAGATATAAGAGGAGATCTTGGAAAAAATCAAAGAATACCAAAGATGGAAGCACTTTGGGAATGATCTAAAACCAAACCATCATTTACAGATTAAAAATGCCTAAGAATGGAAGTGACAAGTTGGAGACAAAACTCTTCTCCTACAAGTTGCTTTCTCATTTCATATATCAAGACTGAAATCCCTCTCTTCCCAGGTCTAAACTTTGTGAAGGGAAACTAGTAATTACCCAGGTGCACTGCATTTTAAGAAATAAAAGAGTCTGTGGAAGGCAGCATCATCTGGGGCAGAGGATTTAAATTCACTTCTCTTGGGTTCCTCCCAACTACCTCTTTCCTTTGGGACACAATCGTTTGCTTCTCAATGTTTGCAACCATAACTGCACTAGAACATTCTAAGAACAAATAAATATGGGCAAATAGGATACAATTATGGCAGAATCTCCCAATTGTGACATGAAAATAACCCAGAGGAATGGCCTCAAGCATGGACACCTCCTACCAGCAACCTAAATCAGCCCCAGGTGTAGTCTTCTGTTTATGTGGTTTAATCCTGCTTTCTCAGATTTGCAACAAGAAAAAGGGGGAATCCTAAGAGATATACTGAACCTGAGGCCAACTGAAAGCCTAACAAAATTCCCTAGAATCCTATTGCTCTAGCAATACTCAACCTAGTGCTTCTTATAAAATTACAGAAGCACTTCTCTAGACTCTGCATATATTCCTCAAACCCTTAAAAATTCTATATAAGAATATATTTGAAGGACTTCGGATTAGGGTTTTTCATGGATAGTCATTTCATCCCTTTACCCCACCTGATTAAAATAACAATTATGATGCCAGGAGACTCTTCACTAAGCAGGACTTATGTTTTTATCAGTACAAAAGAAGGGGAAAATATAAGATTAGTCACTAACTGGGAAACGGGGTAAAAGAAGGTGGGCACACCCTTCTCTTTCCCTCTTATTCTTCTCCCTCTCTGTTTGCTTCTGCTTCCCCACCACCAAAGGGAACACCTTGGCTCTCCATTTGCTAAGGCAGTGGTAGTCAGTGTGGATCCCAGAGCAGCAGCACCAGCTCCACCTGGAAACTTACTGAAACTATGTTGTCTTAGGCCTTACCACAGACTTACTGATTCAGAAACTCTGGGGATGAGACACAGCAACCTGTATTATAAAAAGCCCTCCAGATGATTCTGGTGCAAGCTCAAGTTTAAGAACCACTGCTGTAAGGAAAATCAAGCAGTGATTTGAATGACTTGATTCACTTATCTTCTTATCATGAATCAGTCAAAGGTGTTCAAATCCTACTGCAAAATAAAAAAGATAGCATAACCCCCAAAATAAGCACTGTGGCGCTTAGTTGAATTTAGGATATTATTAGGTGTCTGGAATTCTGATAGTAGAAAAGGCCTCTGATCATGAAAAAAATGCTGGCAAATATACAAGAAAATTTAAGATACACAGAATAAAACAGTATCAGCTAAAGGGTTTACCCTCAAATTCAGGTCAAGATGGCAGATTTATATCATTCACTGAGCTCTGTTCCCTTGGAAAACCTATTGATGTAGTAGTAAAGAGGTGTTTCTTTGTTTTGTTTTGTTTTTCTAAGTGCATTAACCCAAAAGGACAAAGATAGTAAGAAAAGAGTTGACAGTATCAAAATTTCAGAAGCTGCAAAGTGGAAGGACCAGTGGTAATGACTTAGCAGACCCAAGAAAGCTGATCCTAAAGCAGGAATAGAAGCAATGAAACTACCTATTACTGCAGGATATCCAAAAAATAACTTGGGAAATAGAATAGAAAGCAACCTATGAACATAAAAATTGTTTGTTAAGGTGTTTAAGAAGTAGTTAAAGATTTCACTTTCTGGATTGGTGGGGTAAGGACCTCTGAAAATCTATTCCTCCATAGAAGCAATGAGAATACCAGCAAAACTTGGCAAAGTCAAGTTCTCAGAACTCTGGAAATTAACCAAAGGCTTGCAACAGTCCAAGAAGTGTATATTAAAGAAAAATGGCTGAATTTTGGTAGAACAGAAAGTTTTATGGCATTTTAACTTGTCCTGTTCCCATCCCCCAGTGCTGTGGTAGACTTGAAAACCAACAGCCTGGCTATTATGGTAACCATGGAGACCAGAAGCCAAGGAGCTTCTGGAAGGGGCAGAACAGGTCTGGAGGCCCTCAAAAGGCCCATTTGTAGAGAACTGCCACTATTTTACCTATCTGAAAGTTCTCAGGAAGCGCCCACTCACAGAGTTTATCTTTATTTGACTTGATTCAAAACTCATTCAAGGCAAACAGCCTTTTCCCTGGGGCATTTGTCAAAAAATAATCCATGGTAATTGTTTAACATTACAGTTGCCTCAGGCAGCACTAACAAGGTAAATAAGCAGCTGACCCAGAAAATGTAGAAAGGAAAAGCTGGAGAATATCTATAAGGGGCTTTCAAAATCTCTGACATATTCCAAGGGGTCTAGAAAGTTCATGTGCAGGAAGGACTGTGCAGAGGCCCATGAAACACCTGAGAAAGCCCAAATCTCTACCCTCTGGCTGACCTTGGGGTTCTCCACAAATAGGAAGTAAAGATTGGGGCAGCATTTGTAAACTGCCTGCTAGAACATGGAAATCGTGCTCCAACATGCAATAGAGTGTCTCAGCAAAGGCTGAGAGACTTATTAATGCAAACCATTTAAAGAAATCTCTGTGTCTTCAATAGCTGGCCAAGAAGAGACTTTGGTGGCCACACACAACACAGAACACAGACTTTACATAATTAGTTCTGGAAAGTCACTAAACAAGTAAGCAGCAACAACAAATCCTTTTTTGGAGGACCTGCAGGAATCTGACTTCTGTCTACTTTTCAACAAAAATTTCACGACATATAAAGAAACAGGAAAATATGGTGCATACACAGATAAAAAAGCAGTCAGTAGAAACTGTCCTGGAGGAAGCCCATATGTTGGATTTAGTAAAGAAAGACTTTCAATGAGCTTTTATTACAAATATGTTCAAAGAACTATATCTAAAGAAGTAAAGATAAGTATGAGAATAATGTTTCTCCAAAAAGAGAATATCAAGAAAGAAACAGACATTATAAAAAAGAACCGAATGGCAATCCAGAAGTTTAAAAGTACAAAAGCCAAAATAAAAAATTCACTAGAGGGACTCAAAAGCAGATTTGAGCTGTCAGAAGAAAATCAGCAAATTTGAAGATAGGCCAATTGAGATTATCCAGTTTAGGAACAGAAAGAAAAAATAATTAACAAAAGTGAAGAGAGTTTCAGAGACTTGTGGGACTACATTAAGTATACCAACAAATGCATAATGGGAGGCCCAGAAAGAGAAGAAAGACAGAAAGGGACAGAAAGAATATTTGAAGAAAAAAATGGTCAAAAGCATCCCAAATTCTATGAAAAAAAAATTAATCTACACATTCAAGAAGTTCAACAAATTTCAAGTAGGATAAATTCAAAGAGATCCAACCTAGACATATCATAATCAAACTGTTGAAAATCAAAAAGAAAGAAAATCTTGAAAGCAGCAAAAGAGAAGAGACTCATCACATACAAGGGATCCTCAATAAGATTAATAGCTGATTTCTCATCATGGAGGCCAGAAGGCTGTGGGATGAAATATTCAAGTGCTGAAAGAAAAAGACTATCAACCAAACATTCTATTTCCTGAGAAACTATCCTTCAAAAATGAAGAAGAAATTAAGACACTTTCAGAGAATTTGTTGCTGGCAGATGTGCCTTATAAGATATCCTAAAGAGAGTCCTTCATTCTAGAATAAAAGGACACTGGTCTGTAACTTGATCCATGTGAAGAAATCAAGAGTGCTGGTAAAGGTAACTACAGAGGTAAACAGCATAAATGTACTTTTTTGTTTGTAACATCTTTTTTCTCCTACCTAATTTAAAATACAATTGCATAAAGAAATAATTATAAAGTTGTTGATGAGATTCTAATGTATAAAGATGAAAGATGAATTTGTATGACAACAATAGCACAAAGGAGGAAGGAAGTAATGGTGCTATATAGAAATGTATACTATTGAAATTGAGGTGGTACTAATCTGAACTATAATGCTATAAGTTAAGATGCTAATTGTAATTTCCAGGGCAACCACTAAAGAAAAAAAAAAAAATATATATATATATATATATATATATAAAATAAAAGACAAGGGGATTAAAAGGTACACTAGAAAATATCTATTTGCACAAAAGAAGACAGTAATGGTAGAATAAAGGAACAAAAAAGACATAAAACAAGATACAGAACAAATAGCAAAATGGCAAACCTAAATCTTACATTATCAGTGACTACATTAACTGTAAACACAACAATCAAAAGGCAGAGATTGGTAGAATGGGTTAAAAAAAACAACATGGAACAACTATATGCTACCAAAGTGATTTGGATCCAAAGACACAGATAGGTAGAGAGTGAAAGGATGAAAAAAGATAATCCATGCAAATTGTAATAAAAAGACAACTGGACTGCAAATATTCTTGCTGTCCTGATTTTGTGATAATCAGGGTAGGCTAAACATTCGCTATATTAGAAACCATGCATGTGTCCCCAGACCTAGTTTTTCTCCCTAGGTCTGGTTTTTAGAATGCTGGTGATAAACTGAGCCTAATTTATTGTATGACCATCCTGTATGGGAAAGGACTGTAACTCTGGGTGTCTTTGGTCAAACTTGGGAGATATAGCAGGGGAACGGATGTGGCTTAAATAACTGGGTGTCCGTCTCCCATATGGAGGGACCTGTGTTCGATCCCCGGGACCTCCCGGTAAAAAGAAAAAAAGAAAAATATAGAAGGCGCGGGGGCCACCAGGCCCCGTGCGCGGGTACGGCATCAGGCCCCATGCGCGGGTACGCTGCCAGGCCCTATGAGCGGGTGAGCCCCCAGGTCCCATGCATGGGTGCACCGCCAGGCTCCGTGAGCGGGTGAGACCCCCAGGCCCCGTGTGCAAGTGTGCCGCCAGGCCCCGCGAGTCCCCCAAGCGCCGTGCGTGTGTGCACTGCCAGGCCCCACGAGTGTGTGAGCCCCCCAGGCTCCGTGTGCGGATGCGCCACCAGGCCCCAGGAGCAAGTGAGCCGTTAGACCCTGTGCATGTGTGTGCCGCCAGGCTCCGCGAGCTGGTAAGCTACCCAGGCCCCATGCGCAAGTGCACCACCAGGCCTCACGAGTCCCCCAGGCCCTGTATGTGAGTGCACTGCCAGGTCTTGCAAGCGGGTGTGCCGCCAGGCCCCATGCGCATGTGCACCACTAGGCCCCGCTAGTGGGTGAGACACCAGGCCCTGTGCGCGGGTGTCCCGCCAGGCCCCACAAGCAAGTGAACTGTTAGGCCCTGTGTGCAGGTGTGTTGCCAGGCCCCGTGAGCGGGTGAGCCATCAGGACCTGTTCGTGGGTGTGCCGCCAGATCCTGCGAGCGTGTGAGCCCCTCGGTCCCGTGTGCAAGTGCGCTGCCATGCCCCATGAGTCCCACAGGCCCCATGCGTAGGTGCGCTGTCATGCCCCGTGAGCCACGCAGCAAGGTGATGACGTAACAGTAGAGTGACACAAGGGAGAGCCAAGACCAGACACACTGAAAAACCAGGAACTATGGTGGCACAGGTGGTAGGATGCCTCTCTCCCACATCGGAGGTTCCGAGGATCGAATCCCAGTGAAGACAGGAGGAGAAGGATGAGAAGAGAGGGCAGAAAATGGACAGAGAGAGTTGCGAATGGACGCAAAAGTGGGGGGTAGGGGATGGGGTAAAAATGGATAAAAGTAGATAAATAAATCCTTTAAAAAAAGTATAGGGAAGTAAGATACGGACTATAGTTAGTAGTAATACTTTGAGGATGCTCTTTCACAATTTGTTAGCAAATGTTTCACAACAATGCAAACTATTTGTGGTGGGGTGATGTATGGGAGCCCTGTACGATGTTATGCATGTTTGTTTTGTAAGTTCACAATGTTTACTGAAAACTTATAGTTTATGTATGTTCATGTATGAATGATATACTTCAATAAATTGGAAAAAACTGGCGTGGCTATAATAATCAGACAAAATGGATTTTAATGCAAAATGGTATAAGGATGAAGCAGGACATCTTATAATAATAACAGGGTTAATCCATCTGGAAGACATAACAATTATAAACATATATGCACTTAACAACAGAGCCCCAAAATACAGGAAGCAAAAACTGATGAATTGAAAAGAGAAATAGTTCAACAATAGTTGGAGACTTCAACATCTCACTTTCAAAAATGGATTTACAACTAGATAGAAGATCAACAAGGAAGACTTGTACAACTAAGTAGATCTAACAGACATCTTTAAGACACTCTACCCACCAACAGGAGAATACACATTTTTCTTAAATCCACTTGGAACATTCTCCAGGACAGATCATATATTAAGCTATAAAAAAGCATCAAATTTAAAAGGACTGAAATCATACAAAGAATGTTCTCTGATGACAAAGGAATAAGATTACAAATCAACAGCAGAAGGAATTTGGGGAAGTTCACAAATATATGGAAGTGAAACAACACAGTCCTAAATAATCAAGTGGACCAAAAAAAGAAACCACAAGGAAAATTAAGAACTTTGGAATGAATAAAAATAAAAATACAGCATACCAAAACTTATGCAGCTATAGCAATGCTTAGAAATTTATAGCTGTAAACACCTATGTTTATAAAGAAGATCTTGAATCAATAATCTAACCTCCCACCTTAAAACACTATAGCAAATCCAAAGCTAGCAGAAGAAAGGGAACAAGACTAGAAATAAATGAAATGGGGAATAGAAAGACAATAGAGAAAATCAACAAAGCCAACAGTTATTTGTAAAGATCAACAAAATTTACAAACCTTTAGACAGATAATACCGACAGAGAATAATAGAAAGAAGACTTGAAACACTAAAATCAGAAATGGGGGAAAGGATGTAGCTCAAGTGGTTGAATGCCTCTTTCCCACATATGAGGTCCCAGGTTCGATACTTGGTACCTCCTAAAAACAAACAAAAAAACCAACTTTCATTGGGGAGTGGATGTAGCTCATTGGTTAAGGGCCTGCTTCCCATGTATGAGGTCCTGGGTTCAATCCCTGGTACCACCTGAAAAAATTAGTTAATTAACTAATAGGGGCCATTACTACCGACCTTACAGAAATAAAAAGAATTATCAGGGACTACTATGAAAAACTGCATGCTAGCAATTGCTAACTAGATGAAATGGATAAATTCATAGAAAGACACAAACTGACTCAAGAATAAACAGAAAATCTTAAGAGACTGACAACAATAGATTGAATTAATACTCAAAAATTTTCCCACAAAGAAAAACTAAGGTTCAGATGGCTTCACTTGTGTGGTGGTTTGAAGTTGTATGTAACCCAGAAAAACATATTCTTAAACCTAATCCATTCCTGTCGGCATGAATCCATTTTAAGTAGGACCTTCTGATGAAGCTTCAATGGGGAAAGAAGAGTTGTATTAGTTGTATTAGTCAGGCAAAGGGGTGCTGATGCAAAGTACCAGAAATCTGTTGGCTTTTATATAGGGTATTTATTTGGGGTAAAAGCTTACTGTCCCAAGGTCCTAAAGAGTCCAACTCAAGGTTGCTTTCTCACCAAAGCCCATTGCCACATGTTGAAGCAAGGTGGTAGGTGATCTCTGTGAGGGTTCAGCCTCCCTCTTTCTCAGCTACAGGCTGGCATAGGGCTTGTTTCTTTCCAGGCTCAGCTGCAAACTATCAGGCAAATGGCTCATCCTTCTTCCCTGGGCCGCAGGATCAAGTTCTATCTACTGCCATGTCTATGGAGCTCTCTCTCTCTCTCTTCCTTTGTGTCTTCTTGAGTGAGTGTCCACTTATATCAGCCCACCAAGGGGGCAGGGACTCAACCCTGAGTCACGCCCTACTGATGTGGTCAAATCAAAGCCCTAATCTTAGCAGGTAATTTAATCAAGACATGTCAGCTGAATCTAATGCACTCCAAGGATATCATACCCAGTTTACAAACATAATCTTCTTTTGGGGGATTCATAAATAATCACAAACTGCCACAATGGTGTTTGTAACAATTGATGCTGGGAAAACTTTGCATATCTACATGCAAAAGAATGAAGTTGAACTTCTACATCATACCATATACAAACATTAACTCAAAATGGACTATAGACCTAAACGTAGGAGCTAAATTATAAAAGTCTTAGAAGAAATCATAGGTATAAATCTTCATGACCTTGGAATAGGCAATGGTTTCTTAAATATGACATCAAAAGGACAAGTGACAATAGGAAAAAAAAAAAAGATAAATTGGACTTCAGCATAGGACTCCAGAAGAAAGTGAAATGACAATGCATGGAACAGGAGAAAATTTTTACAAATCAGATATCCCTTATATCAGATAAGGGACTTGTATCTAGAATATATAAAGAACACTTATAGCTCAGCAATAATAGACAACCAATTAAAAATAGGCAAAGAATTTGAGTTTTCTCCAAGGAAGATATACAAATGGTATACATTTTATACAATAAGTGCATAAAATGATGTTGGTATCATTAGCCATCAGGGAAATGCAAATCAAAACTATGACATACCACTTCACACTCACTATGGCTAAATCAAAAGACAGACAAAAACAAGAGTTGACAAGTATGTGAGGAAATTGGAATCCTCATACAGTGTGGCTAGAATTGTAAACTGGCTTTCGGAAACATTTTGGCAGTTCCTTAAAACTTTATTTTATTTTATTTTATTTTATTTTTTACCGGGAGGTCCCGGGGATCGAACCCGGGTCCCTCCATATGGGAGACGGACGCCCAACCAGTTGAGCCACATCCGACCCCCTTAAAACTTTAAACATAGAGTTACCACATGACCCAACAATTCCACTCCAAGGCATATGCCGAAGAGAAATTAAAGATTATGTCCATGTAAAAACTTGTACCTGAATGTCCATAGCAGGATTACTCATAATAGCCAAAAAGTGGAAATAAGCCATATGTACTTCAACTGATGAATGGATATACAAAATGTGGTATAGCCATACAATGGATTATTATTTAGCAATAAAAAGGAATGAAGTATTGATACATGCTACAACATAGATGGACCTTGAAAACATTATGCTTAATGAAAGAGGCCAGTCACAAATGGCCCACATGGTGCATAATTCCATTTATATGAAATATCCAGATTAGGCAAATTGATAGAGACTGATAGATTAGTGGTTGCTGAGAGCCAGAGGGAGGACAGAATATAGGGGGACTGCTAATGGTATGGAGTTCCTTCCTGGTGTGATGAAAATAATCTGAATTTAGATAGTGAATTGTTGTACAGTTTGTGAATATACTAAAACCCACTAAATTGTACAATTTAAATTGGTGACTTTTATGGTACCTGAATTTTATCTCAATAAAGTTTTTATTTAAAAAAGAAGCAGTTAGACATCCAGATCCCCAGGAAATCATCAAATAAAACTCAAGAAAATTTTCATTTCCAGGTTGAGGGGGTCCACTAAGTGCCTGGCACAATGGTGTCAGGGATGGGATTTTATTTCTCTACATACAAGTTAATAAATTAGCCTGTTATTGTTTCATGGGTACTGACAGAGGATACAGGACTCCTGAGTCAGAGTTAAAGGACTTTATTGCTCATGGAAGAACAAGCAACATAAGCATCATCAGTAAGTTTATGTCAGTTTCCCTTCCCCACCAAGTCCCACAGGGGCAATGAGCAGGGTCCCAAATGGACACTGCACACACAGTGGCTTTGCATTGCAGCTGAGGAACACTGAGCTTGAGGAATCTGCTGCCCTTATAGGAAGCAGTAAGCAACCCTGCTCTTTGTCCTGGATGGTGACTTCATCTCATCCCTGAAGGCTCTTGCTGCAAACAACCCTGAGAAATGGCCTGGTTATAGGGCAGCCGGGGCCCTGTATTCTCAGCATACTACATAAGAACTACCAGAGCACAAGGGACACTTGGAGTGTCTCCCACTGAATGAATAAAAATATTGGAAATATTCTTGCTGTCCTGATTTTGTGATAATCAGGGTAGGCTACACATTTGCTATATTAGAAACCATGCATGTGTCCCCAGACCTAGTTTTTCTCCCTAGGTCTGGTTTTTAGAATGCTGGTGATAAACCAAGCTGGAATTATTATATGACCATCCTGTATGGGAAATGACTGTAACTCTAGGTATCTTTGGTCAACCTTAAGAGATATAGCAGGGGGATGGATATGGCTCAAATGGTTGGGTGCCCACCTCCCATATGGAGGGACCTGAGTTTGCTCCCCAGGACCTTCTGGTAAAAAAGAAAAAAGAAAAATATAGAAGGCATGGGCCGCCAGGCCCTGTGCACCTTCAGGCCCTGCAAGCCAGTGAGCTCCCCAAGTCTCATGCGTGGGTGTGCCACCAGGCCCCGCTGAGCCATGCAGCGAGATGATGATGTAACAGGAGAGTGACACAAGGGAGAGCCAAGATGAGACGCAGCAAAAAACCATGAACTAAGGTGGCGCAGGCGGTAGGACGCCTCTCTCCCACATCAGAGGATCCAAGGTTCGAATCCCAGTGAAGACAGGAGGAGAAGGATGAGAAGACAGGGCAGGAAACAGAAACAGAGCATTGCCCAGCAAATGGACACAAAAACAGCAAAAATGGGGGGGGGGGAGCAGGTAAAAATGGATAAAAAGTAAATAAAATATATTTACTTTTTTTAAAAAAGTATACTCTGGGTAGTTTCAACTGGTAAAAAAAAAAAAAGTAATTGCAATTTAAATACTACCTTAGCTCTGACCTAAGGTACTCCATATGGCTCAGCATGAAGAGCATGCACATCGTCACCACAATATAAACAATGACTGTTAATTTAACCAAAATTTCAATACAGTGTGATTTAGAGAGTGTGCAGTGGGAAGTGTGCAGGTGCGATGCGGTGGAAGGAGAGGCTGATGAGGCAGCACTATGTCCTCATCTTGAACGGAAAATATTCAAAACTGAAAAATTCAGAAATAGCAATATAAGCATTTATTTAGAGATAAGAAAGTAAATACCTAAAGAATAGCTAAAATAGTTGAGGAATAAGAAATATTGGGTGAGGGGCAATCTCTGTACAACTACCTGACTCTCTAACTTGGATTCAATGATTTTTAAAAAATTAATTTGAAAACATTAAAAAATACAAGTCCAACGATTCTGGTTCTCAGAAGTGGAATCCTTCCGCACAGTCACAATCAGTAGTAGCCTTCTCCCATCTCTACTAAAAATGAACACAAAACCATAAAACCTCTCACTGTCTTCTCAGGAATTTTGCATAAGTGGGAGGGCAGCACTTTCTAGGGAAGCAAAATGTTGGTGAAGTTTTAAGATTGTCGATTTTAGTGAGCTTTGCTGCTGCCTATTATTTCATTAGTTCTTAGTAAGTAAGCAAGAGGCAAACGCTCAGACGGAGGGAAGGGGACAAAAGCAGCAGTAAACAAGACCCAAGTTTTTCCCACAATTGCATTCTCCCTCTTTCATTTAAGTAGGGAGAAAATTTCAGGTAAGAAAAAAGGAGAACTTCTGTGAATAATAAGTGAAGCTATTCTCAGAGAAAGGGTAACATCTGTGCTTCATTCCAGATCCATTCAAACTTCACAAGTTCACTCCAAGTTTAGCACTGAAGCCCTCAGTTCCCAAGCTCAAGTTCCACCCTTTTTTTTTGTAGAATAGACGATATCCCTGTTCAAGAAAAGCAGCTCATAAAACTTGGACGTGGCAGAGTGCTTACCCAACATATGCTGATGAGTGAAGTGTAAATGAATTAGAAACATGTGGATTTACTGTCTTAGGTGTGTATGCAGGGGGTTGCTGAAAGAAAAGCAATGGACGCAGAGCTTGCAGCACTGAGTTGCACTAAATAATCCAGGACCGGTAGGAGCAAGGGCAGTGCCTGGTGTAATCTCCCGTCACAGGCATTATCTATGTGAATTTCCTCCTCTTATGTGAAAGGATCTGCCTGCTCTTGGATTCCAAGTTCTGAAGTAGACTCGGATGATTACTACTTAAACTGCTTTTCCCTAGATTGCATTCCAGGACAAAGTTATGGAAAATAAGATGATGAGGCCGCTTCTAAGAGCCCAAACCTCTTTCTGGAATTTAAAAAAACAAACAACAACAAAAAAAACTGTTTTGAAGACGTCAGTAGAGAAGAGGGGCAAAACTGTCTAATTCTTAGCTTTTCCTGTTCTGAAAAGGAAATTGTTTCAGAGGATTCCATTATTAAAACTTAAATACAAAAACACACAGCTTATGATACCCAGGCTTGGGTATCTGGATTAGAAACAGTGAACAAAAATATCATCTTAAAATCCTGAAAAATCACTGGCTCAGCGTTCCATAGAGGTTAAAAAAACTCCTCTTAGCATGGCTCATACTTAAACAATTGAAATGACTGGTTTTCAAACTTTAAAGAGCGTCAGCATTACCTAGAGGCCTTGTTAAAACCCAGACTGCTGTACCCCACGCCTAGATTTTCTGATTCAGGAGGTGTAGCGGGAAACCCAAGAACCTGCATTTCTAACCAATTCCCCGGCGATGCTGCTGCTGCTGGTCCAGGAATGACACGCTGAGAACCACTGCTCTAACTGATGCTCCTGAGCCAGGATAGGGAAAGGAGAGGTGCCCAGCAACCAGACCCCTGGTTGGCAGCCTGGATGTGCATTGCCAAAGTTGACATCCTAAAATGATGGTCAGCTTGCTCTTATTACTAGTCGGCCAGCTAAAAAAATGTTACAGTTTTATACATGCAAGCCAACCAATCAAGACTCTAGCCATCCGGAGGCTTTACAAGGAGGAAGGGCCCTTCTGAGATGTCAGGTGTGGTCCATATTGTGCAGAAAGCAGAGAGAGAAAAGGAGCTTCCTTCTCCTTAGCATCTGCATATGGATTTAGACACCTAACCTATTTCTACCTCTTTGCATTTTTATATGTCTACTATTTATTGAGTACCTACTATAATGCCAGGTGCTTGATATGAATTAACTCACCTACTCTGCACCTATGGAGAGTAAGGAAATTGGAGCTCAGGCAGGCTGAGAGATTTGCTCACCACCACACTGTTGTTAAGTGGAAGAGAGTCCATATCTGCGTGATTCAAATGCCTTTGTTCTTCATACCACACCACCACCCTCTCTACCCCATGCTGGAACCCAAAGCTACTCCAAGCAGAGCTTTCCAATCACTGTGCTGCGAATGGGTTACAGCTGTGACACCATTGCAGCGTGCCTCCCCCACCCTGAAGTCACCCATTGAGAGGCAGGGTTACCTACCAGTCCCATCCTGCTTGGATTCTAGGGTACCTGGGGACTTTCTGTCTCCCCCAGGGCAGTAGGCTAAAGAAAGCCTATTTCCTACCTCCCTCATCTGGCCCCAGAATGTGGCCTCTGTTTCTTCTCTGGATTTCTCCAGCTGAGCCCGTTTCCCTGACTGGAGGACTCCCATCAGCTTCATGACACCTGTGCAGGACTGGAGGGTTCTGCCTTGGTGTCTGGACACGGTAGCTGAATGTCAGGTTCTCCCTCCGTTCCCTCCTGCTCTTCCCCAAGGCTATCGGCTTCAAATGGGGTGGGTCTAACCCTCTGCCAAACACTGATGCATATTTCTAGGGCACAACCCAATTTTCTGTCACTGGCAGCAAACATTCTAGAAACCTTTTTCACCCCCTATATTTGCTCAACCTCCAAGCTGTACCATTCATTCCTTCTGGATTCTCTCCCTCGCACTTACCCTTCTGCCAAACCCCAGCCCAGACCCTCATCAGCCTGTGCCAGAAGGGCTATATGACCTCCCCGCTGGGTTCCCTGAGTCCAGGCTCTCTGCCCTTCCCCCACCCATTCTGCTCAGGCTTTATTAAGCTCAAACCTTCCTGCTTCAGGTCACCCCAGTGCTAAGAGCTTGTCCTAGCTCCATACTAGGTACAACCTCATTGCCCTCCAGTCCTAAACAGCCACCTGCTTCCGAGGTGCTCTAAGCTCCTTCCTCACCCTGGCCTCGCACATGCTGTTCCCCTGGTAGACATGCCTGGCATTCTATTCTCTGCCTGAACAAATTCTACCTGAACTTCCAGAGGTGGCTCAGGCCCACCTGCTCCTGGAGGCTTCCCTTGACATACTCCCGCCCACTGATCTTGCTATCTCTACACTACAAAGACCGCGACACCTGGAAATAACCTAAAGATCATCTATTCCTTTTAAGGGTAGGAAAGTGAAGCTCAGAAAAGTGCCATGACTTGCCTAAAGTTACACTGTTTGCCAATGACCTCACTACACTTAAAATGCATACAGACTCCCTAATTTAATAATAATGATACCTGATATGACTAGAGTCCTTGCAATGTACCAGATACTGTGTGAGACACTGTGTATGCATTATTTTACAGTAGACTTCCAAATCAATGAAATAGATATTTGTATCCTATCTTACAGATGAGGAATTTCAGGCTCAGGGAGGTTAATAACTTGCTATAACTCACACAGATAAAAAGTGGTAGAGCCAGCAGAATCCAAATCCAGGTTTGACTCAGAAGCAGAATTTTATTCTCTATGCCTTTCTGCATTCTTAATTCCTTCATCTGAGCCCATCTTATCTCCCCAAATAGAATCTCATCTCCTGGAGATCAGGAACAGTGCCTGGCATGGTGTCCTGCATAGAGCAATGCTCATTCATTCACCCAACAAGCATTTATTGAGCACCTATTATGTGTCAGGCATTGTGCTAGGATCTAGAAGCAAGTTAATAAGACAATGCCCCCGCCCTCACGGGGCATATTGGTACTCATGCATTCATGAATTCATTCACTCAGCAGATGTGTATTGAGAATAATAAGAATACCTTTTCCAGGTATTCTAAGTGTTAAGGAAATAATGAAAAAAATTGATCAGGTCCTCGACCTCATACAACTACAATCTCATGGGGAAAGCAGGTATTAAGCAAACAGTCCCACAGATAAATGGGAAATGACCAACTGTGAAGGATAAGGAGTTTACTGTGTGAAGAAGAGGGGAGGAGAGGAGAGCATCCAGGCAGAGGAAAAAGTGGGAGCCTCCGATGAATTAAAGACGACCAGTGAAGGTGAGAGTGGTGTGAGTGAAGACAACAGCACACTCACAGGCTGAGGGGTGAAAGAAGCGCAGTCCATTCAAGGGGCCGAGAGACATTTCCCATGGTTGAAGTGCAGAGGGAGGGGAGGTGACCCGAGATGAGGCTGCAGAGATAGACACAGAAGCGCAGGCCAGGCCCACCGTCATTTTTGTAGAAAGAATGAGCAAACTGGTCTGAAGTCCTGTGAAGTAATGCAGCTTGCATTCTTTGCGCTTTCCCAGAGAGCAGAACAGGGAACAGCAGTAGCCTCCCATTTGTAGAAGGTTCCTAGACTTGTAGTTTCATGGGAGTTGGCTAAGCCAATGTTGTCCAAGTTGCCCAGCCTTTTTCTGAAATGTTCTCTTTTTCTCTCACATCATAGTGAATCTAAAACTGGAAAAACTGACTGAGAACAAATACCACTATGGAAAAAATACCCTGCTGTTCAAAGCTCTTCAAGCTGCATGACATGCAGTGTTACCTCTTAAAATGTTATATTTAATAAAAAACTAAAAGTTTGAAAGAGGTTCTGTCAGTAGAAAGCCAGGCTGGCCAACTGTCAGGAAAGCAGCTTGACAGCTCTGATGGAAGCTTGAGGTCAGAGCCTGTTTCTTGTGGCTTTGGAATATAGATATCTGAGTGGATATATACATATTAAAATACAGAATATATACATGTCCTCCAGAAAAATGATGTGCCTGGGGTTTTTCTTGTCAAGGACTGAGGCTAGGAGAGCTCTCAGAAGGAAGTCAGGAAGGGAACTCTGGTAAAAGCCACTGTGTAAAGTAAAGGTCTCAGAAGCCAGAGAATATGCAGGTGACACCCGGGGGAGGATGGCTTGACTTCCCATCTCCTGCTAGTATTATCCTAGCAAAATACGTATATATGTGTATACACATGTCTATATGTGTGTGTATGTTTGTCTAAATAGGTATTTATATATGTGTATGCACATAGGTATGTATGAGTTGCATATGTGGGGGTATATGACGTAAATGTACATAAGTGTATTTATGTGTATGTATATATGTGTGTATATGTGTGCCTATGTAGACATATGTCCTTGTGTGTATATGTATATGTGTGTGCGCATGTATTTTCCAGAGACTGTGGGCACCAGGCTAAAGCAATCAGCAGTGATTCCACATTATGGGGTGGTTCATAATGTGGAAACTTACTGCTTGAATGCCTTGGCAAACACAGCAGATCCACATGAGTGTGAACCAAGCCACAGTTTCAACAAAGGTACTGTCCCTCTTCTAAATATTTAAGAGCAGACACGGTGAGACCCTGGAAAAAAGGGTTTCAGCAGAAAGAAAGTTTTGATGGATTCAAGAAGGGAATTATTTTGGCATCACATGTTCTCAGAATTCAGGGGAGAACCTCAATATGGGGGAATCCCAGCTAACATCGTCTTGACTTTTGACTGCAGTCCAGGAACCAATACGTGGGGAATTGTTATTGCTCTCCTCACAAACAAACTGGGTTCTCCACTACCCTCAGAATAGTTACGTCTATCTCCTAAGATGAGTTTCAAGGATATGGTCCTCTACAATTGGGTCTCATCCTAACTCCCTAACTACACAAATGCTCTCCTCAGTATTCTAGAAACATACCACAGGCACTCTCACCTTTTTGGCTCTGTCCCTTTCATGCACCTATCCAGAATATCCTTGCTATTCCAGCCTGACTACGTAAACCCCACTTTCAGCATCAAACTCCAGCTCTATGACTTCTGGGAAGCTTTTCATCTGCCATTTGTTCAAAAAGTATTTATTGAGCATTCAATGGATGCCAGGTGCCGTTATAAGCCCAGAGCTTTCCATGGAAGGCAAGAGAGAGTTGGTTCTGGTCTAGTGGTGGGTGTTAGGGGAGAGGGGATGCTGGAGGGACAGAAGTTAATTCTATTTAAACACACAGCTGTATAACTACAAATTGAGGCAAATGCTGTGATGGCAAATTCTCCCAGGGAGTAGGTAACAGAAATCGATACCTTAGTCTGGGCTATCAGGAAAGTCTTTATTGAGGAAGTGACTTTTGAACAGATATTTGAGGGATGAGAAGTAATTAGCTTAGTGAGGGACAGGGCAAGGAAGAAGACTCCCAAGCAGCGGTACCACCTGGTGCAAAGGCCAACGTCAAGGAAGAGTGGGAAGAAGTCCAGTATGGCTGAAGAGGAGAGTGCAAGATAGAGCCTGGAGAGGCCGTCCTTTAAGTCCTCCGTTCTCATGATAGTAAAATGCAGGACAGGATGCCAAGTTAAACATGAAATTCAGAAAGATAAATAATTTTTTAGCATAAGTATGTTTCATGCAATATTTGGACATACTTATATTAAATATCTATACTGAAATTTTTCATTGTTTATTTGAAATTCAAATTTCAGGGTGTCTTATATATTTCTATTTGTGAAATCTGGCAACTGTACACTGGATACAACCAAAGGATATATTTTTCTACATAACTGTATTCTTTTTCACATAACATAAAATTTTAATGGCATTTAGTACATTTGCAATATTGTGCAACCACCATCCCTATGTAATTCCAAAACATTTTCATCACCCCAAAATGATATGTCATACCCATTAAATAATCTCTCTCTGACTCCCTGGCAACCACTATTCTGCTTTTGCCCCTATGGATTTTCCTATTCTGAATATTTCATATAAATGGAATTACAGAATATGTGACCTTTTGTGTCTGGCTTTTTTTCACTCAGCATAATGTTTCACAGGTTCATTCATGTTGTAGCATGTATCAGTATTTCATTCCTTTATGTGGCTGAATAATATTCCATTTGCATGCATAAAGCACATTTCATTTATTCATTTATCACTTGAGGGGAATTCAAGTTGTTTCCACCTTTTAGCTATTTTGAATAATGCTGCTATGAACAATGGTGTACAAGTATTTGTTTGAATACCTGTTTTCAATGCTTTTGGGTCTATATCTAGAAATGATATTGCTGGGTCATATGATAACTCTATGTTTAACTTCATGAGGGATTAACTGTAAGCAATTTTCCCACAGCAGATACATCGTTTTACATTCCCACCTGTTGGAATGAGGATTCCAACTTTCCCGCTGCTTTGCCAAAACTTGCTAGTTTCTGGTTTTTTGATTCTAGCCATCCTAGTGGGTACGAAGTGGTATCTCCATGTGGTTTTGATTTGCATGTTGAGATCTTTTCATGTGCACGTTGGCGATTTGTATCTCTTCATCTGAGGACTGCCTATTCAAGTCTCTTGTTCATTTCAGTTGTTTGAATTGTAAGAGTTCTTTATGAATTCTGGATACTAGACCCTTAACGGATATATGATTTGTAAATATTTTCTCCCATTCTGCTTAACTGTATTCTTAATCACAATAGGTCTTATTTTTTAGCTGGCTTGATCTATTTCCATCTCAATGATTACTTCAATCAGAGAAGGAAGAGTCCTTTTAGAAACCAGCCAGTCCAACCGCCAGACTTCGCAGACAAGAACAGGAGGCCCAGAAAGATGCCTCGAGCTGCTGGAGGTCACAGAGACAGCCATGCCTCTGGGGTTTCTTTCATGACTTCCTGCTGTGTCTAGGACAGGGCTGAGCACAGTACAAAGCAGCTTAATCAATTGCTCAATTGAATTAATAAACTCATTTACATGTCTCTGTACAGAGTAGGGATGAATAGCTACAATCCCAGACACCAGGAGCTTTCAAAATAAAATAAACAGCAAGCCAGACAGAGTAGGAGTCATTTGCACATGCACAAACACAGGGGCAGGCAGACACAAAGGACATCACTCGATAGCTGCTCCCACCAGCTAGACTCCAGCCTTTTCTCGGGGATTCTACAAGAACCTGGGAACCAAATTTATCCCTGGATGGGGGCCCATTGGGTTTACATAGCAAGTGCAGAAAGTTATCGTTTTTACCTTATGGTGGAAATCGTGACCCAAAGCAGACTCTCCAGTCAGGCTCGCTTGTCCCTTTCAGGCTCTTGGCCTTTGCTAAGAGACTTTTTTCAGGGCCTCTCTGCAGGCAGAACACGTTCTGTCCAAATATGCACAACCACCAGGAGAAAAAGGCAGGGGCGGGCCCCTCCACCACTATTTACCAAACGAATGCAGCCCACCACATTCAACTTGAACTGAATGCAGGGCTGATAATCCCCCAAGTAAGCCTGGCTTTCATTCCTCACAATCAAACGCAAGCATTTCACTTCCCCAAAGACAAACAAGAGTTTGGACAAATAAGAAACGGAGGTTCCCTTGGGGTGGCATGAAAAGGGGATTCAGCAGCCCCAGCTCCCTCTCAAAGGGAGCACTGGGAAGGATGTTCTTGTTGTGGCTACACAAAGCATGGCATGAGCTCATCATGCCAGAACCTAATTGAAACCTCAGGCTGAAACAGTGTTTTGTGGTGTTTGGGAGAAAGGATGTGCAAAGACAAAAGGGAAGACAAAGGATGTGTACAGAAGAAGCATGAAAAGCAGCCCACGTCTTGACTGTGGTACAATCTGGATAGTGGCCATTGAGTTAAATGAGGTCTAGCCTTCCTCTCAATCTTGCTAAGACCCGTAGCCATTTTACAGGACTAGCTGCCGCCAACATTATTACACCACAGCCAAGAGCCTTTTGGGTCCATGAGGACCTTCAAAATGTAAGTGCATTCAAAGAACTGCAGCATGAAAAATCCTGGTTAGACATTTAGAAAAACCACCTAATACTCCAGAATCTACTGAAAGGCACAAAGGTAAGACAGAAAGAGCATGATCTTTGCACGGTCCACATCTGCGTTTAAATCTGAGATTTGCCACTTACTAAGCATGTGTCGCTGGGCAAATCACTTGCTTTTCTTATCTGTTAAAGTGGGTATTACAATGCTTACCTCAAAGACGTCTATGAGTGTCAAACACAAGAATGCTTGTAAAAGCACAGGCACTCAATAAATGCTAGCTTTTCTTCTCCCCTGAAACTAGAATTGTAGACATCAAAAGATCTACGTTTATCAAAATCCGGCAACACCTGGGAGCAAGAAGATGGGCTGGAGTAAGTCCTCAAGTCTTATGAAGATTATTCTTTTGCCCTTAGGTAGTTAATTGATGTCAGGATGTCCCTAGAGCCATTCTGGGCTGCCTGTTCTTTTAGTTTCTGTTGATAATCATCGTGGAAGCAAGGCCAAGTTAAAACATGCCTGGAGGAAGAGTAGCAAGAATGGCTCCATGGCTTGGCTGCACGTCAGGACTCCAGGCTGCTTGGGAGCCAAACCTTGGGGACGCTGTTCAAAATCTCATTATTCTATTTACTTTCTTTTTATGGTTTCTGCAAATAGCCACCTGCAAGTTTCATTTTGTTATTAGATCTGCCCAGAAAGATGGTTTTAATCTGTCTTGTGAGACACCCCTGTGTTCTCAAGTGTCACAGTCTTTCTCCTGCAGTTCAACCATCACCTACTGACAAATACAGGTTTCAGTGAGGGTTTCACTAGGTTTGCCCTTCAGCAAAAGTTGCCACCAACAAGCATGCTCAGCCTCCATGAAAAATGTGTGACAACAGACCTGGATACCTGGAATGATCCCCATGCGCCCCCACCCCATCCCTGCCAACAGCCATAGCTGGTAAACCTTTGTGTAACTGGCTCATCCCTTGGCCATGTAGCTCTAGCATGATGCAGCTGCAATTACGTAAAAAAAAATTGGAGGACCCAGAGAAGGAAGATTCTCTCTGAATGCTCAGTCTATTTGAGATGCAAGGATGTGATATTTCTAAGTAATCCATATTTTTACCCACTCCCCTTCCCACATACTATGTAGGGCAGGGTCCAAGAAAATTGACCTAGTGACCCAATTCGGTAAACTACTCCCCAGGGCAGAGTGCTGACAAATGTGCAGGCACAAAGTTAGATCAACGACATTCAAGATCTTTACCTATGAGTTCAGAGTGCTGGAGGAGGGCTCTATGGCAGAGCAGACACAGAGGAAGAAAAAAGATACACCAACATCAGATTTAACCTTTATACGCCTATTTAAAGGAAAGTCAAACTTTTCCAAAGCTTTTTCTATGCAATCCAGAAATTTTTCTAGCAGTTCCACCCATATTTCTAAGCCCCCTCTATTTTTCTCCTGATTTCCCTGTCCAGTCAAAGCCCTGGTAAGAGTTCATGAAACACAGAAAGTCCCATGAAAATCAAACTAGATAACAGAAGAGGGAATGCAATATGAGCTCTCTAAGTCTGTGGCCTAGATTCCATTGGGCCCACCCTGTTTGGTTTTCAGCACTAGGTGTATAGACACAAATGTTAACATTTCCTGATTTGTATCCCTCTATCTGAAAATGTAGGAATTGCTTAGGATATGTTGTTTATTCTGTTTTATTATTTCACCCTTAAGAATGGAACCAATATGCCAGAGTCCATGCAAACATCCAACAGCCTACCCTTCTCATTCTTCTCTCTCTCCTCTCTTCCCTCCATCCTCTCCTCCCTGCCCCCCACTTTCTCACATACACCCACCCGCATGTATAATATTTCAGCAGATCATATCAACACGCTCATGAAACAAGTAACCAAAGTTGGTGTCCACATTCCAGTATTCCAGTAGCTGGGAGGATCTGCTAGTAGACCACTCTGCTCGGCAGGGGTTTCCTTCGTGGTTTCTATTCTCCTCTCTTCATCTGAAGGTGGGCATATACGGGAAGAGCTAAACAAACAAAAGACTTTTGAAGGAAGGTAACATATTCTAATAAATGGAAAAAGCAGTCGACCTTTGGAAATGAAGACCCAGAACCAATAAAGCATGTGTGTAGACTGCTGTGTTCCCTGTTATTGAGGATAAATTTCCATTACTCCACCCACATTTTCTCACTGTAAAGTGCCTGGCACACAGCAGGCGCTCCATATAGGCTTGGTGAGCAAATTAACAAACCACACAATGACCAAGGGGAAGGAATCGAACAGCTATATGGCAGAAATTTAAGAAGCCCTAAAGAGTGTTAAAAACGCAAATTGATTGCTTCTTTCTGGACAAATTCAAGGGATGATTTATGTGAAACAAAGTAAAGTAAATTCTTGTTAAATTCTCAGGTTTTACTGAGAATGTGTGATATCCTGAGTGCAGTTTTGATTTGTCTTCTGTGTATGCGTGTAAACCACAAAAGCAGTTAACTGTTCATGGGCAAATAACAAATGCCTCTGCCTCTCCCAGGAGAGATTAAATAGCTCTGGGTTGAGAATAACATAGAAGATCAAAAGAAGGTCCAGACATCCCCGGGCTGGCAGGCAGCAAGAGGTCCTCTGGCCAAGGGAGGGTAACCTTTGCTTGAACCTAGAGGAATTTGGAAAAAGAGTTCTGGGCTAAGAAGAAAATTTGCAAGATGTTTCTCCTAAGCAGTACTGTCGAGGATTTTGAGCTACAATGCCTGAAATTCTCTGACCAGACCATAATATTTACTTCTAAGCCTTTGTTGCATATACTTATAATTAACAAGATTCCTTCCTCCCTCCTTTCCTTTCCTTCCTTCCTTTCCTTCCTTCCTTCCCTTTCCTTCCCTTTCCTTCCCTTTCCTTCCTTTCCCTCCGTCCCTCCCTCATGATAGCACACAATGCCAGCAAGTTTGAGATGAAAGTGGCATCTTCATACAAGTGGTGCAAAAGCTTTGAAAAAGGAAGGCAGATGACAGATACCAAGGGGCATAATTCATACTCACTGCCCCACTCACCCCCTCCTGGGATTTATTCTAAGATTAAAATCTAAAAGAAGAGCAGCACATATTAAAATTTCCTGAAAACATACTTGAATAAATTTTGTGTTCTTTTCCTTAACATTAGCAATAAAAAGACTTTGGGGATGAAAAACAGGTTATAAAAAAATTATCCCCTTTAAACCTGTTTAAGCATATTTTTCTATCTATAGCTAAACCCATATATCAGCCCTTGAAGGGATGGTCTGACTGGCGGGTACCACTCGGTTTGGAGAGAATCACCAAACAGCAGCATCCTAAGCAGATCAGAAAATGTTTCCCTAACACCTGTGATCACCTAGACAACAGTGTCCATCAGAAAGATCCCTTTCTATAGCCACCCAGCCAGGTTTTTAAAAATGTTCATGAGTTATGCCTAGCAGCTAGCTTGGAGTGCACAGCTATTCAATTCTTCAAACGTGACAAAGGCACCCTGCCCCAGAACGCAGGAGCCTAAAACAAAACGCAGGCAAGCTGTGAAAACAACTTGACCCTATGCCCATGGTAGCAACTGAATCTCTAGGGATGAGGAAAACAGAAAAGACAACAAGAACAAAAACAAAAAATCTGAAATCTTGACTCCTAAAGCAGCAAGTGTTGTGATGCAAATGGCTGTTGCTTACAAGGGAAACAGAACCCTTTTCTGCCTGTGGTTTCAAAACACAAAACGTAGAAAACATGATTTTCTCCAAATTCTCTGAAAGCAAGGGGACAATTGACTAAGGCTGTCATTTAAAAAGCTAACCCTCTGAATTAGGAACCTAAGTAATGCCTACATTTTCTTTTAAAAGGTGTTATTTATTTAAAGCTACATATTTCAGGGATTCTCTCTGTGTCTCACTACCAAGAAACAAACCATCCTGTTCTGGAAAGGGTGGGCCCACCTGTCAAACTTCTCTTTCATGTGGTAACATCTCCATCTGCTGGAAATTTAGATGTCTGCATTAAAGACAGATAATGTTTAGTTTTATCTTATAAACCCATATCAAATTTACATTTCCATTTTCTCGTTTATGCCTCCTCTTCCTTCCTCATACATGTCACCTTTCAATTTAAAACATCTGCCTTATTTCCTTATTTCTGAAGCCCACAGTGGTCTTTATCCCCATGGTACTTGCAGCACCCAACTCAGGCCTCCCCCCTCCCGTGCCCCCCGCCGCCCTGTTTGGACAGCTCCCTATCAGTCTTTATAACTGGGCAGCCTTACGTGAGTCCTGCAACTCTTCGCTGAATCTGGAACTCGCTTACCTGGAGACCAAGGGTCCCTGCCTCTTGAGCTGGCATTTCCTTTGAACTATGGCCTTAGCTCTTCAAAGCATGAGCTCCTTTGTTTGGCTGGACAGACCCTTAAATAAGTGCCTGGTTTGTCTTTAATGTTTAACATAAATACACCGACAAACATTGGGGCACCAAGGGCAAGGGACTTTCCAGTGTTTCCAAAGTTCTTGCTTTTCTGTCCGGTGGCGTTTATTTGTTCAGTCTTGATGAGCACCCACAGTGAACAGCCCCAGGAAACGACAGTGCCGGTGGACATGGACCCTTTCCCGCCTTTTTTCCCCCCATTACTGTTCCTTTGTTAGTTCCTTAAGCATCAAGCTCCTCTTCGTCTTTTGGGTCTAAAATCTCTATTCTGCCATGCCTAGCTTTTTTTTGTTTATATTTTTATTTTTTATTTATTTATTTTTTTAACTTTATTTTGTACATTTAATAATTGAAAACATAAGCAATTAAAAACTAAAAAGTAAACACAGATGAATAAATATATACATTTCTCAATTAAATGTAATGGATACATGTAAATTTTGTTGTTGTTTTGTTTTTTTGTGTGTGTGAATCAAACAATATATTACACAATATATTTAGTTCATAGTAACGCATTCATACAGTATTTGTCCTTTTGTGTCTGGCTTGCTTCACTCAACATAATGTCCTCCAGATTCATCCATGTTGCCATATGCTTTATGACTTCATTTCTTCTTACAGCTGCATAATATTCCATCGTGTGAATAGACCACAGTTTGTTTATCCATTCATCTGTTGATGGACACCTGGGTTGTTTCCAACTTTTGGCAATGATGAATAATGTGGCTATGAACATCGATGTGCAGGTGTCTGTTCGTGTCACTGCTCTCAGTTCTTCTGGGTATATACCCAGTAGTGGTATTGCTGGGTCACGTGGCAAGTCTATATTCAACTTCTTTAGGAACTGCCAAACAGTCCTCCATAGTGGTTGTACCATCCTGCATTCCCACCAACAGTGAAGAAGTGTTCCTATCTCTCCACATCCTCTCCAACACTTGTAGTTCTCTGACTTTTTAATAGTGGCCATTCTGATAGGTGTGAAATGATATCTCATTGTAGTTTTGATTTGCATTTCCCTAATCATGAGTGATGCTGAGCATTTCTTCATGTGTTTTATTTCCATTTGTATTTCTTCTTCGGAGAAATGTCTATTCAAGTCTTTGGCCCATTTTTTAATTGGGTCATTTGTCTTTTTATTGTTGAGTTGTAACATCTCTTTATATATCCTGGATATTAAACCCTTATCAGATATGTGATTTCCAAATATTTTTTCCCATTGAGTTGGCTGCCGTTTCACCCTTCTGACAAAGTCCTGTGAGGTGCAAAAGTGTTTAATTTTGAGGAGGTCCCATTTATCTACTTTTTCTTTTGTTGTGCGTGCTTTGGGTGTGAAGTCCAAGAAACCACCACCTACTACAAGGTCTTGAAGATGTTTCCCTACATTTTCTTCTAGTAGTTTTATGGTCCTGGCTTTTATATTTAGATCTTTGGTCCATTTTGAGTTGATTCTTGTATAGGGGGTGAGATAGAGGTCCTCTTTCATTCTTTTGGTTATAGATAGCCAGTTCTCCCAACACCATTTGTTGAAGAGACTGTTTTTTCCCATCAGCGTGGGCTTGGTAGGTTTGTCAAAAACCAATTGACTGTATAGGTGAGGGTTTATTTCTGGATTCTCAATTCTGTTCCACTGATCGATATGTCTATTTTTATGCCAGTACCATGCTGTTTTGACCACTGTAGCTTTGTAATATGTTTCAAGGTCAGGCAGTGAAATTCCTCCCACATTGCTCTTCTTTTTTAGAATACTTTTGGTGCTTCGGGTGCACTTACCCTTCCAGATGAATTTGGTAATTGCCTTCTCTAATTCTGTAAAGTAAGCTGTTGGGATTTTGATTGGTATTGCATTGAATCTATAAATCAGTTTGGGCAAGATTGACATCTTCACAATATTTATTCTTCCAATCCATGAACACGGAAGGTCTTTCCATTTGTTGAGGTCTTTTTAAATTTCTTTTAGTATTGTTTTGTAGTTTTCTGCATATAGGTCCTGTACTTCCTTGGTTAAATTAACTCCTAGGTATTTGAGTCTTTTTGTGGCTATTGAAAATGGAATTTTCTTCCTGATTTCCTCCTCAGATTGTTCGGTACTAGTGTACAAAAACATTACTGATTTTTGCATGTTGATCTTATATCCTGCCACTTTGCTGAACTCATTTATTAGTTCAAGTAGCTTTGTTGTGGATACTTCAGGATTTTCTAAATACAGGATCTTGTCATCCGCAAACAGTGAGAGTTTTACTTTCTCTTTTCCTATTTGGACGCCTTTAATTTTTTTGTCTTGTCTAATTGCCCTAGCTAGAACTTCTAGTACAAGGTTGAATAACAATGGTGACAGTGGGCATCCTTGTCTTGTTCCTGATCTTAGGGGGAAAGCTTTCAACTTTTCCCCATTGAGTATGATGTTGGCTGTGGGTTTTTCATATATGCCTTTTATCATATTGAGGAATTTTCCTTTTATTCCTATCTTTTGAAGTATTTTTATCAAAAAAGGATGTTGGATTTTGTTGAATGCCTTTTCTGCATCTATTGAGATGATCATGTGTTTTTTTTCCCTCAATTTGTTAATGTAGTGTATTACATTGATTGATTTTCTTATGTTGAAACAGCCTTGCATACCAGGAATAAATCCCACTTGGTCGTGATGTATAAGTCTTTTGATATGCTGTTGGATTCGATTTGCAAGTATTTTGTTGAGAATTTTTGCATCTATGTTCGTGAGAGAGATTGGTCTGTAATTTTCTTTTCTTGTGGAATCTTTATCTGGCTTTGGTATTAGGGTGATGTTGGCTTCATAAAATGTGTTGGGTAATTTTCCGTCCTCTTCAATTTTTTGGAAGAGTTTAAACAGGATTGGTGTTAATTCTTTTAGAAATGCTTGGTAGAACTCACCTGTGAAGCCATCTGGTCCTGGACTTTTCTTTGCTGGGAGATTTTTGATGACAGATTCAATCTCCTTAATTGTGATTGGTTTGTTAAGTTCTTGTATTTCTTGTTGTGTCAGTGTAGGTTGGTTA
Source organism: Tolypeutes matacus (assembly GCA_026826555.1). NCBI lineage: Eukaryota > Metazoa > Chordata > Mammalia > Cingulata > Chlamyphoridae > Tolypeutes > Tolypeutes matacus. The sequence goes on from JAKSZT010054396.1 coordinate 8,546,567, forward strand.
TGAGTTTCTAGAAATTTGTCCATTTCATCCAGGTTGTCTACTTTGTTGGCATATAGTTTCTCATAATATCCTCTTATGATTCTTTTTATTTCTGTGAGGTCATTTGTAATTTCCCCCCTTTCATTTCTGATTGTATTTATTTGCATCTTCTCTCTTTTTTTCTTTGTTAGTCTAGCGAGGGGTTGTCAATTTTATTGATCTTCTCAAAGAACTAGCTTTTGGTTTTGTTTATTTTCTCTATTGCTTTTCTGTTCTCATTTTCATTTATTTCTGCTCTAATCTTTATTATTTCTTTCCTTCTTTTTGCTTTGGGATTGGTTTGCTGTTCTTTTTCTAGTTTCTCAAGTTGTTCAGTTAAATCTTTGAGTTTAGCTCTTTCTTGTTTCTTAATATAGGCATTTAGGGCTATAAATTTCCCTCTCAAGACTGCCTTTGCTATATCCCATAAGTTTTGATATGTTGTGTTCTCATTTTCATTTGTCTCAATATATTTACTGATTTCACTTGCAATTTCTTCTTTGACCCACTGAATATTTAGGAGTGTGTTGTTCAGTCTCCACACATTTGCAAATTTACTTTTTTCCTGTCTGTTATTGATTTCTAGTTTCATTCCATTATGATCTGAGAAGGTGCTTTGTATAATTTCAATCCTTTTATATTTATTGAGAGGTGTATTGTGACCTAACATGTGGTCTATCCTGGAGAAAGATCCATGGGCACTTGAGAAGAATGTATAATCCGCTGAGTTTGCATGCAGTGTTCTGTATATGTCTGTTAGGTCTAACTTGTTTATCATATTGTTCAAGTTCTCTGTTTCCTTGTTGATCTTCTGTCTAGTTGTTCTATCTAATGATGTGAGAGGGGTGTTGAAGTCCCCGACGATTATTGTAGAAATGTCTATTTCTCCCTTCAGTTTTGCCAGAGTTTGTCTCATATATTTTGGGGCAACCTGGTTAGGTGCGTAGATATTTATGACTGTTATATCTTCCTGGAGGATCGTCCCTTTTATTAATATATAATGGCATTCCGCATCTCATCACTTTTTTGCATTTGAAGTCTGTTTTGTCTGATATTACTATAGCTACCCCTGCTCTTTTCTGTTTACTATTTGCGTGGAGTATCTTTTTCCAACCTTTTACTTTCAGCCGGCTTGTATCCTTGTGTCTGAGGTGAGTTTCTTGTAAGCAGCATATGGATGGCTCATGTTTTTTTATCCATTCTGTCAGCCTGTATCTTTTGATTGGGGAATTTAATCCATTCACATTCAATGATATTACTGAAAATGCACTGTTTATTTCCTCCATTTTATTCTTTGGTTTTCATATGTCATCTTAATTTTGTCTTTCTTTTTATTCTTTTGGTTATCCTTTCTGCTTTTCTTTCTTCTATACTCTCCTTCAAGCCTCTCTCTCCTGTCTTTTTCTTTCAGGTTCTAAGGCTTCCTTTAATATTTCCTGCAAGGGTGGATTCTTTTTTGCAAACTCTCTTAGTTTCTGTTTGTTTGTGAATATATTCACCTTCATATTTGAAGGACAGTTTTGCTGGGTAAAGAATTCTTGGCTGGCAGTTTTTCTCTTTCAGTTTCCTAATTGTATCATACCACTGTCTTCTCCATGGTTTCTGAAGAGAAATCTGCACAAAGTCTTACTGGACGTCCTTTGTACGTGATCGTTTGCTTCTCTCTTGCTGCTCTGAGCATTTTCTCTTTATCTTTTACATTTGACATTCTGAATAATATGTGTCTTGGAGCGTAGGTCTATTTAGATTTATTCTTATTGGGGTACAGTGTGCTTCTTGGACATGAAAGTTCATTTCTTTCATGAGAGTTGGGAAATTTTCAGCTATTATTTCCTCAAATACTCTTTCTGCCCCTTTTCCTTTCTCTTCTCCTTCTGGAACTCCCATGACACGTATGTTCTTGCGTTTTGTGTTGTCATTCAACTCTCTGAGCCCCTGCTCAATTTTTTCCATTCTTTTCTCTCTCTGTTCTTTTCTCTCTTCAATTTTAGCTGCTCTGTCTTCGGTATCACTTATTCTTTCTTCTATCATTTCGAGTCTGCTGTTGTATGCTTCAAATATATTTTTGACTTCACCTATTGTGTCTTTCATTCCCATGAACTCCGTTACTTTTCTGTTCATGATTTCAAATTCTTCTTTACGTTCGCGCAATGACTTCTTGATGACATTGATCTCTTTAACTATATTCTCTTTCATCTCATTAATGTGATTTTGGAAATGTGTGCTCATCTCACTAATTAGTTCTCTCAAATTCTGCATCTCTTCTGGGACTTTGCTGTATTCCTTTTCTTGGGCCATGTCTTCTATTTTCTTAGTATGGCCCGTAATTTTTTGTTGGTGCTTAGGCATCTGGTTAGTTTGTATTTTACTTAGATGCTCTATCTCTTTCTCTTTTATGGGGTTTTAGTGGCAGGAGGCTGTGAGTTACCACCGCTCTTTGATTTTTGGCTCACATGCCTAGCTTTAATATTTATATTTATAAGTGTTTGCTTCCTGGTATTATACTCACAGTGTAATAGCAGCAAGGTGGTAGCTCAGCGGTTCTCACTAAGCCCTGGAGGGACCCAAATGTGCATTTCTAACAATTCCCAGGTGATGCTGATTCTGCCCATCCAAGGATCACACGAAAACATTTCATTTCTCCTCTTGTTCTTAACGTATCTCTTGGGCCAGCTGCGGTCTTTTCTCCTCGGCTTAAAATGACCTCTTCTATCTCTACTCTCAGAGAACCTTGCCAATGCCATCTATATAACCTGTCAACACACATGTATTGTACCCGGGGTACACCAGTGACAGCCAGGGAAAGTCTCTGCTCACACAACAGTCACAGGATGGGGTGTGTGTGTGTGCAAACAATTTAAGAGCAGGCAGCTATGGAGACACATAGCCAGAGCACCCAAGCCAATCAGGGAAGATCAGAGAAGGCTTCACAGAGAAGGCACAGCTGGGTGATCTGGGACACGCGGGGTGAGGAGAAGGCAGCCAGGGGGTCGGGGAGTAAACCTGTTTCCTGCCTTGGGCTGTGTACCTTTTGCACTCTCACCTACATACTCTATCTTCCCATCTAGACAGTTACTGACCTGGAGAGAGAAACTTTAATCTAGGCATTCCTGATGGTGCTCTGTCCCCAGCAGGCAGGGAAGCTCTTATTCATTGATTGAATGCATGCATTTGCAATCTTCTGGAATTGTTCCATATTTAGAAGGAGGAGGATGGAGGAAAGCAGGGATGTGAGGAGCTGTAGGTTTGGTTGCGATACCCTCTGTGGACTTAGGATGATTTCTGTGGCTGTGAGGATTTCTCTAATTACCTGCAGGAATTGAATATTCAAAGACCCGCAGGGCAGGTGATTGGACTTGAAGCCTCTGCAGGAAACCCTGCCTCGGCCTGGTATGTGCACTTGATAGCACCCAGCAGCATATCTGCAGAAGGTGATTAATGGACTAGTTCTAGCCTTGTGTTCACTCCCAAACCAAGCCACCATTTGTGAACAGTCTCTTGCTTGAGTAATAGCCCTCTTTAGCAAATTGTTTTTGCATGTTTATAAAGAGAGATTGGGCGTTTTCCTTTGCTGCCTTAACTTCAAGTGATTAGACTGAGCTCATTCCCATAAGCAACGTCTTTCTTCGAATTCAAGGTTTGAGGCTCAGGGCTACTGATTACTCTTAAGATTCATTCCACAAAGCAGCAGGAAGTGGGAGGGGGGCCCAGTGCTCTGCTGAGGTCAAGGCAGGCTTTTCAGAAGGCTGAGTTAGTAGGACATAGCTCCTTCCCCCAGAACCACCACTTTCTGACTTGGGAATTCAGATGAACATTTTCTTGCTACATCCCCTTTCTTACTGTTCCCATTTATTTGGATTTATAATGTGATTAGCTCACACCTCACTTTAGGTGGATGAGACGTTACAAACGTCCGCTAGCCCTTATTGTCTCTTATCCTCTTTGTCTCTGCAGAAGCTAGCACAGTGCCTGATGCATATTGAAAGTTTAACAGACGGAAGAAAGAATGAAATAATCAAGACATTGATCCAATAGTACATTTGAAACAAAGATAATGAACCAAGCATTTTGCAAAGAAGTTCACCCATCCCTCTGCTTCTCCCATTAGAAAGCTTCAGGCGCTCCTTTCTCATAGGCATTAGACGGGGAAGGACTGGAGCACTGAGCACTGGACATGTGTCTGCATCACCTTCTGGGAGTACACCCAGCACCCAGCTGTGCATGATTTCAGGCAAGAAAATACAAGCCGGCATTTTACTTATCATTCTAGGTCTACCCTCTGACCTCTTGGTCCAGTGTTCATGTTAACACACTGAAGAGAAGGTTACCCCAGTGACTTTACAACTGACTGCAGACCAGCAGTTCCAGCATTTCTGAAACAATGATTTTTATTCCCTGGGACTAGCATGCAGCATTTTCATGTGTAGAATACTTTCTCCAAGAAACGCTCATTCTCAATGGGAACACACTCTTTCATGAACTGCCCATGACCCTCAGGATGGAAAGTCACAAGCCCACAGCACAGAGTCACAGACTCTGAGAAGCAAAAGCTACCTTGCTTTTCAAATGGACTGTATTTTCATGAGGAGGCAATTTACCCAAGGGTAAGTTAGTGGCAGAGGTGTGCCAAGACCTCAGGTGTCCTAACTAAAGTTGTTTCAGAAGCTGAAGGAAAACCTTGCTGCCAGATCTGAAGGGTCTGAAAAGGGCTTCCTGCCTGAGTGGAATCACAAAAGTGTAGTTGGGTTTCAGGTTTGCTAATGTTTCCAATGACAATTGGCTCTTTTGGTCCTAAGCACCTTCAAAATATCTTCGTTTCGGTCGTCAGGATCTCCTGCCTTGTAAGACCCAGAATTAGAAGCCATGAATGTCTGAGTTATGAGAAAGCTACAGAACTCTGTACCCAACAACTACAGAACTCTGTACCCAACAACAAACAGGCAAATACGTAGTCCTTTCAAATACACATGGAGCATTTACTAAAACTGTTCATGTAGTAGGTGACAAAACAAACCTCACTACATTCTAAAAGTTACAACTCATTCAGGGCTCTGTTTTGACCAAAAAAAAAGCAATAAAATTATAACTTATTAATAAAATAATTATTTTTAATCTCTCCACTTGCAAGTTACAAACTTCTAAAGAAGTTTTTGTTTTAAGAGGAAATCAAAACAAATTACAAACTATGTAGAAGAATTGTTTCCAATCCCCAACCTTAACACTATCTGAAAGGTTTTTGACAAGTCCTATAATCTCTCAATTTCCTCCTCTCTAAAAGGAGGATGTTACAAGGATTAAAGAGATAAGAAAAAAGGGAACAGCATAGAGTGATTGTTCAACAAATATCTCAAAATAATGGCAGCACTAAGGCCAAGTGTGTGTAACTGGATGTTAAACTGTTAAATACCTGTCTTGTTTTCGGCTAAGACATGAAAACAGTGGATGCTACATTTTGAAGACAACACCATACAAAAATTTCAAAGTTGATGGGCAAAAACTCATTACATAGCTCCTGAATGACCTACATTGATGATAGAATAGGGTTTAGAAAATGGAGCTTGAAAGCAGATTTCTTTGGCAAGACTTGTGTGGTATTCCCCCCCCCCCATCCCAAAGAGAAGGGGTGGGGGTCTTTCCCTTTTAAGCCAAGAGAAAGAAACTCCAAAGAGACCACTGACGTGTTTGATTTGGTCTCTCTGCAATTAATGAGACACAGAGTACTGAATCTAATTTCTGCCTCGCAAAACCTAAAAGATTAGATGTTCTAACAGTAGGAGCAAAGGAGTGAGGTCTGTTGGGCACTGTGCTCCCAGAGTATATCAGGGCAAAGGATTTTTAAGTGCCTCTTGTGGACCTGAGGAAAGAACAGCCAACCAGGGGAAAATGCAACATGTGTGTCAGGGGAAATATCGTTCAATATTCCCAGAAAGGGCCTCAGAAGAGCTCACAAAAGAGCCCAGGAGAGAAAGAGTCAGCACTAAAGACAGACCTACCAGGTCCACAGACTGACGCTGTCTTACAGCTTACTAGTCAAGTGAGGTATTTCCTGCCACCCTTGCCATTTCCTCGTCCCCCACATATACTGGGCAAGGCCAGAAACCCAGGTCCCTTACATGAGGGAGGTGTGTGAAAGGAGAGCCTTTTCTCACCTGTAACATGTTCTAGAGGGGGGAAGATTTAACTTTTTAAATTCCTTAAGTTGCTATACACCTGGTCATGGGGCCATGGCAATCTCTCTCTACCCCACCCCCCAGCTCTCTCAAACACACATACACACACACACACACACACACACACCACAGGCAAATAAATTTTCATGAACTACAAGAAAAACGACCGTAATTTCCAATGGTCTTGATAAATGATTTTTTGTATTGTTTCTGGGAGAAAGAAAATCCAGGAGATGTAGTTTAGGTGCCAAATAATAAAATTGTTAGGATATTTTGTTGTTGAGGCAGAAAAAATGGTTCAAAATATTTGAGATGAGGGCTGTCCCAGAAAACTGTAATCTTTTATGAGATCTTTAGCCATTAAGTCACATGTATATGTTCCATTTATAACCCACTCCAAAAAAAGCTTCAAACAATTTCCGACTGTTTTCTACTTATAATGACCATAATACACGCCTCTCAACATGCCACCCTTAAAAACTCAGTGCTGGAAAATGGTTAGAAAGATAACACAAATGGTCAAAGATGAAAACTTCAAAACTGAGATGTATTTATGGTATAAATATTTAATGATTATCATATAATAATTATGAAGATAAAATTTCTTCTCTAAAATTATGTGGTTTAAAATAAAAAAATAAAACAATTATATAAAGCTCATTATTATGCTGAAAAACCTTATGAAAACTGGAAATGCTGATGGACAAAAACTCATCATCAAGACCTGATTTAGAGGTCATGCCCTCTGTGTGAAGCCCTCCGGAACACCTGATTTTCTAGGTCTGTACCATTCAATGCCTTTAACTGCACTATTTCATAACTCTGTAAATTGTAGAAAACTAACAGTGATGCAAATGAATTTTCTGGGGTGCAGATGCAAATAAGAGGTACTTCCCCATCCCCAAGAAGCCATTTTTACATCTATAACAAATTCCTTTCAGCATTCCTGAGGGCCTATGTATGGGTGTGCTCTCTCCTTTGAACCAGTTGAAACATCTTACTGGTGCCCTCATTAATGAATGAGTTAATAAAATCTTTGACACATGTTTATTTTCTATTTGAAAGAGGCATGATTTTATCTTCTAAAATAGGATTATTTCTTAATATTTTCCACTGCTGCCCAAGACACTCTAGTGAGCCTGGATTCCTCGCTATCCTAGAAACACACTATGTTCACTCTTCCTTTTTTTTAGTTCCCTCCTGCCCAGATGATCCCCACCCCAATACACACACACACACACACACACACACTCACACAAGCACATGAGTGTGCCCAGACACCAAGAGCATCAGTCTTCTTCCACGGGGAGATAGGGAAAGGGGAGAGAATGAAAGGGAAGTGAAAGGCTTACCACATGTTTTTAAAATAAAGACTTAGTCACATCCATTCGTTTATGGCAGAGTTGAGTAGTTGTTACGGAGACTGGCCTGCAAAGCCCCAAATATTTACTATCTGGCTCTTTTCAGAAAAAGTTTGCTGACTTTTGAATTAGATACAATCTTTACCCTGTACAGAATTTCTAATCTCAGGAAGGGAAGAGGAAAGTATACATAGACCATAAAATAGTGCATCTGTGTTCTGGAGAAGAAGGGGGTGATGAAACTTAGGATGGGAGTGCTGAATATGGATGAAAACAGAACAAATTGGCTTCAATAATTCCCAAGTAGAACACCAAAGTCATGCAATGGGAGGAACACTTAAAAATTAAATTATTTGCTTTTTATTTACTTATAATTATTCTTTTTTATTGAAAAACAGGTCAAACACATGAAATACTCAAGTGTTCAACTCACCATTCAGCTACGTCAAACCTTAATATTTTGCCATATATGCCCTAGATTTTATTTTCAGTCTTTAATTTTGGAAGATTAGATCAGGTTTCCTCTCTCATCAATTGACTGTAAGATGAAGGGGGTCCATGGAACATTTATTCTACCCTAGATCTGAATCAAGCTCCCAGTGATAATGGTTTATTGTTTGAATTTCTTATTATGTTTTATTTCATTTTGTTTTTTAGAAAGATTCATGTAGTTCAAAATTCAAAAGTGCAAAAGAGTAAATAGTGAAATATCTTTCTCCTACCCCAGCCATTTATTATTATGAACAATATTGTAAATGCATGTTTCCTTCCTGAGACATTTTTATGCATATTCAAGCAAATACGTATTTTTCCACCTTCTTTTTAAATGTTTGTTTTTCTTTCACTCAACACTCTATTTTGGTAACCCATTCAGAGTACACATACAGAAATTCTCATTCTTCCCACCCCCCTCCCCCCAAGATTTCATACGATTTATCTGTATAGATGAAATAAAATTTTCTTAACCAATTCTCTTTCAAGGGCATTTAGATTGTTTTTGATCTTCTGCAATTACATACATGGCTATAATGAATAATCATGTATATTTGTCATTTATTCCAAATATAAGAATAAACTATAGGCTGAGAAGTGGAATTTGTAGGTCAAAGAATGAGTGCATTTGTAATTTTGATAGATATTGAAAATACATATATTGTTAACCACCAAGCCATGTACAAAGACCCCCATACCCCACCATCACATCTTAACTTTATTAATCTTTGCTGCTCTGAAAGGTAGAAAATCGTATCTCAATGTAGTTTTAGGTTGCATTTCCTTCGTTACAAATAAAGCTGAGTATCTTTTCGTATACTTAAGTCATTTGCATTTGCATCTCTGAGAACTGTGTGTTCAAATATTTTTGCTCAATTCTCTTTTGGGGAGGGTGAGGAAGGCAGTGACACTTTAAAATCCACATGGTAAAGTCATGATAGAGTCTGGGGACAGAGGGGTCAGTTAACGGTCACTTTTAAACTCTTTCTCAGATACAAGGACCATGTTGAAGAACCATGTGTAGTCTTAACCTTCAGTGGCTCTCCATTACCTATAGAATCGAGTCTAAACTCTTTAGTATAGCATCTAGTTCCCACCTGCCCTCCATGCTCTAAAATCCCAAATAGCATGCTCCCCCCACTCTAGTTCATGCCTCTTTATCTGTGTCTGTCAGGCCATTCCTTCTGTCCATATAGCCTTCCCACCTTTCTTTCCCTAGATAACTCTTTCTACAGGCGTGAAGATTCAGTTTGAGCTCCACACTCTCTAAGAAGTCATCCCTGAACCCCAAATTGTGTTATATGTCCCTTGTCTGTGCTCCTATAGGAACATGACACAATTTTACTAAAATTATCTATATCCATCTTCCCTATTAAACTGTAGACTTTGTCAAAGGCAGACACTGGAGCTTCTTCCTCTTTATGAGTGTTTATTGACCTGAAAGTTTATCACTCATTAACCATATAATTCTGAATATACTCTCCTGGAGTCTTGGTTTCCTCCTCTGTAAAACAGAGGGTGAGAGTGGGAAACTTCTAAAGTCCAGCTTAGATCTATGAATACATGAACCAATGGATGAAAGGATATTTCTTTTTTTTTTTTTTTTTTTTTTTTTTTTTAAATTTTTTTTTTTACCCCCCCCTTGCTGCTTGTGCTCGCTGGGTCAGCTAACCACGCCGTGCAGGCGGGCTTGCCTTCACCAGGAGGCCCCGGGAACCGAACCCGGGGCCTCCCATATGGTAAACGGGAGCCCTACTGATTGAGCCACAGCCGCTTCCCGAAAGGATATTTCATGAGCATTAGTATGCTAAAATGCACATGGATTAGGAGAGAGTCAGAACCCAGTTAGAAAACTGTTGTACTGAAAGAAAAATGAAGCACAACCAAATTGGCCCTACTATAGTGTGGTAATAGGGTAGAATGGCTAAGAGGGACATTTTATTATTTATTTAGTTTAAAAACATAAAAACACTGATGGGTCTTGGTAACTGACTGGATAAAGAAGGCCACCATCAATTCCTTCCCTAACTGCACATACATGCTGCTTCTTAAATCAAGAGGTAGAGCCTGATACCTGTCCCCTTGACTCTAGACTGGCTGTAGTACCTGCTTTACCAATAAACTGCAGTGGGAATGAAGTTCCAGGACTTTTGAAGCTAGGTCATAAGAAGCCTTGCAGCTTTCAATGAGATCTTTTAGAATGTTTGCTCTGGGGAAGGTCTGCTGCCAGGTCGGAAGTTTAATTTCTCTGAGATGACTCTGCTATCAGGAGGCCCATGCTAGTCACATGGAACATCCATGTGGGTTGAAAGAGAGATGCCCAGCAGCCCCCAGCCCTCCTAGCCATCCCAGGCCAGATGCCAGGCATGGAGTGCAGAAGCCTTCAGATGACTCCAGCCTCAATGGCACCTGAGTGCAACTGCATGCAAGAACAAGCAAGGACTGCCCAGCTGAGCCCAGTCAAGCCCCTGAACCATGAGAGATAGTAACTGTTGTTTTAAGCAGCTCATTTTGGGGTGGTTTATTACACAGCACTAGGCAGCCAGAACATATAGGAGCCAGCAGACACAAGATAACAGAGTGGGAAGTGTAGGAGAGGGGTTCGCACACACCCAGGTCTCATTCGCAGCCCACTTTGTTGTTACTGAGTGGTTTTTGGCAAGGTTCTTAACCTTCCTAAGCCTCAGTTTCTTCATCTGTTAAATGGGGTGATGATAGTTGCTCCCTTCTAGAGTTTGTTGTGAAAATCACTGAGATGACTTGAGTAAAGCCACCTAAGTAGAATGACTATAGGCTTTCACTGAATAGAAGGTGTCATAACAATAGAGGGGGAATCAAAGATAATCCAAGGTTTTGGGTCCTGGGAGAATGGTGACGTGAATGATAGTAAGAGAGTTAGGAAAGAGTTTAGGCTGTTGTGTCTGACATCCAAAGAGAAAGCCTTAAACTTCTTCCATGACCTGTGGGCCTCTTAGCACATTCCTGGACATGTACAAAGCCTTTAAGACTCATCGCCTGATGGAGTCCCAGCAGAAGAGAAGATGCAAAGCGGGTGAGAACTGGAGGGTGAAAAAAGGAGTTGACTCTGTAGACTGAGGATTGTGTTAATTTGCATCAAATTAAAATAAGTAACAAGGGCTATTCTTGCCACTACACACCAACCCTACCCACAATATTAGTAAAATGGATCCCCCCCCCCCAATCAAACAGCTGACTGAGTTTGCTGTACAGAAGCAGGCTGTATTGACTAGAGACAAGGGAAAAAATATTTGCCAAGTTTCCACTAGGAGTCAAGTCCTGGTCTAAGTGTCTTCACATACAAACTTTCCCTTAATCTTCTTGATAGCCCTATTGTTATTATACTTTCCATTTTACACACAAAGAAACTGAGGCTCAGAGAAGCAAGGTAACTTGCACAAGGCCACCCAGATAGTAAGTAGAGATAAAGGGAGATGCCGATGGTAAGTAACATTAATTAAGCAGGAATAACAGGCACTGCTCTAGACATTTAATGTGCATTATTCATTTAATCCTCACAGCAACTGGAGGTGAGTACTATTTTTGCATTCATTCTACATATAGGGAAACTGAGGCGCGATGCAGGGTTAAGTCATGCTGTTGATAAGTGGCTTAGTCAGGACATGAATTTATGAAAGCTGGCCCCAGGGTTGGGGCTCTTGAAAGCTCATGTTTGTTCTTGTCTGCCAGGCTGTGAAGCTGCTTCTAAATGGAGACCCATCTGTCTAATGGGATTTCTGTTGGAAGGCTGCCACAAGTCCCATTTTATCACACTCCACAATTACAGTGCAGTTACTAAATATTCCCTGGGCTGATAATGAAGAGGTGTCATCGTAAGGGCAGCCCTGACATGGAAGCTCCCCATTAAGCCACCACAAAGACAGGGCAGGGGCAGAAATCAAGGAACAACTCAGAAAGGGAGGGAAACTCTAACGCGGCAGCACGAGGCCAGGAAAATGAGACCAAGCCCTTCACAGCTAGACAAGGGGAAGGTGGTGCTACAGGCACTGGTCCTAAAGAGTGAGGAGCCGGCCGGCATCCCAAACAAAGGGGATCTGGCCACCCCTTCCCTGGGCCTCGAGTTCTCCTTTCCACAGCCGAGTCCCATGGTCTTAACAGACTGCGCAGCCCCCTCTTAGAACCTCGCCCAAGTCTGAGGTATTTGGTAGGAATCACAGCACAGGGCCAACATGAATGCTTTTTTTCCCTCTTCAAATCAGTAAGGCAACTGGTAGTGTGATGGGGAACAGGAAAAACCTCAAAATAGATTACTTTACAAAATAACATAACTCAATTATTTTCAGACGGCAGAAAAGGAAAATCCATTTCTCGCCACATTTCATTTTCTCATTCTCTTTCCTTTATCCTTCCCAAATCTCCGTCCCTGCATCTGGAATGTGATCCTGATGTGCATTCCCCTTCCTCTGCCAGAAAGGACTCCGGTTGCTGAATCCTGCCAAGACACTTAATCCAGCCCCCACCCTTATTAAAACTGCAGGCGGGAGAGAGAGGAGGGGAAGGGGAGAAAGGGCGTGGGGCTCTGCTCCGCCTACTGATGCCTCAAATACTTTGCTCAAAATCTGGCGGCCGCACACATGCTGCTCTTGGCTGCTACAGCCCACGCCCTCTCGGAGGAGCAGGCCTGCAGGGAGTCCCACCGGGTCGACGGGCTGAAACACACTGAAGAGTGTGTCAGCTCCCACCTGAGCCAGGAGCAGTAGCCAAGGAAATACTTGCCTCCCGGCAGAGCCATCCCAGAGCATCACAGCGCTCAGAGCCCCGCAGCTCAGATGTCCTGCAGCCAAACGCCTGCCTGTGCAGAGTCCCCCAAATCAAGGGACTGTAAGCAGGGAGACCAGCGTGGTTGGAGGCATGAAGGCAGGAGGAAGGGAAACATCCCTTTGCGTTCTCTCCACCTGCAACACAACAGTGAGCAGGAGTGGATCACTCATGGCATGACCGGAAGCCATGGTTGTTGGCCCAGGACTGGAGGGTGCAAGCAGAGCAGTTACCATTTCCTGTGCACCCACTAAGTGTTGGAAGCACTGACATGGATGTACTCTTCTTACTCCAAATCCACAAGGAAAAGGTCATTTTTCACATTTTTGAGGTAGAGAAGCAGGCTGAGGTGTCACCTGCTCCCTCACCCCTCTCCCCCTGGGCTCCCACCACGTGCATTGCTGCGTGGTGTCTTGGCTATAGATGATGCTGCTAATGGTCTGGGAGCAAAACTCCCTTGGCAGTGAGTGTGGAAGGAAGTTGGGGGGAAGAGAGCAGTTCCCAGCTCCTCAGCACTGGAATAGCTACAACAGACTCCTATCTGGCTAAGACAGGGCTACGGAGCTCCAGGGAGTAGGTGAGTCACCCTTAGGGAGGAGGGAACCCTTCTCAAGCTTTGAGAACCATGGGCTTCTCAGCCCTAGCCTGCTTAATAAAAGGAGAGTTAGGGCCCCTACTAGTGTCTCCTTTCCCCCCTCCTTCCCTCCCTCCCTCCCTCTCTTCCCCTCCTCTCCCTTCCCCTCCCATTCCTTCCTCCCTCCCTCCTTTCTTCCTTTTCTTCCCTCCCCTCCATTTTTTCTGTTCATTCTTTCAACACATTTACATTAAGCTCCTACTGTATACCAAGCACTTTTTCAGGCTCTGGGGACACAGCAGGGAACAAGGCCAATAGTACTCTGTTCTCATGGAGTTCTACTAGGGATAGGGTAAAAAAAGACATAAACAAGGAAACAAATGAACACCCCCAATGCCAAACCATGACAAGTGTGAGGGGGAGAACCGGAATCCGGAATTAGACAGGGAGGCAATGCATGGCCACTTAAGGCTGGCTGCTCGTGGAAGGCTTCTGGGCTCTGCAAATAACCGTCTACAGAGGGGAGGCATTGCCTCACTGGAAGAAGCAGCTAATTAGAATGCTCTGGCCTTGCTTAGGAAAGGGTTACTCTAAGATTCCATTTTTGGCACATGAAGAAAACACTGTCATGCTTTGACCCTGGGTCCTGCTGATAGAAACTCAGTCAAGCAACAGCATCCTCCTTGGGCCCCTGCCACCCACTCACTCAGCTCTCTGAGGCCTAGCCTGGCTGCCCAAGGGCACATCCAGCCGAGAAGAGGCTGCACCAGCAGCTACCCTCCACCCCTATCCTTCCAGCAGCCCAGGACAGTCTCCTTTACTTCATGTACCTTTCCTCTCCTTCCCAGGGCACCACACATAACCCAGTAATACTTTGTGGCCACACTTGACACAAAAAGAAGAAACAAAGTCCTGAGCACAGAAAGGAAGTGCAATAAGCCAAGGAACATTCATTTAGGGCCCTGATGCTCACACACAATCAAACACGGCAAATTTCAAACCAGCTGCAGGAAAGGATGTCTTGCTCAGAAAGTCATCAGGTTTGGAAGCCAATTTCAAACAAAGCAGAGGTCCTGGGTGAGTTGGGTGTAAGGAGGTCAGGATTAACACCCACCTTATTCATTAAGCATGTTGTATCAGTCTTTTATTGCATGCGGTTTTGATCCAGGAAAATCTTTATTTGAAACATTATTTGATCTGCAATGCACTGAAATCTCCATAAAGAGAATTCTCACCCGAAACAAGGTCATGTGTATGAAAGGCTCTAGCTCAGGGCCTGGTGCATGGTCAGAACTCAGCAAATGTTATTTTTGTGTTACAGAACATTTGTAAGACTTCCATGTTACAAGAGGAGTCCCTGGAAAAACATCTCCCTGAGGCAACACATTCATCCATCACCAAACATGGGCACAGGCACCGGAAATGCAGGGAAGACCAAGACAAGCTCTTGCTTTGGAGGAGTATGAAGTTTAATGGAAGGATACCATTTAAACTGAAGTGCTCTTTCTGTGAAAGGTATTTATGGATCACCACTGCCCATCTTGACTGGACAGTGATGGAGGATGTATTTTAGATGTATTTCAGAACTTTACAGCTAATCTAGTCTCCATCCCTAAAGCCTAGCATGGTCATACAGCCACACAGGAGGCCTTGTTAGCAACTGAAGGGGATAGAAATCACGTTTGAGCCTAAAGGACAAGGTGAGACTGCACGAACGAGGCTCTGTGGCATCAAGAGCCTTGCCCGGCACAAAGGCATTACGCAAAGTAAATTTATGTTGACTTAATAAATGAGGAGTCTTTAATTCATCAAATACTTCCTGAGCCACAATTTGGAGAAGTGTGACCTGGGATTAAAATGAAAAACCCAAAGGTGGCTTTTCAGTTATCTAACTAGGTCAGTCTAAGGCCACTGTGACATTTTTTCCCTCCTAGTTTCCCACGTGGCTCCCTGCTCTCTCCTCAGGCTTCTTCATCAGCTCCCTTTTCTCAACTGCTCCTTGGGTACTAATGTTCCCCAGGATTTCATCCACAGTTGTCCCCTCAATTTCCTGGCAGTCTTTACTCTTTAGTTATACACATGTGACTGTCATTATCTTCTCCCATATTACTTTCCACATTCACGAGGGAGAGAACTAAAGCCCAGAGACCACAGAGGCAAAAAGTGGCAGAAGGAGGATTTGAATCCAGGTCTACCTGATTCTCAAGTCCATGCCTTCCATGAAATGAAGCAAGGATTTTATCATCCAGACATTGAGGAAGCAGTGGTGACGATACATTCTATAGGTAACCTATAAATCAGTGGCTCCTCTTATTTGGGGGACTAAAAAACTGTTTTGAGAATTGTTTAAAAGCAGAGTCCATCTCTATAGATGCTGCATATGTGAATGTATTCATCTGGAGAAGATTTTGCATACAATTTAAAGGGAGTCCTGGAGCTCCTTGAAGCTCTTGGATGACTCCCTGTGGTTCAGGGACCTCAGATTTAGGCACGCTTTCTGTAAAATCACAGAAAGCACCTTTGAATACTCTAAATAAAACCACAGTTTAGTTACTCTCTCATCTGCCCCAACTTGCCTCTAGTAAGCAAACTGAAAACCACTTTACATTGTGCATTGTTTTGTGATCAGACTAAATATTTTTGAATGAAAACTGGGGCGCTTGCTTCTTATTAACATGGCTGATTTATGATAAAAAATTGCAAAAGGCCCGAACCAACCAAAGATGTTGTATCACACAGAGGTTTTATTTTCCTCAGCCCTCACTGCTTTTCTAGGAGCAACATCCCTGGATGAAAGAAAAAGAGAGTAGCCCTACAGTGTAGACACATTGTTTCTGTTTAGTGGATCGTGTGCTTGCTGACCCCAGAGGAGGATGACCAGGTCGCTGAATGAACACATGCAGAGAGTGCTTGGCAGTGTCTGCGTGAGAGGGGTGTTGAACAATGGGAGCTACTGCCTGCAAGGTCCTTGAAGAGGCAGCCAATGCCCACCTTTAGAGCCCCACCTCCTGTTCCTCCCACCTGCCCAACCTCTAGACAAGCCACCAGGACTTTCAGGCTGCTGGGCCTTTGCTGATGCTGATCCCTCTTCCTAGAAAACCTTTCCTCGAACATATCCTTATGGAAAATTCCATCAAGACCCATCTTAAATGTCAAGTTTTCCTTTACCCCTTCCCTAGCACTCTAGTCAGAGTTCATGTGCCTTCATGTGGGCTTAAAAGCTCCAAGGAAAATCCTCTACCATAGCCCTTATGACACTGTGTTACAATTATCCATTTCTTTCCCCTTGATATCTCTGAGCTCCCAAGGACAGGGCTCATGTCTCACTAGCATTTGTATCACTAGCAGACCACAGAGGAGCTCAATAAATACTCTCTGAAATGAACTCAACAACGTTAGCAAATCCTCTCAAATTCTTTTTACATCCCTGAATGTCTAGCAGCTTTAGCCAGATGCAAGTATATTCTAATTTACCTGCTTTTTTTTTCAAGTTACACTTTTTTTTTACTTTATTTTGTATATTTAATAATTGTAAATATAAACAATTAAAAACTAAAAAGTAAACACAGATGAATAAATACATACATTTCTCCATTAAATGTACTGGATACATATAAAACTTTTTTTGAATCAAACAATTTGTTACATAATATATTTGGTTTATAGTAACACATTCATACAGTATTTGTCCCTTTGTGTCTGGCTTGCTTCACTCAACTTAATGTCCCCCAGGGTCATCCATGTTGTCATATGCTTTACGACTTCATTTCTTCTTACAGCTGCATAATATTCCATGGTGTGACTAGACCAGAGTTTGTTCATCCATGCGTCTGCTGATGGACACCTGGGTTGTTTCCAACTTTTGGCAATGGTGAATAATGTTGCTATGAACATCGGTGTGCAGTTGTCTGTTCATGTCACTGCTCTCAGTTCTTCTGGGTATATACCCACTAGCGGTATTGACAGGTCACGTGGCAAGTCTATATTCAACTTCTTTAAGAACTACCAAACAGTCCTCCACAGTGGCTGTACCATTCTGCATTCCCACCAACAGTGAATAAGTGCTCCTATCTCTCCACATCCTCTCCAATACTTGTAGTTCTCTGTCTTTTTAATACTGGCCATTCTGATAGGTGTGAAATGGTATCTCACTGCAGTTTTGATTTGCATTTCCCTAATCATGAGTGATGTTGAGCATTTCTTCATGGTTTTTTTTTTGCCATTTGTATTTCTTCTTTGGAGAAATGTCTATTCAAGTCTTTTGCCTATTTTTTAATTGGGTCATTTGTCTTTTTATTGTTGAGTTGTAACATCTCTTTATATATCCTGGATATTAAACCCTTATCAGATATGTGATTTCCAAATACTTTTTCCCATTGAGTTGGCTGCCTTTTCACCCTTTTGAAAAAGTCCTGTGAGGTGCAAAAGTGTTGAATTTTGAGGAGGTCCCATTTATCTATTTTTTCTTTTGTTGCACGTACTTTGGGTGTAAGGTCCAAGAAACCACCACCTACTACAAGGTCTTGAAGATGTTTCCCTACATTTTCTTCTAGTAGTTTTATGGTCCTGGCTTTTATATTTAGATCTTTGATCCATTTTGAGTTGATTCTTGTATAGGGGGTGAGACAAAAGTCCTCTTTCATTCTTTTGGTTATAGATATCCAGTTCTCCCAACACCATTTGTTGAAGAGACTGTTTTTTTTTTCCCCATTAGCATGGACTTGGTAGGTTTGCCAATAACCAGTTGGCTGTTTAAGTGAGGGTTTATTTCTGGGTTCTCAATTCTATTCCACTGATCAATGTGTCTATCTTTATGCCAGTACCATGCTGTTTTGACCACTGTAGCTTTGTAATATGTTTCAAGGTCAGGGAGTGAAATTCTTCCCACTTCGCTCTTCTTTTTTTAGAATGCTTTTGGCTATTCAGGTGCACTTACCCTTCCAGATGAATTTGGTAATTGCCTTCTCTAATTCTGTAAAGTAAGCTGTTGGATTTTGATTGGTATTGCATTGAATCTATAAATCATTTTGGGTAAGAATAACATCTTCACGATATTTATTCCTCCAATCCATGAACAAGGAATGTCTTTCCATTTGTTTAGGTCTTTTAAAATTTCTCTTAGCATTATTTTGTAGTTTTCTGCATATAGGCCCTGTACTTCTTTGGTTAAATTAACTCCTAGGTATTTGAGTCATTTTATTGCTATTGAAAATGGATTTTTATCCCTGATTTCCTCCTCAGGTTGTTCAGCACTAGTGTACAAAAACATTACTGATCTTTGCATGTTGATCTTGTATCCTGCCACTTTGCTGAACCCATTTATTAGCTCAAGTAGCTTTGTCGTGGATTCTTCAGGATTTTCTAAGTACAGGATCATGTCATCTATAAACAGTGAGAGTTTTACTTCCTCTTTTTAAAGACCCATACCTTTCAGGCCTGTTCATAACCACCCAGTAGACACAGGAACGTCTGCTACCTGTTTGTGGGGCCATGACTGTGTGAAACATCCTGTGCTTTATCTCCATATGAAGTCACTGCCAAGGGAAAGAACTATGGCTGCTCCTCAGAAAGAATGCCTGGCAACCACCAGGGCCTGGGATAATCTCAAGGCATGTGTCTTCAGCCAGAAGTTTACCTTGTGGCCCAATTGTCAAATCTTAACCAGGCTGGGGACTATGCATAATGGAAACTGTAACAGCAGCAGTGATGGCCATGGAAGCTCAAGGCTTTTCAAATGAACATTCAACATGTTCCTGGTTGGGAAAGGATGCTAAAATAAAAAAATAAAATAAAATAAAATAAAAAATGGACAGCAGAGCTTCAACTATGCTCAAATCACAAACCTGCCAAAAAAATTAATGGACATTATAATCTTTTGTTTAATTAATAGGACCATGTTGGAAGAAGAGGAAAGATGTGAGGACAACAGGACTGCCATAATTCTTCAATAGGGGCTTGTATAGGTTAGTTGCACAAACGTATTGAGAAGTGTTAAAAAGAACTAGGGTTGGCAAACTATTGGTGGAAAAGCCAAATGATGGAAAATAAGGGGTTTCCTAAATGCAGACCATGTTAAGCAAGTTACCATGATTTGGTTAATTGACTTCTGAAACTATATGACCCCTTAAAGGGAATAAGGAGACAGAAGCAAATGCATGGGAGAAGGAAAATTTGGGAGACATGGTGCAGAAAAGAAACTGGATTCTATGTTGTTTCTGGGCAAATTTAGCTGTGGAGAAAACCATCGCCTGCCTAAGATAGGAAAAGGGCCCATCAAATGCCACCTCTGCTCCCTAGTGAGAGAGTCTAGATAAGATGCTGGAAGTAGCTGTGGTCAAAAGCTTGCAAGAGCTTGCAGTCTCCACACAAATAATGGAAGAACAGAGCACATGTGAGAAACATTTAGAAATTATTCTGAGATTATAAAAGGCTAGCTTAGTTTTTATACAGAGAGGAACTTAAGAGCAGATGGCTGGAAGAAGCTGCAAGGTTGAAGCCTCATGAAATCCATAAGCTGGGAGAAAAAACAAATCAACCAATTGAAACAATATAGTTTAAGGGCTTATGAGCATGTCTGTTTTTCTTTTGTATACTTACCCTAGAAAGGGATTTTAAAAAAACTGACATATATATAGTGTGTTACAGTGGGAAATGCAGAAAGCTCAACTCAGTACCAGGTACCAGATTGGCTCTGCCACTCGCTAGCTGGGTTTTGGGGCTGTATTTTGCAAATTGTCAGGCTTGAGCCTCTAGCTGCTCTAATGCCCTGTGCTTGATAGATCAGGCAACATTTCCCTGGGCTGCAGAGGTCATTTTCCTGCAAAGTAGAGATGGACTTCTACTTCTCCCCAGGGCATCTCCCCAGCCACTCACCTGCTAAACCAGGCCCACAGCTGGCTTTGGAAAGCACTTCCCTAGCAGAGGTATTTGGGTTTCCCAGCCAGTGCTCAAGGCAAAGCTGTTCCAATAGCACCGTGTTGACAGACTTGTCTGATTATGCTCTTTGAACACAGGGACCCCAGTGGCCACACGTACCAGATCAGCTTAATGGTAATAAAACCACTGCTCCTCCCAGGGGGGTTTCTTAGAAGAAATACTAACAGGCTTGATACAAACGAAAAGTGTAGAAGTGTGGCCACATGCCTTGCCTGTGACTGTGTACTTATATATGGGAAACTCCCCTATACCTGGGGACAGCACGCCCTTGGCCTCTGATATCTGTTTTCTTTTTTCCATGTGCCCTTTCACCAAGGCCTCAGCTTTCTTCCCACCCTCATCCATGTCCAGCCTCTAAGCTTCCATGGACATCTCAAGCTTCTTGGCCATGCTTTCTAGTAGATCACTCATCCCCTTCTCACTTCTTTACCAATGGTGGAATGCTTTGATGAAGGGACCCTGATCATGTCCCTCGGAGGACAGACTCAGGCATGCAAATGTAGAGTCGAAGGTGTATGAAGACATGCATGCAAAATCTCTTCAGAACCCACCATCCAGAATGTAACTGTGCATTTTGAGGTGAGCAATTTGTCTTCAGAGCCAGTACCCCTTCTTTCTCCTCTTCTTCCCAGTGCTCCTATGCCCTGCTTCCGACTCCCAGCCTTCATCCAAATACCCTCACAGGAAAACTATCTAACCACTATATCTCAGTATGACTACTGTAGCTCAATGTCTGTCCCTCACAGAGGTGCGTGCATTTCGAGGCAAGAAAGCATTAAACCAATCTTGAATTGTTGCTTTTGGATTCTTGATTGCCTCCTTGAAATCCCAATGTAAGTGTCACCTCAGGTAGTTCTATTGATTCTGTTCTAAAAGTAAGAAATATATTCTTAAAACAAAGTCAATAACTCTTGATACCCAAAAGAAGTATTTACAACAAGGACAAATAAACAAAACAAAGCAAAGGAGTAAAAGACGTGTAACTGCAGCTCCCTCTCCTTACACATGAAATTGACATTTTGTTGAAACTGAAGAAATTTGACTTCAGAGTTCTATAAAGTGTCATGTTGGGAGATTTTTATTTTTGGGGATGAAGAAGGGAAAATAAAAATTAAAGTCACAAAATGTTAAGCAAGAAGTTATAGCACCTCAGTCCTTAATGTGACAAAAAACCAGAGGGGAGGTTGCACAACTGGTCAGTGGCAGCCCCCCATGCAGACCTCGGGGTCCTGATTGCTGGCGAAGGGCTTGTTGGACCTCCCTGCACGGCAGGGACAGCCTGTCTCAATCGTAGGGTGCTCGGCTCCCCACCAAGAACAAAGCTAAGGTGCCAGAAAGAAACATTAAACTGACACCAATATCCTCCCCTCAGGTTATATAATGGACAGCATAACTTTGGGATATTTTTAGTGAGTGAATGTGGTCAAACTCAAAATAATGGCACTGAGGTTAATATAGTATGTATACCCCCACCTTGTTTTTGGCATCACAATTCACTTTTTTTTATTCTCTTTTCTTTTGGTACACTGCAGTTTATATAATTATAAGGCCCATGCCAGCTGGGCAAGGAGACACTATAAATGTGCTAGAATAAAATATAGATGGAGATTTAATTATCATGCTATTCATGCTCTTTAAATAACAGGATGTCAGCACTTCCATAAACTGATTTGCATTAAGCTAAAATTAATGGACTGTAAACCTCTGCTCCTGGCTGAAATGGACCATACCCTGCCTTTCCCTCCTGCTCACTACCTCCTTCCTGAGAGCAGCTGTGAGCTGCCGCCACCTCGCTGGGCCCACACTAAACTCCACTCAGTTACAAAGCCCCTTTCTTCAGTTTCAGAGCAAGGCCCCCATGCCACTCCAAACACACACCGGTGCACACACAGCCTCATTACCTTTCTCCAAAATGCATGAAAACAAAACAGTGAATCTTGGATGAAACTCTCAGTAATCTATTCTCTTTCCACAGTGGTCTTTGGCTAAAACTAGAGGTGGCTCACTTTTACCTGTGGGAGGACCACGAGTGAGGAGAAGAGGAGGATGTTACCCCCCAGAGGTGAGGCGGTCAGAGAAAATGCAGGACCATCAAGGCTAAGGACGTGTGCTCTGGCGCGAGGCATCGTGAGGTAGTCCTAGGCAAACAGGAAGTCCTGAGAGCCGCCAGTGGCCACTTCTTCAAGAGGTTTGTTAACTGGAAAGTGAAGAGATGGAATAAGAGCTAGAGAAGTGAACATTGTTGTTTTCCAAATAGCAGCAAAGTGCACGTTTGAATGAAGAAGGAAAATCTAAGCAAGGGAGTGGTCATTTCTCAAGAAAGAAAACAACTAAGAAAGGAAATCAGCACTTTGGGGTACTTTCCTGGGCTGGGCACTTCTATAACCAATTTATCCTTTGTACACCACATATCTATTTAACTTTCATTACTCAGACTAGCCTCAGTTAAAATTTTTTTTTTAAGGACACAGGCGTTCAGAGAAGTTAAGTAAGTTGTCTGTAACCTCACTGTAAGAAGAACTGATGTGGGATTTGAACCCAGGGTAGCCTGAGTCCTATGTCCCGGTTTTTCCACCACTCCACATTGAAAAGTCCTAGAGGACTGGGTAGATTTGAGGAACGAAGGATGATGCAGCAAGAGAATTGATATCTGAAACCCAGAATAGAGAGCTTTAGAGATTACAATACAGATGTGACTAAAAGGAAAGCGAATTTCATAACAAAAAGGTGGGAACCTGCCTATCCAAATAAGGACACTGCTCTCCTTTAGAGGGCCTCACCCCACAGGCCTTGCACATATTCCAACGATGCCACTATTGCTCAAAACAGGTATGCAGCACCTCTTTAGTTTGTATGTATTGTGAGAATTTTGATTTTTACCCACAATAAAAATAAATTAAAAAAAAAAAAAAAAAAAAAAAAAAAAAAAGAATGGAATTACAGAACACGTGAACTCCTTGAAGGAGCTCAGTGGTAAGAGGTATTCAGCCTTTGTAGGTAAATTAGGTTTTTGAAAACTGCCAAATGTCCTTTGAAATAAATCTGGAGAAAAAGGGTGTACTGGGAAATGTACCTTTTAATTAAAGCCTAAAACATTTTAATTAGGCATGACTATAAGATGGAGAGACTATATCTTATAGCTCAACCTGGCTCAGAACACAAGTAAGAGCCAGGCTATGAGCTGCTTTCAGAAGTGGTGGTATCACCAGAGCACAAACTCCAGAGAGATTTCTATTGAAAGACAACACTCATCTGGATACACAAGTTGTGGTGGGAAGGCGTTCTAAGAAGTCAAAGGAAAAATAGAGGAGAGTGTTAACACTTCAGAGATTAAATGTCTCAGATATCCAGAATCTTGCTGTTCAAAGATGTGGTCCTCTGGCCAGTAACAGCACCATCAATTGGAGCTCATTAAAATGTAGAATCTCAGGCCCACCCCAGACCTACTGAATGGAATCTGACTCTTAACATTTCCAGGGGATTCTCATGAATATTAAAATCTGAAAAGTACTGGCCTGGAGGAAGACATCCTATGCCAAGGGTTGGGTACTGAGGAATTGAAAAGATAACTTGGAACTGCAAAAGCTCAGTCAAGCAGGAATTTGATTACTCTCACTTTATAACTACTGCAACAATAAATCCAAGGTTTTCCAGGAAGTCTCAGTTTCAAATATTCTGTTCCATTTGCAGACCATTTATCACGGATGGTCTAGGATAGCAGGGATGGACCCATGGGTGTTGTGAATGAATCTTCAGGGGTGAGATTAATGAATTTGTTAGTCATGTGGGTATGTAGGCATGGTAATTAGCATGAAGGAATGCCAAGTATTTGGATGGTCCCGCTGATCACTTGAACATTGGAAAATCACCCTGAAGTCAGGATGCGAAGTCAGGGAAAGATCAGTATCAAATTAGGAGAGAAAAGAGCAGGTTTACACAGTATATCAGGGTTGCCCAATACAATTTTCTTCAATAAAGGAAATGTTTTATATCCACACTGTCCAATATGATAGACGCTATCCACATGTAGCAACTGAACACTTAAAATAGAGCTAATGCAACTGAGAAACTGAATTTTAAATTTTAATTTTAATTATTTTAATTCAATGAGCCCCATGTGACTAATGGCTATCATATTGGACAGCCTGCAGATATATGTGAACACTACAGATAAGAAAAACCAGTCCCTGTGCCTGCCTCAGGCCCAAGGAAGACTAGCAGGATCCCCATCCATGTAAGAATTGATGGGCCATGAAAGGTAGCAGTCAAGGAAAGCAGAAAGTTCTGAATGATAAGATTTAGACATAGAGAAAATGGTGGTCTTGAGGAAGTCTAAACGATTTGCCTTTAAAAATATCTGTTCACAGGGCCAAGCAAGGGAGATGCCCATCTGCTAGTGGTTCAGAGCAAGGAGTCAGACCCCTAGCAGGATTGAAGAGAGCGTTTACCTGGGAGGATGATCTGGCACTAAGTGGGCAGGAGTTACAGTAGCAGTGGGAAACTGATTACACTCAGGGTGACTGATCAAATAAGTAAGTATATAAAAGATAATGAGAACCAGATTTATCATCGTCAGAGAAGAGAGTTACAAATATGGAAAGTGAGAAAACTAGAATGATGTTGGGCTGGAATTAGATAGATAGATGATATAGAAGTATATAGATGTAACTATGTGCGTATGGACGTGTAAGTGGACTGCCCATCTTTGTCCACTGAGAGGGCTTGAGAACAGCAATACCCCAATAGCAATGGTCAAACCTATCACCCAGATCTTGGATTCTAAATACAATTCTCCACTAAAATGAACCAGGGCTCCAAGAAAAAGGGCTAATTTCATTCCCAGAGGTGGGAGTGGTAAAGTACAATATAAGCATAGACATGTTGTGCCAGAGAGTGAGAAAATAGTAAAAAAAAATGATGAGGATGTAAAAAACAAACAAACAAACAAGCCAACAAGCCAGGTTGAAGGGGCTCCCTCTGACAAAATTCAGGACAATTTAAGTCTCAAATAATGATAGTGTATTAGTCAGCCAAAGGGGTGCTGATGCAAAATACCAGAAATCTGTTGGCTATTTTAAAGGGTATTTATTTGGGGTAAAAGCTCACAGTTACCAGGTCATAAAGCATAAGTTACTTCCCTCACCAAAGTCAGTTGCCACATATTGGAGCAAGATGTCTGCCGATGTCTGCCAAGAGTGCAGGCTTCCTGGGTTCTTCTCTTCCTGGGGCTTGTTTCTCTCTGGGTTCAGCTGCCCTGCTCTCTCCACAAGGCCAGCTGTAGACTATCAGGTCCGGGCTCTGTCTCTCTCCCCAGGGTTCAGTTCTCTCCAGGTTCAGGTGCTCTGCTCCTCTGTGTGCTTAATTCCTGGGCTCCAGCTTAAAACTCCAACTCTCTTCTCTGCCATGTAGTTTTCTCTGTGAGTCCCACCCACCAAGGGGGTGGGGATTCAATGTTCTATTGATGTGGCCCAATCAAAGCCCTAATCATAATTTAATAATGCCCAGATACAGACCAGTTTACAACATAATCCAATATCTATTTTTGGAATTCATAAACAATATCAAACTGCTACAGATAGTAACAGATTATAGCCTATTGAATAAAACAGAAATCCATGAGTCCATATTGATAAAATAAATGATTGCATAAAGGGAAAATTGACAACATGTGCCACCTAATAGGATACAATAAGAACATGCCATTGCTTCTGTGATATTCCTGCCAAAAATGCCTAACCTGCATCTAATCATGAGGAAACACCAGACAAATCCAAATTGACAGGTATTCTGCATTATAACTAATTTGCACTTCTCAGAAATGTCAAGGTCATTTTTTTTTAGTTTCCTAGCCTGCTCAAAGAAGATACCATGAGATGAGTTGGCTTAAACAATGGGAATTTATTAGATTACAGTTTCAGGCTGTGAAAATGTCCAAATCAAGACATTATCAAGGCAATGCTTTCTTCCAGAAGACCGGCTGCCAGCAATTCTTGGCTCCTCCACCACATGGCAAGGTCACCTGGCGGCGTCTGCTGGTCTCTCCCTTCTCGTCTGGGTTTCCTTGATTTCAGCTTCTTGCTCCTGTGGCACTTGCTCGTGCTCGCTTGCTCTCTCTCTCTCTCTCTCTCTCTCTCTATATATATATATATATATATATATATATATTTCTCCCATTTATAAAGTTCTCCAGTAAGAAGATTAAGACCCATCAACAGATAAAGGCCATTATAAATCTTGCCATAACCTATGGAATTGGGTGGGAGAGTTTACAATGTAAACTTTAATCCGTGCTTAGTGGTAATGCTCCAAAATGTGTTCATCAATTACAATGAATGTACCTCACTAATGAAGGATGTTGTTAATGTGGGAAAATGTGGGAGGTATGGGTAGCAGGGCATATGGGAATCTCCTATATTTTTTATGTGACATTTGTATAATCTAAGGATCTTTAAAAAAAAAAAAAAAAAAAAGACCCATCCTGAATGAGGTGGGTCACACTTTAACTGAAGTAGCCTCATCAAAAGGACCTACTTACAATGGGTTTATACCACTGTAATGGATTAACTTTAAGAACATGTTTTTCTCGGGTACATACAGCTTCAAACCACCACACTCCACCCTCTGGACCTCCAAAAGACATGTTCCTTACATATGCAAAATACATTCATTCCATCACAATATCTCAAACCAAGTAAGTCATTTCAGTAAAAATATGAAGTACAAAGTCTCATCAAAATTGGTTACGGGTGTAATTTGTCTTGGGACATAATTATTCTCTGTCTGTGGACCTATGAAACCTAGACAACAAGTTATCTCCTTCCTATATATGATAGAGGGATAGGCATAGAATAAACATACCCATTCCTATAAAGAGAAATTGGAAGGAAAACAGAGGTAACAGGTCCCAAACAATCCTGAAACCCTGCAGGGCACACTCCATTAGATTTCAAGGTCTGAGAGTCATCTATGGAACGATATTTTGTCCTCTGGACCTGATTAAGAGCAGCCCCTCTCCTTCCAACAGCCACGCTCTCCCCGAACACTGGGGTGAAGGTTCCACCTTCTTCAAGAATCGGGTGGGTCCAGGCTCTCAGCAATCCCCCAGGCATCTGAGAAAACTGGGTTGTTAATACTCTTCCTGAACAACAGAGCAGAAGGCCCACCCTTTCCAAGCACCAGGGCAGACCCAATCTCTCAACACACCTGAGTGGGTCTGTTCTCTTGGCCCAAGAAGACAATCAAGTACTGCACAATTTTTCCAGCCTCTACCTATTACCCAATTCCAAAGCTGTTTCCACATTTTTGTTATTTGCAATAGCAGCACCTTACTCCTGGTACCAAAATCTGTTTTATTTTCCTAGGCTGTTCAAAGCAGATACCAGATGAGTTGGTTTAAACAGTGGGAACTTGTTAGATTACAGTGTAGGGCTGAGAAAGTGTCTAAATCAAGGCATCATCAAGGCAATGTTTTCTTCCAGAAGACTGGCCACTGGCTCTTCTGCCACATGGCAAGGCACGTGGCAATGTCTGCTGGTCTCTCCCTTGGGTTTCCTTGATTTCAACTTCTTGCTTCCATGGCGTGCTCACACACACTCGCGTGCGCTCTCTCTCTCTCTCTCTCTCTCTCTCTCTCTCTCTCTCTCTCTCTCACACACACACACACACACACACACTCTCTCTCCAATCTGTTTATAAAGGACTCGAGTAAGAAGATTAAGACCCATCCTGAATGAGGTGGGTCACACTTTAACTGAAGTAGCCTCATCAAAAGGTCCTACTTAATGGGTTTACACCCACAGGAATGGATTAATTTTAAGAACATGTTTTTCTGGGGTACATACAGCTTCAAACCACCACATTCATGAATGTCAAGGTTTCTTAGATTGTCAAAGGGCTTCCAATGCAATTTACCAGAAATGAGTTGGCTTTTATAAAGGAGATTTATCAGGGATAAAAGTTTACAGTTCTGAGGCCATGAAAT
Source organism: Tolypeutes matacus (assembly GCA_026826555.1). Classification (NCBI taxonomy): domain Eukaryota; kingdom Metazoa; phylum Chordata; class Mammalia; order Cingulata; family Chlamyphoridae; genus Tolypeutes; species Tolypeutes matacus. The sequence continues at coordinate 8,574,896 of JAKSZT010054396.1, forward strand.
GTCCAAATCAAGGCACCAATACAGATGCTTTCTCACCAAAGGTTGTCTGTTGGCAGATCCTGGAGTCCTGCCATGTGGTGAGGCAAGATGGTGGGTCTGCTAGTCTCTCTCTACTTTCTCGTCAGGCTTAGCTGTGGGCAATCAGGCATCTCTCCCTGGGCCTCCCTGAGCCTCTCGAGGCTTTTCTGCCTTTCTGCAGCTGTAGGCAAATCTGGAGTCCTCTCTCTCACATGATAGGGTCAAAATGGCAGAAATCCCTTTCTCTGTGTCTCTATTTTCTCTGTGTGTGCTCTCAGTTTATACATGACCCAGCAAGAGAGCAGAGACCCAACCTGGGTCATGCCTCAGTGATACAGTCCAATCAAAATCCTTAAAGAAATCTAATCAAGTGATCTAATCAAAGGCCCTAAATACATCTAATCAAAAAGCCCCATCAACACTGTGTTTACAGTGACAGGAATGGGTTAGCTTAAGAACATAATTTTCTGGGGTCCACAAAAAGCAAACCAGGACACAAGCAAAGACTGGGAAACTATTCGAGATTGAAGGAGACCCTTAAATGTATATGACAACTATACAATATATGATTCTGAACTAGATCCTTTTGCTATCAGAACATTATTGGGAAACTTCGTAAAACTTGAATGGGGTTTGAGGATTAGATGGTAGTAATTTATTAATATTAATGCCTTTATTTTAATGGTTGTAGTGTGGTTACATAGGAGAATGTCTTTGTTTATAGAAAATACAGTATGCAGGGAAGTTGGTGTATCACATTGGTATCTTACTCTCCAATAGTTCAGGAAAATGATAAAGAATTCTTAATACAATGCTTGCAACTTTTCTGTAAATTTGAGATGGTCTCAAAGTAAAATATATTTTTAAAAATCAGTGTTCACCTATTTCTGACCAATGCACTGTAAGGAGAAGTCTTAAGGGACATTTCAGAAAGATACTCTTCCCTGACAAAGAGAAGCCTGTGAATAAAACCCTCTTCCCTTCCACACACTATAGACATCTGTGTTGACACACAGATGCTCGGAGCTGCAGCAGCCATCTTGCAAATAGGGAAAAACCAATAAAAAACAAGAAGCCATCCCAGAGACCTGACATTGTTGAGCTGCTAAATTAATAAGCCCTCAAACCGGCTGCCTCCATATTTCTTGTTATGTGTGATTTATTATCCAAATCCAAATTGTTTAAATCTTAATAATATATCTGCATTCAATTTACAACAGGCAGCGCCAGCTCTTCTGTTTGGGGACAGAAAATCAATGAACTCAGCACTCTTACTCTGGCTACTCAGCTACCTTTGATCCTTCTTTGGCTCAGGTATCTTTGACCCCTCTATTTCAGCTTTCCTTTTACCACTTCCTCTGGCCCAAGACTGGAGCTGCCAGAACATGAAATGCCCTTTCCACTGGGCAGGCTGCTGGGCTGCAACTCCTCCTCACTCGCAGTTAGACCCTCCCCTTTTACCCTACACACACACACACTCACACACATGCATAGGAACAAAAGTATACAATTCAGAAATAAGAAATCACATATATAAGTATAGCAAATGTCACACACCCTGGCTAGACGAAGGACGGATCAAGGATAAAGATGACGAAACCTGAAAACAGTTTCCTTCTGGACTTTAGGTCTCATGATCTCACCCTTGAGTATTTCCCTCAGTGTAACCTGCAAACCTCCTTCCCCACACTTTTCCCTTATGATCACATACTCAGAACACTTGGCTCGCTTTCCCGCCATCACACCTAAAGGGCATCTCTCACCTCAGCAGCTCTTGTAGGTTAGACCTAAGAAATAGATGTTGACATCACACCATTTTTAAAATCCTTCCCACGGCCCCCAAATTTCCAGCATGGAAAGGCCATGTTTGTTGAATAGATGTCATGCATATCAACACAGTATGGATGGAGGCGGACACAAGAAGTCTTTCAGAATGTTCATGATACAACCTGGTCCTTTGGTGGTTTATTATGAGTTTGAAAATAATGCCCCTACTCTGAGCCCAGAGAAACTTTAATACATTTTACTATTTTCCTTAAATCACCATGTCCAGAAATAACTAAAAGTATGTTTATAATGCTAAGTGTCATGGAGGAATACAAAGGATAAAGGAAATGAGTTTTTGGAACAGGTGCCCAGCTAGCACTCTGCATGTGTGCCTGCCTGGTAAAAAGGCTCAAATGTTTTTGGAGAAGCTGCAAACTCTTCTCCATAAAGAGAGTGTAGTAGATTGAATGGCAGCCTCCCAAAAAGATATGTCCAAGTTCAAACTCCTGGAACATGTGGATGTGACCTTATTTGGGAAAAGATTCTTTGCAAATGTAATTAAGTATCTTGAGATGAGATCATCCTGGATTTAGGGTGGGTCCTAAACCCAATGACAGGTGTCCTTATAAAAGGAAGACAGGGGGAGATTTGAGACACACAAAGAAGGTCTTGTGAAAACAGACCGAGATTGGAGTGATACATCTACAAGCCAACAAACACCAAGGATTGCCAGCAGCCACCAGAAGCTAGAAAAGAGGCACAGAATGGATTCTCCCTCAGAGCCTCCAGAACCAACCCTGACCACACTGTGATTTCAGACTTTTGCCCCCTGAAACTGAGAGAGAGTAAATTTCTGTTGTTTTAAGCCACCAAGTTGATAGTCCTTTGTTGTAGCAGCCACAAGAAACTAATACATTAGGCAAGACAGGTACCTTAGGGGTGGGCTTTGCTCAGAGAAGAAACAATTTTCCCTCTCAGTTATGTGATAACATTAAGACCAGTCGACACAAAAAGCCCTGGCATAAGGGTGAAATGGACCCTTTTGTGGTATGGCAAAGGCCACTGCTCTCAAGACCCCTCTGTATACAGAAGTAGACAGTGAGGAGGAAGAGGGCAAATTTTCCTGGGGAGGAGAGCACCTCAGGAACAAACTGGGACTTCAAACACCTTCTTGAGACTCAATATTGTTGATATTCTCTGAGGGTCTGGGTGAGCCTGACACAAAAGGCCCCAGCAGGGAATTCACCAAAGAAAGGGGACATGAGGCTGGTGTCCAGGGATCGCCTCGTTGACGCTGGGCAGGAAGGGCTCAGGCCCTGCTCATGGCTGAGGCTGGAACCTCTCCAGCACAGCCACCTGGCACAGTGGTCACGTTTTGATAATTAGGGATGGGTATGTGAGAGTCAGTTAAAGTGGCTGAAACCATGGAGCGCACATGAGGGCCATTCTGCAGCCATCAGAGGGCAGTAGAAAAAGGCCCAGGGGACTGTGCAGGAGACTTATATTCAAAAGCAGATCTGACCCTTTGTCGTGAGTTAGTCCCTGAGCTTCTTGGCCAATATGGGAAGAGATGGGAAGAGAGGAAGATGCTGGGTTACCTACCTACCAAAGTACCTACCTACCATAAGCAATTCTTTCATTAGATTCTCAAAACAACTCATCACCTATGAAACGAGGGTGAGACCCTTCCTAGCAAGGTGCTAAACCCAGTATGTACAGCAACATGCTGCCTTTCCTCAGCAAGCACACAGCCCCTTAAGGGAGACTCGTAATACAGAGCAAATCAGCACACACCTACTGATTAAGTGCTAAGCCCCAATGTTGTAACGGAGCCTGAAATTTCAGATCAACAATAATAATAAGTAAGATTTACTGAGTACTTATGCACTTTACATATATTTACTATTTAACCTTCATAACATTCCCATGAGCTAGATACTTTTATTATTTCCCTTTTCACAACTTAGGAAATTGAGGCATAGGGCGGTTAAGAACTTGCCCAAAGTTATGAAGCTTGTAAACGGTAGTCCTGGGATAGCAATGTAGGCAATCCATCTCTTGCACTCTATACCATATGCCTTCTCTAAAATAATAATAATAAATGGTTCTCATTTTTAAAGAGGTTACATTTTAGGTGGGTACAACGCATGTTAACAAATATAAAATAATGCACGTGGCAAGTTTAACAGGACATGTGTGAAAACCATAGAGGGGACCCAGAGGAGGAAAGAATTAAATATTTGAGAGGGTCAGGGAACATCTCCTAGAGCAATGACACTTAATCTGGGTTTTTTTTTTGTTTTTTTTTTTTACGGGGAGGTCCCAGGGATCGAACCCAGGTCCTTCCATATGGGAGACGGATGCCCAACCATTTGAGCCACATCCGCCCCCCTTAATCTGGGTTTTAAAGAATGAATAGACTCCTACTCTACAGCTCAATGGACTCACCCAAGTCACCTGGCGAGGAGATGATGATGGACAACGGCCATCCCAGGGAATGGAGAGAGTCTGCAGCTGCAGGCAGGATAATCCCATCCATCTTATCCATGGGATATAAGCCCCCTCTCACTTGGAGGTGGAGTGGACATCACCATCCCAGACTCCTCAGGATGGGGGGAAGAGCTATGGACTAGAGTGAACTCTGGTATTCTGTTGTAGACATATTGTGACTCAAGCAATGGAAGAAATTACAACATTGTTGTAGAACCAGTGGCCACTGGACACTTTCAGGGTAGGGAAGAGAAAGGCAGTTGTAATACAGGGGCTTTTTCAGGACTTGGGAATTATCCTGAGTGACATTACAACGACAGATATAGGCCATTTTACATCAGCATATACCATGCAGAACTGTGTGGGAGAGAGTGTGGTCTACAATGTGAACTATGGTCCATGCTTAGTGGCAAAACCCCAGGATGTGTATATCCATTGCAGGTGATGTGCCACACTAATGAAAGATGTTTATGTGGGAGGTTGTAGGAGGTGGGGAACATGGGAATCCCTGTAATTTTTGTGTAACATTTATGTAATCTAAGCATCTTTTAAAATATTAAAAAAAAAAAAAAAAAAAAAAGAATTCAATAGCAGAAAGACAACTGTGAACCCCCAAAATATTTGGAGATTAAACAAACACTTATAATAAAACAGAGATGAAAAATTATCAAAAAAAAAAAAAAAAAAGAATGCATAGGAGTTTTTCCAGGTAAATAAATAAATAAATAAACAAACAAACAAACATGAGGCTCCTGCAGAAGCAATAGTATGGTTAGGCTGAGGCAAAAAAGCAAGACAGCATAGGACAATGAAAAAGCTTAATGGAGATAAAACCTAATAAGAATGAGAAAATGCTATGAAAGCGCAGCAGAGAAAAGCAAGAGGGTGAGGGTCAAATACAAGGCTGACAAAAAGATCTGGGGGTTGAAGGCAGGACAATTTGGTAAGGCTGCAGAGATGGCCAGCGGCTAGAGGAAGATGGAGTGTGGCTGCCTTGCAAAGAGCTTAGGTTTTATCCTGTAAACACGCTGGCCATGCCATCTCCCACTATTCCCTTCTATAGGAACACAGGTGACCATGCCTAGGACAGCAGGCTCTTCACTGACAGAACCAGAACTCCGCCCCTGGTCTCCAAACAATGGCCAGACTCTGCTCCTGTTCTGGCCACACCAAACTGGAGATTTCAGTGTTGCCCAGGCCCACTTGCTCGTTTGAGTTGGAGGGTCTTTTCTACCTTGTCCTATTTCCCCATTCTCTTACCTCCCACCAAGTGTCTGTTACTGCAAGAGGCTGGTTATTGATGCCTTTTCCTTCTAGGAACCTCAGCTTTCAGTTACAGATTAACCAAACCCAAACAACAGAACTTGCTCAAGAACAAGAGTTAAAACTCCAGCCCTGCTGTGAGGAATATGTGTGCATCTGTAAATCCTCAGTCAACTGCCTCCTAACCTCTCTGCCTTTCTCTGAAGACACCATAAAAGGAGAAATCAGAGCCGAAAGAACCTCACTCCCAAGCGGATCAGCAAATTAATTTATAACAGTCCACATACTCTCCACATTACCTCACAGCCTGATGCTAGGGTCCATGTGTGAGTATAAACTGGGACAATGTGAAACTCCCTGATACCTAAAGATGGTTTAGGCACAGGTCCCAAGAAGTTTATCATGTGACATACTCTTCTGAAAACCCTAGTAAGTAGACTCTACTTTCAGGTTCTCCTGTGCTACTGCTGCTGTGCTAGGTTGGAGGAGGAGAGCCCGAGCCATTCCCTATTTAATTAGGGAAACTCCAGGATTTAATTAAGTTTCTGATTCTTCAACTTAAAACCGTACTTTGAACCCAGTTCTTAGAAAAATAAAGAGGTGAGACTTTTTTTGTTTGTGGTAGTGGTGAGAGTTTATCAATAAAACAGAGAGGGAAATGTGACTGAACACAACCCTTTGCTAGGTACAGTTGGGAGCTTCATGCATTGTTCTATTTAATCCTCCCAATCCTTCAAGGAGGTTATCGACACCACCCATTTAAACAGGGAGGGAGCTGAGGCTGGGAAATTAGTCAGTTAGTAAATGAGAGTCCAGATGAGAGTTCACTTAACTTCCAAACTGGCCCTTCTGCCCATATCACACTCCATTCAGGAATCACTTCACTAACCTTCAATCCTTTCCAGAATGTCTCCTGGGTGTCGCAACCCTCTACCAACCCCATTTGGGACACTGAAGCCCTCCTGGTTCACCCTCTCCCCCAGGGTCCAACCCCCTGAGGACCTCCTGGGCTCAGTAAATGGCCTGCGGAGTGAACAGCCGCCCAGGTACAATGTCCAAGGGTTTTCACCCCATCCAGTGATGGGAAACCTTTATGCTATTTATCAGGCCAGACCAGTTTATCCAGTTTCAATTTAGGACAACTTTTTACATGTTAACTAGTTGATCCTTGTATGCTTTAGCTCACAAGGCAAGTATTTGTGGTTTTGCTCCTGGGGCGACTCACACTGAGTAAACAGAGCCAAGCCCTCCAGGGGCAGGTTTCATCCAGGTTACCTTGGGCTCCACAGGCTGCTACTCACTCCCGCCAGCGCCAAGGACTGAAGAGCTGGCTCTCCCTGGACTCTAACTCAGTCGCTGGTTCTCTGGGGCCTCCGTGCTGGGCCACTGCGGGTTCCACCTCGAGGCTGGCTGATACAGACAGTACCACCTGCCACAGTTTTCTCTTGAGTTGGAAAATGGCCACTTGGCTTTCTCCAGCAGTTTTCTCAGTGGGGAGATTGAGGGAAGTGATTTATTGTTGTGTGCAACGGAGACAAGTCCACAGCCATGGCCTTCCTTTGCCTAGCCCAGGACCAGGGCTAGCCCCTTCCTCCCTACCAAAATAGACATACGCACATAAAGACTCACACACACAGAGAGACACACAGGCACACATATAGAGACACAGTCACACACACACAGACACAAAGATGCAGACACACACATAGAGACACACAGGCACAGACACACAGGCAAGGACACACAGACACACAGATAGAGACACAGGCACACAAAGATTTGTCTGAAGGTCTAGAAGGAGTTAGTAAATAATGCTAGGTCCTCAGGTGCAAAGAGTGCCCTTTGCCTCCCTAAGGCACATGCATAAACAGGATCAGTCACCTCAGTTGACTTCAGTAAATAGCATTTTCTCCTGATGAAAGGGTGAGACTCTCGCTGGTTTTGATAGGTTTGTGTGTCTCTCCTTCTTCCAAAAGAAAAACTAGATTAGGGCTGAAATCTATTTGTTGCCCCAGAAACTGTATGTGAAATTACCAAATAAGGGGAATAAGTTATGAACTGAAAAAACATTTTGATGAATTGTTAAATTTGGATACTGAAATCACTTTCTGCAAAAATTTAACATTTTATGCCTTTACAACAATCTAAGTCAGTGGAGAGTTATTTTTTGCCCACATAGTGTTTCAGAACAAACTAATATGGTTTAACATGGAATGTAATTAATAACTTGGCAACACCAGCTGTTCCAAATACTGTTCTTCAAGTGAAAGGAAAACAGTCACATCCAAATTACTTTACCTTTCTCCCTTAAATGTTAAATATTAAAATGATGTCTTATAAAATGCCTTGCTTTAAATATTGCTAATTTGATTTTTAACTTTCGATAACTTGAATTTGAATCTCTTTTATGCTTTAATGGAAACTGAATTTCAAATTTAACAAAATTATTATAAAACTTTAAGGATATGAATCTACTTCTTAGATATCACTTCTTTCCATATATTGTTAGACCCTCACCACTTAAACCAGACCAAAAAATTTTTATTTTAAAAGTTGAAAAAGCTTCCCTAAATCACTGAACTGATTAAATGGGTTCTAGGTGTTTGGGCATTTGTGGGAAAGGAGAAAGGGAGTGTGTGTGCATGTCTCCCTGAGACTGATGGGACGGGGTATGGAAGTCATCACTTTATTTCCTACTCCTAATGCATTAAAATGTGAAAGACCATTCACCAAGGCAATTTCTCCCTGATTGGGGATTTTTTCCCCGTTGATTGTGCTTTGTTGCAGTTCAGCACCTCGAGTTTGGCCTTTTGCTTCATTCCTCTACAACCCACCCCATGCCCTTCCAGAAGCAGCATGACCTCAAATGGGAAACAGTCTCCAGCATATGCTTGGGGCTTTGCTTTCTTTGGTTTATTTTACACATCCTAATTCTGCAGGAACCTCCCTGCAGATGTAGAGGAGCCCTCCATCACTGACCTTTAGCTAAAAGACAAACAGCCAGAAACCAGAAACATGACAGGGAAGATAAGCAGCTGTTCAGGTCTCAGCTGCTGGCCAGAATGGCAACATCTTCGTGTGCATCTTCACAGAGGAGGCCCGGCCTTGAGTTTCCTTGTATAGTTAGAGATGGTGAAAGCATGGCACATGTGCCCTCCCACCCCTCTCCCACACCCGTGGCTGACATGCTAGTCAATCACCATATTCTCTTCCTCTGCGCCTGATATCAGCCTCAGAAGTCTTCTCAAAAAGGAATCCAGCCAGAATCCACGGCACCAGATTAAATCTATTTGCTATCCCGAAAGTCTAGGTACTAAGGGATGAGGACTCTGCAAAAAAAAAATCCAGTATGTGTATATGTGGTGGTGGTGGTGGGGTGGGGGTACTTGGTTCAGGAACTAAACAGAGGAGAAAGCTCCATTTCTTGGAATTACCATCTCTGAATCCAACGATACAGATTTCAGCAAAGAGCCATCAATTAAAAGATGCAGATGACGACAGTGATGCTGATGAGCACGAGCTGTGGGCCACAGCACATGAATTGTCTCATTTAATTAATAAAAGCAGATTCTGACGTTAACATGATCTAGGATCCAAGTCTCATTTCTCAGCTCCAACATATTTTACAGATGGGTTTAGCGAAAGTCACACAAGACAGCTGCATGCCAAGAGTGCTCTCACCCTCCCAGGACCTGAGCTACATCAATTCTCCCAGGGAAAAAGGGCCTTTCTGAAATCCAGTGCAGCTCTGGCCCATCTGTTCCAGTCTGTCACTTAGCCACATTGTTTCTGAATGTGCAGCTTCACAAAGAAGCAGACTTTGTAACATATTCCTCCTTTGACCCACATGGACAAAGCCCACATGGCTCCCACGAAGGATATATTTTCCTTCCTCCATCTACCATAACTACTGACAGTTTTGAGAGCTATGAGGGCCACCAATCAATCTAGATGATGCCAAGGGCTTAATTGCGGAGAATTGGAGAGGGGAAAGCCATTTTGCTACTTTTCCCAGGCATGGGTCAGACACTGGCATGTTGAGTCACTTTTCCTGATGGATGAGCATTTGGTCCCAGCCTTGGGCAATGCCATTTCCAGTGTTATTCAGTCCCCGGGTACCCACCATGGATCCGAGGTCCACCTTTGCACCAGCTGCCCCCAGAGCTGGGGAATAAGAAAATAACAAGAATGAAGATGAAAATAACAATAAAAATGAGAGCTACCAAATTTACTGAATGTTTAGTAAGCACCCAGGAACTGTGCCAAATGTTCCACATACCCTCTCATGTGTAATCCCCAAATTCCTCTCTGACCTGTTGATTTAGAAAGGCTGCTGAAATCAAGGGTTGTGGAGAAATCAAGTGTTGGTGTCAAAGCCACTAATTTTGTAGAAGGATTTTGTATAGACATCCTTTAACTCGTTTCCCCTTTAGTGAGGAGAGAATTCTTCTTGTTTTTCATATGTTGTATGTCATGAAGAAAAACGAGCCACATGAAAATGCTTTGGACTATCTTGTGGAAAAGAGCAAAATAAGCTCTCAGTTTGTGATTGTTACTGCTATTGATATACTGTTCTGCCTTGCTGTTTGCTGAATGTATTTGTCACACTGCCCTCTGTAATGTGAATTCTAAACCTTAAAGACTGTCTTCCTTTAAATTCTTTCATCAGTTAAACTCTCAACTCAAACAATAGGCTGGGAGGGTGCAAGTTTCTTGAGGGCAGAGGTCGTGTCTTACTCATCTCTGAGTTCTACATATTTGGCATTAAATAGCCAGTCGAGAAATGTTAGTTGAGGATAAAGGGCCGGAGGGAGGGAGAGAGGGGAAGGAAGAAGTCTTAAGCTTCTGTAGCATTATCTTGTCAACTAAAGACCTCACGTTCCCAACAAGCATTTACTGAGCCCTTTCAGGGAGATAGCTTTATTATCTGCTTGATGCTGCCTTTAGAATTGGTGTTCAATGTGAAACAGACTCAGTAGGTATCCTCGAGGACAGCCACAACCACTTGTACCCTTGGTCTGGCTGATTCTTGGGAAAATAAAAATGCCCACTATTCTGACGCCATGGGAATGTCCTCTAATATCATTGCCCTTCTGCACTATACCAGCTGCCAGCCACTCCAACCCACATTTTTTTCCTGTCCAAAATCGCAGATCCAAGAATGGCAAGGCTGCTGGCCAAGAGAAAACAAAAGCTCAGCCTAATCAGAGCATGCTGAGAGTAAGAAAGCTCAAGTGTGATATGCCAACACATCAGAAATGAGATACTAAAGCAGGCAGCTGTTTGAAATCTTGATCGACAATTCTCCACTTCCACAACACCTTAACGGTTGTAGAGATGGCATCTAGAGGGCTTGAGAATGGCTGGGACCCACCCCACAGGGATGAGTCTGTTCTGAAAGCAGAGCATCCATATGCTCCTCCCGAGGCCCTTTCAGCTGTTACTGCTTGCATTATACCCTCCTTCTAAAGCTGGAAAGCACATGACCTTGGGAATAGCAGAGAAGGAAGATGCCATTCTCACTCAAGCAGCCCCAGTCTTCCAATAGGAGGGCCACTGCTAGGAAGGTCAACAATGGGGGATAAGCTAGCCTGGATGCCAAGCTTAAGAGGCTTGATTTGCAGTCAATAGATTCATCACTCGAATATTTACTGAGTGCCTCTGTGTACCAGGCATGATTCTAGATGCTGAAGATACAGCATAAGCGCAACAAAAATATCTGCCTGGAGTGTTAAGGATCCATCTCTCACCCTGGTGACAGCTACTGGGCCATAAAATTTTAAAGCCGCAAGGCTTTCACTGGAGTTCAAATCCCAGGTATGCTGAGTTCTAACTTTGTGACCTGGAAACCAATTTCCCAGGATTGTGGGGAGGATTAATTTAAGGCAGTAATTCGAAAGACCTTAAGCAGGGTCCGCTTTCTGACTCCTAGCCTGGTGTTCTTCCTTCTACATTCCACACCCAGTATTTCCATATGGACAGCCATACATGCACATCACCTTTAAAATAAGACTTGCCTTTCTCTGCATCTTTTATCTTTTATCTCTTATCCTCACGACTACCCTGCAGTGTGGGTATTTGTGGCACCCATGAGAATGAATGCCCTTTGCAGACCTCCAACTGCAGGGCACAAAACTGGCCAAGGGCCCAGCTGTTGGCCTCGGAAGTCTATCATCGCAGCAGTGTTCAGACTGAGGCCGAGTTTCCCAAGGGCTGCTGCCAGGGGCAATAGCTGAACACAGCAGGGGTACTAGGCAAGTCTGTTCCTGGGAGACATGGGACTCGTCTGACAGCTCTGTGACTGCGATACTCCCCTATGGCCTTGCTGGACCCTACCTGGCAATCTAGGACCCTTCCCTCCCTCTCTGTACTCAGGGACAGATTCCCATTGCACTGATCACTCTCCTAGCCTAACCAGCTTCGTCCTGTTTTCTGTCACAGGTTTTCCCCCTAATAAAATCCTTGCACCTTGAATCTCAACATAGTGCCTGCTTCTTGGAAGACCCTGACAAACAGAATATTATTATCTCTCTATTAGAGATGGGAAAGCTGAAGTTTAGGGCACAAGTAACTAGTCCAGTGTCACACAGGTGGTAAGTAAAGGGCTGCAATTCAATATCAGCTCTTTGTGATTCCAAATGGCCACAGGCTCCCCAAAAACAGGTCTGGAGGAGTCAGGGCCCTGAGGTGTTTTCTGTAGGTTGTATGCCTTTCCCCAGATCCCACAATTGATTAGTGGTGGGCCAAGACCAAAGCCTAGGTTTTCAGCATCTAAACTGGGGGTTCCTCTTCCCACCCCACACAGTGCAGGAGCCAGACTGCATCAGAGTGATCCCAGCTAGAGCAAACCTTGGTGGCTGGCTCCACCCCTGGCTGCCTGTGGAGCCACAGCAGGTTTTTGCATTTAGTAAGTGTGTTTGGAGACAATCATTTCATAAAAGTTAATCCGCTCTGAGTTGGAGCCAGCTGAGACTGATAACTCCGCGTCTTCCCAAATGTGAAGTTCAAGTGCAGAGCCACATTTCTTCACAGAGATCTGGCTGCCTGAGATCCGACAGCCTTCATGTGAAGCAGAGCGTCCATACTTCCACATCCAAGTTTCCTTGGCAGGCCCCCTTGGAGATTTCAGAGCTGCCCTCCCAAGGCCAGGAGGAGCCCGAGGAAGGGCAGCCACACCTCCCGTGGCCTTCACAGGCCAAGCACGCTCCATTTTGTACCTAGGTGGCTGGGGGAGATGCCCAAATGCCACCGCAGGAAAACCAATCAACGCTGTCTAAATGACTGTAGCAGAAAACTGGAAGGGGAGCAAACAGCTCTGCCGGCCAAACCCTTGGAGAGGGGGTGGAGGAGAAACGAGCTCGGGTCTCTGCCCATGGCCCAGGAGACACACAGGTGGGAGAGCAAATCGGCACAGCCCTTCTCCCCACTTGCCAAGGCCGGATGGCCAGTGACATCCGGCAAACAGGCTGGGTCGTTCAAACTTCTGGTTTGTCGACGTATTTCTGTTTTAAGTTACTTACCAACCCAGACCTCTTATTCTTGGCACCCAACAGGGCAATGGCCTAGTGACAGCAGCAGCTGAGACACAGAGAGAGTGAGCAAGTGAGAAAAAGTGAGTGAGTTCATAAAACAGTATTTTAGGTCAGTGGGAACACAGTGCAGGACTGTTGAGCTGGGCCCCAGGAGAACTGGGAAGGCAAGAAGGAAAGGGCTAGCGGTGACTGAGGGCTTCTCGGCATGCCAGGCCCAGCACTAACTGATTAACATACATGATGTCATCTAATCCTCACAGTTACTCTAGGAAGTTGACACGAGCATTATTTCCATTTTACAGAAGAAGAAATAAGTTCAGAATGGTTTAGCAACCTTCCCAAGGCCTCCCAACCAATAATTTGTTGGGCCTGGATTTTTTTTTTTTTTTTTTTAAATAAATATTTTTAATTATTGTCTTATAGCTAAAGGAATAAGTAAAGCTTTCTATTAAAAAGTATATTTATGCTGAATTATACACATCAAAGTTTTATAAACCCACAACTTCTCTAATTAAAAAAATAAAAAAGATGATGTTAAAGACGAAGCTTAGAGGACTGACACATTTTTATATACCTGCAAGGCTAGTTCAAGCAACATATCATGCAAATTATGGGACCCAACCAGAAGAATAATTGTTTAAAATATATGTTTGATGGGTGTATTGTTTTTGTTCACCTTTCTACACTATTAATAATAAATTTATGGGACTTTTAATTATCTTTTGCAATACTTTTCATGCTTTAGCATACTTATTTGTATTCATTCGTCCTAAGGTGTGTCATCTGAGCTCAAAATGAGTCTAATTTCAACTTGTTCTGTTGACCACAGCCGTGCATGAGTCCCTGTGTTTACTGAATGCCTACTATGTGCCACGTGTTTTAATTACATGGCCTCATGTGATTCTTATAATAACCTTATAATGTATAATACCCATTTTTGAGAAGTGGGAATTGAGGCTCAGGAAGAGTCATTTAATAAAGGGCATACAGTGAGTGAATGAGTGACTCTATACCAGAGCTCCTCCCACCCCCAGAAGCACCCCAGAAGCAGCCAGAGCCAGTCTTCATTTGGCCCAGAAGGGCATAAAAATATTAGCAACTCACACAAAAAACCTGCACATGAATGTTTTTTAGCAGCTTTATTCATAATAGCCCAAAACTGGAAACAACCAAGATGTCCTTCAACAGGTGAGTGAATAAACAAACTGGTACATCCAGTTTTACTCAGCGATAAAAAGACATGAGCTATCAAGCCACAAAAAGAAATGAGTTATTAAGCCACGAAGAGACATGGGATAACCTTAAAGACATATTGCTAAGTGAAAGAAGCCCGTCTGAAAAGTCTATTACTGTGTGATCCAAATAATACGAAACTCTGGAAAGGGCAAAACAACAGAGTCAGTGAAAAGATCAGTGGTCGCCAGGGGTTCAGGGTATCAGCAGGGAGGGATGAAAAGGTGGAGCACAGGGCATTTTTCGGGCAGTGGGACTCTTCTGTATGATGCTGTAATGGTGGACACACGACGTTATGCATTTGTCGAAACCCATAGACTTGTACAACACAGAGTGTATCCTATGGTGAACTATGGACTTTAGTTAATAATATATCGATATCGGTTCATCAATTGTAACAAATGTGCCACATTAATGCAAAATGTTAATAATGGAAACTGTGTGGGTGGGGAGGATAGATGGAAACTCTCTGTACTTTCTGCTCTTTTTGTAAACCTAAAACAGCTCTAAAAAAAGAAGGTCTATTATTTTTAACTAGCAATAAAGTTGAACACTGAGAGCATTTACCATGTGCTAAGCACCGTCACAACAAGCCCTTTGCATGCATCTTCTCGTGTTACCACAGCCCTGCCTGGAAAGTGGCATCACCTTAGTCTCACAACTAGCAATCCGAGGCTCGGAAAGGCAGAGCCACCGAAGCAATATGAAGCAGGGCTGGAATTCTAGCTCAGCTCCACCCTGTTGACTGCCAACCCGCTGTCTCTCAGGAGACCACATCAAGTCAATCTTCACCTTTCCATTCAATTAAAATATGCCTGTTGGTGGGAGAATCCCTTTAGGGCCAATTGTTTTAAGGAGGCAGCAAAGGAAGCTTCCAGGCTTCATTCTAAATAGGATCCCTAGAAGAACCTCCTAGAAATTAAGGGGAGTGGGGGCCGTGCAAAGGTCCTTTCTCTCCAAAGAGGACTTTCCTCAAGCAGAAGCCACCCATGGTAGCGGCTGTGTCCTCTCAAGTCCACGAGGTTCCTGCCGAGCCCGGCCCCACGTTCCACCCGGCCCTCTCCCTGTCGCCAGGCAGCCAGTTCCATGTTTTCCCTCCCATGATGATGGATACAACCTGTCAGGAAAACTGGGCATATTTTTAGCTCCTGATTTTTATCTAAATTTATTTCAGGGCACAGCACCAGCAGAATGAAGTCTGGAGGGCAGCCGCGTTTTCACGGTGACACATCAGAACGGAGGCAGGCGATTTCTCAGACTCCCTGGCTCCGCCTTAAACTAAAATAAGAGCAAACAGCTCTTTAGGAAAAGGATCTTGGTCTCATAGTACTAAAGTCACAGGATTTGAGAGCTGGAAGGAAATAGAGATATTATCTGACCCCCTCCTTTTACAGACGAAAAAAACTGAGACCCAGGAAGCTTAATTGACTTGAACTGCAAAGTCTGATCTAGCTTTATTCCATGACACCACAAATGGTGACCAGATCAGGTTTGAAATCTGCTGAGGACCATAATTTAAAAAAAAAAAAAAATCATAATATCAAACCCTTTCTATCATGGAGCAGAAGTTTGTTGAACCCTGCTTTCCAGTAAGCAGCTATAGTTGTCTGGTTTGGCATCTTTAACAAACAGATGGAAAGTATACTCTTTCCAAAGTTCAGAGTTTTTAAAAAGTTCCATTCATAACAATGCCTGTGTGGTAAGTTATTCTCTCTGCTAGAGTGCTGCCTCTTCAAGAGCAGGGCAGTACCAATTTCGTTAACCTCTGTATCTCCAGAGCCTAGAATAGCGACTGGCACATAGTGGGCTCTTGAAAAATATTTATTAAATGGCAGACTGAATGAATGAATGAATGAATGAATGAATGAATGAACATCTGAGGAAATATGAGGAACAGAATCATCAGGCCTGAAATTTCTCTGCCTGAAGTAACAGATGGTAGGCAGGGGAGAGAAAAGCCATGAACAAAATAAAGTGAGATCATCTTTTTACCCAGCAAGGTATGTTCCGTAGAAATGAATCAAAGGTCTTTGCATGATCTTACAATAAAAGGCAGACCGAGACCCCCAGAGGCCACCATCATTCATGCATAGGGCCAGACTGTCTGAATGACGCTTGAATTTAAAAGACGAAGAAATAGAAGAGATATAAAGATGAGAAGAAGCACAAAAACACAGTGGCACAGCCTGCTAATAACAGCACAGTCACAATGGATCTCCACAGCAGAACAAGGCATTAGACTGGAGGCCTCTCCTCTGAGCCAGGGTTTTAATATTTTTAGAGCAGGGGTTCTTAACAAGGGGCCCGTGAGCTTAAACTGAAATAAATTAAAAACAAAACAAAACAAAACAAAAACACTGTGGGAAAATATACATGTTGGGAGGGTACATTTCTTTAACTTGAGAAATCACCGATCTCCCAATGTGCAGGATTGAATTAATTAATATATCCTGAGGGTCAACTGATATCAGGTGTCCCAAGGCCCGCATCGTAGCACATTTATTTTCACAAGCAGGTCACTAAATACATAAACATAAAGGCTGTATTTGTGTATATTTGAAGGCATACGATATGGGGACTGAGGGGGGAGAAAAGGAATGAGAGAAAAAGCATGATTTATAAAAAAGAAATCCAAATACAGCTTTATTTACTGAACGTCTACTATATGCACAGTACTATGCTATGAAGAATTATTGGGGGAAGGGCAAAGAATAGAGATAAAAGAAAGGAGATGAGATTTTAAAATAAATATAGCAGAGCCCTTGACTTTATAGAGCTTTAATTTGTTAGAGAGACGAGATAAACACAACGAAATATTCATATATAAAATAAAGATAAATATTATGAACCTGATAAAACATTAGTGAGTTGGTTTTATTAATCGAGTGGTTCAGAGAGTCCCAAGAAAAGAAGCTCTAGGTGTGTCAGGTCAGTTAGGGAGGGCTTCCTGAGGGAGGTGACTGAACTCTGGTAGAAGGGGGCTAGGATTTAGACTGGCAGGGGCTGTTTGAAACAATGGTAGATGGTGGGACAGTGTGAGCAACTCTACAACGATAAGAATTTACTTATTTCACAGGGGGGAAAGGCTACCATAAACAAAGAAGAAGATGGAATAAAGAGAATAGCCTACGGTGTTCCAACTGTTTATTGAATATCCTTTTCATTAACAAAACTAAGCCCTGCACTGCCAATTGCTTTCACACACATTATCTCCTTTGGTCCTCACTATAACCTGAGGGGAAAGTCCTGTCTCCACTGCAAGGGTGGACAATTGAGGCCCACAGAGATTCAACATCACAGAGCTGATAAGGATCAAAGGCAAGATCGTGCTCCAGGTCTGTCAGCCTCCCATACCTCAGCTCTTTCTACTCTATCTCAGTGCTGAATCACTTTCATGTTGTCCAAAAGGAAATTACTGTTTACTTTTCCTGCCCCTGCATCTCAGCAACAGTTGAAGTGCAACTGGAAAATCCTTCCTGGCTCACATTAACAAACTTTTTTGCTTTTCCATCACCACCACCATCATCATCGTAATCAGCCATTTGTTGAGTGCTCACTCTGTACCAGGTACTGGCCTCAAGCGCGTGACATACATTCACTCAATGAACATCACAACCACCTAGTATGGTATATGACATCGATTATCTCTACTTTGTGGATGAGGAAATTGAGGCTCAGAGAATTTAAATCACTTGCGTCAGGGCATGTAAGTGGCCAAGTCTGGGTTAAACTGAGTCTTCCTTTCTCCCACGCCATCCGCTTCATATGATACCCAACTGACCCTGGCAGCTTTGCAGAGCAGTTACATGAAATTATTAAGCAGATGTTCTTGTTCTACTAGAATGCAGCATTTACGACCCAGGCAGAAATTGTTAGAGGATTTGCCATAATGTATTTTACATGCATATTATTAGAATTATTCAGGAGGTAAGAGTGAAAAAGAGTTCCCAGCAAAAATCTTTATTTCTTTCTGACTTTGATGTCATCAAAAACCTACAATGTTCCCCTGGACAAATTATCCCAGAGGTCCTAGAGATTTTTCCTTTAATTAGTATCATATCCAGAAGACAAATGGGCTCAAAACTGGTCTTTCTTCTCACTACTCTCTGATCTGGCCTTAGTGATTTCAACAATTCCAAACCACAGAAGGTTTGGAAAAATTCCTATGCAGCCAAGATTGCTAGCCCATTTTACAGGGGTGGAAATTGAGGTTTGCAGCAACCACAAATCCTGTAATCTTGTGCTCTGGCTTGAGCTCCCAATTTTGAAACCCCTTTGGATGTGCCATGGCCCTCTCATCTCCGCACTTGCCTTCTTCCTTCGGCTGGGTTATGAGCTTTGCACAGACAGTCAGTTTCTCAGTTAATTTCACCATCATCAATGTGACTCACGACTGCACTAGCTAGGTACTCAAGCACTACTGAACTGAGCTATGGAGAGAAAACAATTGGCCTTGAAATCAGAGGGCAAGTAGGAGATCATGCTGAAAATCTGAGATGAGTTTGATTCTTTCTGGATGAGGGAAACAATTTGTGTATATGAATAATGAGGAGTTTATTGCAACATTGCATATAAGGTAAAACCTGGAAATAGTCTACATTTTCAGTAATAGGGAATGGTTATATAAATTATGATATACCCATTCAATGAAATATATAATAAAGCTATCTAAAATACTGGCATAGTGCCTACATTCTCAAAGAGGGCAAACATTTGCTCTTGGGATGCAAAAGTCTTAGATACTGCAATTATTTGTGGCCCTCCAAAGGGCACAATACATAAACAGATAATACAGTATGTCTGTGGTATTAAAGTTTCATCGTGGCATTAAAAAGGATCCTTAGGGGAGCAATAATGAAAAGAAGGTTGAAAAAAACTGCTGTAGAGCATTATCGACAGGAATAGATGTTCAAGACAGAGTGCTATCTGAAAAAAAAGCAGGTTACAGTAGCATGACACCACTTTGGTAAAACACATACACGCAAGCTCAATAAACACATATAGACACAATCATATATTTATATCACTAGAAAAAATAGACACCATAACTTTCAATAGTATTCTTTGAGTAGTGGGGTTACAGCTTATTTTCAGTTTCTTCTTCTTGCTTCTCTGTATCGTCTAAAGTTCCTATAATAAATACGTTTCTTATGAGAAAAAGGGTTAAGGGCTGTTTTTAAGAGTCAGATTATTGTGCTACTCCTGGGCTAAAGTGAACTGAATAGCACAGCCACACAGGCAGCTCTTGATCGCTGGTGCTCTGTCCTTGATCGTTCTTTCTGTTAACCAGCTTTTTTTTGGCCACTTCTTTGAACTTCACCGTAAGGAACTGCTATGGTATATGTAGCTTTCAGCTCTGGATGATCAGCCTGGAACCCAAACCAGCCTGAAGCTCTGCAGCTAGTTTTCAGGGAACCTAAGGGAACTGAATAGACTTTGCTAACGGTGCCACTTGCCACTTCCTGCCCCTCTTCTGCTGTGCTCCTCCTCAGTCCCTCACTGGCTGTCAGAACAATACCTTCTTCTTTCAGCTGGCCTCACTGGGATTTAGCGGATTCTTTCTCCTTTCCTAAGCTGCCACTGTTCCTCTATTTCTTAGGCTGCCTTCTGCAAGACTGGCTACAGGCAAATGTGGGGTTTCTCTGACCTCTTCTTTATCTTTAATTCTTTCTGTGGTAGCCTCTGAAAGGGCTCCCAATTTGATTGGTGCCTTCCAGTATGTACATTCTGTGTGATCAAAAGAGAACGACGAAGGTAGCAGCACATGACTTCTGAGACAAGGTCATAAACGGCACTGCAGCTTTCACCTTGCCTCTTTGCTTGTTTTGGGGAATGCCAGTCATCATGACAAGGGAATAGCAAACAGCCCTGTAAAGAGGCCCATATGGAAAGGAACTGAGGCCTCCTGCCAAGAGCCAGGACCAACTTGCCCGCCAAGCGAGGGAGCCACTCTGGAAATGTATCCTTCTGCTCCAGACGAATCTTCAGATGACTGAAGCCCCGGCTAACATTTGACTGCAACCTCACAAGGTACACTAAGCCACAACACCCAGCTAAGCCTCTTCAGAATTCCTGACCTACAGAAACTGTGAAAGATAATAAATATTTATTGTGGTTTTAAGCCACTAAATTTTGAGATAATTTGTTACACAGCAATAGGTAACTAATTAATTTGTGTTTTTATAATTTTACTACCTAATGCCACATGAAACAGGGCTGAAAACTTAAGAATAGAAGGAAATCACAATGATTCAATAAACCTAGTAAGTTATTCTTGTCTGATTCTTGAACTAAATTTTATCATTTTTCTGATCTTTTTTTTCTGGATGATTTTAGAAATAATCCAATCAACCTGCCTATAATCTCAGTCTCCCAGGCTCTTGACCTCTTGGAAACCCTCTTTTTTCAGCAAGTGAGTCAGTAAGTACAAAATGGACAGACTAGGAGACATTTTCACAAAGTTTCTATATAGTCATTGGTCCTTCCAGGCTGAATTCCACAACACTGTTGGGCCTGCAATGTTTTGTAAGCCATTCTTAGGTGCTTTTTAATGCACTCCAAACTTATTTTCAACTTGACTTGACCCATATTAAAAGAAAAAAAAAGTCTACATTACTATTTTACTCATTTCTAAATGTATCCTTTAGTGCTAATGGTCTTTGGTTTGTTATTAATATTTGCAGTTGTTTTAGCTGCTTTGCAGAGTTTTAAGAAAGTAATTTTTTGCCCATATTAAATTGGCTATAATATTTTAATATTCTTGTAAACTTTGCTCACATTAGCCCATTTGTTGTTTTAACAGGTCTTAAGTTGTCTCAGCTGGTTTTCAGTTAAATATTTTTTACTTTTAAAAAAGTATCATCCAATGTTATAGCATTCTAAGAATGCAATTACATTATTTCAGTACTCTCACATTCAGAACAGCTTTTAATATTTTAATAACTTATTTAGTGCTAATCTATCCTTGGAATATGATTTTGAAATATTGGGGAGAGGGAAGAAAACAATTTTAAGAGATGATTGGAAGTATATTAACCTTATGTTTTAACACAAGGGCCAATACAAAAGTTTTAATAAAAAGGACACATGAAGATTCAGAAGGGCTTGGTCCCAGCCCTGGCTATCTCAGCCACAATTATCACTTGTCATGTCACTTCTCCAAGTCTCAGTTTACTCATCTGTAAAATGAGGTAATCATATGTTTGAAGCCAACTTCATAAGGTGACAGGGCAACTGTTTTGACAGCGGTTCTAAGTGTCACAATTTTTATCTCCCAGGATCATATGAGCTTCTATTTATTTAATTTTTTTAAAATTTATTTTTAAAAGAAATTTTATGTTACTATGGCAAATGGAAAATCCACATCACTTTCCACCAATGAAAAGTCACAGCAAAATAAATACAAAACAATGTTATTAACTTATAGCTAGGTATTATAGAAGGTCAGCTCAAGTTAGAGAATTGTTAAAGACATAATTAGCACCCAACTGAGACATTCTCCTTGATGTTGAAAAAAAAAAAAAAGATATGGCATGGGTTGAAAAGGAACTGAAAAAGGAAAGACTCTCTCATCCTCTGAGTCAATGTTATATAATGACGTTTCTTGGTTCCGCCAAAAACCAGGGATGAGCTACCACCAGTGGTGTGAGCCCCACACTTTCTGAAAAGCTGATGCAAGATAAATTATGTGATGGGGCAAGGAGTTCATTCATTTCCCAGGAACAGGTTTCCTTGAGCTAGTCAGATTTTCCTTTTTATGTGTTTCCTGTCTCTTTACCAGTCCAAGGTGCATTGCCTTGTATTATTATTATTTTTATTATTATTTATTTATTTATTTATTTTATTTTTTTTACCAGGAGGTTCCAGGGAACGAACCCAGGTCCCTCCATATGGGAGACAGACGCCCAACCATTTGAGCCACATCCACCCCCCCCCCCCACTGCCTTGTATTAAAAGAACCAAATGTGAGTTGACCTATTTTAAATCTTAGTAACATCAGGGACCTTTCAGACATGGAAATAATTTGTGATACAAAGGATAGTCCACCTTGCTGGAAGGTGGTGTCCCCATGAAAAGGGGAGAAGGGGAGATTTGGGGGGAAGGGAAGTTGCTGTGATAAGGGGCCACCCAAACGGTAGCAAATAAAACTGAGATTGTTGTAGTCTGAGTTACCTGGTGATGTTTACTACATTCTACAGAAACAAAAGTGCTTTATGACCTCAAATCTTATCTAAAATATAACACATTAGGTATTATCCCAAGAAACATGTGGTTATTCTGACTGACTACAGAATGATCCTGATGTGGGCAAATCGGCTTATTCAAAGGCCATTTCAGAGTCCACCCAGGGGCAGCCCAGTAACTCTGAGCGCAGCAAACGCAAACCCCGTGTCAGCATTTCCCAAAGCATGTTCCCAAGAATGTTAATGCCAAGAGATCTCTACAACCAACCAACTGACCAACCAGCCAACCAACTAAGTGCTGTGACCCTTTTGGTAAACCCTGAGTTCTATACCTCCTCTTAGAGATCTGTAATTATAGCCATATAATAAAAGCCCTGAGAAATCCTGCAATAAAGAATTTTCTTACTTTTGTTTAATCACATCTGTAAAACTTATTGGGCCAAATAAACTTTCGTTAACAGCCTCACAAAACTCATACTCAGGGCCACCCTAACTGATTTCTAACAAGGCACCACCAACACGGCACTCCAAGATCAGGACAAAGAAAAAATTTGAGTAAGAAACCTATTTTTTTTTAAAGCCATTGATTAAGGAATAGTGGGTTTACTCTAGAATGAACCTAAAAGAATATTTCCTGGAAATTTTAAAAAGAACTTTGAGATATTTTAAAGAGTTTTATGTTAACATTTTTGTTCCTTATTTCCGTGATCAGACATAGCAAAGGTATCCTAAAGTAACCAATTATGATTATGTGGTGGTGGAAACAGTCCTGGGCCAAATGTCATCAAATATGATAACTTAGAGAAATGTTTCAGCACACAAGCTAATTGTTACCCCCCAGAACATATAGTTATAAATCAGGTTCTGCCATTAATTGGCAGTATGACCCAGGGCATGGTCACCCCCCTTTTGCAAATGAGGAAACTGAGACTCTGAGAAATTAAGCAGCTTGTCGACGGCCACACAAATTAGGATAATCCCACTGGCACCCAGGTCTACAGCTGCCAGCTCACCGCACTCTGGCTCCTCTGCCCTACTGCTTCTCAGGTTCACACTCGGCATCACCTGAGTCCTCGCCAGTCAACCTGGACAACAGTCTTCCTTCTGTTCTAAGTTTTAGGTTCTTTGCCTCGATGTCCCCCAGGACCTTGACCCCAGACTATCCCCCCAGACTGAGAGGATCCAGCACAGTCTGGCCTCCATGGGCGTTCTCTGACTGCAGATGGGCTGAGTCCCAACCTCGGCTGCGAGCCTTTGGCTCTGTTTGTCTTGGTCCAAATGACCTTAAAAACCCTTGCCCCATCGATAAGACTGAGGCCAAACCCCGAGTGCCTCCCAGGAGTTAGGGTCTTTCCCACCAGGAGCCTTCCTCTTTGACTAGAATCTTGTGATCAAAGGACAGGTCGTGTCTCCTTCCCATTAAGCCTTCATTTCTCAACGGGGCCAGGAGGATACTAACCACCCCACTGCACCTCTACTGCCACTCCCTGGCTCCCTGGCTGTGTTCCCCACCCAACCTCCATAGCCATCATTCCGGCGGCTTTAGCCCTCTGCCCATTCTGCCGGCTTTGGAAGCTCAGTTGCCGAATCTCTGCCTTCCCAAATTCACTGCTTTATCTTCTGGCTTATGGCGTGCCTCCTGGGGTGGCACAGGCATGTAACTCAGTGCTCCCTCCTCCCTCCCCACACCCCGGTGGATGGGTGCTGGCCAAAACATATCTTATGTACTCCTGGCCCCAATATAGATGCGCCAAGCTCCACTCCTTCCTCTCTTGAATAATAACAATGAGCCACTCATGCCAACTCAACCCTGAATGAGTAACAGACATATTGCTATGCATGTACTTTAGGTGGCTTGTCCCATTTAATACCATAAGGACCTTATGAAGGGAGGTGCTATGGTTTTCCCAGTGTTTACAGATGAGGAAAATAAAGCTTAAAGAAGCTAAGGGATTTGTCAATGCCATAATACCAAGTGGTGGACCCAGGATTTGAAACAGACCATCCCCAATCTTCAAGTGCTCCACTGCCCCCTACATAGGCAACCTCTCCCTCAGAATGTCAAGGAAAAACAAATTTCCCAGTGGGCATATTTTTCCATCTTGAAAAATAATTGCATCCTATGTACATAGAAATGGGTTCATAGGAGATAAAACCCTTTTTCTTTTCTTTTTTCTTTTTCCTCACTTCTAATTCTCTCAATCAAAAATCTATTTCAGAGGGGAGCAGGTGTTGCTCAGTGGTTGAGTCCCACATACAAGGTCCTGGGTTCAATCCCTGGTACCTCCTCAAAAAAAAAAAAAAAATCTGTTTAGAGGTAAAGGGAGTAAAGGGTTGGTTAGTCACTTTCATATCAACTATTTTAGACACCAATATCCAACTCTGATAATTGTCCCTCAGCAGTTTCCTTAGACTATTCTTATACAAAACAAACACTTATGCAATCTAATCTGTCTAACCATTTATATCCCACCAATCTTTTGAAAACTTTGGGTTCTGCCAACACTTTCTGTGGGACCTGGCACGGCAGTTCTCATGGTTCATTTTGTGTTGCGTGAAAATATAAATGTCAGGATTAGCAATGGTTTATTAGGTCCCACTGATAACCATAAAATATAACAATATTTTAGTATTTTTCCAACATGGCTCACAGAACAGGCAGGAAAAAAAGGGCTTATCTAAGAGTCCTGATTTCAGCCCTGACATCAATTACAATGTCTTCTTAGAACTCCACTGACATGTTTGGAACACAAACCTTCCAGCCAGATCCTGTGGTCCACTGGGGCCCAGCATGCCCCAGGCTCAGGAGTCCCACTCTGCTCAGCTGCTGGAACTGGAGAACTTCACCCCTGAGTTCAGCTCTATCCAGGTGTGGAGCCAAGCTGGGAAGCATGATGAGTGCCCATCCCTGCCCGCCATGGGCTTAGGTTGGGGTGCACTACCTTTTAAAGAGGCAACCCGACATGCAAGCCCCTGCTGAGTCTATACTCTGTCTTGCTCACCTTCAACAAAGGTAGGCTTGTGTTTGACCTACGGATTCTGCAAAAGTCTGGGACAATCATCTCAGTAGCGATTTGGACTTTGCTCTCTATACAGTCATTCATTCCCTTGCCCATCTCTCCTTCCTTTCTTCCTCCCTTCTCTCTCCTTTCTTCCCTCCCTCCTTTCCTTCTTGCTTTCTTTCCCTCCTTCTCCCTTCCTTTCATGTCCCTGCCTGTTTCTTTCTTCCTAATTTTTTTTGAACCACTAGCACAAGCCAGGCACTGTGCTAGGTGCTAGGCAGACAGTGGGAATGAAATAAGCCTGAACTTTCTCTCACAGCAGATATGTTCTGGGTCTCAACTAAGGGTCCCCTATATGCACCTCTGTTCACTAAGTCCTTTCTTCTTCATGGGCACATTTTCCAGGATCTCTTGTAGTCAAGTACAGCCATGTTACTGCATCGAGTAGAGCCATGTAAGCTCCCTCCAGACGTGGTTGATGAGACCTCCCCTCAGCACCGCGTGCTTTCTCTCTTCCACTGCACACGGCCCTCCTGCAGAGGACCCAGTGTCCCCCGAGGCCCTGAGATACAGTGAATCCATAAGATGCAGGGAGCCAGAGTCCCCGAATGACTACCTCTGCCTACTCACACTGTTCTGTGATGTGAGAAATAAATCTTGACTGGGTTAAGCCACTGAGACTCGGGGGCTGTTGGTTATAGCAGTGAGCCCATTCTGTCCGATACCCCAGGGAAGAAATGAAATGACTGGTTATAACTTGATTCTCTGGCAAGGATCCTAAGGAGGCATTTCTCCCAGGAATATTTAAATTTTTGCCCAACTAGAAGGCCCCAAATTTGGCTCAATTCTTCACATTATAGCAATCAATAAGTGGCAGCTTATAGCTGTTTCTGCAGAATTTAACAGGGGCTTTTTTTAAAAACAAATTGGTATATGGCAGAGGCGGTATGATGAAACAGTGGAGCAAAGATGGGCTATTAAATAAATGGTGCTAGGACAACCTAGTCAGAAGAGGAAAATTTAAATTAGAGTCATATATTTCACACTACACAAAAATAAATTCTAAGTGGATTAAAAATTTAATTGTGAAAAAGCAAAACTTTAAAACTTTCAGAGATAAAAATAGGACAAAGTATTTAATACAAAAGAGTAGGAAAGAAAAATCTTGAAAAGGAGAAAAAACCACAAACCAAAAGGAGAAGATTGGTAAAAAACTGTGTTAAAATAAAAATTCAGTATAACAAACAAACAAAAAAAAACCCCCAAATACTTGATAATCAAAAAAATAAGGAATAAGGGAAGCAGATGTAGCTCAGTGTTGAACGCCTGCTTCCCATGTACAGATTCTGGGTTCAATCCCTGGTACCTCCTAAAAACAAAAAAAAGAGATAAGGAATAATCTAGAACAGAGGCCAACAAAATGGCCGCAGGCCAAATCAAGCCCCCTGCCTGCTTTTGTAAATAAAGCTGTACTGGAATACAGCCATGCCCACTTGTTTACGGATTGCCTCTGGCTGCTTTCATACTGGAACAAGAGAGGTGAAGAGCTGCGATGGAAACCTTCTGGCCCACGAAGCCTAAACTATTTACTATCTGGCCCTGTACATAAAAAGTTTGCTGGCCCCTGATCTAGAAGAAGGTATTTGCTATACATATACCTGGTGGAAGATTTGTGTGTGTGTGTGTGTGTGTGCGTGTCTGTCATGCCTGTGCACAGGAGACATTGTCTGTATGAGTTAATAAATGGAAACGACCTAAATGACTGTCAACGTGGGAACAGATAACCAACCGTGAAATGCTCACACACGCAGAAGGAATGAACCAGACCTGCATGTATGGACAAAGGTCAATTTCAAATTAAAGTTGCAAAGGTTGCATACAACATGACACCTTTTTAAAATACATCACACATACATTACCTATTTTGTTTAGGTGCATATATAAATCATAAAACCATAAAAACAGGAAGGGGAAGGTATTCGTTGGCTTCTGTTATAGTAGTTTACACTGAGGAGGTTGGAGAATGGGATGGGATAGTAAGGTGGGTTTGGTTGGCTCTATATTTTGTTTCTTTGAAAAGTTGAATCAAACATGGCAGAATGCAGCATGCATTAAATATGAATAGAGAGTACATAGTGTTGTATTATTTTCTGTTTATCTTTATATTTGAAATTTTCTGGTTTAAGTAATAATAATATAAAATAAAGAGAATAAAAAGTCCCAGACCTTTAAAATATAGCTACCAATATACAAGGCAAAGACAAATATGCCTCCAAAAATTGGGAGCAGTGCAGTTTTTGAAATACAGCTGAGTGTAGATATCAGCTTTGCCACTTACTAGCTGTCATTTCAACTCTTTGCCATGAGAATTAAATGAGATAAGACACATGAAGCACGTTGCACAAGGCAGACACATCATAATTGTTCAAAAAATGGTGGACATTGTAATTACTATTTTTATTACTATAAGTTGGGTCCTCTCTGAGTATAAATTGGTACAACTGATACATAAATATAAGTAAGATCAGAAGTAATTAGAAGTCACCCTGAAAGGCAGAAAGTTTGTCAAAACAGGTATGCAAGACTTGACTGGGTTTTTTTTTTTTTTTTTTTTTTTAATGTGGCCTATGAAAAGCAATTCACAAATCTGACAAAGGACTGCATTATTAGAAGGGGGTGGTCTGATTGAGTCTCAAGAAGGAATATCCTTAGAGAAAATTTTCTCCAAGGGAGAAAATGGGAGGAGTGTCTATATTTCAGACACACATTTTCAGATCATGGAAAAGGATTTATTGGTCTCTCCAGGACACTAAGCCCACCTAGGCTCCCTCTGCCTGCATTCAATGCTAAGGCGACGTTTTTTTTTTTGTTTTTTTTTTTTCAGGCAACCTTTTAATAAAAATACTGCAATATTAATAAATATAAATATTAACAACTACCACAGTGCTTGGCCCCTTACATCCTATCTCATCCAATCCTCACTGCAATTCACTGGGACGGGTATTATTATCCTATTTGACAAATGAGAAAACTGAGATCCCACGAGATGAAGTAAGATTACACAAAGTCGCCCACTGTAAGTGGGAGGGCTGAGTCATAACCTGCGATGAAACCAGCCCAGGTCCAGCAGAACAGCGCATGCTCATTCGGTCCTATGATGCCAACGGCTCTTCAATCTGAATAATAATCAGCCTCCCATACACACATTCCCTCAGAGAGAAGACTGTGGAGGTCAGCTGACAGGACTTTTTAGATCATTTGGTAGTTATACTTATTATTTTTAATAATTTAAAGTGCATACGATACACGTGGCTAACAGGTCTGATTGCCAGATTCTGCAGGGGGAGTACCAAAAACTGTAATGTTGGGTTCAGACAATGTACCCCACTTTAGGTGTGCTGCCAAGGTGCCAGCAAATCCCCCTCTTCTTCTCCCTCTCTCCTATCCTGGCATCACTATCCTTTCTCTGTCCAATTTCAAAATACTCACTGCATAATTAAGGCAAATGGAGAAAAAGAATATGGTCCACAGAGAAGATGCTGGTCTCAGAGGAAACATGACTGATCACTATGGGATATCATTACTTAGCCTGGCAGGTAAGAGTCCACTAATCACCGTGGGCCCGACGCAGGAAAACAGAGGAGCTGGCAGGAATTATTTGGCAAAAGTATTAATAGGCACCTCTTATTTCTCCTTCAGCAATTTTACAGGACCACTATCGTCAGAGTTAAAAGTAGACCAGTTCTGACACAGGTGATTTCTGTTAGCCCAGATGCTAAACAATGTTTTTTTTTTTTTCATGGTCTCCCTTCTATTGTCTTTATCCTAACAGCATTTTTAAAGATAATTTCACTCAGAAGTTTTCAGCAGACTGTCATAATCTCTCTCCTTTCTACGCTTCTGATCCTTAACTCTTAACCTACTAAAAAGCTTATAACACAAACTCTGGGACTGTTATGAAAAAAGTATCTTTAAATAATTATTCAAAAACAAAGTGAAGGTGTGTTGCAAGATGTGCAGCAAGCTTTAGTATAAATAAATATCAGCCAATCAATCAGGGCCAATTATGTAACTATTTAATCATTTATTTCAATAAAATCCATTCTTGGAAAACTCATCCAAAGATAACAAGGGCCACAATAAGATCACCCAAACTATGGGTGCCATCTTGAAAGTCTACAAGATAATGAATGGGTATCAAATGATTCCTGCTCTAAACTTTTTTCATAAGGATGTAGTAGCCTAAATTTTCCATGAAGCAGAAATGTGGTTCTGGGAAGGTACAGAGACACAACTCAGAAATGATACAAGATCATGCTGACAGTTCTTTTGAACCTATGTCACAGCGTTTCGCATCTCACCTGTGCAGAGACCGGGTTCCTTTAACTGGAGCCATGCTCACATGCAGTACCAAATACTGTAAAAAACTGAAAGGCTCTATGTAATGTTCATAGTAGTATTACTCACAATAGCCAAAAGGCGGAAACAACCTAACTGTCCATCAACAGACAATGGATAAACAAAATGTGTTATATACATACAATGGAATATTATTCTGTCATGAAAGGAATGACGTTCTGACACATGCAACCACATGGATGAACCTTGAAAACATTACACTAAGTGAAATAAGCTAGACACAAAGGACAGCTATTATATTTCTCCACATATTGTATACTTAAAAATGGTTAAAATGGCAAATTTCATGTTATATATATATATATATAAATGGGCATCATGGTATGTGTGTGTGTGTATATATATATACACACACATACACACTCATATGTATATGTTATCACAGTAAAAAAAAAAAAAAAAAAAAAAAACTCCCAAGACCTCATGATTAAAGTAGGGTTATAGAATTTTAAGAAAGAAATATAACTTTTTGCTATGTCAAGCTACTCTCTTTCAGCAGACTCATGATCCATTTCTAAGCAGAGACTGGTCTGTCTGAAGATGAGGATAAAGCTCTCTGGAGACAAATCAACAGTTTTCCATACTAGGCAGAAATCATCCCTGGTGGTATACAACAAAAGTAATAAATGTAGACATTTGACGGTAAATACTACCAGTAAATGTCCAGAATTCTTAAGTCTAAACTTTAGCCAGTACAGGAATCTGCTTTGAAGATAGGCTCTTAGCAATGACTAAGGCCACAGTCTACCTGCTTCTGCCAAGGCAGCTGTGTGTCTCTGTTGCCAAGCCTGACCTCGGATCTTCATCCTCACATTTCCTACTTCTGCTTAATAGCTGCCCCGTAATAGCTGCCTCTTAATATTCCAACTTTTCCTCCAATATAAAACTAAAGCCATCTTTTCAAAACAAATAAACAAACTTACAAAAAAACCCAAGCTCCCCCTGCTCCCAAGCCAAGGGGAGACAGTAGGATGATACAGGTGGGACATCCATCATCAGTAACCCTGTTTTAAAACTTTGAAGTCGTCTCTGACATCCTCCTCTGCTCATACCCCATGAGTACAAAAGTCTTACTAGGTTTTCCCTTATAATTATTCTAGCGCCCCACATCGACCTTGACTTCTAGATTGAAGGCCATGACGCCAATCATTTTTGAAGGTGAGGTAATATATACATATTGCTGCTTGTTTTTACTACTTATGTGAGGTTGTGGATTCCACTACTAAGGAGCAAGACGATAGTTTTGAAATACCATCTAATCTATTTTCACCCCTCAAGTCCTTGCTGTCCCAAGACTCTCCATCTCTTGAAGCTGAAGCATCTACAGCTTTACCAGGAGGACAGATACAACCTTAAGCAAAGAAGTCTCTGCTAACCCTTGATATTTAAAATAGCATTTTGTTGTAAGATGCGGGCAATTTTGGGACATTGGAATTGTCCTGCATGACACTGCAATGGCAGGTACAGGCCATTATACGTTTTGTCAAAACCTATAAAATTGTGCAGGGCAAAGTGTAAACTGTAATGTAAACACTATAGTCTGTTGGTTAGTACCAGTGCTTCAATGTGTTCATCCACCGTAACAAATGTACCACACTAACGCAAGAGGTTGCTAATAGGGGAAAGTGTGGGAGAGGGAGAGGTGGGGTATATGGAAATCCCCTATATTTTTTATGTAACATCTATGTAATCTAAAGCTTCTTTAAAAAAAATTTTTTTAATTAAAAAATAAACAACTAAATAAAATAAAATAGCATTTTGTAATTCCCTGGTCTAAAAGCTTGTCTGGAAACTGAGGCTTCCAATAACAACAACCAGGCTTTGTTCAAAGGAAAACAAAAATTTATCTGTGGGTTCCTAGGAGGCAGTACGTAGAGAATTGACCACAGAGGACAAAAGTGCAGAGGATGTGAGATCAGAGCAGAGGGAGTATGTGCTTCACTTCCTGTTTGCAGCTCTGGGAGAAGACCAGCTTGCAGAGTGCCCTGTGTCAACAAGAGGCAACCACAGTGCAGTGGAGAAGGCAGTGTGGCCTGCAGACAGAGAGAAGAGCTTTGGAACCTTCTCCTTGGTTCCCCGCAGTCCAGAGAGAAGAGAACCAGGAGTGCATGCAAGTCCCCCAGGGTCATGGAAGTGCTAGGGTGCCTGTGGATGGTTAGAAGTCTGGGTTCAGAGCAAGGAGGGCACAGAGTGCATGCACCTTGTGGTTGGAGACCAAGGTACACTATCAGAGCCAGCTCAAGGGCCAGGTGGGTCCAGCTGCATCAGCAAGAGCCTGGGACAGGTGAAGGCAGACAGCCCGAGGTGAAGCTGGGCAGCACAAAGGGCATCACCGAGGAGGCCAACAAGGACCCAGAGGGCAGTAGGTGTAATATTCAGTCCTCCTCACCATCGCTGCCATGAGGCCACTCCCATCAATGTACTCCTGACCCCAGAAGCCATCTTTGGGTGGAGAGGGGGAGGGAAAAGGAGACAGGAGAACTCCAAGATAGTGAGTAGCCATGGACCTTGAATTAACTGAGTTTGATCCTGAATCTTTTGAGTAATTATCCCCAAAAGAGTGTTTTGAACTGGGTGAGAGAATACCATGAAAGTAAAAGTTTTTTATGCTATCATCTTTGAAAATAGCAGCTCCTATACTGTGTCTGGTTATAGAAAAAATTTTAAAGTAACAATTTTGCTCATCTGAGTCTATTGTATAAATTTTAAACCTGCCATAAGAGACATATTTACTACTCAAAATAACTCAACCTACACTATGGTAAGCTGCAATCAAGTGGTAGTGATGTTTTGGTCATAAGCTTATTATACAAATAATGAGGCTATGCTGTAGGCATGGTTTATATGAGGGTGAGATCACAACCTCTTTGCTCTTTTAAAATAATAAAAATAGACTATTTTCTTATAGTAACTGATTGAAATTACTATCACCAAGTCTATGTTTTGAGATAAGTAGTTCCAGCCTAAAACAACAAAAGGCAAAAAGAAAGACAAAAAAATTCAAGATATGGTTCAACCCCTTTCTCAATAAACTGTGACTGCTTTAAAAAGAGCTATGATCATATGGCTAAAATTTATCTTTCTCACTCACCCAGAAACATTTCTTAGGGTCAACTTTCCCTACAAACTAGGAAGACCTCTAAGATGTATAGCAAATTTGTACTGAAAGGTCCTCAGACAGAAGAATCTCCCCAAAGAAATCCCTCATCTGTCTAGTCATCTGTCCTAGGGCACTGGAGCTCATGGAACAATGGATTTAATTTGCTTTTGTTGGTAGAAGTCTGTGCTATGTTTTTTCTGACTACCTGAGTCCTTGCTCTAGTGGAGACAATCCAGCTAAAGAAAATAGTCATGCAGAAAAATGATGCCAGTAACAGCATGAGAGCCACAGAGAGCCCATGTCAGCAATGGCCTGCTGAGCTGGAGGGAGGCTCTATGGAGACCGCAAGCCACAGCCAGGAGGTCAGCTACCTGGGGACAGGGGCAAGTCTAAAAGATCAAAAGGTTAAAAATGGCATGATTAACCAAGAAACTCTTCCAAAAGACTGAGTTTCTCCTCCCATCAGAGCATTTTGGGGTTTTTTAATTGAAATTGTCCATATAGTAAAACTAACTTTGTCATACAGCTTTCATTCAGTCCAGTGACTAGATATTGAATCCCATTATGTGCCAGTCACCATTCTAGCAACTGGGGATATGTCAGTGAACAAGATAGAGAAAGTCACTGCTCTCACGGAGCTTTCATTCCAGGAAATAAGTAAACCAACTCCATAATTTCAGATTGTTATAAATGCTAAGAAGAAAATTAACAGGGCAATGTGAAAGAATGCAGTGGAGCAGCAAAAGCCTCTCTGGGGAGGTGACATCTGAGGTGAAACCTGAAGGAGGGAGCCACAGGAAGGTCTGGGGGTCAGATTATTCCAGGAAGCAACTGTGGAAGCCCTTCTGGGGCCATGGAGAGAAGACGAGTGTGACTGGAGTGGAGTGAGCAAGGGAGGGAGGATAGAGTTAGAGGACCAGTGTGGTTGGCTGTGGGTAGCATAGGAGGCCACAAACAGAATTCTGGAAACTCTCCTAAATACGATGGGAAGGCAAGGAAGTGTTTGAAGCAGGGTCATATAACAAAAGGTCACTGCCTGCTGTGCTATGTGGAGGATGGACTCTGGAGAGGGGTTGGCAGAGGCAAAAGCAAGAAAGCCACATGGAAGAGTATTTACAGCAGCCCAGGCAAGAGATAATGGTGATGTGCACCAGGTGATAGCAGAGGGGTAGAGCAAAGAAATCAGATACAGAATATAGGTGGGTGGCAGAGAAGACAGACTTGCAAATGGATTGAACAGGAGTGATGAGAGAAAAGACTGGCATCAAGGATGACTTCTTAGTGTTTGGCTTCAACAACTGGGTAGATGGCAGCACCACTTACAAAGATGGAAACAGATTTTATTATATTATACATATGAATAAAACATACTAAAAGAAACATCACATCAACATAGGATGCTGGGTTCATCATTTATAAGTCTAGAGAAAGGACATGGGAAGGTAGGTTGAAAGCAAGACTAAGTACATAGTTAGAAACAAATCAGCTATAGCTATAGCAGAATGTAAATTCCAGAATCAGACTAAGAAGGGTAAGGAGTATAGCACTGTTGTAATTAGTTCAATTTCTTGGAAGAGGCTGGATTCTAGGAGCTATTCAAATAATGGGCATGCTAGGGAATGCCAGGGAATGCCAGATATCTTCTCAATCTTCTATAATGATAGAATTTCTAGCTGTGCTTATGGCTGCTCCTTTTTTCCTGGCCTCCCTTGCAGCTAGATGTGGCCACATGATGCATTTAACGCTGATGGAATATAAGTGGAAATGCCATATGACAACTTCCTGGAACCCTACATTAAAAAAACAGGCTTGTGATCACCACCCTCTCTTCTTCTCCATACTGCTGCTTATAATAGAAATGTGATGACTGGAATTCTGACCACTGTCTTGGATTCTAAGAATTAATACCAATCCTTAGGGATGAATAAGTGATGAGTTGGAAGGTTCCGGGTTCCTGAGGACTTGTGGAGCAGAGCCACCACTTAGCACTGGATTATTTTCCTCTTAAGTAAGGGAGAAATCAAGTTCTATCTTATCTAAGCCACTTTGTTTTGAGTCTCTTCCACTTAACACTAAACTAAATCTGAGCTGAGGGTAGTGGGCACACTGTGGTGGAGATGATTACACAACATTGTAGACATCCTTTTAACTAATGATAACTGGTCTCTAAAGGATCTCTCCCAGTTCCATGGTATAAGAGAGTCAGAAAGTCTCAGTTTCCTAAAATGAAATCTAGATAGATGGATGGATGGATGGATGGATGGATGGAAGGAAGGAAGGAAGGAAGGAAGGAAGGAAGGAAGGATCACTAGAACAGAACCACTTGGACTAATGTGGGTAGGCTTTAGTCCTACAAAGATGACTTTTTGAAAATCACTGTCATAAATGGTGTGATACTAATGTTATCCAACCGTTGGCTTTCTCTAGTCTACCTGCTAAAGTTCTTCCCCAAGGCTGATAACAGTTATACTCAGAAGCTTTATGAATAGTAAATAATTGCAGGATGAAGACAAGCTGCAAGGTGGGGAGCCATCAATGTCTGAGTGTACATTTGAGGGTACAAATGGTACCCAGCAAAGCAGCAGAGGTAGGTCAGCATTGGGGCTGTTCCAGGTAGTCCATGTTCTCAGTGCAGTAGGGCCTACATGCCCCACATTTATTGGTCAAACATGTTAAGAAAGAAAGGAGAAAAAAGGTCAGACATCTATGGTAAACTGATTTTAGACAAGCGTGCCACCATCATTCAATGGGGAAAGGAAAGTCTTTTCAACAAATAGTGCTGGGACAACTGGACAGCCATATGCAAAAGAATGAAGTTGGACCCTTTTACAAAAATTAACCCAAAATGGATCAAAGACCTAAATGTATGAACCCAAACTACAAAACTCTTAGAAGAAAACATAGTAATTCTTCATGACTTTAGATTTAACAATGGTTTCTTAGATATGACACCAAAATCACAACCCAGGGGAAGCAGATGTGGCTCAAGTGATTGGGCTCCCATTTGCCATATAGGAGGCCCAGGGTTCAATCCCCAGGGCTTCCTGGTGAAAAGCGAGCTGGCCTGAGCAGAGTGCTGGCCCGCACAGGAGTGCAGGCCTGTGTGGAAAGCTGGTGCAGCAAGATGATGCAACAAAAAAGAGATACAGAAGAGAGACAATGGGAGACACAGTGGATCAGGGAGCTGAGGTGGCGCAAGAGATTGTGCAGCATCTCTCCACTCCGGAAGGTCCCAGGATCGGTTCCCAGTGCTGCCTGAAGAGAAGACAAGCAGACACAGAGGAGCACACAGAGAGCAGACGGCAAGCCCGGAACAGCATGGGGCAAGGGGGGAGCGGAGAGAAAAAAAATCTTAAAAAAAAAATCACAACCCCGAAAACACTCTTACAACTCAACAATAAAAAGAGAAGCAACTCAATTAAAAATTGGGCAAAGAGAAACAGCAGCTATGTACAGCAGGGGAAACAGAGAGATTGATAGGTGAGGAATTTTCTTGTTTGTTTTTTGTTTATTATTATTATTGAAATAATGAAAATGCTCTAATAATGATTGAAATGATGAATGTACAACTTTGTGATTATACCAAATATCATTGTATGCTCTGAATGAATTATATGCTTTATTAATATGTATCAATAAAATTGATTTGTTTTAAAAAAAATGGGCAAAGGATTTGAATAGACATTTCTTCAAGGAAGAAAATGGTCAATAATCACATGAAAAAATGTTGAATGTCATTAGTCAGAAAAATACCAATCAAACAATAATGAGATACCACTTCATGGTATCTCTACCATGTATATATCACTACAATGGTTATAATAAAAAATTGAAAATAACAAGTGTTGTTGAGATTGTGAATATATTGAAACCATCATATATTGCTGGTGGGAACAAAAAATGGTGTAGCCACATTGGAAAACAACCTGGAAGTTCCTCAAAAATGTAAACATAGAGTTACCACATGACTCAGAAATTCTATTTCTAGGAATACATCCAAAAGAATTGAAAACATGTTCACAGAAAAACTTACATATGAGTGTTCATAGCAGCATTATTTATAATAGCCCCAAAGCAGAAACAACCCAAATGTCCATCAACTCATAAACAGATAAGCAAAATGTGGTTTATGCTTACAGTGGAATATTATTTGATAAGAAAAATGATGTGAAGTACTGGTGCATGCTACAACGTGGAGGAACCTTGGAAAGAAGCCAGTCACCAAAGGCCAGTTCTAGGAAATGTCCAGAATAGGCAAGTCCAGAGACAGAAAGCAGATTAGTGGTTGCCAGAGGATGATGGGGGGCGGGGCGGATAAGGGAAATGGGAGATACAGGGTTTCTTTTTGGGGTGATGGAAAAGTTGTGAAATTAGATAGTGGTGACAATGGCACAACATTGTGAATATACTAAAAAAAAACCAACAACACTGAAATGGACACTTTAAAATAGTTAAAATAGTAAATTTTAAGTAGCAACTTGCAAAAACAATTCAAACCACAACCTTAAAGGTTTAGCCTAGTGGTGTATCCAGTGTCCCCAACACACAAGTAAATCACATAGATGTGGAAACTAAATATAATACTAAGCCACACATGAGAAAGAAGGAACCTAACTCAGAGGCCACACAGCCACTGCAGTACCAAGGGCAAAACGCCAGCCAAGGCACCGAGTGGGAGACCTGAGCACATGGGCTAAACCAGCCTTAACAACTAACTAATTAGGAGGCTTCTGGCAAACACATAAGCCAGAGAAGAAGGGGTCCCAGGTAAGAACGGCAACTCTCACAGGCTGGAACCTCAGAGAATCCCCAAAAAGCAAAGAAGGCCTCTGCAAGGAGACCCCAAAAGCGGGAAGGAAAATGGGTCCTCCACCAGAGCAGGGCCTGTGGAAGACTGCAGAGCAAGACAAGGGAAGATAAGGGAGAAATGCTGGTATAGCAAAATAATTCTGGGATGATGCATGAATATACTTTTAGACTTGATGATGCCAATTTAGAGATTTGAGAAATTAGTCCTCTACTTCAAATTGATATTTCCAAAGAATGCTCTGTGAAAGAGAGGTGCCACAGGATACTGATCTGTTATACACAAGAAACAAGGATCTGCAACATGTTTGGGAAACACTGGGTTAAGCAATTTTAAATGGTGTGTGTAACTGAGGGACTCCTCAGAGCCTTTAATATGCTCCCCTGCACTATGTTGCCAAGATGGAAATACAATATGCAGCATTTTTAATTTCATTTGACCACAGAATTCTCTTTTCAAGCAGGATTTCCAAGGTCTATTGCTCTCTATAGGACACCAGGTTGAGAAATACTGCTCATCTAGTGAGACAGAAACTCATACTCAGCAAGACATCAGCAGGTTTTTTGGAAACACTTTCTCCTGTTTAGCCCTTTTTGCATTTGCACTGCTTGGTTTACCTTAGTTTTTTAGTGAAGGCACCTAAAAAGCAGGGTGGTGTACTGAATGAGCATAGGCTTTTAAGAAAGATAAACCTGGGTGTGACCTCAGTTTTCCCAGATGTAAAATGGTGATCACACTCCTCAAGGTTGTCATGAGGATAAAAACGGGATAAAATATTTGAAGTACCTAACAAGGAGGTGGCACAGAAGAGAAGGCAATCAAGATATAGTAATTCCTTTCCTTTCTCTCTCTCCTTATCTGTAAGCCTTCAAGCTCCTCATGCAGCTGTTTGAGAAAAAAAAAAAAGTAGGTATCTTCACTCTTCCTCTAGTATTAAAGGGAAGACATACACCCTGGTTGGTCACACACAAGGGCAGGAGTGACCTGGCCAGCTCCAGAACCCAGAGATTCTGGGGAGCTAGGCAAACAGAGAGTAGGAATTCCAGGAGGATCTCCAGAAGAAACTCCAGAACTCCAGAAGAAGACCTTTCTGGCAGGGCAGGACCCATAGACAGAAGAGCACATCCCTCTGCTATAAGAGGAAATAGCTTTGCTCTATTCATCCACTTCTCCTGGACAAGCTAACTCTCCATCTGGTAATACAGATAAGAATAGTACCACATCTTGAGTATATTCTAGAAGCCAGGCAGTTTATAATAACAGCCTCATTTATCCTCTAGGCAACTCAGAGTTAACAAATAAATAAAATCAGCTCAAAGAGATAAATTAACTTTGAAGGTCACAAGTCTTAAGTAGTAGAATCAGGATTGGAACCTATGTGCACCTAGCTCCAAACCCATGTTAACTACCAAGACCCACTGCTCTCAAGTCACTATGAACTTTATAATCTCTCACAGTGGGAACCCCCTGCTATCCAGTTCTGCAGCCAACTCCTGGGGGTGGTCCTGAGAAAACAGCTCACCCAAATCAAGAATCTGGTGTTTGACAATAATTAAACATGTCTCCATCTTTCTTTCATTCCTCCCTTACATGGCAGATTGCAGGGGGTCTTCTAAGACTCAAGTGTGTCCCCTGGGGACTGGTAATGTCTTGGATTTGGATTTGTACTTTGATGTGTCAGGCAAGAAGATTAATAGAGAAAAATGTTCTGTTCCAGGTTGGTAGACAATTGACCATGTGATTTCCATTATCCTATCGCCCATCATCCCTGAGCCACGCAGAATAGACCCTGACCTTCTTTGGGTTTTCTCCAGAATCCTTATCAGAAAACACTTGCCCGCCTTTCACCAGCAGCAGAGTGGCCAGGGAAAGAGCTTACAATTATATGTGTCGCACAACTGTCGATTCATGGAAGAGGGGTGTTACAAACAAGCCTCGTGTGTTTATTGCCCGGGCCAGGGAGAGAAAATAATCTTTATGGGAAACATAGATTCAAAAGCATCTGGATTCATTTAGTAAGCATATTTAGTTCATAACATGAGATCACAAAGCCAGGATGATGAATGAGATTTTACATTCTACCACTCTTTTACGTAAGTCCACAAGTCTGTTGGGAGATTAATTATCTGAGATGGGGCAAGTGTGCATTTTGGTTACTTCTTTTATCAGGGATCTCTTGGATGGGATGCATTTTTACCACTGAAAAGGCTGGAGACCATTGGAAACCCCTCTAGGCATTTTCAAAA
Organism: Tolypeutes matacus; assembly: GCA_026826555.1. NCBI lineage: Eukaryota > Metazoa > Chordata > Mammalia > Cingulata > Chlamyphoridae > Tolypeutes > Tolypeutes matacus. The sequence goes on from JAKSZT010054396.1 coordinate 8,614,956, forward strand.
TCGGCAGCACCTGAATTCTCTGAAAATAATTTCGTCTTTTTCCCAAGGGGAATTATTGATGTAACTCTCAGATTGAACAAGAAACAAGAAAGGAGGAAGGGGAATTTGAGCTGAGAGTTTAGTGATAAGACTGAAAAATAAACTGCCAAGCACATTTAAATGTGCAGGATAATACCCCATACAGGCATACCTTGTTTTATTGCACTTCACAGATAGGGTGCTTTTTATAAATTGAAAGTTTGTGGCAACTCTGCATCAAGCAAGTCTATTAGCACCACTTTACCAACAGCCTGTGCTCACTTCATGTTTCTGTGTCCCCTCTTGGTAATTCTTGCAATATTTCAAACATTTTCATTATTATTATATCTGTTATGGTGATCTGTGATCAGTGATCTTTGATGTTACTTTGTCATTGTTTTTGGGCGCCATGAGCCACACCCATATAAGCCGGCGTACTTAATTGATAAATGTTGGGTGTGCTCTGACTGCTCTACTGACCAGCTATTCCCCATCTCTCTTCCACTCCTAGGGCCTCCTTATTCCCTGAGTCTTAACAATATTGAAATCAGGCAAATCAAACCTGCAATGGCCTCTAAGTGTTCAAGGGAAAGGAAGAGTCAACCAATGAGGCAAACCTCATTGTTGTCTTATTTTAAGAAATGGCCACAGTCACCCCAAACTTCAGCAACCACCACTCAGATCAGTCAGCAGCCATCAACATCGAGGCAAGACCCTCCACCAGCAAAAAGACTGTGACTCACTCAAGACTTAGATGATGGTTAGCATTTTTTGGCAATAAAGTATTTTCAATTAAGGTATATAAATTGTGTTTTAGACATAATGCAGTTGTACACTTAATAGACTACAGTATAGTGTAAACATAACTTTTATATGCATTGGGAAACCAAAAAATTCATGTGACTCACTTTATTGGGATATGTGCTTTACTGTGGTGGTCGGGGAACAGAACTCCCAATATCTCTGAGGTATGCCTGAATTGTAACTACTCTGGACTACCTTAGAAATGCTATTCTCTATTTGGCAATGTTCAGAATAAATGACATCTCTCTTATAGTCCATTCAGGAGAGTATGGAGTCTGAAATCAGGAGAGTTTAGAGTCTGGAATACCAATTGTCAAGTCACCGCCCAACCTCTGAAAGGCACAAGGCTCCCTCTTTCCCTTCACTCCTCTCCTGGTGAGGAGAAACACAGTCCAGACCAAAGGCTCCCTGGTCACAACCAGATGGGGCAGAGCTTTCCTCGAGGCCTCTGTTTGGCCTTTTCTGCTTGCTTCTTTGGCAAGTTCGCCTCCTGGGTGAACTCTGGAGTAAGATGGTCTCTTTGGGAGGTGTCCAGGAGTGAGCAGCTTGGACCCTTAGTGCTCCTCCTTGGACATGTCCACCCTGACTTCCTGCCATCTGATCCTGAAGATCATGGCTGGGGCAGACCAGTTCTAGGCCAAGGATTTCTTATGACCCAAAGTGGAGAAGGCAAGTGTCTCTAGTATGAGGAGCTCCTTGGAGGGCTCTAGAGGCATAAGACCCAGCTAGTGCCAAAGGACCTACATTTACCTCGTGGTAAACATTCTTTGTAGTAACCATGCTAGCTTTTACTAGTTAGGCTATGACTAACCTAGAACACCAGTTAAATATCACCCCATAGGGCCCAAGACACCACAGCAGGACCCAGTAAGAAGGCAGTCTCACCCAAATAGATGGCATGAAATGCAAGACTCCATATCAATAGTAAGATGGAAAACCCTGAAAGGGATGATTCTTGAAGAAATGACACATTTGAGACCCAAATATCAATTTCTAAAAGGCCCACAGCCCTGGCTGGCTCTTCCTCAGAAAACAAAAGCAAAAACAAATGAGCAGAAACCTCATCATAAATTTATTACCTCATCCGTAGAACTGACTCCTATGAGTTCCACATTTACTAGCTGGCACATGTCAGCTTAGTCTTTATAACTTTGGAAGTCATTTATCATTTGCTTCTCCATTCCCTATTTAGCCAAAGCAGGCCACTGTCTGCCAGAGATTTGGAAACTCTTAGCCTGTGCTGACCTGCCACTTCCTGCTCCTACAGCTCTCTCAGCTGAATCTAGGTAGGACCTACTGAGGTCCAGCCACTGTCCTGGCCAAAAACAGAGGCCATATAAGGTGCCTCCTTGAGGGTTAATTTTATAATTTGGTCAAACACTAGTCTACAAGTTCCTGTGAAGGTAATTTATAGGTGTGATTAACATCTACAATCAGTTGTTTTTTAAGTAAAAGAGATTACTATTGAAAATGAGGGTAGCCTCATCCAATCAGTTGAAAGCCTTAACAGCTAAAACTGAGGGTACCTGGAGAAAAAGAAACTCTTCATCAAGCTTGTGATGTCAACTCCTGTTCAGTTTCCAGTCTGCCAGCCTCCCCTATGGATTTCAGACTTGCCAGCCTTCACAATTTAATGAACCAACTCTTTAAAATAAATCTCTTAATATACGCATATATTCCATTAGTTCTGTTTCTCTGGAGAGCCCTGACTACAGGTACAGCCCTGAACTAGTGATACACAAATGTGCTGATTAGCAGAATCACTTGCTTGAGCTTTGTAAAAAGAGATTCGGTGTTTTCCAACTGGGGAATCAAAATCTCACGGGTGAGAGTTTAGGAATCCGAATGGTGAACAGTATGAGAGATACCCAACTAACAATCACCATTCTGAAAATCTTAGGGCCCTTAAGAATTATGCTAAATCTACTCTGCTTGTGCTTTATAAATGGAACACAAAAGCCTAGATGAGAGAGCATCTGTTTACAACACAGTTTCCTGAATATTTTAAGCCTTCTGTTGAGATCTACTGCTCAGAAATTATTCCTTTCAAAATATTATTGCTCATTGACAACTATGAAAGTACTAGAGGGCATGTTCTTCCAAATATAAGGCTGCCTTATATATACTGAAAATCTGTTGTTTGGTGTACCCATCTTCATAAATTACATTAGTTAGATCTTCTGGATAACTTGGTGCAGCTTCTACATCAGCACTTTTTGCTTCTCCTTACACTTTTATGTTATGGAAACAGCTTCTTTCCTTAAATCTCATGAATCAACCTCTCCTAGTTTCAAATTTTTCTTCTGCAGCCTCTTCACCTCTCTCAGCCTGCACTGAATTGAAGCGAGTTAGGGCCTTGCTCTGGACCAAGTTTGGCTTAGGGGGATGTTGTGACTGGTTGGTCTTCTATCCAAACCCCTAAAACTTTCTCCATTACAGCAATAAAACTCTTTCACTTTTGTTGGCCTAAAAGCTGTTGAGGCAGAAAGACAAGTTAAGCAACTTTTATGTATAATATGATATTCTCTTTTTGTTAAAAAATTAAATAATATGTAGAACCAAATGTTAATGGAAATTATTTCTGAGTGATGGAATTAGAGCTGATTTTCTTTCCTGCTTTGCTTTTAGTCTCTACTTTTGTTTAAAAACAAACAAATCTTTTATGAAAGAAAATTTTAGGTAAATGACCTTCTGATAGAGAAATTTTCCTTGTCTTGCATCAAAGGCACAAATGATTTTTAAATAAAACAAGCTCTATTCAGATCTAATCTGCTTCTTCAGTGAATTCCTATATATTATAAGAGATTTATCCAATTAAACAAATCCAGTTTTGTACAATGGTAAAACCTCAGAGTAAAAAGATTTTTCTGGATGTGATTTCAGAAGCTAGGAGTTGGTTCATTGGGAAGATGTTTATCAAGGGCACTTTGATGCTCTCTTAGAACTTACCAGCACAATCCATTAATTTTATCATCTTGCTTGTAATTTCTTAATTTGGAACTTAATAGAGTTCTCATATACTCTTCCACTGCTAGAAATTACACAAAGAGCTTAAGCAAGACAAAGCAACAAAAAAACAGATTTTTATTGGTAGTCTTCATTCTTACATTATTATCGTCATGGATAATTATTTTCAGATTTATAGCTGGGGGGCGGGGTTAAAAAATGAAACTCTGCTGAGAATAGGTGCTGGAGGATTTAGTAGGAAAAGTGATGAGAAACTTCTATGAATATAGCATCTGGTCCAGAAATGTCGACTAAGTTCCTAATAAGCAGCATTAATCAAACTATCCCCAGTTCCCAGCTGTCCTTGGGCAACAAAGGAGCCCATTTTAGGCAAAAGGTCCTTGTCTTGGAGAAGATACCCCTCTGATTCCCAGAAAAGGTGCTGGTTATGTTCTCTCTTAACCCAGGTAGTTGTTGGGGAAAACGAACAAAAGGTAAAACACAGGAGTGATGTGTTCTCGAGGACAGAGTAGGATAAAAATACTATTTAAGAAAAAACTCAGTGTTGCTGGCTTTTTGGAGGGAACACATCTATAGGTAGAAAACTTTTTTTTATATATGAAAACTTGTCCCCTATTATACAACTTGGCCCTCATATAACACGGATAATAACTTATCACTAAGTACTAGACTGATCCAATGTAAGAATATTTCCCAAAGAGTTTTTTAAAACTAACAAAAAGCACATATATGAAAACCCCATTCCTGGTCCCCTGTGGTGTGAGAGTTAATGCCTGTTGGTTTAGGGCTTGTACTACTCAGCAATTCTCTCTTCTAGAATCCCCTCTTCCACCACACACCCTCTGCTACAACACTCCACAGAACTTGCTTTCTAAGACAAAGGCCAGGAAGCTGCCCAGGTGTCAAAATATAAGGAAAGCCTGACCAGGCAAAGACAGCTGAATTTGCCAGAACTCCTTTCAAGGAGGGCTCTGTGAACGGCTGGAAGTCCCCCGATGAGGGGGCTGGTGGGGGTGGCAACACCAGTAGGGGTATGCCTGAGTGACAGAAGATGGTCTCCAAAATGCTCCTTACGGTGGATGCAACATTGTGATTTTGCTCAGTGCAGCAGGCAAGCCTCGGGTCGAGGAGTGGCCAGCCCAGGGGTTCTCCCTGCTCCCCCACCTGCACAGCTCCTCCCCTAAATAGTGTGGGACAAATACCTGAAGAAGATTGCAGCAAGCACAATCCTTAGGATAGCCCGATCAATAAAACAATACAACCCACAAAACAATAAAACCTATAAAATGACCTGAGTTTTAAAATCTTCCAAATATGACAACACATTTAAAGCGGTTCCATAAACAGTCACCCTGCCCAGCCCCTCCTCTCTTACTGATCATTCTCCTCTGTGCCTCTCGAGCCTGCTGTCCAACTAGACAGGATCCAGGCGGGAGACTCAGGCCAGGCCCAGAATCAGGTGGGTGCAGAGTTCAGCTACGAGGAATGGTGGAGGGAGGGGATGACCCAGGGACGTCCAGCACCAAGCCGGGTGGTATCTGCATTGAAGGGCAAATGGGGGCCAGGGGGCAGGAGCTAGGAAAGAGTTTGGGGGGCCATGGGGGTACAATACTGGACCATCCATTGATATCTGGGGGAAGAGGCCTGACTACCTGGACCTGCTTCTGCAAGCTTGTTGGAAAGGTCTTACCTCCATTTTGCTTACCAAAAAAACAAGGACCTAGAAAGCAAGGACCAGGAAAGCTAGGTGACGTGCCTGAGGCCACACAGCTAGGAAATAAGCTGAGGCCTTCTGACACCCCACAATGAAAGCACAATTGAATTGTAGCTATTCTACCTAACCTCGGGTTATCTGAGAGACAAGGCCCAGGATGAGAGCTAGAACCTCCATTGGAGAAGGAATTCAATAATCCTCAGAGAGAATCTGGAATTTCCACACAAGAGGCATCACTGGAAAAGAGTCTCTGGAGGTTTTAAAGATATCCAGTACCTGTGTGAGGTAATTTTCATGCCTTCTTTCATCTGATCTAGGTATTAATCCTGCAAATAAGCACTGCTCTCCCCACTTCACAGATGAAGAACAGGGGTTCACTGAGTCTAAGGAGTTTGTCCAAGGTCACAGTAAGCAAGGGCCCAAGCTGGGAACCAAACCCACATTTGTCTGAATCCAACATCCATACTCTTCCCAAGAGACAGAACACCATACTCTTCCCAAGAGACAGAACAGAAAACCATGGTGATCTACGAAGAAGGCAGAGCCATGGAAGCAACACTGAACTTGACCTCAGAAGATGGGTTCTACTTTAGGTTCGACTCTTCCTAACTTGGCAAGTCATCTAATCTCCCTGCATCTCTTCTGTCTGAGGCGGCAACACTATCACCATCCCAAGACGAGGGGAGAATGGATGAAATGAGGCACACGTTGATGGAGGAGGAGGACGCGAGGGCAATGAGGGCGCGAATGGCAATTCTGATTATAATAAACCTGAGGTTCTCATTGAAATCAGAGTGGGAAGTGCCGAGTCTTTGGGATGAGCACCAGTCCCAGGGCAGATGAGGAAGGCAGAAATTGCAGGGCCAGGTCTCAGATGTCCCAAAGGGGCCCCTGATCTAAGGCCCCTGACCCGGGCTGGATGGCCTCAAGGGGAGAGCCTGAAGCCAGTTTTGGGAACCCAACAAAAAGGTCCACATCCCAAGCCATCAAGGGGATTGAAAGTAAAAGTTCAGCATAGGTCCAGGGACATAAAGAGAAATTAGCCATAAAAACCTTCCAGGTTGGGGACAGGTGGAATCAGTAACCTTAAAGGAGGAAATATCTAAGGGGGCCTAAAAGAGACAAAATGTAGCTTCATTAGGGTTTAAAAAAATGGTGAGATCAGACATGTGTAGCTTATTTTAGAATATATGTAGCTGATACCCAGGCTTGATTTCAAAATAATTGGTGTGCTTTTAAGTGGATACTGCAGAAAGGGGGAAGAGGACTTGGTCACTTAGCCATGGAAGAAGGCACGGGGGAAGGGGAGCAAAAAGGGTGAAAGGGCTTTTGGCCCCATTCCAGGCACATTGCACATACTATCACATTTAATCCTCATGAGGAACTCCATGAAGTTGATATTATCAATCCCATTTTTCAGATTAGGAAACTGAGGCTTAGAGCCATTAAGAAACTAGTCACAGCAAATAAATGGCAGCGATGGATGAGCCCCCTCAACAAGTCACCAAAATGACAGCAACCAAGGTTATGACTCAAAGGAACAGGGCGTTTTCAGAGGCACTGAGTGCTGGGCCTTTGGTTTTATGTTACTTTTATAGTGTGATAACACACAAAAACCTGGAATAAAATTTCATGTCTATGAAGCTATGAACCAAAGCCTTGGCCTGCACCAAGGATAATACAGGACAAGTGCAGCACAGATCTCTGCATGTTGCTTGGCCAATTCCCTCAGCCCTGCTCTGAATGCTTCTCTGACCCAAAGACAAGCACCAAGAGAGACTCAACAGGAGTATGTGTCTTGCCCCAGAGCCACAAAATAATGGAGACCACTGACATCAGGGAGGCCTTGGAACCCATCTGGTCTAATGAGCCCAAACACACATCCACTGACCAGCTCTATCCAAATCACCCCAGGAGTCTATTAAATGTAGATTCCTGGGCCCCACTTTAAAAGCTCCCCGGGGAAAGCCTTATACACTGCTGTGGAGATGTAAAAATGCTGCAGCCACTTTGGAAAACAGTTTGACAGTTTCTTAAAATGTTAAGCATACATTAACCATATGACACAATTCCACTTCTAGGAATTTACCCAAGAGAAATGAAATTATACATCCATGCAAAGACTTGCACTCAATTGTTCTTAGCAGCATTATTCATAATAGCCAAAAACCAGAAACAACGCAAATGTTCATCAACTGAAGAATGGATAGACAAAACGTGGTATAAGCATATAATGAAATACTATTCAGCGGTAAGAGGGAAGGCACTGCTGATACATGCTACAGCATGAATGAACCTCCAAAACATTATATTAAGTGAAAGAAGCCAGAAAGAAGAGACCACATATTGTATGATTCTATTTATATGGACTGTCCAGAAAAGGCAAATCTATAGAGACAAAAAATAGATTCCTGATGGCCTGGGGGCAGGGGTGGGAATGGGAATTAACAGTAAGTGGGCATGAGGGATATTACTGGGGTGAAGAAAATGTTCTAAAACTGATGGCTGCACAACTTGGTAAGTTTACTGAAAACACTTGAAATGGGTAAATTATATGATATGTAAATATGCCTCAATATAGTTGTTGTTTTGGTTTTTGGTTTTTTTTTTAAATAAGAAAGCTCCCCAGGTGACTTTGATGTAGCAGTGGACTTGGGAACCACTGAATTCCAATATACCTATCTTAAAATGAGGAAATTAAAACCCAGAGAGGGAAATGATTCACCCAGGGTCACAAAGTGAGTTTGTACAGAGCCAGAAGGCCTCTGATCCATGTGCACACAAAAGGAAACGGAGGGCTGGGGGATGAGTTGGTGAAATTAACCAACTGGGACAGCCTACCTCAATGAGTCAGTCTCCACTAAACCTTCCTTCCCTCTAAATAGCAGGAAACTGGCTTGTTTTGCTTGGATGACCCAGTAAAGGGGTTCAGGAAACAGCTGTAGGTCAGTAGAAGGACCACACACTTGGAGTCAGGAGGCCTGAGTTCAAATACTAGCCCCAAGACTTACAGGTGGCCCTAGAAAAGTCATTTCACTTCCCTGTGTCTCATCTTGTTCATCTGTAAATGGAGCTAATAGCACCACCCTCCCAGGACCACTGTGAGACCGGGAAGGGAGACAATGAATAATCCAGGCAGGAGACGATTCCAGATGATTTCCTTCCTGCCTAATCTGAAACCACAGATGTCCAGCTCAATCTCTTGATCTAAATGCTACAATTAGAGCACCCCTTCCAGCCTTCAGAACATTCTCACATGGCTTTTCTTTTCAATATTCTCTGACACAGGCAGCAAAACCCACCCCAATCTTGGTCCCAGCCTGGTTTGATCCAAGTTTCCAGGTGTCATAAACCTTTGGACAGGTGGAGACCGGATTGTATCTCTCTGCAGATCTGAGAGCCCCAGACTGAAAACCATATATATTAAAAAAATAGCAACCTTCCTAGTGGCCACTGATGCATCAAATACTGGATTGGGTGTGGTGTTATTACAAGACCAAGAGAATGTAAAACATCCTGTAATATATCTCAGTAGAAAATCTTTGCCAAGGGAAAGAAATCTGTCTTCTATCTAAGAGGAATGTTTGGTAATTGTTTGGGTCTTGGATAAACTCAGGCTGTACGTTTTGGGCCAGGCGTTTACATTAAGGACTAATTACAGAGCCCTGATGTGAATACAGACATTGTGAAGCAAGAAGAGTGAGTTATAGAAGTGGTCATGGCAGCTTCGACACTTACAGAGAGACGTGCAAGCTGTATCAGGATAGGGGAACATTCAGGCCAAGGAACTTTCTTAGAAGGGAAAATGGAAACACTACTATCTCCTGAACTGAACCCATCTAAGGGATGCTGAGTTCTCAGCGCGTGCAATCAGGTAAGAACGTCACTGCAGCAGAAGCAGAAGGTGCAAAGGATCCTGTCTAACTCTGGCTGTTTGGGCCATGTTTTGTTTGCTTTGTTAGGTCCAGGCGAGATCTGACTTTTTTGAGGAAACTCTTTGCGTCATTCACCAGTTAGCTCCTGGTAACTGAACTAGACAGTGACTAACAGGAGCTCTTTTTAACATGTCATGGGGATAGACAGAAAAGACAAAAGAAACAGAAGCTTACCACTCATGACAGCAGAGCAGGCTTACGCTGGGAGAAAGAAAGCATAACTGGAGAGCATTTTGTTCTGAGAGGTGTTAAAGATTTGTTGAAAGTGTAATTTTAAGCAGCAGCAGAGGATAAGTGAGAGCAGAAGGGGCTGAAAGTGAAAAAGGACTAAGGTAGGAAACACAAAGAAAAGCAAGGGGTCTAATATAGGAATGGCAAGGACAGAGCGCATGTTCTGCTCCGCCCCTGCCCCTGCCCCTGCCCCAGGATTCAAAGCAGCCCCAAAAGCCCCAAACAGCTTCCAGGCAGCCAATGAGTGCAACTGTGTTCCAGAGCACCTCCCAGGCCTGAAGAGAAAGCCGAGATGTTCACTTCCAGTTACACATGATGACATAACTTCCTACCTTTACCCCTGTTTCCTCCTAAAATCCTAATAAAATATCAGTAAAAGAATCTAAAAACATGATAACCCACAAGGACAAAGAAAAAAAGAAAGGAGGCACCAGGAAAGAAAAGATTTCAACAAACTTGGAGAAGAAGGAAAGTGGACAAAAGAGTTGAAGTGTAAGTTACAAACTTAGTATCTACCATGGAGGATGCTACTGAGAACAAAGTCACCTGGCCTGGCAGAAACCCGTAGCAGCTCAGCCCTTGGAGACCAGGAAAGATGGGGGTAAGGGACATGCCAGGACCCTCTCGGGTCTCCTGGCCTACTTTACACAGCCCGACGACTACCACTCTCCCCGTGACATTCCCACCACTCTCTTGGAGCAGGCAAGAGGTTTGTTCTGTGGAGGGGCTCAGACTCAGGAGTCAGGTACAGTGGAGAGCAGAGGGACGAGGGCTCCCAGAACATCAGCCACATGTGCACCTCCTCAGGCAGGAGGTGAAAGATTCTTCTCTGGAGAACCTCAGAGGAAAGACATCCACATACTGGCAATTTGTGCGTGGAGTTGCAACAGAAAGATCAGCTCAAAACCTGTTCTTCCTTAGGAAAGCCCATCAGCCAATTATCCTAGCCATGCACCTATCTGCTTTTCAGTGCCTTACTCTCAACTATAAATACTCACTGAAAAGCACCAGACATTTGAGGAAAGCCTCTGACTGAATGGTAGAGTCAAAACAAACAGTGGACATTACCACCCCAGACTCCTCAGGATTGGGGGAAGAGCTATGGACTAGAGTGGACTCACTGGTATTCTACTGTAGACATATTGTGATTCAAGCAATGGAAGAAATGACAACATTGAGGTGGAGCCAGTGGTCATTGGATGTTTTCGGGGCAGGGAAGGGAAAAGCAGTTGTAATACAGGGGCTTTTTCAGGGCTTCGGAATTATCCCAAGTGACATTACAACGACAGATATAGGCCATTTTATATCATCATATAACATGCAGAACTGTGTGGGAGAGAGTGTGGTCTACAATGTGAACTATAGTCCATGCTTAGTGGCAAAGTCCCAGGATGTGTATATCCATTGCAGGTGATGTGCCACACTAATGAAAGGTGTTTATGTGGGAGGTTGTGGGAGGTATGGGAGGTGGGGAACATGGGAATCCCTATAATTTTTGTGTAACATTTATGTAATCTAAGCATCTTTAAAAAAAAAAGCAAAACAGAAAAATAACTTGTGGGGAGAGAAGGGTGGAGATGCAGGGAGAATAAAGGGAACTTCAACAAATCTCCTGTATTATTAGAGAGTAATATGTTAACAATATTGTATCCATGAAACAAAAACAAGATGCCATGTTAAAAAAAAATCAGAAAATAAGAAAGAGCTCTTGGAAATTATATGATCATAAACATTTAGAGTTCAACAGAGAATCTAGAAGATAGTCAAGAAATTTCCCAGAAATTAGACCAAAGGTCAAAAAGTGGAAAATAGGAGAGAAAAGATAAGAAAATTAGTGTTCCGTCCAATTAATAGAAGTTCCAGAAATAAAGAACAGAGAACATGGGAAGAAGGAACTTGTCAAAGAAGTATTAAAAAAAAACTACTCAATGCATGTATCCTAGCTTGAAAGGGTCCATGGTAAGGTATGTACAGGACTCAAAGAACCAAAAAAGGCCCTCATGGAGGCACCTCATTGTTAAGTATAGGAACACCAGGGATTAAGACCCTAAAAATTTCCAGGGGCAAAATGCAGATCACACACAAAGCAAGGAGAATCAGAATGGCAGTGGTATTCTCCTAAGTGGAATGATGGAAGACAATGGTAAAATATCTTCAAAATTCAGAGAGACAAATGATTTCTCAATTGATTTCTAAAACTAGCTTAATTATAAATCAAGTGTAGGGGTAGAAAAAATACATTTTTTTTTAGAAATGCAAAAAATAAAAACAAAATGTTACCCTTGCATCCTTTCTTAGGAAGCTACTGAAGGATGGACTTCAGTCAAGCAAGAGAATAAACCAAGAAAGAGGAAATAAAGGATGTGGGATACAGGGGCCATTAAAACAGAGGATGCTAGCTATGCCCCCAGCCTCTAACACAAGCAGTCCAGATGGGAGCAGGAGGGTAGAGGACTGAATGTGGAAAGTCTCCAAGAGAAAGCAAAATTTGAATGGTAAGTTATTTTATGTATGTGAGCACTTAGAAAAAAATGACAGATGCCAGGAAGATTTTTGAATTATTTAGAGAGAAATGTGATAATATGAAAAAAAAAACTGTAGTGAACAGAATTTTCATAGCCAAAATAATGTGATGACTTTATAAAACTTCTGTTATAACTACAAGAGGAGACTTAGGAAGGGGAAATGAAGTTGGGATGCAGTTGGTGTAAGAAATGCTAAATCCACTGTTACCTTACAAGAAGGCAATAAGGAATATCCAATATGTATATGCCACACTGCCTACAAATATGGAGGTAAACAACAGAAGAAACAGCCCAGGGAGTTGAGGGTCATTGCCTCTGGGGAGTGGGACAGGGTTTTGGGGATTACTGTTTTTCATTATAAGTCTTTTATATTTGATTTTTAAATTATATGCATGGGTTCATAAATAAGTTAATTTGAAAAAGGAAAAAGAAAGTAACCAGATTTTGAAGACAGATCAATTAGGGTGTTTTATACATGCCAAAAATAAATTGATTGGAGCTGGCAGTAAAGACAAACCTAGTCGACACCTTTAGTACATGATGACGTGGGTACTTATTTGTAACAAGCAGGATTTTATACAGTTAAGCATTTTATAGATCAGAAGCAAAATGCAAAGTTAACTAATTCGTATGTTGAGACCAAAATAGATATTTACATAATCTACGTATTCTTTAAATTAAGCACTTGTAAGTAAAGTATCTTTGCTCTTCTCAGTAATCAAAGCCTGAAAGTAATCTAATTACCATGCACTCAGCTTCCTCTTCGCAGCAAAGAACTTTGCAAGTATTGAACACCACTGTAAACAAGATCATTTTTAAAAGCAACCAAAATAAGTTGATAGTTGTGGTGATCCCAGAGAAACACTAACAGGACAAACGGGAAAAAAATGATATCAATCTATAAAAACAGAGAGACAACCTTTCATTCGCATAAATGACATGCAAATGAAAGCTTGGGACTTAGAATAAAATTTCCAATGGTAGCACCATTCAAGGAGTTTAAATGTGCTCTATTGTTGTATCAGTCAGGGTTCCTCACTGCAAACAGAATCCACCCTAGCTGGTTTACACAGAAAAGATGTTTAAGGGACCTTGGGCAACTCACGGAATCACCAAGAAAGCCATCTTGGAGGTATCTCGGCCAGAAACAGTGGACATGCTGCACTAGCACCGACCCCACAGAAGCCATAAGGTTGCAGACTCGGGCTCCATCACAGCAGCTCAAACCCTCAGGTTGTCAGCAGGAGAGGGGGGATGGAACAGCTTGATCCAGAGTCAGAGCTATTCCACTGATAACATACAACTGCTAAAAGTTCTTTGGGATCCAATGTGGGGCAAAGAGGGCGAGGAGGTATTCAGCTCATGCAGGGATACTCCTCCACTGCTCTGCTTACTGGTGCCTTCAACTTATTATGGGAAACTGGGCAGGGAGGACTCATGCAGCTGGAAAAATAGGAAAATGCATCTCAGTCACTCCTCCCTTGCCAGGAGGAAGCTAAATACATGTTCTGTGAGATAGGAGAGGAACGACCCCAAAACAAGGTTGAGAAGGTATCTGGTAAGGATAGAAAGACAGTTTAAAACAAACTCTATACTCTGTGATTCTTTGTTCTCAAAACAGATCACTGTTTATCTGTTTTCTGATTCAAATAGGTAACCAGGTACTTATACTGATTAGACCACTACCTGGCCCACTTACGGCCTCCATATTTATCTAACAGTTGCCTGGTTTGTTCTTTGAAAATGAGGCCTCAAAAGAGAACCCACAAAGGCATGGCCTTGATATCTAGCTCAGCCTGGGATCCCTGAAGCAGAGCAACTACTTTACCTGGGAGTGGCATAAATGGGGAGTGAAATAGGGAAAGAGAAACAAAATAGGAAGGGTGTGTTCCCAAGCTGACCACTGCTTGGTGTCCAGTGCAACTAACCCTGAGATCTTTTGGCACCAGATTCCTAGAGGCAGAAAGAACAGCTGTGTCTCAGGACAGTCTGTCCAGGGGCAAGGCAAGGAAAAGAAATTATCCACGAATTCCCATCTCCAATTAGTGGAGAATGCTACCTCCCCGTATTCCCAGGTTGCACATGCATGAGTGCTCATGCAAGTGCTAGGAGCCCCACTCCTCAAAGTCAACAGGGAAGAGCCAGATAGCAGATGAGAGGCTAGGAACTGCCAGGTTGTGTCCCCAGGAGGACAGCTGAGGCAGCTCTGGACCAAAGTGAATGGCCAAGATTCTAGAGTTAGGTGGAGCCAAGAGGATCTGAGGTGGCACATAAGAGATGTGTGATACAGGCTCTTTGGATTAGGTTATAATCAAAACGCTAATTCAAAATTCTGGCAATAGTTAGCTATTTCCCTAAAAGAGAGAGTTGATTCTATTTTCAAAAAGCAGCATTAATAGAGACCTCTCCCCTTGGGTATCTGCTCACTGAAAGTGTTTTCTTTCTTTCATTATGCAGAAATATCCCATGAAAGGTCATGCGATTGCTGTAAGGGGAGCTTGAGTCCACAAACTGCACCCGGTGTGGTCAGCAGAGAGAAAATAGCGAGTATCACCCATGTACAGAGGTACTATTTCAAATGCATGTGGGTGCTATTGTGATTGATAAGATACTGACATTTACTGAATGCACGGAATCACTGAATTCACGAGCGATCCTTTTATTATGGATGGAATCAATGTGCGTGTTAGCCTATGTTTGTCTTTCCAGATCCATTCTTTGCTTTTATCTTCCCTGCTCTGTGCCTCAGAAAGGAACCCTTACCCTCTGGCTTCCAGATGGATTGGACCAGCAGGAGAGGGGGATGGTGAGAGAAGTCAGAGTATTTATTTTGACTCATCACCCCTACCCTCACCTGACCCTTTGACCCTTGCAGGTCATTAGACACCCCCGGCCTCAGTTTCCTCATCAGCACAATGAGGGGAGTTAATCAGATTTAACATCTAAGGTGGATTTTAGTTCCTGTCCCATGTTTTTACTTCTTTGGATCCTTGGAAAGAATAATTATTTAGGTTTGCCAAATCAAATAGGCATGAATTCCAAGCTGATATTTCCTCATTGCTGACAGGATGCTTTTTCAAAAGGGGATCAAAACGAAAGGATAAAAAAGTTTCCGATTTGCCTTTATCTCTTTTCACATTATATGTTTATTGTGAGCTGCTTGCTTTTTATCATCAAAATGCAGAATTTAATTTTAGTAAATACCAGGCACTTATGTGAGACCGTAAAATTAATTTTTTTCTAAACATTTCTATTTTTCATCAGGTATAAACTAGAGCTTCTGTGCTATGAAATATCACCTAGCACATTTTGTAGATGGCTTTGTCTGTATTTACAGGGCATGCAGCATATACTATATACAGCTACCCATATGTGAAAGGGAGTTGATTTCATCTCAGAACTTTTTTCTAAGTTGTATTAGCCCTCAGCCATAAAAAATAATAATAACAATTCATTTTTAAACTTAGAAGGGCTAAAAGTTCCTCTACAACTTAACATCTACTAACACGGTTTACCAACCCAAGAAGAAAAGTTGCACTAACCCAGGGGCTCAGAGCATCAAAGGCAAAATGTGAAGCATTTGAAATATGCAAGTTCTTCCTCTTGTCATTTGACCATATAGTGGTCCTCGACTCCTGTGCAGCAGAGGGTTTGTCCTATTTTCAAAAACATTTAAGATGATTTTCAACAAGTTAGGTCTGCCTCAGTAGATTTTTTAAGTCTATATCTAATTTTAAGCCCCCTAACTAAGCACTTGTCCCAGGAACATTTTCCTATTTCCCTTCACCACGTGAAGTTTGATTTTTTTTTTTTTAGGGTAGTGTCTGGAACTGCTTTGGATATAAAACATCTAAATTTAAAAATATCCTCATGCATATCAAAGAAGAATATAAGAACATTAATATTATCCCATAATGCTTATTACAGATATAGCAATGGGTAAGAATCTAGATCTGTACGTTCATATAAAAATACTATGGGATAATAAGCATAAGAGTTTTAGTTTTTCTTGGATGCGATTACAATTTTCTAAATACTAAATATTAACACAGTATTCTGTAAAATGATAACTTTCTTCCATTTCTTTATATATATACATGCATCTGACTGCTGTATTCAACCACTCTAAAGGTTACTCCTGCCCTCTTATGTTCTAAGTTTTTCATTTTCTTTGGTACATTTTCCAGGCAGTCGCAATTTTTTGTTATTAATTTATTTGTGACTATGTCTTTAGCTCAAATGTTATGTTTCCCAAACGGGAGTATGCATATCTCTAGGAGAGTTGATCATTTGTTGGAAGTTTGCAGCATAAACTTTAAACCATCAAAAATGTGAACTATTAAGCAAATTTCAAAATCATCTGAAAAAGTAAGAGTTGTGAAATGTCTCTATTATAACTGACAACATATAATAACTATAAGAATAACATAAAAATAGCATGAACCCAAATTCTACTTTGTAATAGTAGTAAACTGGCCACAATCAATCTAAAATGCAAGGGAAGCACATGTCAAATAACATTTACCATTTGGTAGATTCAAAAGGGCCTAAACCTGACTTTTGCGGGGGGCGGGGAGCACCTAAAACAGGCTGAGTATAGTTGCATGAAAAAAAATATTTCTTGCCATGACACTTATAAAGAAATCATGAAATTTTGGAAGAAAAATCACCAGAATTCTCTTCACTTAAGAGAAAAGTTTGAGTTTAGAACAACCCAATGAGAAACACAATCAGTGAAGTCCTCAGTAAATTGCTTGAGACTTTCTTCAGGATCAGTTTCAGAAACACCTTAAAGGTAAAGCTCAGTCAAGAGAACATTTGGGGAACCCCTGATACATAGACATGAATTATTTTGGTTTGGATCAAAAAACAATTGGGCAATTAAAGGCCTTTGCTCACTCTGTTTATAATGATGTTTTTTGTGAAAGCTTATTAATGGGCAAAATGCATTGCTGTAAAATATCTGAGGGAGTAATTTTCAGTAAGGTATGATTGTTCATCCCATCCCATCCCATCCCATCCCATTCCATTCTTCATAAGAAGAATGGTGCTTGCTGATGAAAACGTAGAGATGACAGGCCAAAATGGAGAATGGCACCCTGGATGGAGGCCGGTGAATGTACCCACTACTGCTGGGGCCAGAACAGAGAACAGTGGTTGAACACTTGACTTTTTAGAAACATTGTAATACCTAGTTGAGTGCTGGGTGGGTCATGGTTAATATTCTGAAACTTAACTGTTGAATTGTTTTTCTTACTAGAGGAGGAAAAGTCCTCAAAATAAAGACTAAAGACCAGGATACATTGAACTATTTTGATATTCACTAGCTGACTTATTAGGAAACATTTTTTTCATGGCTGAACACTGTCAGCCCACACAGCAAGGTAGAACTGAGGGGTACCATGAAAACAAAGGTCACGAGTTAGATGAAGAGTGTAGACCCGGGGGACTGTGAGTCTTTGAGACAGTTGTTTTATATGTCATGAACATGGTAGCATTACTGGTCAAAATAAAGAACACTAGCTCTTTCTGTTACTGAGATCAGAAGTGCTTTGGGCAGACCATATTATGGAAGCAACTTGGCCTCTCACCAAGAAGAAACACTTCATTTAAATTTTTATCACTAGGAGCCTGAAATAGAGCCACAGAATCTCTTTAGCAAGATTCTGGGCATCTCCCCACATTCAATACTCAATTGATTTGCATGAGCTTTTGAGTTTCTATTCTCAAAATATTATAACATTGTGGAAGAGGGAGAAGCTGCCTGGACCCAGAACCTGTTATTATGCTCTCTTTCATCAACCCAATTTTTAAAAACCCAAACAACAGAATTTCACTTTTTCCTAGACGGTAAGTACCATAAAAATATTTTTCTATTTTCAAAACATGTATATATTATTGTGTACAATGAAAATTCCACATGCATTTATAAGAATGTGAAGGGAAGCAGATGTGGCTCAAGTGGTTGGGCATCTGTCTACCATATGGAGGGACCTGGGTTCGACCCCCGGGACCTCCTAGTAAAAAACAAAAAAACAAAAACGGGGCGAGCCACAGGCCTCCACAGATGCATGGCAAGCCAGGCCCACCAAGCCACGCAGCAAGATGATGATGCAATGGAAGAGAGACGCAGAGGAGAGCCAAAGCAAGACGCGCCAGAGACCAGGAACTGAGGTGGCACAAGTGACAGGGTGCCTCTCTCCCACATTGGAGGTCCCTAGGATCAAATCCCAGTGAAGCCTGGAGGAGAAAAATGAGAAGAGAAGGCAAGAAACAGACACAGAAGATCACTCAGCGAATACACACAGAAGCAAGCGGGGGCGGGTGAGGTGTACATAGAACTGTACACCAAAAAGAAAAAATAAAGTCAATTTAAAAAAAGAAAAAACAATGTGTAGCATGTCTAGCTTTGTGCTCCTTGGGGCTACGTTTCCAGGGTTCTCATTCACCTGTTCTGGGGATAAGGGCCCTTGAGACGAAAGGTGTCGGAAGCAGCATTCTACTGTGCTTCTAGTTCACATATTGACAAAATTCAACCCAATGAAAATGTGAAATTCTGATGAGATCAATGGGCTGGTCTTTTAGAAGGTAAAATGGCCCATGGTCCAAGACGTAAGGAAGCAAGGGTCTTTTGCCCAAAGTCTCCTTTCACCACCCTCAAGTACAGTGCTTTCCATAAGGCAGATTGCCTCCCTTCTTTCTCCAGCAATGTAGCTCCCTGTCAATGCCCCTCTGAATTTTAAGCTGAATTTTAAAAAAACAAAACCAAAAGCCTCCTGTGGTAATAGCAATCTTCATGATGCTATAAGGCTGCTCACTAGCTATTTGATTGATCTGATCTTAGCAGGCTACAAAACCTTCCTGAACCTAAATTTAACCTAAACCTAATAATGTACCTAGCTTACAGAAGTGTTCTGAGGATTAAGTGAGATACTCTAGGTAAAGAATCTCAGAACAATGTCTGCCACGTAGCAAGCACTCAGTAGTCATTAGCTATTATTAGCCAACACATCTTTAGAGAGCTGGGTATAGGGCCAAATGCCATAAGGAATTCAGAAGTATCAAACATTTCCCCTGACCTCAAGACTTTTACAGACTAGTTAAGGAGATAATGTTAACACACAAGAAACAACAAGCAGTGTAAAGCCCTATTTGGGAAATAAGGCTTGTAGACTTAGCTCAACTTCTCAGTCTCGATGACTCTATGAGCTTGACTGAGACTGTGTACAACAGGGTTAAAATCTGACTAGCTCACCTCATGGGTTGTTGGGAAGGGCAAAGAAATAATGTAAGCTAAAATGTTTTGGGGGCTAAAAAGTTTAGATGAGTGTTTGTAACGATTACTGTGAATACTGTTAATTATCATGGCATATTCTATAATGAGGTCAAGGCTGAAAAGGATACACAAGTTGTATCAGGAAGAGCTAAGTGAGGAATAAGGTAGGCAGGGAAGCCTGCGTGGATCTGGTAAGCTTTGAGTTGGGACCTGAAGACTAGAAGGGAATAGGAGAAATCTGAGGTGGGAGTCAAAACATCAGCAAGTACATGATGATGCATCTGATTAGGGTGGAAAGTGTGTAGAGTACCATGGGGAAAGTAAGTGGTAAGTATTGCAGGTGTTAGACTATGACTGTGTGGACCTTCAAGGTCAAGGGGTAGAGCCCAGATGTGATAAGACAGAACCAAAGTACCACTGGAAAAGCAAGGAGTTATTCCTAGAGTAGGATCCTGACAATAACTAATAACAACCAAACATTTCCATAAAGGTAACACATCTCCTTTGCTCTCTTTTTTTCCTTTTGCTTCTTTCTTAGATTATGGTACAGTGGATAGGGATATCATAAATCAGTGAGTCTATAAATCACTTTTAATCCAAGAATCAGAAAAGGCAGGACCTCCTGATACTGCCAGACTCTAGTAGTTTAAGTCAGATGCCAAACATTGACTCATTTTGGAAAATGTACAACAGTCTAGATACCCTACCAAAACCAAGATGGGAAAACTGAACAAATAACACTCCTTTGGAAATAAAGCACTGCTCAGCTTGAGTTAGTTGACCACAAAAATAACAACAATAATTCTAATAATAGAATAGCTAACATTTATTAAGCACATACTAGGTACAAGGTGCATGATTTCATTTAATCGTCTCCAAAACTTTTTAAGGTAGCTACAACTATTACCCCCATTTTACAGACGGGAAAACTGAGGTTTATGGTCCCAAAGCAGGTGTTCATCAGAGTCAGGGTGTTAATGTTATTCTACAAGCATCCTAATCCAAAGGATAGTGAGTATGGTGGTGCATGAGCTTGATAACAAATAAGAACCTTTGTTATCAAACAGCTTTGAAATTAGAGTCATCCATAGTACAAAATTCCTGGTGGTAAAAATCAAATCTACAGTTACTGAAGAAGCACCTTTCATATGTGGCCATTGATTTTTTCAAGTAGAGAAATGATTATCTTAAAATTTCCTAATGCTATTAAAAGACGATTCCACTTAACACATATACCCAGAGACAGCTGTATACACTGAATTTCTGTAAATACTAACTATATTTATTAAACGGCTTCTCCAGAGTGAATGTGCAGTAAATATTTAATAAAATGAAAAATTGTTTTGCAAGCTGAATAGTCATCCAATAATTTCTCTGTTTTGTAAATTTCGATTTACAGCAGACTCTTGACATTCCTGAGGGATATATCCGGAACCTTCTCAAATTCCCAGATTCACAAATACAAAAATATTTATAGAGGCTCCCAGATTTCTTGCGAATCACATTTCCATGGGGAGTCGTATGTGTTTCCTGCTCACCACCTCATGCTACACATAAATTAACCATACCTTCAAATTTCACTAAAGGTTTACCTCTCACTTGATGACCTTTATTTTTAAAGAAACAAATTTTTAAAAAACTTATTAATGAGCACTGTTACAAATGCATAAATGACTGGAGAACAACAAAGCTAAATGACCCTTTTCCATACACATGTCTAACAAAGTAGAGTTCCCAGATTCTGCCAAAATTTGTGCCACAGACCCTCAGGGAACTTAAAGGAGCCACACACCTGAAAGTTAAATCCATGAACACATAGAGTCTAAATGCATTTATTAGGTTTGCCTGGGCAGGGATATGGAGCATATCTATTAGAATCTATGGAAATTCCACTGTTCTTTCTTACCCAAGAGTTACAGCAGGAGATTGAACCTTTCACTGAGGAATCCAGAACGTTTCATTAGAGAAGCACTGGCCACATGAATTACGAGGATTTGCCTGCTCATTCAAAATACCCATACTTGGTATGGTTGGAGTTGGTGAAATCAAACGTGGATTATTTCACTGCCTTGAGTAGTAGAGCCCCAGTTGACAGATGGAACACAGGGAACAGGTGGACCTTCTTGAACCTCTGGATGAATTTGGGACACGCCCCTCCAAAGCACCACTAACCACCTACGGTGGGCTGGAGCTGTATGTACCCCAGAAAAACATGTTCTTAAATCTAATCTGTTCCTGTGGGTGTGAACTCATTGTAAGTAGCACCTTTCGGTGAGGTTACTTCAGTGAAGCTGCAGCCCAGCCCCAATCTGGGTCTTCGTCCTATTACTGGAGTCTTTTCTAAGGGAATGAAAATCAGACAGAGAGAAGGAAAGCCACAGGAAGCAAGAAACTGAACATTAGTGGGACTTGGGAGAGAAGGGAGAGACCAGGAGATGCTGCCGTGTGCACTGGCACGTGACAGGAGCCAAGGAGCAGGGTCACTGGCAGCCAGCCCCAGAACACCAGTCTTCAGGAAGAAATCATCACCCTGATGACCCTCGATTTGGACTTTTTCCCAGCCTCAAACTGCAAGAGAATAAATTTCCTATTGTTTACCTGAACCCATTTCGTAGTATTCTCTTCAGTAGTCTGGAACTAAAACACTACAAAAATATACAGAAGAGAGGGAAAGAGTGAATAAGTGAGTGAAAATGAAAGAAAGAGAAAAACAGATGGACAATGGGGAGAGGGAAGAAGAGAGTGAAGAAAAGGAGGAAGGAAGAAAAGAAGAAATGAAGGGGAAAGAAAGAAAAAGTAAGAAAGGAAGGCAAGAAGGATAGAATGAACAGGGGAAAGGAGAAAGGAAGAAAGAAGGGAAGAAAGAAAAGCAAGAAAAGAGAATGAAGAAGAGAATGAAAAAAGGATCTGGCTGTTGTGGGGGAAAAAAAGAAAAAGCATGGCATTATCATTTCAGAATATGTAGCTTACGCTTTCTGAACATATTTGAAAACACTGCTGCCAGATTTTCAAATTATTTATTTATTTAAAGCCCTTCTTGTTCCAAAGAGGCTTTGCGGCAACTTGTGGCCAGATTAACTTTCCTGAAGCTTAGCTCTGATCATGTTACTTCCCTGTTTCAAACGCCCATAGCTCCTTGCTGCCTATAAAATAAATCCAAATTCACTAGCCTCCTCTTGGAGGTCCTCCACAATCTGGCTCCAAACATCCAGCCCAACCTTACCCTAGACTTCTCCCTTTCAAACCCCTTTTGCTCCAGCCAAACTATACTCACTCATGGTACCCCAGCCCGTTCTGCATTTCCCTGTCCGTGAACCTTTGCTTGTGCCATTCCCTCTGCCTGCAGTGCCCATGCCCACATTTCCATGTGCCCAATTAACACTACTCACCCTCCAAGACTCAGCCTGGAGGCACTCAGTCATCAGGAGGGGACCTTACAACATTTATACACAGGCTTTAGACACATCATCTCACTGGAGCCTTACAACAGGAGGAAGTCCTCTCGGAATTTGCCAGATGAGAAACTGTGGCACCAGAAGGCTGGGGCTTTGCCCCGGGGTTGTGTCCTCTGCCCAGTGCTCTTCCTGCTACCCCAAGGCCATCTGCTGCACAGAGAAATGAAAGGCGGCTGCGTGAGTCAGTGCCAACGTGTTGTAACAATCTTTTTTTTTCCACGGGGGAAAATGCACCTTTCCAATCTGTGTGAACTCGGGTTTGCTTGTCCAGTCCTGAGTAACAGTTTCGTTTGGCAGCCCCTGTGCAGTCCTTGCCAAGGCTCTGTGACGCAGGACAGTACACTAGCTGACTCAGAAAGGCAGAGCCAGGGAACCAGGATGGCTGAGATGCTCCCGAGGCCCCGACATCCTCCCCAGCTGGAGATGCCGTGGCAACACCCACAGGAGACTGCTGACCACTGTAGATGCCAGTGGGCCAGATTCTATTCTTTTGCACCCTAAAAGCATGCCGAAAGATTTGGAAAAGGTGCCATTTATCACCAAGCACGGGACAGCAGGTTGCTAAAGCAATTTATACAACCTCCAAAGCCGGCTTAAGCAAACATGGCAACTGGGTGTAGGATAAGGCGTAGAAACTGATTGATGGGGGTCCATTAAGCACGCAGCGGCACCACAATCGACATGCTCGCTGGACAATGGCCAACGTTATTCACGATGAGCAATTACGTAACCTTAGGAACAAACGGAATTTGGGCAGTACACATCTGATTTGCTTCCTCATTCTAATTTTTGGCATCAAGAGGCTACATGAATTGGCTGGAATGTAAGAGTCCTCACCTCCATTTTTTCCCTGTCTTAATGGCAGGCAGGCCTAATGATCACAGCAGAGACATCTCGTAATAGTTTACTGCTATACTAAAAGTTTTCCCCAGAACCTAAAGCTCCACCGTTCTGTATTTTTAATGGGTTTCTTGCATTAAAATCAACATTTTAGAAGAGAGCTATTTCCAAATCACTGGAGTCAGAAAAGGAACACTCTTTCAATCCCCTGGATAAAACTCAACTCAGCCCCTAAATTATGGCACTCTGGATAAAAATTTTAAAGCAAAAATTAATTCAATAACCATCTGAAATCTATGGTTGCCCTGCAAGACTTTTGCCCCTACTCTGTTATTGACTTCTGGCCTCACCACACTAATGACAAGGCTTGTCTACCTAGCTCTTCTACCCCTGCGAAACCTGGCTTTCTCCACACCTCCACCCCTCGCATATTTCATTCCCTCCTAATTGTAACTCCTCACCCCGATCAGAGACTCCTCACTGTCCTTGTCCTTGCCTCAACAAAGAAATATCATCTCCAAAAAGGTTAAAAGAAATAGATCAACTGCGTACCATGTGCACTTTGTTTTCCTAAACGTTTCCTGTCAATTACTCACTAGCAACTTGAGTTGTAAATTGTTTGTCAGTTCCAGAGCTGCTAGTCAGTTATTAATTACTTGGATTTACAAAAGCTCTATCTGCTTCTAGTAGTCTTTAGTTCAAAACTAGAATTCATACAGAGGCCATGCCCTGCTCTACTTCTGAACCATCTAAACATCACCAAAACGATGTTTGTCAATAAAGTTATATGGTGGTTTTCTCCCAGGGGCCATTGGTGGGTGGTGGAAAAGGGGACCACATTTTCTAAGACATTTGAAATTCCTCATCATGGACAATCTTGAGATTTTCTCATTTATTATGAAAACTGTGGACAAAGACATGTAAATGGAGGAACAGACTATATATATGAACCCTGCAAGTGATATTATCACTTTACAGATGACAAAACCGAGATTCAATGAAGCTAACACCCTGATCAGAGTCATTGGCACAGGCCTTAAAAACAGCATTTGCATGGGCACATAGAGTTTACTAGTGGGTGTATACTTGTTTAACTATTAATATATTCTTGGACATTTATGTTTTTTCTAATTTTTTAAATTATAAATAACACAGGTGTATAAATAATGCATCCTCTTGAGTACAAGATCTTATTCCCCCATATTTAGGGTTAATTCTTTGTAGAGAGTCCCATAATTGAATTGGGTCAAGGGGAATAAACATCTTTAAGGCTCCTGAAAAATATTACCTATTGGCATTCAAAAGCAGATTAAATTTGGGAGCCCAGATTAGGAACCAGAGATTGTAAAGCACCCAGGTGTCTGGGAAAAGTTTATTCACACTCTTTGTAAAATATGACAAAGGTTTGCTTTGGGAAGGCAAATATGGCTAAAAAAAAATCAATTCAAAGACATCAAAATACTTTATTATATGACCATTAAAATAATTCACAAGATAAGCCTTGCAGTTGTATTGTCAAACAAAACAGATATCATTTCTTTTGACCACATAGTACAACAGGGCAGTGGGAAGAGAATTGTAACTGCCTTTGAGCAGTATTTCCAGGCACTTCACTTACTGTCCCCTCCACTACCCCATCCCCAAGGATGGGAGGAATAGCCATGTCACCGAAGTCACCTAACCTTGTTACTATCATATGTACATGCATGTGTCTGCGTGAACACACATACTCATAGCCCAAAAAGAGAGCATGGAAAAATACAGAAAAAGAACTAAGCACTACCCAACAAAGGGTTTGCTGAGCAGGAAGAATCGGATACCCTGGAGTCGTGACGATCCCCTCTGCTTTGCCAAGCGGAATAAGAGAATCTGTGCCGTCTTAGTCTCAGCACAGAAAGGGCCTGGAAAGGTATGTCTTCTTCAGTGGGTTGCCCAAAGATCACTGGATACTATCAGGGGCTGCCGTGATCCAAATGGAGCAAACAACTCAGAAACGTCTCCCATGGAAACAAGGAGTTGTGCACAAAAGCCTTATATTTCAGGGTCATATCTATCACAATTAGTAATCTTTAAGAAAAGAAATATTCTCTATATACTCAGTTATTAAGTGTTTGGGTAAAATGGACCTCAGATAGTTAGCTGTTAGTGAAGCCAAGGCTTTCAGAGTAGACATATGAAAAGGATGCATGTGAATTCAGGATATAATGACAAATACTCTCCACAGTTCAGCCTGTACTGCTATAGTCAAGCCGTTCCCCTACTGCTTCAGGACATGCCCCTATGAATTCACAATCAGGTGACTTCTGCTTTAGAGAGTGAGATAACTGTGTTCTACAAGATTAAGGCAAAGTCCCAGGATTTCCTGGAAAAAAATGAAGGTAGTTTTAATGTAAAAACACACTTGTTTGTTTTTAAAGGAAATGAATCAGTCACGGCTTGGTTGCACAGAGGGAGAAATTCTTTTGTAGCCCCTGAGGCAAATGACATCTCTCAGCTCAGTAGGCTGTGCTTATGCAACTTCTCCTTTCATCTGATTCTTGTATTTCATTCCTTCTATGACCCAGGGCAGACCAGCCAATCCTTCTGAGCCTCAGTTCCAGCATCTCTGGAATACAAGCACTGTTCTGACACCTGACCTGGCCTATCCCAACCAGTCACACCATAGACACCAAGTGGGGAAAGCCTTTGCAGAAAGCTGGGTTCTTGGAAGAAAGAAACCACAGGATTGGGTTTCATTAGTTCATGTTTTGCAACAGGTTTAAGTACTATGATTGGCTTCAAATCCTTCAAATTATTCATATTTAGATTAATCTGCTTTTTAGATGTTGAGGCATATCCAGAGGCCTTTCTAGACTAATTACCTAGAAACGACACTGGTTCAAGCACCAGGAAAGAAAATGCTTTTACAAAAATCACTTAGACCTTTCACAATACCCAAGAGAAGGAACAATTTTCTCCCTCAAACCATCTTTCCTTTTCCAAATCCTAAAATTCCCAGTGAAAAGACCTACAAAAGTATGAGATAAACACCTTCCCCATTCTGTATTCTCCTTACTTTCAGATAAAAAGAAAGTGTGGATACAAGAACTAGACATGATCTAGACATGCTTTGCATATATTAACCCATGGAGGGGGGAGGCAGGAGAGCTAAAGGGGTGACCAAGATTAAGAAAGTCATGGGGAAGGAAACAGAATCGTTGCTGACACCCTTTACCTCTCCCTAAGGTCACTCCCCCTTACACATGATGCAGGGGGCAGGTAATGGCACCTCAGATCTCCAGCCTCTCCCTGTGCCCCTGGGTTAATGCACACTGGTAAACCAGAGTTACAGCACAGAGGGGACCCACACAGTCACATGTGTGCACCTACATAAGGAGGACTACCTGTAGAAATCTTCAGAAATGCAGCACAAGAAGAACGAAAGAATGATACTTGTGTGCTATAGTCTGATAATCCTCCGAGCCTATTGATGAAATTATAGTTGACAAGCCAGGGGGACACCCTAGCTTATCATGAGTTTCTGTCATGGGTATGTGTTGTTTTGGGACATCCAGCATCTACTCTACTTCTTTTTGAAAAGCATGTGAATTCCCTTTTTGGGAATTACCTCTCCCCAGCTGTGAATAATTTTGGTGGGACTGTCAGGGTGTCCCACCATCTCCTGTCCAAAAGGTAGGCATGTGACCTAAGCCAAGCCAATCAGACTCTTATTTCCAGGACTTGGAATCTTGGATTGAGAAATCTGTTGGAGCTTATTCATTGCAGCAGCAACACCTAATGAGATAATCAGTTCTAGCCACCTGGACCCTCAGAACTTCACAAGTTTCTATCCTTCACTGAACCTGGTTCTCTACACTTCCTGTTGATTCTCTGAGATACTGGATATCCTTCCAAAAAAATCTTGTCTTTAAATTAGCCAAAATCGGTTTCTGCTGCTTGTGAAAAACAAACAAAAGAACTCTAACCACTACAGACAGCTTGTGTCCTCAGATTCTGGACCTATCTGGGGTCTGCTAGGCCCAACAAAATCTTATGATTCTAAAAATGATAATATACATATGAATCTATTTTCCCTAGAATTCTCTTGTTCCTCCATGAAGTAAGTTAAGAAAGCATTCTAAAAGAAGAAAGAGAAGGGGGGAGGGAGGGAGGGTGTGGGGGAAGAAAAAAGGAAGAAAGGAGGGAGGGAGGGAGGGAGGGAGGGAGGGAGGCAGGCAGGCAGGCAGGCAGGTAGGAAGGCAGGAAGGCAGGAAGGCAGGCAGGCAGGAAGGAAGGAAGGAAGGACTGGCAAACCTTGGTTGCCTTCAGGAATCGGAACAACAGAGAGAAAGAAAAGGAGAAAGAGAATCATTAATTCTTTGAGTTATCATTTATATAGAATAAAATAAACAGATCTTTAAGTATACAGTTCAATGGATTGACAGCTGTATACACCTGTATAACAATCATGTCAATTATGACATAGAACTTTACCTTCACCCCAGAAAGTTCCATCACCTCCCTTTTTAGCCAACCCTCCCCGGACCCTGGCAAGCAAATGCTGTTCTGATCTCTATCACCATAGTCTAATTTTTCCTGTTCTAGAACTTTAAATAAATGCAATCAGACAATATGCACTCTGGCTTCTTTCCTTTTGTTCAACATAATGGTTTTGAGAGTCATCCCTATTGTTTATACATCAGTAGTGTGTTCTTTTTTTATTGCTGAGTAATACTCCACTGTCTGAGTGCTCCACAATTTGTTTATTCTGTCTCCTGCTGCTGCTGACGGACATCTGGCGTGTTTCCACTTTGGGGCTATTATGAATTTAGCTGCTGTGAACATTCTTAAACAAATCTTTGTATGGGCATATGCTTGTTTTCATTTCTCTTGAATAAATGAATTTTTATTAAATGGTGGAGCAGCTTTCTATAAGAGCTTGCAGAGAAGCAATAATACACTTTCTCCAGGAGGAAAACAAATGCCTACTTTCCATCACTTCTTCTAGGGAGGATCGGATAGAGAGATACTATGCTGTTGACTCCTTCCTCCCTTGCCACAAACTTCATTTTCTCAATTTACAGACATCCTCACTTCTTGCCCATTCTAAACAAACCTTTCTCTTTTCCCTTAAACTAACAAACCCTGCCAAAATATCTTCTCTATGACAGTTTTTTTAAAAAAAGAGCTGTCCACATTCACTGGCTCCCCTAGTTTTTTTTTTTTTTTTTTTTTTTTTTTTGCAGTAGTGCTCTAACAGCCAATTCTAGTCTTCTTTTTTCAGTTCCCTTTCTCCTTGACCTCTTTGCACAGCATTCAGCAGCACTACCCACC
This sequence comes from Tolypeutes matacus, assembly GCA_026826555.1. NCBI lineage: Eukaryota > Metazoa > Chordata > Mammalia > Cingulata > Chlamyphoridae > Tolypeutes > Tolypeutes matacus. The sequence goes on from JAKSZT010054396.1 coordinate 8,644,034, forward strand.
TTTCTTAAAATTCTTTTCCTTGCTTCCACTGTATATTAAGGGTACAGGTTCTATAGCTAGACTTATGGGTTTGAACCTGGCTCTATCACATACCTGATGGATGATGAAGGGCAATTTATTCAACTGTTCTGTGCCTCTTTTCTTCTTGAGAATGAAGATAATAATAGTACTCACATCATAAGGTGGTTTAAATGGGTTAGCACTCAATACTATGCTGAGCATGTAGTAAGTGCTCAATAAATATAAGCAATTCTTATTATCGCACTTGATCCTTCTTGTGATGTGAGTAATTGGAGAACACTGTAAACCATAACAAGCTATATTAATGTAATAGTTGACATAAGGAGTTTATATGTATGGCCACCTCTTCGATTTCTTGGGCCACCCTTTCTCAGTCTCCTTCAGTGGTTGAGCCTCTTTCTTCTGTTTCTTTAATGAGGACAAATGCCAAAGCTCATTCCTTGATCCTCCATTCTCATGATTCTATATTCTCTTGAAGGTCTTATCTATCATTGTGGCTTCAGTTATAACATGAAGGCTGATGACTACAAATATACTTCTACTATCCCAAGGTTATCTCTCTTAAACTTCAGAATCCCACATCCACAACTTCCTGCCAGGCATCTTGCTATGGGAGGGTCCCACCACTCATTCACACTCAACATGGATAAAATCAAATACATAATTTGCTTTCACAAACAGATTGCCCTTTTAACTTTGTCCTCTATAATAAGCTTACCCCCTGTAGCAGTTTGATATTATTTATGAATTCCAAAAAAGAAGAATTATGTTTGTAAACTGGTCTGTTCCTCTGGGTGTGATACCGTTTGATTGTATTAGAGTCAGCTGAGATGTCTTTGATTAAATTATGTTATGCTTAGGGTTTTGATTCAACCACGTCAGTAGAGTATAACTTAGGTTAAGTCCTTGCCCCCTTGGTGGGCTGATATAAACGGGCATTCACTCAAGAAGACACAGAAAAAGATACACGAGAAAAGAGAAAGAGCTCCGTAGATGTCCAAGGAGAGAACTTTGTCATGACATGGAAAAGGAGAGAACTTTGATCCTGTGGCTCTGGGAAGAGAGACAAGCCCTATGTCAGCCTACAGCTGGGATTGGAAGAAGCTAGGCCCACGGCATCTTAAGAAGAAGAAGGAAGGAGTGACCAGGCAGAAACCACCCACCATCTTGCTTCAACACATGGCAATTGACTTTGGTGAGAAAGCAGCCTTGAGTTGGACTCCTTAGGGGCTTGTAACTGTAAGCTTCTACCTAAACAAATACCCTTTATAAAAGGCAACAGATTTCTGGTACTTTGCATCACCCCCAAAGCACACATGGCCTAGTCTTGCCAGGTAACAACTTCCCTGGACCTGGAACTAGGAGAAGGGCCTGACTGAGATTCCTAGATCTGTACAAGAGAGCGTTGAGAATGGGTCTTGTGGGGGCATGCCCATTACACCACCAGTGAAATGGAAACTGCCTCTCATTTCCCTGAGACCTGCACTGTCCACTTTGAAAGATGTATGACAACCATGGGCTATCTTTGCAGGAGGGGTAGGCTGGGGGAGTGAGACTTCTAGTTATCTACGAATGAAGTTGTTTCATTAAAACATGAAAATCCTAATTTTAGGTCCACTGGCACTTTGTCCTAAGCCTTCCACCCTAATATCTCATGGTCTTGATAATACTGTTCATGTTTTTATCTGACAGCCCCTGCCCTAAGCCTACATGTGATGTACCTGCCAGGCAGAGTGTTGAATGGGCAGCAGCACAGCTGTGCAACTGGGCACCAACATTCCACCTCTGCCTCCCCCTCAAAGCTTTAATCAAGGGGAAGAAATTGAGCCAAGTGTCTCAGTGGATATTAGAGACTGTGTGGCACCTTTAATATTCCCTGCGGCAAAATCTACTGTTCTTGCAAGCAGCCTCATAAAAGTCACAGGGAGTCACAAGGAAGGCATTCAGGGAATTTCATCAGCACTTTCTGCCTGTGCTAGTCATTAGGGCTGGTCACAGATATTCTACTCCTCTGCCTTCTGAGCTCATGGTGGGAGGTTACCTCTTGTTCACTCTGAAGTTAAGTGTGACATGTAACTTGCTTTGGCCAATGAGATGGTAGCACAACAATGGAGATCACTCTGGCAGAAGCTTTAAGAACCAATGCATGATTGACTTATTCACTTTCCCTGCCTCGGTGGAAGTATGAATTGAGATGGAGCATATAGCAGCCTGGGTCCCCAAATAAGTAGAACATATGCACATGTAGGTTTGAGCAAGAGAGGAACTTTTGTTGTGTTAAAAGTCATTAGGATTTGGAGATTATTTGTTACTGCAGCATAAGCTAGTCATTCCTGACAGATACAATGGTGTTCTTCTGGTCACCGGTGAGCAACCTCCAATTTCTGACTCAGTCTCACCTCTGGCTTCTACATTTCAACTCTGTTTAGTTCAGCTCTTAGGGCAACGCAATGCACTCAATTTACTCTAGTACAAAGCTGTCCTCTGATTTATGGATTAAGACTGATACTTGCTGTTGTTTAGCCCATGGTGACTCGTCAAAACCCTAGGCTCGCAAGGGTCGGATGTAGCTCAACTGGTTGGGCGTCCGTCTCCCATATGGAGGGACCCAGGTTCGACTCCCGGGACCTCCCAGTAAAAAAAAAAAAAAAAACAAAAAAACCCTAGGCTCGGGTGCTGCCCATCTCCAATACCCTAGACAAGAAATCAGGTACAATTTTCTCCAATGTCAACCTCTAAACAAGAGTATTCCTATTAAACTGCACCCTTCTAACAAGGCTGACCATTTATCATCCAAGCCAGTACAGTTTCAAGTGTAATGGGACTAGGACAACAGGTGTAAAGCATCACAGTCCTGGGTAAACAGGCCACCCTAATTCTAGTTCTACCGCCTTTCCAATGTTAGGTCTAGGTTATAAGAAAAATTCCTACAGCCATTATCTAAGGATAGGTCACAATATCCAGGAAATGTGATTAAAGGCCTAAAAAGAACCATCTGGTCAAATTAATGTGTTTATCAGAGAGTGTGTACTCCGATTTTACTATTCTATGTGGCATTGGACTGAATGAGTGCAGCTGTTTCCCTAAGTAGGCACATGCGAATAACAGTAGACATCCAAACAAAACCAAGAGCCCAATGCAAAATCCAGCCGTAAAGTATGAACACCCTGCAGAAACATTAACAATGTCTTCCACCCACTGGTCAGTCTGGGAGTCATTTAAGAGGAAGAAGGATAAAATCAAGAAAACAATCTTAGCAGCAGAAAAAAAAAAAAAGAGATTATTTAAACAAAGCCAAAGTAAATGCAACTTCAGTGACCATGGGCTCCTCCTCCCCTTCTAGGCACGAGACATATTAAAGTCACGGAGTATTTTAAAAGAATGATGAATTTTCTAGGTATAGTGATACACTGTAGAAGACAGTTGATTTCTCTAATCTGTTGCTATTTTGCATTCTCCTTTACTTTGTAAAACATCAGGATTCTAATCAGCTCATAAGCTCAGTGGCTTATGGTCAGAAGGTATATACTGATTTTTGTAGAGGAATCTGTTTTACTGTCTATACCAATCCCCACCCCTTCAACCCCACTTCATGTGATGTGTGCCCCACTATAGGACTGGTCACATGACCTGAGCTGGCTCGAGTACCCTCATCCCCCAGAACTGAGATGCAGGGATAGGCATATGACCCAAACAAGAAATGGGACCACTAGGTGAGAGAGAATGCAAGCAAAGCCTTGTGAGCCCACCTACGTGACTGCGAAGGAATTCAGCAGAACCAAGAGATGGGGAAAGACGAGAAAGGCAGGTTCCTAATGCTACTGAACCCTCTAGAATGCAAACGTACCTGAAGCCCAGTCCATCTCTTGGACTTTCCAGTAATATGACCGACAAAATACCTCTATTGTTTAAATGCTGGTTTCTGTAACTTGCAACTAATAGTCCTATTATATCTACTAATGAATAATGCTATGTAGTATGAATTTAAATCGTTTCTCAAAATCTGAGGGTGGGAAGAGAGAGTCAGGCATATATGAAAAAGACTGGCCATGAGCCGATGTTTGTTAAAATTAAGTGATGGGTGTGTAGGAGCTTATTATACTATTCTCTCTACTTTTACATGTTTGAAATTTTCTAAAATAAAATTAAATCAAATGACCAAAATTAAAAAACTTCCCCAGGCCTCACAGTTTAAATCCAGTAAAAATTAGAGCCGCCAACAGTAACAACCACAAAAAAGGTAGAATCATACATAAAACCAGAAACTAGCATGCACCTGCAGGGGATACTTAGAATACATGAAAACATTAGCAAAAGCATTTTTTGCAGCATGCAAGGGACTTTTGATATTAAATCTGAGGCTACTCGGGCTGACAGGATCTGGGGGTCTCAGATAGCAGTGCTGGCAGACGACCACCCCTAACCCTGCAGCGAAGGAGGGAAAGAGTAGCTTGCACAGTACTCTGTACAGAGTGCACTGCTGGACGATGCCGTCTTTCCTCCCGGTGAATCACAATAAGGCAGCTATTATCCACAGCTGCCCATTAAAGCAAGGGTGTGGCTCTGGTTACTGATGGCTGACACTTCTCTTAATGTTCATGGACAAGAACCATTGTTCTGGCACAGGAACGAATTTCAGCTCATCAGTTTAGGAGCCACCCATGATTCTACCCCTCATTCAAGGCTGAATTCAGCACCTCTCCTGGGACCCTGCCTTCCTCTTGGACTCATAATTCTCAACCCCAGCTGCCCATTAGAATCACTTAGGATCTTTAAAATTCCTGATGCCCGGACTGCACCCCAGACCAATTACATCACAATTACTCAGGCTTCCTGTATTTCTCGAAAGCTCTCCAGTGATTCTTGTGAGCTGCCAGGGCTGAGAACCACTGCCTCCACTGGACCCCTAGATCTGTGAGGGGAGCACTGGCTTTGGATCCATGCCTTGCCTCTCCAGGCATGTCTGATTTGGGCCAGACCAAACCCACTTCCTTATCCATCCAAGTGGACAGATCTCAATCAATCCAGAAACAACATCCTTCCTTTTGCTTTACCCATAATAAGTAAGCCTTAGAAAGACATTATCTTCTTCAGAATGCACATAAGACTTAGCTAATTGGGAGCATAATGCTTTTTTAACTTTTATTGTGAAATCATTTTAGATTTATAGAAGTGTTGCAAAGATAGTAAGAGAGTTCCTATACACCCTTCACCCAGCCTCCCTTAAAGTTAGTATCTTATACCAGGGTATATTTATCAAGACTAAGAAACTAGCATTGGTACAATCACACACTTAATGTGGGTTTCACCAGGTTTCCCACTAATGCCCTTTTTCTGTTCCAGGATCCAAATCAGGATACCACCTTGCATTTAGCTAAGATTTTGAAGAATGAAAAAAGTCTGAACCAAGTTCTAGCCCATACAATCAAAACTTCACTTTTATCTTCATTTCCTTGTTCATCTTCCAGCCTTCTACCTAACCTCCCATTTGTATTCAACTGGCTCCATGCTTCATCTCTTCATCTTTCCTGTTTTGATCTGATAACCCCAATTTTTTTTTTTAGCCAACTTAGTTCATAACAATTTGGGGGTTCATGAGACCCCTTTGAGAAATTAATTCAAGTCACAGGCTGTCCCTGAGAAGAATGCATAAACCAAAACAATTTCCCATTTCAGAGCAGCCAGGAAGCACTTGACCCCAATTCTCCTCCCCCTAGAGCTTCTACCTAGGCACTACCCACCCCTGACATAATTCTGGGGTGAAATGGGCACCACTGACTCTCAAGCCCTCTCCCATGACGATTTCTCCAGATCCTGAACACAGCGGCAGCACTCCCCACTCTGGGTTTTGGCCAACTCCAGCTGCCTTGACTGCAGCCCTGGGTGGAGGAGGCCCACTCCATCTGGCCAGGCAGAGCTCCTCAGTTGAGCACTACACGCAACTGGCCTCTTTCCTTCCTGCCAACTTGGGCTGCCAGCAGAGAACTCCCACAAGGTTTTGCTTGACCCATCAAGCCTGCTTTCTCTGCGATGGGAACATCTTAGATTTAACATTTCTTAGTCCAAAAGCCATTTAATCATATAAATTTCAACAAAGAAAAGTGATTCCAGAATCCAGGGAAATATCAACAAGCTTCACCAATATTAGAAATGGCAGGGACCTCCACCCCAAGGGCAATGACAGACTTCTACTCTCCATCTCTGGAAACAGCCTGAGGGGTCCCCCACTCTTGAAAGGCATACAGTTGTCAACCCTACATGTTCTCTTAAGCCACCACACCAGCCCCTGCACCAGGAACCAAGGAAAAGGGAAACTCCACCCCCACTCACTGTTCACAACCGTTGTTTGGAACTCTCACTCTAATTGATTTCTTGATTCCTGCTCTGTCCCACTCTGCCCTATCTTTGGAGGTTGCTTATTTCTATCAATGCCTCGTTCAACTGCCTCCATGCTGAGGATGGTCCAGGTGTCACCTGAGCTATGCTATCTTTGGTAAAGATCCCATAGGCTTCCCTCTGCCCTAGGACCACATTTTGCCCTGTGGACACTTTAGCCAAGATAGCACCAAGTCCTCCAGAATCAACCAGAAGACAACAAGGTTGAAGAACAGACAAAAAATAATTGCCATGGACAGGACTAAGTCTATCCTTACCTTCTGCAAATGGCTCCCATTCATAAAACCGGCCCATGAATGGCTTGTTGTTGTAGGATGCACACTGTACTTCCCGGATACTTCTACTGCTTTCTGGACATACCTAATAAAACAGATGTTAAAGACACAATTAGCGTCCATATCTTTTCTGCGGCCACAGTCAAATCCCCGCATACCTCTCCAATTTTAAATACCAGTCTTCCTCTACCTAAACCAGGATTTCTAAAATTTTGGTGATCACTTGCATCAAAATTTAAAAATCAGATTCCTGGGTTTTACCCCAAGTTTACTAAATTAGAATCTTTGTAGAGAAAGTAAATTTTTAACAAGTTCCCCAAGTTTATTCTTTGTATATCATAACTTGAAAACTGTTGACCTAAACCTTCTGTTCCTGACAAATTGCTCTACTTGCTCTCCCTCAAAGAGGCCATCAATTCCCATCTGTTTGGGTTTGTCCATGCCACCCCACCCCACCCCACCCCCGGTATGGAATAATATTCACAACTAACACGACAGAGCCCTCACCATGTGCCAGGCACTATTTAAAACGTTTTGCACATATTAACTCATTTATCCTCACAACAACTCATAAGGTAGACATTACAGTTCTACAGATTTTTTCACAGAGGAGCAAACTGAGGAACGGAGTCACCCAGCTGGTGAGAGGCAGTGCCTAGATTTAACACCAGGCAACCTTGCGCCCACCAGGCTGCCTCCCAGTGTCCTCCCCGTCTTTTCTAGATTCTTGCCTAAATAATCTCCACCACCTAAAGCAGGAGTTCCAAAAAAATAATAATAATAAAGCAGGAGTTTCCAGTCTTTAGTGTGCAAAAGAATCACCCAGAGAGTTTGCTGTAAATGAAAACTCCTGGATCCCACCCCCAAGAATTATCTATTCAGTAGACCTGAGGCGAGGTCCAGGAATCTGTGTTTAATCGAATTATCCATCGATTCTCGTACACTAGACTACTCAAAGAAAACACCCAGCTCCCCCTGGCTTCTTTCGTTCTTATTTATAAATGGTAAGTAGGAACCAATTATGTAATAAAATAAGATCAGAATCTCAAATTCAAATTGTGGATAAAGCCATCTGTTTAAATGTGTGTGTGTGTTGTGTGTTATTATTCAGAAGGAAAAGGAACCTGGCCCTTTAAATATTAAAAGCACTGCATTTAACACATTTTGAGAATAAGCTGTTGATAAGACAACTCAAAGTCCTTAAGGATTTAAAAAGGAATCTACTCTGTGTATCAGACACACCAGGTCTCCTGGAAGGTGAGGAAACAGGGAGGAATGAAACACGGTGGAGGGAAAAACATCTCCTGCTTGATAAAGGACAGTCGGAGGAGGCTATAGTACAAGCTCCCGGGGTGGTCCCAAACCTGCTGCAGCTGAGTCAAGCCGTATGGAGCAAGAAGCCCTGTGAAGCAGAGTGTGATGGAAACTGGTGGGGGCAAAAAGGCAGGGTGGAGAGGTGGGTGAGTGCTGACAATCAGGGAGGAACGGAAGGGCTGCCTGCTTGGGTTCTGGAAGCAAAGCTCCTGGCGGCCCTAAAGCCGGAACCATAGGCTTCCAGCAACACCAGCTGTCTCCAGGAAGGAGTCCAAGATAAAACACTTTTTACAACTATTTGGCCAGGACCAAAGTTTCACTGAGATGTATGTGATTAGCTGGGCAACTTGGGAAGAGGTACCATCCCTACAAGAGTTCCCAAACCTGGTTTCGTGAAAGAGTTGTACCAGGTTTGTTAAGAATAGGGATTATCAGCCTCACCCTGTGGGAGTGCAGGAAGAGGAACCAGGAATAAATGCGTAGGGCACTCCCCAGGGTGATTGTGTAGTAATAATTAGGAGACACGCCCAAGTGCCAATCTCACCCCATATTACTTAACATGGAATCACAGAATGTTAGAACACAAGAGAATCAAATCCAAGCTCTTTAATCCACAGATGAGGAAATTAAGGCCCAGAGAAATTTGGAGAGTGTCCCACTGGGACATAGGGGCAGAGAGCTGACTGCCCACCATACCACCCTGCCCATAATTAGCAAGTAGGCATCAGCTGCTGGACTTCAAACAGCCCAGGACAAGTAGGCTAAATGGCCTTTTCTTCAAATAGCCATGCCAGTGGAAAGCCAAGCTGCTCCGGCAACAAGGCCGGGACCAGAAGCCATCCTTCATTAACCCGGCACACTTACCAGAACTGGAAGCAGTGGACCAGAATGACTTAGCCAGGCTGCTTAACCCATCTCATGCCATTAGCAAAATACTGCCAACAGGCTGGGACCATGAACTAAAGTGCTCTCAGAATCATTTAGGATTGCTCAGTAGTGCTATTTCATGACATGGGAAGCAATGTACACTCTATTATGTAAACACTGTTAAAATGATTGTGTGTGTGTGTGTGTGGAGACAGGCTGAAAATGTTATCTGTGGAAGGTGGGATTATACATGTTTTTTCTTCATAATTAATTTTGGTTTATTTGCACTATTTTTCTGTAATACATAATATTTATGTAATAAAAATGACAATTTATCAGTATTGACATCACCCAAACACATTTGGCCCTTGGCCATCTGCTCACAGGTTAGGTTTTGTGGTGTGTTTTCATACTTCAGGAACACCTGGTACTCTTACTTACATACATGTGCATCTGCCAAGCCAGCCAGGCACCTGCAGTGGATCCTTCAGGAGACCCTGTCCCCCGATCAGCAACAAATGCTTTATATCTGAGCATGGCCCTGTTACCTCCGTGGCAAGAGGGCTTCACATGGCATCAGATCTACAGTCAGGGACCAGGTGCTGCGGCAGTAAGTCCACCGACTGTTGTCAGGAGAAAGTTGAGTCCAGCAGGTTGACTGTGGGGTCCAGCAAGGAGCTGGCATGGGAAGGTGAGGCAGAGGTAACCAGTGTTCTGGCAGATGGGCATGGCCCTGTGGGTGATCCAGCGCAGGGACTCACACAATGCCAGACCAGCTGCTATTCAGAGCAGGGCACTACTTCCTCAGGAGGAGGGAGACCTGGCCAGAGAAATGCAAGGCTCACTGGGCCCAGAAGTGGAAGTGGGTCATTGAGACAGAATTATGGTACAGGCAAGAAGGCAAAACCCTAGGGTGGTGATGATGATGCTGCTGCTGCTAAGAAAAGGAAACTTTTTTACTGAGCACATACTAAATGTCAGAAACTCCACTCTATGATTTATGTATATTAGCTCATGTAATCTTCACAACAACCCAAAAGGTAGGCAGTACTATTATACTCATTTGACAGATGAGAAAACCAAGGCACAGAAAAGTTAACTGACTTCCCAAGGTCACAGGGCTAGTAAGTGGTGAGGTCAGGATTTGAACTCAGACTCTGGGTCTACAACCCATACGAGGAGCCACTATACTATGATGTTGCTTATGACCGTGTGGGCAGCAAAGGTCATTTGTGAAGGGTCCTCAGACGAGAGGACCTTACCTCCTTCTTCCTATTGTCAGGAGACATCCTAAAGGCCAATGTCTGATTCAGCCTCTGGGGCGCGGTTAAGCAGCCCCAGCAGTAAGGAGCAGGATGCTGTAGAGTGAAGAGGAAAACAAAGCAGGGCCTAGGAAACTGTTTCATCTCTGTCTTATAGACTACATCTGTTTGTACTTGCCATGCTATTATCAGTATATGATCTCCTCTCATTTTAACAGATTCCCTCAAGTTAAAACTTCCAGGTTACAGATTCTTTTGTATTTGTAATATTCTAGATGGGTTGTTTCCTGATGCCATAGGCTGAGTCACCTTCACCTAATCAGTAATCACCTCTATATTATTACCCTGTGAGTTGGCTTTGGGCAGGTTTCCTGCAGACAGCTGATCCTTTCCACCAGCATAGAGTCTTGTAATCTTCCAGCCAGAAAAATGGAGACAGAGAAAAAAACCATGTAGATAGAGATCAGGCTCATTCAGGATACGATCAGCACAGACTAAAGCTTTATAGCCTGGTAATGTCCCTGGGAGATAATATACCTCCAAATGACTCCCTTACATCCAAAAGAGGGGGAGGGCTGTTTCCACTGGACTCTTATGGGAAGAGAAATAAAGACGCACTTTAATATGATGATCTGCATCCTTATAAAGCAATACAGGCCCTATCCAAAGTTCCATCTAGACAATTGCCTGAGGTTGCTATGAGTCACAAAGAATATCTTGGAAACTCGGGCTGAGTTTCTAGTGACCTTGGTTAATCTGAGATGACAAGTGCCTTTGACGTAACTTCATTGCTCAAGGGAACACGGTCAGTGATCACACACTTACCTTTTGGTAATTAACGACTTTCAGTTCTCTAGGAGATGAAGAGAGTCATTCCCGATGAAGGTGGTTCTAAGGATCATGACCTTGGAACCTCCCTGGGTTAGACATGCTTTTTTTTATCCTTTTCATTGCTCTGGATTCAATCAAAAGACTAGCTACCATAACAACATACAATGTATTTAACATAATCACAATGAAGAAATATATAAAAAAAGGAATCTAGCAGATGCTCCTACATGCCATGAGAAAGTGGCTTGTAGTCTTGGGCAGGGAAGGCATTTAACTTCTCTGTACCTTGGTTGTATTAACAGCCCCTGTTTCACACCCCCACTGGAGATTTTTTTGAGGATTAAATTAGTAATACCTCCCAGTTTCTAGTTCATAGTAAATGCTCAATAAGTTTTAGTTGAATTGGAATCCAGGTAGACACCAAAGACAAACCCAGCATTCCAGAAGCTGGAGGGGTCTGAAGATGGGTGTTCCGAGCAAGGATCCCCCCACCTTTGGTTTTGCAGCTGTACAGTCACGTGATGATGGACCAACGTTTCTTACAAGTTATGCAAAACATTTTTCGAATTGGTTCAATATTTCCTTTCTCAAGTCACTTGAAACAAACTCCATCATGCAAAACTCTTTGCCTCTTCCCACCACTTCCAGTGCTTCTCCAGACAGAGCCATTGAATTGGTTCACCCAAAAAAACTGGCCCAAGGCTTTTGATTTTCAAAAAAAAGAAAAATTTTCTTTTCTTAGTTCTCAAATACTTTTTTCCCCAAGTCAAAGAGAAGTTCACAATGTTCTCCTAGAGAAAGATTTTTTCCCTCTCATTCAATACAAACATCCAAGTCCCAGAGGATGTTAAATGACTAAGTGCATCCATTCACCCAGGAGAACCCTATATTTTTGAGTATTCTGGACACATGTCCATACAAATCTAGACCCATCGCCAAAGTGCCCATTTATTTTTCCTTATTTACATATCTCCATGTCTAGAATAAGGTCTAAAACAGGACACATACACATATTTTTTTAAAACAAGTCAGGAAGTATATGACCAGGTATAAACTTATGAAAACATTCAAATCTCCTACCTTCCCAAAGAGTACAGATTTCCTAACAGCTACGTTATGTATCACATATCAGTAAGGCTCTCCTCTCCAGTAAGGCACGGTATGACATTCTACTCAACAGTAATCAGTTACTGTGTCTCTACTGTGTGTCAGGTGTTGTGACTGGTGCTGAGGATATAAGAAGAAGTGTCTCACAGGCTAAGATGAGAAAATTCATATGCAAAAACATGTAACATAATGTGAAAACTTTACAGAACTGTTTGGGCATTAAATTTCTAATCTTGCAAAGCCAGGAGCCAACTGATACTTTCTAGAGTTGATAGGACAAAAAATAAAATAAAACAAAAATTGTCAGTATACTATATATAGCTACAAAGGTTTCTGAAAATAAAAACTGTGGCCAGCAGAGATAGGAAGAGCGGGAAGAAAGGAGGTAGATTCTTCATCTTTCAGAGTGAGAAGTCAATAGAGAAAGTTTGAACTTAGCATACCAAAAAGCAGAGTTATGAGCATGGAGAGAATGACCACAAGAACTAAAAATTAAAAATGATTGACTGTAATTGCATCCAAGACCAGAATATACCTCTGTCTACCATTAAGATATTTCTTACTACTCGCATGAATTATTTTTTATAATCATGAAAGGTGAGCTTTGTGTACAGCTCCTATTAGTAGAACTAAAGAGTTCATTTAGAGAAATGCAATGTAATATGTCTGGGGCATAAAAAAATTACACTGGAATAGGAGGTCAAGACAGCAGATGACAATTCTTACTACCACCACTTATTAACTCATTGTTAACTCTTATTTCCAACTGCTCTGAACCTCAGTACCCCCAATGCAACTAATATCTCACAAATAAATAAGGTGTATTGGTGTACTTGATTACAAGAAATTTGGAAGAAGAAAAAGTAGGGAATTACTTTCTGTAGCCTGAAGAAGGCTATAAGTTAAAGCTAAAACAAAGAAATAAATATCTTTAAAGGCAACTGACAAAGTAAGGAAAAGTCTTTAAGAAACCTTTCTTTCAAATTCCAAGTTTGAGTTGAGAAGACAGAAGGCAAAATGCAGCAACAAGCACTGACACTAGCACATATCTCTCAGATGAAGAGGCTGGTGAAAAGCTCATGATCAGATATTCTTCTGCTGAGCTGCCCAGTTAGATGGCCCGTCCATCCAATAACTGGTCCTACTGTCTTGACAAGTTTATACATTACAGAATTGCACTGAATTCTTACCTGGCCCATTTGCTAAGTTTCACCTTAAAACTGCAATCAGGAAGTTATTTGTCAGCTCCTCTCTTATTCAATATCAGACTAGAAAATGAGACAGAATTAGAATCCGACCACAGAGAGCATGCTTAGCTAAGCTACGTGTGAGATTTGTCCAACACCTTCCTTTCATTTTCACTTACTTTGAGGCAGAAAACTCTCCTGGGATAAACGCATTGTCAGAAACCAGTCCCACGCCAGGGAAATTTACTGGAGAGTCACTGATACTAGAACTTGTTACTTTGGTGCTTGTTAAAAGCTGGCTTTAGCCCCAGGAGTTTACCCTTCATAACGTTAGACATTAAGACAGCACTAATGCAAATATTCTCGCTGTCCTGATTTTGTGATAATCAGGGTAGGCTAAACATTCGCTGTTAGAAACCATGCATGTGTCCCAGACCTAGTTTTTCTCCCTAGATGTGGCTTGGGTGGTTGGATGTCCATCTCCCATATGGAGGGACTTGGGTTCGTTCCTTGGGACTTCCTGGTTAAAAAAAAAAAAAAAAAAAAAAATATATATATATATATATATATATATATAATATATATATATAGAAGGCACGTGGGCTACCAGGTCCCATTCGCAGGTGCGCCGTCAGGCCCCGCGAGCCACACAGCAAGATAATGATATAACAGGAGAGTGACACAAGGGAGAGCCAAGACAAGACACACCAAAAAACCAGGAACTAAGGTTGCGCAGGCGGTAGGATGCCTCTCTCCCACATCGGAGATTCTGTGGATTGAATCCCAGTGAAGACAGGAGGAGAAGGATGAAAAGAGAGGGCAGGAAACAGACACAGAGTTGCCCAGCGAATGGACACAAAACAGCAAAAATGGGGTGGGGGGGGAGTGGTAAAAATGGATAAAAGTAAATAAATAAATAAATCCTTAAAAAAATGCATAGGGGAGGAAGATACGGACTATAATTAGTAATAATACTGTGACGACGCTCTTTCATGATTTGTTAACAAATGTTTCACAACAATGCAGGGTGTTTGGGGGTGGGGATTTAATGTGTAAGAAGCCCTGTGTGATGTTATGCATGTTTGTTTTGTAAGACCACAATGTTTACTGAACACTTATAGTTTATGTATGTTTATGTATGAATGATATTCTTCAATAAATTGTTTTTTTAAAACAAAAACAAAAAGACAACACTAAGTTTAGACAGCACTTAACTCAGGATCACACCTCCTTTGGCAGGAAAGCCCTTAAATAACTCATAACCTTGTCCCCACCTTGTACCAGATGACTCATTACAGCCTCTATTCTTCAGAACCGGCCTGCGGATCAGTCTCATCTTCAGGGAGAAAGGGCCGAATTCGTGGAGCACTTAAGAGAAGACAAGAGACACAGGCCTCCAGAACTAAAGGCAAAGGACTCTTGGTTGGTTAATAAACTTAGCAACTATATTTTTATTATATACAAAATCCCAGAAATTGCTAGAAGAAAAGGATTTTTAAAAACTGGATTCCCCAGTCACCAGAGGGATTGAGGTCTGGTTCTCCTCCCCCTGATTCAACCCCTATAAAAACTCCAACCCTTTTGCTTCTAAGTCTTGAGAATCAAGAAACTACTTTTGGGCTTCAATGAGTTTCCATAAAGAAGAATCTTAACCATTTATTGGATTCCTTGAGTACTTATTTTTAGCCATAGCTGAGAAAGTGCAGGTTAAAAAAAAAAAGAAGGGGATTATTTTCTGTAGAATGAAGAAAGTGTGCAGAATCCCGGGGTGGGCCGTGGGCTGCTCTAAACATCCTTGCAGATGAAGTCACTGCTCGTCAGGAAAACGCCTGATTCCAGCTGAGTGGTCCCCGAGCCTCCTGCTTCTTGCTCCTCGGCCCTGACAGGGGCACAAAGAGCCTCCAGGACCCTTGCCATTCCCTCTTCCTGGAAGTCTTCCCCTCACCTGGACAACCTGCACTTGTCCAGGAGGCCAGTGCTGACTCCACCCAAGCCAGGGTAATTTCCAGTGTCTGGGGATTTCAAAGTGGCTACGTGGCATCAGTGGTGGCACCTGTATCTACACTATTATTACCTATTTATGAGTCTATCTCTCCACCTGGACTCTGAGCATTGCTTAAGGCAATGGCTTAGGTAATCTCACTGTCCCCAACCTACAGCCTAATGCATGACCACACTCAGTCAGTGACAATGCTGTGCTTATGGACTCAAAGCGACAGCCTACAACAGGGAGCATTTAACAGACTCAGGGCCAGAGGCTTAAGGTTGAGTCCTGCAGCCACTACTTACACAGCTGATCTTATTCAAGTCATTCCTCTCCGGGTCTCTGTTTCCTTGCACATAAAGGAGGGCATCGCACTAATAAAATGTCTAAGATTGATTCCGGCTTTAAAAGACCACAGACTATGGACCATGGTTGGTGGTAATAGTCTGATGATATTATCTCATAATCTGTAACACATGTTCCACCACGGTGTGGTGTGCTGGTGAAGGGGTGTTGTAAGGGAATTCTACACATGTGCATGATTGTTTTGTGAGTTCACAACTTCCGTAATAAAAATATTTTTAAAAATAATTTTTTTTAAAAAAGACCATAGAGCCTCTCTACTGGGGTGTGTCAACTTAGCCTCCTCATACACATTGTAGGCAAGAAAAAAAAAAAAAACTTCCTTATTTTTAAAGTGTGTGTTCAGAGAGTATTAGCGCTGCATTTATTACTGACTTTTGCAATATTTTTAGGGGGCATTGTATATGAATTAATGATCATAAAGACATGCTAGAATGCTTAAAAAAATCCCAGATGACATGTTAAGGTAGGGGCTTAATATTAAACAAGCACATCTGGGGATGTAAAGAATCCATTGGTTTGAGGTTGGTTATCTAGAGTTTCACTTTCATCACTAAAAACATGACACATGGGTGACTGCTTTTTTTTTTTTTTTTTTTTTTTTTTAAGAGAACAAATTCCCTATTAAGACTGATGATTTAAACTGAATAGGAAGAGGCAGGGAGGAGAAGGAAAGAGGGTTCCCTACCACCTGGCAGCTATAGGAAGTGCCTCATATTCTAACTCAATCCTGCCTGGTCTGTGACAAGACTGGTTTCTTTTGCCCCCAAATGTTCTTTTCTCTTATTTAGCCATCCTTGAGAGCCCAGCTCAACTGTACCTTCCACAATGGAATCTTCCCCAAATCTGTCTGTGTAAACAATATGATTTATGCCAAACACCCACTTTCCTTTTGGGAGTCTGGAGTTTTGGTCCATGCTAGGCAAAGTGTGCCCATGTGACCAGCCTCCCAATAAAAACTCTAGGCACCAAGTCCCCAATGAGCTTCCCTGATACTTCTCATGTGTTGTAACAACTCATTGAAGGAGGAATTAAGTACATCCTTTGTGACTCAACTGGAAAAGGATTCTTGTAAGCTTGCCTCTGATGTCCCCTAGACTTCATACTAGGTACTTTCTCCCCTTACTAATTTTGTTTTCCATCTTTTTGCTGTAATAAGACATAGAAATGAGTACAACTACATGCTGAGTCCTGTGAGTCCTTTTGGTGAATCACCAAACCTGGGGGTGGTCTTGGAGACCCTTGACACAGGGGCATTTTAAAGTGTTCATAGGGTGTGGCCAAAGTCCCAAGAAAAAGAAGATATGCAGTTACAGAACCTCTTAACGGAGGGGTTCTTAATCAGCGGTCCATGGAAAGGGGTCCATGGAAAGATTTCAGGGGGTCTGTGAGCTTGAATTGAAAGAAATCTACTTATCTTTATTTTCTCTGACCTCTAACTGAAATCTAGCATTTCCTTCACTTAGGAATGTATGTAATAAATAAATTACAGTAGAATTCATTTCACCTGACTGGCAAAGGGGTCTGTGGAACAAAAAAAGTTTAAGGACTCCTGGACTAAATGAATGGCATCTCTGAATAGGAGTCAATGGGATGTGGACTTGGGGTGGTGGGATGTGCTGGGAAGGGTGCTGTGCAAACTGTTACAGCGAAGAGAAGGGAATTAAACTTTTGTCATAGTCCTTTTTGTAATCCTTTGTCAACATTCACTTCTTTGTCCTGAATTTGAGATTTGCCTACTTCCAAAATGCCAGCAGACATCACAAATTCTCAAGAATTTTCCAAGATTCCCTCCCTATGTTTCAATCTCAGTGGTGTAGTTAGCCAGCACCCGGGGAAGCTACAGCTTCTACATGGGGAAAGAAAGCCCTGCTAGTGGTAACACAGGCCTGGCAACAAGCGCTTGCTTATAAAGTGTGGGTTAAATGAAAGAAATGCTAAGTAAATACCAGCTCCACATATTTGCCAAATGCTCGATCTCTTTCCTTCTCTCTAGAGGTTACTTGGTCTTCAAATTAAGAGAATTACTAGTCAATGAAAGAGTTTGTTATATATTAGAAATAAATTCATTTCATTTACAAGAACAGTGATGGGTATTCGAGAACAGGACCGTGACTTATCACGAAGACAAGTAATTCCTTACATTGATGTATTGCTTTTTGATTTACAAAGCACTTTCTTAGCACCATCTCATTTGATCTTCAAAAAAAAACTCTATGGGGTAGATAATATGACTTTCTCTTTTATCATTCATGGTACCTAGTCCATTACAAGACAAACAGTGATGATCAATTAACACCTATTGGCTGGCTGATTAGAAACAGGTTTAGAAAAATTACTGCTTTATAAAAAAATAGTAACTCCTGAAGTCTGTCAGTGGAAGAACAAGCTAAAAAAATCTAGGCATTCCAAGGAATTATTAAAATCACAAATTAAGTCATTTCTATGGACTCTAAAGCAGGAAATATATTTTTAATGAAGAAATTGAAGTTAATATATAACAGATGTCCTGTTACCCAGTAACTGAGTATTAATGCAGATTAAATCATTAATGAAAAATACAGCAACTCGGAAATTTAACCTTTAAACATTTTCTTATTCCTTTCTCTTTTATATGCAGTCTTTAAACTGATATTAAGAAAAATACATTTGGTCATCTTACATAGTTTACCTTTATAATTCACTCAGACTCACTAGCTGTGGAATTGTCAACAAGTTATTTAACTGTCCTTTGCAAGTGTAAAATTCAGAGAGAACAGCAAAACCATGGGTTTGAGGAGAGGATTAAATGAGGTAAGTAAGAAAAGTGCCTAACTTGGTGTAAGTTTTTAATAATGGTAGCTATTATTGAAATTCAGGAAGACATCAATAAATATTGAACTAATATCTAAAGTGGGTATTCAGCCTATATGTATCAGTATAGCTGTTACAGGTTCTGAAACTACTGAAATACCTGTTGTCCAGTAAATAACTGTTGCCCAGAGGCTTATAAGTACACTCTCCAGCTGCCCCAGCTCCTCTCCTAAGACATCTAGGCTTCATGATACAATATCTAAAGCAGGGGTTTGTAACAAGGGGTCCGTGAGCTTAAATTGAAATTCAAAAAAACATTCTTGTGGGGACGTGTTGGTGTGGGTATGATATATTTATTAAATAGTACACAGTATAGTGTGGACTTAGTAAGGGGTCCATGGTTTTCACCTGACTGGCAAAGGGGTCCGTGGAACAAAAAAGGTTAAGAACCCCTGATCTAAAGGGTGTAAGCCTGGAATAGCAGAGAGCCTCCAGGAACCTTACTGGATGGTACCTATGCTAGTCAATCCCACCAAAATCCCATTTCCTTGGCACCTTCACCAGTTACCCCAAATCAGCCAAACTGCACTTGACCCACAGATCCATGAGCAAAAAACAAAAATTGTTGATGTAAATCAGCAAAGTTTGGAAGGTTGTTTGTTATGCAGCAATAGCTAGCTAATACTATCAATAAGTGATTGTTAATAAGCAATTCAGTAAGTTATGCATAAATTAATAGAGCAATAATCTTATTTAAAAAAAGAAAAGTATACATGGAGAGAAAAAAGAGAAAAAAGTGTGTTAACATGGCCCCCCAAAATTATGTCTTTACTGTCTTCTGTGTGCTCACTGTTAACCAAGAGAAAGATAAGAACAAAAGCTGGTTCCAGGCCCAGGACAAGGAGATATGTACTCACGTTGGTGTTGCACAGCTTGTACTGCCTGTAGGCCCCAATGCATGAGATCGCTGTAGATCGGGCAGGCTGGGAGAAGCTCTGAGGTGTCCGGTGGGCCCCCACGCCATGGTTGCTGCTTGTTTCTGGACTATGGAAGAGACTTGAGGCTGCAGGGAAGCCATGGTCATGGGTCAAAGGCAACTGGTAGATGGAGGTCTCTGAGGGCTGTAGTCCAGAACGAGGGTTGTTGTCGCTTTGGTACAGAGGCCCATGTTGGGGGACCCAGTTGGCTGGAGGGCTGTAGACATGCCTAGGACTGGATGCCCCCTGGGACCTGGAATGCCGAGACGAGGGCCTCTGCCTCCGAAGCCTCTGTGGCGCGTGTCCAGTGTCTGTCTGCAGTGGTAAGATGTACGGGGCCTTACCGTAACCATATTTCCCAGGGCCGATGGGACCTCGGGTTCTGCTCCTAAACAGACACACAGAGAAGAAGAAATGAACAGACTCACATATATTTCCATGTGAACACAGAAGCAGTGCTCCATATAGAGGGAGATGAGTAGGAATGGAGCTTGGGAGAGATTCTATGTGGAAGAGGGAGTAAAGGCAGGGTCTTCCGGAAGTGGACAAAGACATCATGGACAAAGACACAAAGGCTGGACAGTAGAGTGAAGATAGGAATGAATTAACACTGCATGAACAGTGGATGGTGTGAGTCACTGGAAATAAGGTTAGAAAAGTAAACTGCAATCATTGTGTGTCTTTTATGTCAGGGAGTTAGGGTGTTTTTGTAGGCCATAAGGAGCTTCTAAAATATAATCAACAATATAATTGCAATTTTAGCCATAGTAACTTTCCTGTTCATTTTTTTCTGGTAATAATTTTTTTCACACTCTATTGTGCCTGATATTTCAGATGCAGTTTCCAAACCATCATGCCCCAAAAGCTTTGCCAGGTAAGTGGGCCTTAGCTAAGCAACCAAATTCTAATGCCTTCCTGAGGTTTGACTTGCACTGGGTCAAACTCAACCCCTAGGAAGATGAGAGGGGTTGAACAATTGGCTCCTCCAGCACTCCTGAGGCAACCCATGATGAGCAATGGCTAAGTGGTTAGTTTCACATTAGTAAGAATCTTTAGATCTTGTCAAGACCCGGGACCTGGGGAAAATAATGTAAAAAGATGGTTTGCTAGTGAATGTTTAAGCACTGGCTTTCCAGCCAAAAAAAGCACTGATGGGTACATTTGCCCATTTCCATGGTATAAAAACTCTTACTGATGGCTGATTTCAATCTATGAGTGTAAAGGCACAATCATCTCTAGCCAACCAATGCTAGTTTGCTCCAGCATGACACTGCATGTAAATTTATTGTGCAATTACTGTTTGAAAAACAGATAGCTAGGAATGGTGAAAAGATTTTTTAAAAATGAATCCTACAAGGCTCCTAAGACCCTCACCTTACAAATGAAAACAACTAGAACCTAAGGCAGAATGGGGTAAGAGCCTTGGAAGCTATATAACAAGCTGCTTTGGGAGTTCAGAGGTGAGAGGAAACACCTTTGCCTAGAGGGAGATGAGGTTTCAATGGCTGGTCTGAGAGGTGGGAAGCACAGTTCCAATACTTTGTGGAAGGATTTTAAGTGAGTCATCTAACTCTTACCTGTAAAATGACTGAACTAGAATAAATAACCACCAAAGTCGCTCCAGCTCTAAATTTACATGCTTCCATAATCATTAATTCTACATTTAAGTAAAATTGGAAATGTGCCCAAGGGTTTCTACAGGATGGCCCCATTACAATAAGTACATTAAAACGGCAATCAAGGTGAAACATTGATTTCTGCCCTCATGAGGAATTTCTTTCTTCACTGTATATAACCACTGGAAATAAAATTTAACAGACCACAACTAATTAATAACATCTTTACCACTAATTGCACCCTCACTCTTAGCTGATACAGTTTTGAATTAAACCATGTTGCAGTGTTTATTTTCCCTTTAGTTTAGGCATTTCTCAATTAATCTTGGCAACACTTGGGACTGTTAATGAAGGGGGATCCAGCTTGCTGCTTTAAGAGATGCAGTTAAGACGTTAGTATTAAAAAATATATCTGACTTGGATGTAATTTGCCTTTTTCTTCTTGTAGCAGTCCAGGTAAAATGAATGACATCATACAAATCCGAAGGAAAGAATTTCTGTTCCTTTTTTTTTTTTTTTAAGAGCCAAAATTCTACCAAAAAGTCAAGGTTTAAAATAAGTACTAGGTGGGGAAGCAGATGTGGCTCAGGTGACTAAGCTCCCGCCTACCACATGGGAGGTCCGTGGTTCAGTTCCCGATGCCTCCTAAAGAAGACGGCGAGCTGGCAGGACGGGTAGGCATGGCAAGCCAACACACAAGATGATGCAACAAGAGACACAGGAAGAAAAAACATAATGAGAGACACAACAAAGCAGTGAATGGAGGTCGCTCAAGCAATTAGTCACCTCCCTCCCACATTGAAGGTCCCAGGTTCAGTTCCAGGTGCCTCCCAAAGACACGGCAAGTGCAAACGAGGGGGTAGGGAGAAATAAGTAAAGAAATAAAATAACTTTAAAAATAAAATAAAATAAGGACTAGGTGGAGAATCCAGCTGCAGGTAATAAGAGAAATGAAGGCAGTGCTTCTCAAACTTGAATGTGCACATGAATCACCTGGGGGTCTTGTTAAAATGCAGATTCTGATTCAGGAGGGCTGGGGTGGACCTGAGGGTCTGCTTTTCTAACAAGCTCCCAGCTGGTGGTCCACAGACCCACCACAATGAGGAACAAAGTCATAAAACAGAAATTCCAAACAAAAGGGTGAAAATTCAACTGCAAAATTTATTGATTTTAATGGAGAAAGATAGTTATGAAATTTTGAAAAGGAACTCTGAGTTTGTGTCATAAAAAAAGGTCTGCTCATCCAGGATGGGCTACACAGATGCTCAGCAATCTCTGATGAACAAAAATGATTTGTTGGACTTGATTTTATTCCTGGGGAACAGATGAGGCAGAGGAAGAACATGCTGTTGCCAATGAGTCATGTCAGCATCTTGTCAAAGGCTGACCATCACCCCCAAGGGGGACAACATATGCATGCATGGCTGTATAACTATGTATTTCCATTACCTTGTGGGAGGCTCTGCCTGAACCAGAGAATCATTCAAAACCCACTGAAACAGCAACATCATTGGATAGATAATGCTTCCCAAAGTCAGTAACCAGACAAAAAAGAATGAGCAGCCCATGGTGGCATGAGAGATTTGATTTCTGAGCACTTGACTTGGAAAACTTGGATAAGCAGCAGACTCACTCCCTTTGACCCAGAGAACATTTGTTTTCCTTATGACTGACCAGAACTAATAATCCTGGTGGTGTGGAATGACCCTGCCCCACCAGGACAGAGTCCACTAACCATCTGCAGGGGTCCTACATGGAACTGGGTAGATTTATGCAGAATTGTTATGATAAGCATAGATGTGGCTGAGGAAATCCATGGGGCCAGTTAACCTTTCCACAAGATGTGGTGGGTGCTGACAGAGGAGAGGGATGTTAAGTTGATTAGTTCTACTAGGTCCTCTCATCTCTGGAAGCTTACAGGAATTTTACTTTGGATTCTCAGTTAAGCTCTAGCTAATTTATAAATTTCTAAGAGTTGGGTCTTCAGAAAGCAAATGGAAAAGGCATGGTTTAGAGACTGAAGCTGTGGGAGGCAACATGTAGTACCTAACAACATGGACTCTGAATGGTTCAAATCCCCAATCTGCCACTTACTAGTTCTGAAATGTTGGGCAAGTTACTTAATCTTTCTATGCCTCAGTTTCTTCAAACAGGGCCAGGACTAGGGAGAGGCAAGTGAGGCTGGGTCTCAGGGTTGTACAGGGATACTGAGAGTGAGGGCCTTTTTAAATTTTGTGCCCCATGCACCTCATTTATCTCACCTTAGACCTAAAGTGGTGCTCATTTATAAATAAGGATAATAATGGTACCTTCTTTACAGGTTTTTGTCAAGATTAAATCAATTAATAAGAGCAAAGGGCTTAAAACAATGCATGGCATAAATTATACATCACACAAGCATTTGCTTTTGAAAAAACCAAATCAAATTTCTAGCTTGGTTATGTACTAGCTTTACAAACTTTATCAAATAATGTACCCTCCATTTTCTTACCTAAAAATGAGAGTATGACAACTTCGCACGCACTAGGATGGCTATAATAAAAAATACAGGTAATAACAAGTGTTGGGAAGGACATGGAGAAATTAGGCATTGCCAGTGGGAATGTAAAAATATGTGGCCAACTTGGGAAACAGTTTGGCCGATCCTCAAAATGTTAAACATTGAGTTACCATATGGTAACCAGCAATTCCACTCCAAGGACTATACCCAAGAGAACTGAAAACATATGTCCATGCAAAAACTTGTATATAATATTTATGGAAGCCTCATTCATAATAGCCAAAAAGTGGAAACAACCCAAATGTTCATCAACTGATAAATAGATAAACAAGATGTGGTATATCCATACAATGGAATGCTATTCAGCCATAAAAAAGAATGAAGCTCTGATACATGCTACAACATGGATGAACCTTGAAAAGATTATGCTAAGTGAAAGAAGATAAACACAAAATGTCACATATGATTCAATTTATATGAAATATCCAGAATAGGAAAGCCCAGATATATAAAGTAGATGATTAGTGGTTTCTAGAGGTTAAGGGGGTAGAGGGGAATGGGTAGTGACTACTAATAGGCATGGGGCAATGAAAATATTATAGAGTAGAGAGTGATGATGGTTGCATAATCTTGTGAATATACTAAAAACCACCGAATTGTTCAATTTAAAAGGATGACTTTCATGGTTTGTCAATCATATCTCAAGAAAGCTGATATATTTTTTAAACAGGAGCATGAATAATTCCATCCTACTTACAAGGATGTTGTGAAAATCAAATTGAGTTTATCAATGGAGAAGCATTTTTTGAATCCTAAAACAGTTTTTATCATTTGTCATCCATCACTTGTTTCAACAACATTTAACAAAACTAAACTGAGCACCTTCTATAAGTATCATGTGTTATTTTTTTCTACTTGTTCACATTTCCAGCCATGGAAACATAACTAAATGCAGAGGCTCCCCTCCATCCTTCCCCTCCCTAGTATGGCTCAATGACAAGAACATGACAGTAAGGGTTCTGACACTGGGTTCCAGTCCCAGTTCTTCCACTTGTCTATCATGGGTGACTGAGGAAATTGTTTTTACTTGAAATAATGGCTGCAAATGGCATTTCAGAAAGGGTAATAACCACATAAAATATTTCCCTTACAACATGCTGGCTGCCATCCAAGAGCTCATTGTGTGTGATATTGTCCAGCTTTGAGATATTAATCCTGGCCAGCCAGCGGGAGGAGCCAAGCAAAGACACAACCTCCAGCCTCCGTCTTCCCTACTCAACATTTACCCTGGAAAAGTGTTGTCTACAACCATCACCTATAATTGACAACCCCCACACTTCTATTTCCTGCCCAGACTCCTCTCCTGAGCATCAGCCCCATATCCACAACTAACCTGTAGACAAGCACCTGTTTCTTACCTGTGATGTGCACAAAAATTATCTTGGAATCTTGTCAAAGTGCAGCTTCTTATCCAGTAAATCTGGGGCAGGTCTCAGTTCCTGCATTTGGAGCAAGCTCCTCCATAATGGTGATGTCGTGGGTTGTAGGGTTTGCACTTTGAGTAGTGAGGGGCTAGACAGCTCCACTCAGATGTTCCCACAAACACCTCACACTCAGCACACTCAACCCTGAATTCGTCTTCTTTCCCTCACAAAACTGTTTCCCCTCCAGTTCTTCCTATGGTTTCTATCTTACTGGTCCTCACCCTAGGGAAAGCAACAGAATCGCCTGGCACGCTTATTGAAACACACTGCTGGGCCCCATCCCCAGAGTCTGATTTGGGAGACCTGGGGTGGGGCCTGAGACTCTGCATTTCTAAGAGATTCCCAGGCAATGCTGATGCTGCTGGCCACGGGCCCCACCGTGAGAACCGTTGCTCTAACTCACTGACTATGGCCATCAACCCCTTAAGACTTCCAAGCCAGAAGTCTGCTGGTCCCTCCACTCTCCCCTCCCTTTCTGTATTAAGCCTGCACAGCCTGGCTCCTGCCGCATTTCTTGGCCCAGCCCTGGCACCGCAAGGACCACCCACACCACACTACTTGCAGGTTCCCAGTGGGCCAACCCCGTTTATCTCCCCGTGCTCTTGCCCATGCAGGTTCCTCCTCCGAGGCTGCCTTCCCCCCACCATTTCCTGAAACGACCCCCTACTCACTCAGCCTTCAGGACTTGGCAGAAGCATTTCTTCCTGGAATTAATGCTTCATTAGATTAATGACTTTAATTAAATTCTTCATTAATTAATGCTTTCTGAAGCCTTCTGGCTCCAAACCCCACCCTAACACTCCAATCCACAGAATTGATGTCCTTTCCTCTTGCCCTCCACCTGGCACCATGTGCTATTATCCCAGCACAAGAACCTTTTATCACACTTACTTGCTTATACACCTGCCTTACTTCACTGGATGTAGGCACCTGGAAGGCAGGGGCTATGTCTTATTTACCTTATATCCCTAGAACCTGGTATAAATGGCACGTAGTGGGTGCTCAACAACTGATGGCTGAAAAGCTGAAATAGCAAGTGAATGAATAGCTTGAACCACCATCACCAAACTGAGGGATTCCTCCTCTCCAGTTGTCTCATTTGTTTAATTTTTGCTACTTAAAATATATTTTACTAAAAGACAGTTATGCTATTATGGCACTAAAAACAAAGCCACCCTTCTCTGTGTAGGAATAAAAGTCTCATCCATTGGAAGGGATTATTCCTGGTATCAACATCTGGAGAAGGAACTGGAGCACGGAACGGAAAGGAGGACCCAGCGGGGGCTGGGATTCAGCCTTCACTCTCAAAAGGAAGGAAGAATTGAGAGATCAAGGGGACCCTATGCATGCCTGTCAGAGCCCGAGACCCATCCAGGCAAGGCTGTCAGCAACTGGCAGCAAGAGTATGGCTTCCCACCTCTTTTTTTTTTTTTTTTTACATTTCTCAATTAAATGTAATGGATACATATAATTTTTTTTTTAATCAAACAATATATTACACAATATATTTGGTTCATAGTAAGGCATTCATACAATATTTGTCCTTTTGTGTCTGGCTTGCTTCACTCAACATAATGTCCTACAGGTTCATCCATGTTGTCATATGCTTTATGACTTCATTTCTTCTTACAGCTGCATAATATTCCATCGTGTGAATAGACCACAGTTTGTTTATCCATTCATCTGTTGATGGACACCTGGGTTGTTTCCAACTTTTGGCAATGGTGAATAATGTTGCTATGAACATCGGTGTGTAGATGTCTGTTCGTGTCACTGCTCTCAGTTCTTCTGGGTATATACCCAGTAGTGGTATTGCAGGGTCCCATGGCAAGTTTATATTCAACTTCTTTAGGAACTGCCAAACAGTCCTCCACAGTGGTTGTACCATCCTGCATTCCCACCAACAATGAAGAACTGTTCCTATCTCTCCACATCCTCTCCAATACTTGTAGTTCTCTGTCTTTTTAATAGTGGCCATTCTGATAGGTGTGAAATGATATCTCATTGTAGTTTTGATTTGCATTTCCTTAATCATGAGTGATGTTGAGCATTTCTTCATGTGTTTTTTTTCCATTTGTATTTCTTCTTCGGAGAAATGTCTATTCAAGTCTTTGGCCCATTTTTTAATTGGGTCATTTGTCTTTTTATTGTTGAGTTGTAACATCTCTTTATATATCCTGGATATTAAACCCTTATCAGATATGTGATTTCCAAATATTTTTTCCCATTGAGTTGGCTGCCTTTTCACCCTTCTGACAAAGTCCTGTGAGGTGCAAATGTGTTGAATTTTGAGGAGGTCCCATTTATCTACTTTTTGTTTTGTTGCACGTGCTTTGGGTGTAAGGTCCAAGAAACCACCACCTACTACAAGGTCTTGAAAATGTTTCCCTACATTTTCTTCTGGTAGTTTTATGGTCCTGGCTTTTATATTTAGATCTTTGATCCATTTTGAGTTGATTCTTGTATAGGGGGTGAGATAGGGGTCCTCTTCCCACCTCTTTTTCAAGTTTCCAGGACAGAGAGGAATTGACAGAGTAAGAATCCTGCCCTCTGGAAGCCAGGCTTTGTCTTTCTTATACTATCCATGTTTATCTCCCTTTTGTTCTCCCTTAGAGCTCAGAGGAGTCTCCGTGACAGGCCCAGCCTTGCTCAGCTGTACTCACACGAGCCACACATGGGCCACTGCATTCAGCAGAGCAGCAGCTCTGGGGCCAGCCTGCAAGCAAGCACAGGGGACAGAGCCTGAGTGCCCCATGGCAAGTGGAACCCAGAGAAGGAAGCTGGGCACAGTCAGATGCCCTCCATGTGTGGAAAGTTCTTTGAAGGTTCTGGGTTTCACAACATTAAGAGAAGGTGCATTCCTTGTCACCAGGTACCTGAGGTGCTGGGTAAACAGAAATAAATTCTTCCTTAGGGAAGATGGGAAGGTGGCTTGCAAGATTATTTATTCCTGGAGATAGCTAACAGAATCAGGAATGGATGTAACTGATTGTTCTAACTGCTGTTGAGAACATCTAAGATCCTGCTGAATCTTTCTATACCTAATGAATGATGTCCATGTGATTTAAAGGGGTCCTTTATATATCACACTTATAGAAGCGGTTGCAGCAAGGGCAGACGGCAGCTAGCAAAGCAGACACCCTTGGCCAGAACTGCACACAAACTCCTCCCGTAGGGACCCAAGTCCCCCCCAGGGAGAAGGAGAGAGAAGGAAAGAATCCTGACTGAACTGAGTTTAAACCCAGAATTTATAATATTTAATATAAAGTGTCCGAGTTTCTTGGAATTGGCAACGTCTTCCTCCAGTAGCAGAAATAGTGTCACATGAATCAAGCCACGTTTACTCACAGAAAAAGAAATTGCATTTTGCATATCTTAGTTGTGATTGTAAATTATAAACCTGAAACACAATCTAAGCATCCTTAAATAGGGGAATAAGGACTAGTTAGATGATGGTACATACAAATGTTGGAATATTAGGAAAATATTTAAAAGAATGAGGTAGGGGAATATATGCTTATACAGAAAGGTCTCCAAAATAAAGATAAGCAAAAAAGAATAAGACAGAAAGACAGACAAAAAGAAACAAAGAAAGAAAAAGAAAGGAAAGGAGGGAGATAGGGAGGGAGGGAGGGAGGGAGGGAGAGAGGGAGAGAGGGAAGAAAGGTAAAAGAGAAAAATGTATACAGTATATGAAAATGCATGCATATGTATGCATATGCAGGACACATTTCTGGAAAAATGAAACTTGGGACAATGATTTTCTCTGGGAAGCAGAACTGAGAGGGTGGAGTTGACGCAGACTTATTTGTCCTTACTTACCCTTTTGTACTACCATTAGAAATACATATTTTTGCCTTGTGCATAGGTTTTTCTATATATGAAAGTGATCTATATATAAACTAACCTGTTTTCCATTGAAATCTTTAAAATGGAACTGTTTATGGAAATGGGAAGTATCATGAAAAAAATGCAAAAATCTCCCACTAGAACTCTCCCTAAGGCTGTATCTGCTAAATTAGCAAAAATGCAATGAAAGAGCAAGTCAGTATAACCTAGTACTTAAAAACAGACATTTCAACTGGATGTAAAAATAACCATTTCTATAAATAGACTGGAAGCCCCAGAGACTGGGGGGAAAAATAGTTAGGGGACAAAATAGTCTTCTGAAATGTCATTGCCAATAACAGAGAATCATACACTCCCAGAAAAAATTTTAGTTAGCAAAGCCCATCCTCAGCCTCATGCCCAGGTGAAAGCTTCTGTAGAGTCGAATGTGCTTGGACAATGAAGCAATGACTCGGGGGACCCCCAAGCCAAGATATTCAGTGATGAGAAACATCACAGTGTGTATCCCCCACTTAGCTAAGAGCATCCCCATCCATCAGGAAGCTCACGCGCTTTTGACTACTCCCTCCACTGGATTTGTCTTTCTAAACACAGTCCTGGTCATTCCCTCCGTTAAAAAACCTTCATGGCTCATCTCTGCCTAAAAAATATAGCTCACAGTAAAGCTCAAAAGGGTTTTAACGCACACTTGGTTTGATGTCATTTTACATCCTTCATCATCTGGCCTCAGTCTACCTTCCCAGCTTCAACTCCAGTCTTCATCTCCCTCCCCTTGTATCTTGCCCCCAACCCCTACTCTTAGGCATAATGGATCGCTCATTATTATCCAAACACACTGGCTCTTATGCCTCCAAGATTTGGCCTGGAATTAGACCCTACCTACTTCCAGGCCCAACATAAACATCAGCTCCCACATGCTTCCCCCAACACGCCCCACCCAGTTCGTGCTCTTGTGGGGCAACTGGCACATCCCTTTGCCATCGCACTAACACTATATTTGGGTAACTTTATTAAGTAAAGGGCCTGGCTCATTCACAAGTCTTTTAGTCCTTCAAGGGCAAAGTTCGTCAATTTCTTATTCAGGTATATAATCCCTAGATGAGCAGCGGGTCTGACACAGTAGGTACTCATGAATGTTTGCTGAAATAACACACTGAGCAATTAATGAATAGTTTAATTGCTCAGCATTTCCAAGCAAGGGATCCATAACATTACCTCTCTGGATCTTAGTAGAGACAAAAAGGCCTTCAGGCACAATGAGCAAGAATTCAAGGCAGCCCCACACATCTGTGTTGGAAGCAAAGAGAGCTGGAGAAAATAAGTCCCTAACCACTGGCCACTTAGAGACCTAAGAGTCCAAGTTACAGAGAACAATGGGATGGGAGCAGCAACTGAGGACCAGAAACATGTGTGTTGACCAAACAGCCAGCCGATCCAAGTCAAGCTGGACTGAAAGGAGTTTGCAGCCAAAACTGGAAAGAGAGCCCCAGTTCCCTAAAACTGCCAAAGGGAGAAAGGATATCGTGTGCTAAGTTCAAAGAGGCTGTGAGCAAATGGTTTAGGTTGCATGCAGATGTCTTCTCAGAAATCCAGGGAACTAAGACTCATGCTGGGGCTGTTCTAGGCAATAAATTATTTGGTGTCTATCAAAGATAAGAGGCAAAACTCTGACCATAAAAATTACGATGATATAAACACAAACTTTCCTGGCTGCCTACTGCGCGGCACACAGTCTCACACACATTAGCCAGTTTGCTCAGATCTGCCGCTCCCCCCCAGGAAGGGCTGAAGTCCGGATCTAAAGACCATCCTGAGAATCAGCTGTCAGGTTTGTTCTGAGTCCTCAGGAAAGAAGGATCCCAAGGGCTTTTAAGTGTGTTTTTGTGAGGGGGTGGTTGGCATAGGGGGAAATGACGAATTTATTCCAATAAAGGGAAAGAGACCTTTTCAGGAGTCAGGAGGCACCTAGGGAAAGGAAGCGGTAAGGGAATTCTGGAGCAGCTTAGAGTTCAAGGGTCCTTTTTGCACCAGGAAGGTGAGCCTCAAGAAGACCCTTCCTCTGTAACCTATCCACTGGCCTCGCAGAAAGTGCGGTCCATGGGCTACCTCCACCAAAACCATTCAACACAACACGAGCAGCAAGGGACAATGATCCCAGGAGACGACCTAGACTGACTCCAGGATTTTGACAACAGGCTACTTCTCCTGTTCTAGAGGGGACTGTTTGAAAAGCAGCTGAATATCCTTAAGAATAAGTCACCCACCCTCACAGGTGCTGCAATGCATCTGAATGATCCTGGGTTCCTGGCACAGACCTTCAGGTGCTTACTCAAGGTGGGCCCCAAGGGGTGAGAGAGGACACAAGTGGGCATTCAAGGAGACCAATTTCAGTCCAATAGAAAGCAATGGTGCCAATGGCTGCAGAGATGCCAGTTAGGGCTGAGCAAGTCATTCACTGTACAAAGGCAACCAGGAATTAAAATTCAATGTGTACTCCCAGGGGGGGAGATAAAGCTAGCCAGGGAAAGAGGCCATTCTTTTTGGATTTGCACACAGGTGAGAAATGAGCTTGGAGATCCAAGAGAGAGGCATTTCCATTTAAGGTAGGGTCAATATTAGATTTCCAAGGGCAAAGGAGATAATGGCCGCCCCCTATTTTGTTCGGGGCAAGGCATCCCTGAAGGTGAGGAGAATAAGTAA
Source organism: Tolypeutes matacus (assembly GCA_026826555.1). Lineage (NCBI taxonomy): Eukaryota > Metazoa > Chordata > Mammalia > Cingulata > Chlamyphoridae > Tolypeutes > Tolypeutes matacus. Next base: position 8,675,560 of record JAKSZT010054396.1, read on the forward strand.
TCAGCAGGGACAGAGGTGGTGACATGAGATGGCAGAAAAAGCCCAGGCATTCCAGCAAACACCCAGATCAGCCACTTACTACCTGTGTCTTCAGGGGCAAGTCTCTCCATGCCTTTGATTTCCAGCGGTAAACTGGGGGGAATAATGTCTACCTAGCCTGTCTGTTGTGTGGATTAAATGGAATAATGCAGGGAAAGTGCATACCAGAGTTGGCCCTTGGTGGACATTCTGTAAATAGCAGTCACTGTGACACCTGAAGGGTCAGGTTCACTGCAGCAGCAGACTGCCAAACACGGAAGGGGGTGATACTAAGCTGGCTTTGCATGGAAAAACAGCAAATGCATTCATGTCTCCAGCATAACTGAGAAGAGATCTCTCTCGGGAGTCAAGCCTATTGCTCATGGGGGTTGTAACCTGAACCTGAGCGGCCCTCTGGCACCACAGAGTTTTAGGGGAAACCAAGTGAGGTTACTTTTGGGCCACAGTGCCCGGCCAGAGCAGGGGCGAGGCAAATGTGAGCTCCTAACCCCTCTTACCTGCGGATTCTCAGACAGTGCCCCCGTCCCAGAAGCTGACCCCCAGCAGGTTGAAAGGAGTTGAAGAAATATTTTCCTTAAGTTCTCCTGAATTCATTATTACAACTGTGATAACAATTGTGATGCCAACTAGCGTTTCCCGAGCATCTTTTATGTGAAAGGTCCCATGGAGGAAGTGAAGGCATTTCTCCATATTTTGGATGTCATCTCTCACACTCTGAATTTTTATACCACTGTATATGTACACACTTAGCATATATCACTTCATTTTTATTATTATAATTATGAAACATTTCAAGTATAATATTTATCTGTAATGAATGATGTGTAATTTTCTTCCTTGCATTAATGGAAGTCATTTACTTACAAATTTGTCAGTGGATTTGTTCTAAAATTATACTCCACACCCAAAAATATTTAGCATAGCGTATTTAAATTAATAAATTCAGGATTTCAAGATAACAGTGATTTGTTGAACACCTGCCAAGTGCTTTATGCATATTATTCCATTTGACTGTCAGTGCAAACAGCAAAGTAGGTCATTACTCCTATTTTATAAAAGAGGAAAGTGAATCTCAAAGACATTAAACAGCCTGCCCAAGCTAGCAAGTCTGTGTGAACTGATATTATTGTAATATCAACCAATGTTACTGACAGAATAAACGGTAAAATCTTCAGAAGCTTAAACAACTGCAGTATGGTAGAGCTTGTAAATACTGAACTGCCATTCACGGGGGATTTAGAGGTAGACAATTTGAAATGAGAATTCACTGGGAAACAGGGGAAAAGATTACTGTTTCCCTCCCCAAACCAGAAAGAAAACATTTTTAGCATTAGTGCACAATTAACTGTGTTCCAATCACCAAGGAAAAGGGAAATCCTACCTATCTGCTCCTGGCTCCACATGGTGTATGAGGTAACCAAATGTTTTAAATGAATAGGATTCATGATCAACTAAAGAAAATATTGTGTCTGGAGGTCAAACCCGAAAGAAGGAAAGGACAAGGGAAAGGCCTAACCTGAGATATTAGGGTGAGAATGGAGTCAGGGGGCAGAGAGAGAAAGTAGCTCAGTGGTTGAGAGCAGGGCCCTGGAATCAGACTTTCTGGTTCAAATCCCTATTCTGCAACCTACTGGCTCTTGAGCAGAGGGTCATTATCTCATCACTCTAAGCCCTGAGTTGTCATATAAGAAAGGGATGCTACAGACATGTTACCTATGAGTCCTATGAGGCTCAGATCCTTATACATAGTGTTTTAGTTTCCTGCAGCTGCTATAACAAATGAGCACAAACTTGGTGGCTTGAAACAACAGAAATTGATACCCTCACAGTCTGGAAGCCAGAAATCCAGAATCAGTTTCACTGAGTCAAAATCAAGGTGTTGGCAATGCCACACTCCCTCTAGGGGCTCTAGAGGAGAACCTGTTCCTTGCCTCTTCCAGCTTCTAGTGGCTGCTGGCATTCCATGGCTTGTGGCCACACCACTCCAACCTTCAAGGTCAGCATCTTCAAATCTCTCTGCTCCATCTTCACATCGCCTTCTCCTCTGGTGTCTGAGTCAAATCTTCCTCTGCCTCTCTCTTATAAGGACATTTGTGATGATCTCCCCATCTAAAGATCCTCAGCTTAATCTCAACCCTTTTTCCAAATGAGGTAACATTTACAGGACCCAGGGATGAGGACCCGATAACTTTGGGTGACCATTATGCAACCTAACTACATATAGGAAACCCTCAATAAACATTAATTGTTATTGGTGTTGATATTATTGAAGATGACCACAAAGAATTACATATCCAGGAAAGGGCCTATGGATGGATAAGAAAGAAACAACCCACGAAGAGGCTGTTAGCACCTTATCAAGAGAATTGACAAGGAGAACATGAATAATACAGCTCAACTACAGCAGTTCGTCCCTCAAGCCCTCTCATGCTCCAGTAAATTACCTGTATCCAAACTGTAGGCTGGGGGAGGCAATGGGAAGAATGGAAGCTTTGGAGTAAGGCAGCCAGCTCTGTCCCCTATTGGAACAGGATGTTTCTACCTCAGCTCTGTGTCCTCAAGTGCAAAATGGGGCTGTATGAGGGTCAAATGACAACTGTAAATAATATGGTAGATAGTAGGTACTATATACATGGTTGCCATTCCTATGACTGAATCAATAATGGGTACAGGCTCCTGCAGGTGGGTTATGTAAAGGAAAGGACCATAATACAGAGGCATCACAGGAAATTTGCCCCCTTCCATCCTTGTATGAAAGCATCTCATCTGAGACTAGCGCCAGGCACTTGATGAAGAAGCCCTAGGGGATTCCAGATGCAGAGCTGAGATTCTTCTTCTGGGACATACATATTATAGTCAGGCTTTTTTCAAAGCCCATCACATCTTTCTTCTGGAACCCAGAGTTATGAATGACTTGGAGGGGATTCAATGCAGCATTCTTATGGCAAATGTGATCTTTGTTCTGATAACTAATGAAATATTTCTGACACTTAATGAAATGCCATAAGAAAAGAACAAGGGCTCTTTGGAGACTTGTCTGAAATCAGAGTAACTCAAGCTTAAAATCTGACTCCAATCTTTCCTAACCTACAGGCAGAAATATACATACCAGTGGGCCCAGCTCTGCTACAAAGTCTGTTACTGAAAAGCTAAGGTTTCCGATTTAGAAACCAAAGCGTATTAAAACACTGCTTATCTGGCTAGCATCATCAGGTAACTTCTTGTCAAACAATTCAGAGACTAAGTGGAATTTTTGCTTCAGAAGGTAAAGAAACAAAACTTTCCTTGAAGGAGGAAAACCCAAAACACCAAAAATGTGGAGTATGCATCTCAAACAGATATACCTGCTTTCTCTGCTAACTGCCCAGGGAAGCCAGGGAGGTTTTCCAAGGAGAAATGCAGGCAAAGCCATGTGGTTTCTAACCCCCTGTATGTAACAAGACTCCCCAGGTATCAACCAAGGGTCAGGAAATCGGCACGTGGATTTGTGAAGTTTAATTAACAGCAAGTTTCCCTGTCCAGAATCATGAAGGGGTTCACTCAGGACAGAAACAACATATTGCTCCAGAGTTATTAATGATGAAATGCAAATAGCCTGTAAGAAAGTGTCCAGGAAGGGAGGAGCTGAAAAAACATATGATTCCTACCTGCAGCCAGAGTCAGTTCTCCAGGGAGGTGGGAATGGGTGGGTACACCTGTGACCCAGCCAGATTCTGCCTATCCCATTTCAAAATTAACAAACCTGTAGAGTGAAAACACACTCACACTTGCACATGCATGCCTGGACAGACAGGGAAATTATGAAAGGCTCTACATCTGACTGGTCAATAATAATTAAAAAATCAAAACGCTCTTATTGAACAATGTCTTATGTTTTTCAAAGGACTTTTATGGCTGTTACTTCATCTGACCATCACAAAATGCCTGTGTGGTAGACAGAGGACAAATAATTATCCACACTTTACAGAGTAGATTAAGTGATTCCCGTAGGTCACCCAGTTAGCAAATGATGGCACTTACCCAGAAAGTGGGGTCTACTGACTCCCACTCCAGGGTTTTCTGTGAGGTTAAAAATGTGAATGCTTCTAATGGAGGAGGGCTAAAGTCCAGGGGAGGACAAACAAAAGAAGGTCAGATGTGTCAACGACACCTTTAAGAAAAACTCAAGTCATGAACGGAAGTCCGTTCTGAGGGATTTGATGGCATGGAGTGAAAATGCATGTAGAGAGAAGAAAGACCACCGCATCTCAGAAATGTGTCTGAAAACATGTCAGAGATCTGTGCCTCTTGACCATCTTCTTCTCTTCCCAGCACACTGGATGGGCAGAAACGATGGTGGGAACATTTGAAAGAACAACTGGGCACCAGCAATGTACCAACATATAGCAAAAGACCTTCACGAATGGAAGAGAACCCCTTTATTTTAGAAATATGGGAACTGAGGCCCAGAGAAATGTCTCACCCAGGATGGAAGCATTAGTGACAGAGTGGGGCACTGAACCCTAGACTTAGGACTTGGAACACAGAGCTCTTCATTCTATACCAAGCTGCCTCAGGTATCTGTTGTTTTTAACTTCATTACAGGCACTGTCTTTAATTGATACTGCATGTTGAAAGAACACTTAAGAGTCAGGTGGGGAAAAGCAGGGGTTTTCTTCTTTTTTGTGGGAATAATATTGCTAAATTTCTCATAGAAAAACAACCAGTCATAATGTGGGAAAAGTGGCAGGTGGTCCTGATCACACAGTTATTCTTAAAACTCCAAAAATGCAAGTACTATTATGGTATGCCTCCCCAAAGAGGTCCCCTGTCCTAACCCCTGGAACCTATGACTGCTGCCTTAAATGGCAAGAGGGATGAGGCTGGTAGGACTAAGTTGAGGATCTTGATATGGGGAGATTATGCTGGGTTGCCTCGGTGGGTTGCAATGTAATCACAAGGGTCCTTACAAGGGAAAGGCAGGGGATCAGAGTGAGAAGTTAGAGGTGCAACAACAGAAGCACCAGGGTGGAGTGATGTGAGGAAAGGGGCATGAGCCCAGGGACGCAGGTGGTCTCCAGAAGCTGAAAAAGGCAAAGACACTGACTCTCCTCTGAAGCATCTGGGAGAAACACAGCCCTGCTGACACTGATTTTACACCCTGTCTTCCAGAACTGTAAGAGAAGAATGTGTGTTAAGTGTTACAGCATCAACAGGAAACTAATACAACTGCTAGAAAAGTAGAGGAGCAAGCCTTAGCACGCCAGCCAATTAACCCTGGCTTTTGAAATTTGCAGAGATAGGGTGGGAAGCCCTACAGTCAAACATTTTGAAAAACACAAGGGGTACAAAATTTAGACCCATCACAATGCTTAACGACGGAAAAAGAGTTGGTCTTCTGCGTTTACAAGGATAGCCTTTGCCAAGAATTTCTAGTCCAATCCCCTCAGGGCAGCTTGTAAGGTCCTCCCTGGAAAAGAGCCTGGACTTCCCCAGTCTCATCTGGACACTCCCTCATAGACTGTGCTCTCACCACAGCAGACCATTTACGACTCTCAGGCATGATCACTCTTGCTTCCAGTTCTCCGCCCCTGCAATCTGCTCTTTGGGAAATGGTCCTCTGCACACTTGGGCACTGCTAAAATCCTTCCTCAAAGCTCAGCTCAGTCATCACCTCCTCTGTGAAGCCTCCTCTGGTTTCCCCAATCCTCCTCTCTCTTTCCCTCTCCTCCTTCATACCCCCTGAGCATTCATCTGTATTAGGGCTCTCCAGAGAAAGAGAACCCACAGGACATATATTTTTATATATAGTGTGAGTATAAATATGAAGAGAATTATTATAGGAATTGGCTCACAGAACTGTGGGGATTGGCAAGGCTGAACTCCATAGGGCAGGCCACAAGTTGGGAACTTATGAAAGTTTTCGTGACTTCCCCAGGAGAAGCTGGCTGACTAAAGTAGAGATAGAAAGTCTTCCTCCTGACTGCTAAAATCATCAGTTCTTTCCATTTAAGGCCTTCAACTGATTGGACGAAACTTCTCTCATTGCTGAAAGCAGTCTCCTTTATTTATTATAGATGTAATCAGCCATAGATGCAATCAACTGATTGATGGTTTAAATCCACTAAAAACGTTCACAATAACAATCAGATGTAATCAGCCATTGAAGCAATCAACTGACTAATAATTTAAATTCACAAAATATCCTCCCCATAACAAGCAGGCCAGTGCTTGTTTGACCAAATAAATGGATACCATAACCTAGCCAGGTTGACACATGAACTTAACCATCACACTTGGTCTTGCAAATGCCCGTTTGCTTGTCTTCTCCCCACCCCATCAACATGAGCCCCTTGAGGGCATGGAGTGTTTCTTGTGCCTCTTGTGTCACCAAACTACCACTTTCCCCAATCCATACTAACTCTTTCGCAACTTTTTCCCACCTTTCTCACATGAAAAATGCCAATTCATCCTCCACCATGAAGCTTTCCTTGATTCCGCAAGAATCAGTCCCTCCTCTGTGCTGCCCACAGCCCTCTCTGCTCATCGCACAGGAGAATGCTCATCACACTCCATTATGGCTGGTGGTGATGGATGTGGCTGCTTCTGCATTAGACTTGGAGGTCCCCGAAAATCATGCCCCCTTCATCTGTCTATCCCTCTTGTATCTAGCACAGTGCCTGACCCACAGTAAATAAACAAGAAATGAATGTTGATTGAATTAAAACAAAAACAAAACAAAAAAGTAATACCCAGGTCATCTCTATTTAATGAAGCCCTGAGAACCGGAGACAGTCTTTAAAAGCAAATCACTTGATTTGAAAGCTTTCTTTGCATGGTCAACTTCTGACTATAACTAGTTAGTGTTTCCCCTCGAATTCTAGTATTGACTTTGGAGTTCACCATGGAATCAGTTTCACTGTTACTATAAGACTAAAAGCTTTGGGGTAAATACAGGAAAAAAAATTTCATTTTCCTTCCCAGTCAAAGAGGTATTAGTTTATCAAACTGAGCTTAACTGATGAGTGATACCTTTAACTTTGAAAAAGGCACTATAGAAGTACAAGTCTGAGGGAAGTAGGATGTAGCACAGACTTGGGTCTCAGCCCTAACTCTTTTGCTTTCCCTCTCTGTGATCTTAAACTAGACATTTGCTCTTTGACCCTTGAGTTTGTCATCTGTAAAATGGGAACAATACAGGTCCCCCACACAGGCCATGGTGAAGATGAAATTAAATGCTGGATATAAAGTCTCTGCCGATGCGCCTTCAGCCATACTAGAAGCCACCTTTACTGAGTGCTTGTAAGGTACCCCACATTCTTCTGAGCACTTTGTAGGATCTGATTCACAGCAACCAATGAAGTAGGTGTATTATCATCCCCATTAGAGAAAGGCTAAGCAGCATCAGCAGGACACAAAACTAGTAAGCAGCAGAGTTGGGCTGCGAACCCAAAATTGTTCACTCTAGAAGCTGAACTCTTCACTATCGTGCAGTTTATAGCCTCTCAGGATGTGTTTGTTCCCAATCACCCCTGTCATTTAAAGGTCTGGTTAATAGACTAAAAACAGATAAATGTATTTCAAAATACCAATTAATATAAAGCTGACCATAAACTGCTCACAAAACATGGGTCTACACAGCCTGGGCCAGGGCATACCTGACCCAGCCTGACCAGCTCCCAACAGGAAACTGGCTCCAATTCCCTGGGAGGTTTCATGAAATCCACCCTCCTCAACCTTCTTCTGCCCCAAAACACCTGGGAGATAGGACACATCACATCCATGATTTTCACTGCTGTGACTTCCATGTCCCAGGCTCCAACAAATATCTCCAGTAGATGAAAGCTTACAATTTGGCAAAGCCCCTGGGGGAGGAGATAAGTGCTCTCTATCTTGGGAATCTCTGAATTAAAGCCATCAGGCATCCCATGCCCCACATTCCAACTGGTAAATGTGTATTGATCAGGAAAAGGGGCTAATGTAGGCAGGCGAGTGTGAGGAAGCCCACTGGAAAGGAAAGCCTACCTGCTAATGGGCTCGCTGGCAACCAAGTAGTGAAAAGGTTACCTGAAGTTGTTCTGCACATAAGACTGGGAGCTGTGCTCTAGTCCTGCCTTGGACAAAGCTCAATTAAACTTCCCAAGAGATATTTACAAGAGGCTTCTGGAAGGTAACAGACTTGGGCTCTGGGCATCATAGGACTCTCTCTGGATGCAGTTTCACTAGACATTTTGGGAATGGGAAGAAATCCAGCTTGGTCTCTGTGTAGTAGAAGGGAACGCTTTCAGTAAGAGGGTCTCCTTCCAGCTCCCTCTAGTCTGCAAGGTACCCATTTCCAGAAATTGAGGGGAAGTCTCATCTACTGAGGAGTGTCTTCAATCTCACAGGTGTGAGTTGCTACACTGCTGCATGTTCTGTGGGCCTCACCTAAGCACTCTACTCCCCCACTCCATCCCTCAGCCTTTAGCCATCACAGGCACAACCGTCGGCATGGAGTAAGGGAGGTCCTGATTGAGAGCAATTATGAAAGCTGTTGGTCAAGACCTGCAGGCTGAACTCCCCCAGCCAGAACCTCCCCAGGCTACTATCACCAGGACTAAACTCCAGGGGAAGGTCACCCAGCAGACCACACCGAGAAGGGGCAGGGGACAGGGAGCCCTGGCTCCAGGGAGCTTGGCCACACCCACAATGTGCTGTCCAGGGTCCTGCCCTCATGGACTGGCTCTCTGCCTGGCTCCCTGCCTTCCTGTGTGACCCCAGTTCCTCAGGTCCAACTTGGGTTCTAACTGAAACTCTGTCTAAGACACCACCTCATGCCCAGCCTTTAAATCCATATGACAGTTATAACTACTGCCTATTGTAGGCCAGGCAATATGAATATGATAGTTCATTTAATCTATTCAACAATCCCATGTGATAGGTATTATTATTTCTCCAAATTGAACAACGAAGTCCCTGAAGCGCAGGGATGTCAAGGAACTTCCCTAAGCTCACACAACTAGGAAATAGCAGAACCAGAATTCAAGCCTAGATCGGTCTGATTCCAGAACCCATGCAGGTTGACGCAGCCCTCTCGTTCCCTGGTCCCTTCTTATCCTGACATTCCCCTTGGCCAGGAGCAGCAAATGTGTGACCTTTATTAGCTGAATACAGCCCAAAGTCATATTTTGCTTGGCCAGATCTGTGGTTAAAATTTTGAGGAACTGGTTTCCAATATTTTTAAATCAGGAGATTTTACAATAAAAATCTAGATTTTCAGTATCTTGTGGAGAGTGGAAACATTTGGCAAAGCTAGGCCCACATTTCCACATGGCTGAGGCTGGGTAGCAGCTGCCCCCTTCTTAGCCAGGAGGCATACTCAGTTTACCAGTATCCTACCACCACTTCACATGTTGAAGCAGTGGGCGTCTGAGTCACTGACCTCAGACCGGGCAGAAGCCCAGCCTCCCATCCTTACTGAGACCCCTCCAGGCCTCCTTTTCTCTATTCTCAGATGCCATCCCTCAGCTTATCTGATGAACCCAACCAGGACTTTCCTGGGCACGTAGCCTGGGCCCCACTGTATGGAAGCCAAGCCTTTCACTACCCTTAAACCAAGTTGTCTAAATAAGGCAAAAGCCCAGCAAAAATAATAATTACACAATTAAGGGAGGAAACTCAACAAACAAAAATTCATCCACTCATCAGGCCCCTCAGGTACCTCAAACTCAACATGTTCTGAACTCAACGCATTATTCCCCTAGCTCTTCCTCCTACAATCCCTACCCACCAGCTTTCCATCATAATTCCATCAACTTTCTGGGGCTATCTGGATGTGAAAATGAAAAAGCTTGCTTTTTAATAGTGCATACATTACATGTATAAAAATATATATGTATGTTTATATGTGTAATTCATGAAATACAGAGACAAAGATAATTATAGAATTATAGATTTTCCATGAGGATTGTTATTTCATAGTTTTCATTTTTCAGTAATTTCAGGTGGTTAAACACATAACTCTATGTGACTTAATAAATGAATCTTCTTATAATTCAGGTAATTATATTAAAAAAAAAAAAAAAACAGAAAAAAATACCATAATAGACTATTCCAAACTTTGGTTTGGAAAACACCATCCCCATAAGCCCAGTTGGGTGAAGAACTGGAGGGTCATTACCAACCAGCCTCTTAGAGCCACAATCTCATCATCTGTTAAAAAAAAAAAAAAATATATATATATATATATATATATAATGACCAAACTGACCTCTAAGCACCTTTGGACCAGAAGTCACAGTAAAGGAATTAACTGACCATCTCCTGTGTATCAAGCAATTTATGTTTGTTTTCCCATTTAATCCTCAAACTGACCCTATGAGGAAGAAATTATTATCCACATACTAGAGATGAGGAAGTGTGGCTCAGACAGGTCCCCCAACTAGGAAGGTGCCTAGCAAGGACATGACCTCAAGACTTTCTGGCCCAAAGTTCCCGTTCTCACTGCTCTGTCCTCCTGTGCATGTCTGGTTCATAAAGCTAAATTCTTATTCTTCTTCCAAAGAACTGAACAGGAAATTGGAATGTAGAAATTGTCAACCATGTTGGCAAAAAAGGAAACCCCGGTAAATAAGAGGCTGAAGCCATTGACTTTGAATGAGTAAGACTTTTCAATACAAGGTCCCCTTGTGCTACGTATTTGTTCTTCCACCCAAGAAGCCTTCATCTCCTCCCTCACACAGGGCCTCATGGTAATGCCCTGCCCCTCCTCCCCGCTTCAACTAACTAAACAAGGCATAGACAGAGGAGGGCAGCAAATGAAAGGAGGGTGGGCAGTGGATGACAAGGATGAGAGAAGGGGTAAGAGAGCACATGGAGCTACCCAGAGAAAACAGTTCCCCTCTCCCGGGAACTTTGGGGGAAAGCCAAAAAGACAAAGGGAGAGTTATGAGAGGGACCAGTGGAATTTTGGGGGAAAGAAGTCGTGTCTATAAAGGATTTAGGATGTTTTGAACTACAGTGTGTTGTAAAAATTTCACGCAGGATCCCTGGGAGAGCTCAATAAAGGCTAACATTACATTTCAAGGCTTTTTAGAGTGGGGTTTGTATTGTGTGTGTGCGTGTGTGCCTGTGTCTTTTATAATGAGACAGAGGCCCGATACAGAAGGTAAGTGGGCACAAGCAGCTTCCAGATGCATTCCAGCTATGTAAATTCTATTTATTCATCAAGAGTGGATTCAAATCCTGGCTGCTTTAAGCAGTCTCCCCTGACTGCCCCATCCTACAAGGATGTCCCCTCTTTTGAAACTCTGATTGCGCCTATACTGTTTCTAGGCATATGCCGTATTTCCTGGGTTTGCCAAGCATCCACTGCCACAGTGCAAGGACCCCAAAGAGAGGGGTTATGTCTTCTATTTTTTGAATCCCTTAAGTGCCTATTACTAGGTATAAAGGTGCCTCTGGCTAAGGAAGCTAAACACCGCAAGGAAGAGTTGCAGTTAATTTCCAGTGATAAACATATCTTCTGTATTAAGCCCCAGCTTTCAAATCCTATCCACTTTTCAAGACTTGGCTCAAACAGCCAAACCTCCAAGCAGCTTTTCTGACCACACCCTCTAGAAGTGAGCAACCTCTTCCATAAATCTGCAAAGTGCCCATTTCAGTGAAAAGAACTTTAGTGCTTGACTCTGACAGATCTACATTCGAATTCTGGTTCTGTTGCTTCTAAATGCGGTTATCTTGAGCAAATCACTCTACCCCTCTAAGCCTCAGTTTTCTCATCCATAAAATGCAAATAGTATTGGCTGCCTCATAAAGTTGTGTGAACTCTAAATGCTAGAATACATTTCATATCGAGCCTGCAGATAACACATGCTCCAAAATGGTGGCCATCACCATTGCTGTTATTATTTCTTACTGTCATTCACTTAATAAACATCACACTGTCTTGTACTGAAGACATTTACATACATATCTTTTCCAGCCCTCTAGAGCAGTGCTTCTCAAACTCTGGAGTATATGAGAAGCATTCAGAATGAAACCACCTAGGTCACATCACAGACCTACAATTCCACAAGGCAGGGAGATGGTGTGGGGTTGGCATTCTATGTTTAACAAACCTCCCCCACTCACCCACACCACCCCATAAGCGATTCTGATATGTGCTCACCAAAGTTTGAAAATTCTGCTAGGCGAGATTCTACTCCCAAACTCTTTTCCATGGAACCTTAGGTTCCAAAGAGAAGACTTCTAGACCAGTGGTTCTCAGCCTTGTCTGAAATGGAATCATATCCATGTTTGAGAATGACCCCCAGATATTCAGATGGAATTGTCAGTAATTGGTCTGGGATGTGGCCTGGGTGTCAGGATTTTTAAAAGATGGCCAGAGGTATATTTACTGGCCACACAAATATCTTCAATAAGTTAGGTTCTGCGTTTGATCATTATGTTTTAGGGGTTTAATTGTTTTTTCAGCAATTTTAAAGTCTCTTTATGCAGCTCTTTATATATTAATCAGAGCAATATTTTCTGTCATTGTTGCTACAAATAAATCTTCATAATTTTTGTTTATTAAAAAAGAAAAATACAGCCAGAGGAATGTAATGGTCAGCCAAGACTGAGAACCACTCTCCTTTCAGTCTAGGTCCCAGCATTCGACAGCAATACCTCTGAGGCTTCCACCAAAGCTGCTCAATTTTTTTCTGTGATACAAACTAAGCCTCCATCTAAGACTGAGTCTGCAGAAAGGATCTATGCTCTAAAAATATAGTGAATTTGAAATCAGCTGCCCTGGACTGTCAGTAAGAGCCAGGAGGCCCCACAATCTAGTTTTCAAATACCTTTATGCCTGTCCTAAGGCCTTACAGCATTAGTGAATGCTTAATAAATATTTGTTGGAATGTTGAATTGTTTTATTTTATTTGTTATCTGGCTTCAATTAAGTTTTCAGTTCCCTAGCATAGCAACGTAACAGTGTCTTAAACATTGAAGCCCTAACGGCCTTCGCCGCAAACCTCAAACCTGAAACAGCGTGGCACAGACAGCCATCCAGGGAACATGCTGACATTTCTCCAAGGGGTCACATATACTATGCAAGTTCTTAATGACTGATAAATATAAGCAAATGTGACTTTCATCAGCAGGAAGAGCACAGCATTTTGTCGGCAGCACGGGCCTCCCAGGCTAATATTTGGATTGTTTCATCTGAAACTGTCAAATTACAAGAGCATGATAGAAACTTGTACAAACTTCGTCATAAACAGTAATTGGCCCCTCGTCAATAAGTCAGAAGAAAAAAACTTCCTGCTGCCAAAATGCACGGGCCAGAATGCCGGCAGCACAGGCCCAGGGCCAAAAAGAACGAAAGCCTGTCCCTGGACAGCTCCTCTAGGTTCTCTGGGTTCTCCATCACAGAGGTCCATCTGTTCCCAGGCCCCACCCCTGTAGCTGGCACCAGGTAGGAAGCTGAGTGCTACAGTGACCTGGGAGTCAGCCTCACTACCTTCATATTCCAGCTTTTCCACTGGTTTTGTGTGATCTTTTAACCTCTTAGGACCTCTAATAAATGCTGGATGAAATCTACTTCATCGGTTCCTTGGAGCCATGACAGCCTAGGTTGGAATCCTGATTCTTTACTTACTAGCTGTGTGGCCTTGGAAAAGTTACTCCACCTCTCTGGGGACAATATTAGCAATTATCTCGTAGAGTTGTCAGTGTAAAGTGATAACAGTGCCTAGTAGAGAGCAGGCGTTCAATATACCTTGCCTGTTGGAAATCTGCAATTCTGAAATCAAAAGAGTTTTGAAAACCAAGCTCTTGTCTTTTCATTTTACGTTTTTGTAGGTTTGGTATCAAAACTCATTGGGCAGAAAACTTGACATTAACTGACATGGGGCTATTAGGGTCTTTTTTTTTTTTTTTTAATCCCAGCTGGTGTGAACATTCATTCATTTCATTGCAGAAATAACACGTTTGATTATGGGCTGCTGCCCCCTATCACAGAGGAAATGTTATTAAAGTATGACATATGGCCTGAATTATCTTTCTAAAATCCAAACAGTTCTGCAATCCCAAAACACATTGTCCATGTCAGATAAGGGCCTGCAGAGGTATGTTATTACAGTTTGTGGCCAGGATAAAAGGAGACAACATCCCTCAAGCTCCTAGCCTGCCATAGCAGATCTTCGGTCCCAGGATGACATTGGAGGGCACTGGGGTTTCCATGCAGAAAGACATAAAGAAAGAAGCATCCTCTCTGGGCCTGCCCTCTTCTTACTCCCTTACTTTGTTACTTTCTTCCATCTACCCAAATTTGAGTCATCCTTCAGAATCCAGATAAAGCTTCTCCCTTCTTCCCTTTTCTGAACTCCTGTTGTCCCAGGTCAAAAGGAAGTTGGGAGGGTGGTATCTGCTCCCCAACTCCAGGTGGCTGACAGTGATAGTCTATAGCAGTGGGCTGCGAAGGATTCTCCTGTGGCATCTGGCCTCAGTGGCAAAGGGTGGCCACGGAGGCGGATGTCTGAGCTTCAGGAAGGCAAGAGGGCTGGCAACATGCCTGACATGCTCTCGCCCTGCCTGGTTGGGCATGGACTATTTCATATACTAGCCTTGGCTTGACAACTAAATTATACACTTTTTAAGCTCAGGGAGTTTATCTTATGTTTTCTGTTCTTCTTGTCCATGTTTGTTTGTTTTGTTGTTATTATTTTTATACTGATATTCCCTCAGAATGTATAATGGACCTAGGTAACACTGTGGAATGAAAGCTGAGTAACCTGTAAATACTTGTCAATTAATTCATGACATCCTCTTCCTAGCCCCTTTTCCAAGGAAGCCCCATAATTTTGGCATATTTATGCTAGTCAAGTCAGGTAAGGCATTTTAGAGCATACAATTATTTTGATGTCATTCTGCTTTTTCTAGGATTTCGTATTTTATGAAGACCCTAAAAAATGACTAGTCCCTTATTAAACACATCTTCAGAGCAGTGTGTTTATCAAAATACTTTAGAGAAACTTTTTAGAAAAGTTCATAGAATCCAGAAACCCGGCCTTGAGGCATCTAAGACTCCAGAGACTTAGCAGTGTCTTGTCTAAGGAGTCACAGGTAATATCAGCTCCCGGATTAGAAGTCTCCTTGTCTTATGTCCTGGGTTTGAATCCACCCATCCTGCCTGCACTAGGGAGAACGGGAACCCGGGTCTCCCCACTCCCGGCCCCCTCCTCCTTTCACCTTTCCACGGGGCCTCGCTAAGGATGTCTAAAGGTGTCCTCGGATTAATTTCACTTTGAAAACTATTCAGAACCACAGAGTGGGGTGGCAGTGGCTCAGCCCTGTAAATGACTGCAAAATAAATGAAAAGCTGAAAGGGGACCGCCTCCCCAGGATGCAGAAGCAAAGCCGCTGCCGCGCAGTCCCTGGTGTGGCCGGGACAGGGACAGTAACGGGGAGGGCGGGGTCCGGGAGGGGTGTACCTTCTTTCCACTGTGGGGTCGCGGCTCCGGGCTTGCGGGTGCCGGCTGCCCCGCGGCACGGCGGAGCCTCGGCGGCTGGCGTCGAGGCCGGCGGGTGTACGCTGCTCCTCGCGGCTCCGGTGCAGCGGCACGGAGGTGCGCACCGCGGACACTATGTGGCCGGCGAAGGGGCGCGCGGGGGCGCCGGGCCGCGGGAGGCCAAGCGCGCGGTAAGAGCCGGGCAGGCAGGGCCGCGTCTGCTCCATCACGCCGCCGCTGCAGCTGCGCGAGCAGGCGGACCAGGGACCCCAGGCGCCCCAGACGCCCGGGGCGCCGCTGCCGTCCTCGGGGGCCCCCTCCGCCGCCGCCATCCTCTGCGGGACCTGCGGAGACAGGGGCGATTAGGAGACCAGAACGCTCGCTCCTCGTTTCCCCCTTCAAGGCTTTGGGCAAGACCAGCTTGTCCATTAGGCACATGTGGACAGACACAGTGCCTATTTGAAAATCAGAAGAAAAGAAATGAATTTAATCCAGCTGGAGTCACATTCGTCTTTATATCAACAGTCGTAAAATATATAATTTTAATGTTTTTATTTTTTAATGGAAGAAGGGACCCAGGAAGGCAAAAGTGCCTAGGATCCGTGAAAGTCATGATGCGGACCTGGCTTTGGGTGCCATGGTCCCCAGAAAGCTCAGCATGGTGCCCTCATCCAGACTGAGGTTTACCCCTGAGGAGACACCCCCTTAACCCCTGGGATCCTTGGGGTTCCGGCCAGCAGGACTGGGTTTCCCTTGATCTGCAAGGGAGGGTCATGCTGTCCTGTGTCTCCCTGCAGTGAAGGCAAAGTGGTACAACGGTTTAGAGCTCCAGCTCTCCAGCCAGGCTGCCTACATCCTTGCCACCGAGTCCTAGCAGTGTGACCTGGGAAGTTACTGAACCCCACTGAGCCTCTCTGTCCTCAAAAGAAGGATGACACCTACCTCATAAAATTGTAACCAGATTTAAATTAGGTCATCTGTGAGCATAGCAAAGAACTTGGCACAAAACAAACATTTGTTAATAACAACAATAACTTTCTTACTTCCCTGATGAATCAGAAAAAAAAAAAAAAAGGAAAATTCAGAAAGTTTAATCCAGGGGGTGATTCCACACTTCCATTCATTCAGTTGGTCATTTCATGGAGCCCTACTAAGTGCCTCCAATATACCAGGCACAGAGCTAAGAACTGAGACACCTGTGTGCCTCATTACACAAACATGCCGAGCATCTGCTGTATGCCAGCACTGAGCTAGGCCCTGAGGAGGACAAGAAAAGTATTCCAGGCCCAGCCATCCTCCCAGCGGGGAGCTCACACAAATCACCGGGACCCAATAGCAGAAGAGCTCTATGTAGGCAGCCCAAGATCCAGGGAGGTGCATTCCAGAGACTGGCTGCCCTGGCTGGGGGAACAGGGGTGAAGGGGTGTGCCCTGTAATAGCTGTAATTACTCAGGCAGCCGCACAGTGCCAGATTACAGGTCATCTCTGAATCTTTACAACAGCCCTAGTTCCTGTCTTTCTCACCTTACAGAAGGGAAACTGAGGCTCAGAGACACTGTGTGACTTGCTCCCAATCACGTCTTGGAGCAGAATTTGACCTCAAGTCTACCCAGCTCTCAATTCTCACACTTTCCAGTACTCCGTGCTCTTGCCCTTCTGGATCCTTCTAATATATCCTTCCTACCTGTAGAATACTGGAGCAATGTTATGACTTTCCTTAGAACATGGGTTTTTCAATGAACCTTGGGGTTTTATCTGGAATGTAAAAAGGCCCCCAAATTACCCTGCCATCTTGGCTTTCAGAAGCACTGTCTGACCCGAGGAACTGAAGTATAAGGAGCTCAGCAAACATAACCCCTACCTGTTTACTGAAAGCTTGTGCTCGTCCTCTGTTCTCAGGGTACCCTGAGTGGAGGGAAGTTTCCAGGCTTGTCACCCCTTTGTGTGGCCTGAACCCAAGAAGGCCAAATTCCTTCAAACCGCATGGCAATGAGTAGTGGAGCTAAGATAACCTCAGAGAGTGGCTGTGAGGATTTGATGAGGAAAGCTGGCCCTGATGTACCTGAGGAAGGTGCTCAATAAATGCCAACACCTGTTGTCGCTGTCAGTGTGTCACTAAAAGCGAGGTCTCAGCTCTCGGAGTTCTTCTCCACTCTGAAGCCATGTGGCTTAACTTAGGCCACCTTCTTTGGACTACATTCCATGCATAAAGTGGTTCCGGGGTCACCTTGATATTTTTGTTGGGATCCCAGACAGGGAGGAACTGAAAGGCAGAGAGGCCAAGTGAGCTGAGAGGAGCCAGGGAGCAAACAAGTGTATAACCAGGGGGTTAGGGGCACCACCCAGCAGAGGGTTAGGGGACTGTTGGGCAACCAGTCTATGGGAGCCATTTCAGAGAGCCAGAGGTGAGGTCAGAGGTGACATGGGGTCGAGCCAGAGGAAGATGGGGTGAAAGCAAGAGCAGGACAGAAGTGAGCGAGGAGGATCCTGGGTGACTGCTGGTAACAATGACAGGGGCCGTAGTTCACGGGTGGTGAGCCACAGGGGCACAGCAGACCCTACCCAGTGCTAACACACCAAACCGAAGACCCAAGAGAGAAGGCCTTTCACCTGCTTATGAAAGCAAAACAAGCAAACAAAACCAAGCTTTTGTTCTTTCTTCTCTCTTACTTTTCCTGACTTATTAATATCAAACTGATAGTGGATTCACAGAGGTGGGTAGAAAAAATGGTTAGGGGAAAAAACAGGTTACAATAATGATTTACAAAGTAATAACCAAAGTGTGTAGTGTCCCGTCCCCCCCCCAAAAAAAAACAGGTCCACATCCTAATACCCAGAACCTGTGAATGTGACTTTATTTAGAAGTGATGCTGACACAAACCAAGGAACGCCTGAGGCCACCAGAAGGCAGAAGAGGCAAGAAAGGATTCTGCCCTAGAGCCTCTTCAGAGGGAGCGCAGCTGGCAGACACCTTCAACTCAGACTCTGGCCTCTGTAACTGGGAGGGAATGCATTCACGTTGTTTAAGTCACCAAGTTCCTGGTAATCTTACTGCAGCCTAGGAGGCTTACACAGAGAGTACCTTGGGGACAAGGAAGTAGAGTGCCTAGCGCTTGCTGAGCTCCTTCTATGTGTCCGGCACCGCACCAACGGCCATGCGCAGAGGCCGTCTCTGCGTCTCCACGGTGTAGGCAGCATTAGCGCCAGTTCACATTTTGCAGGGCGCCCAGCCACCCCCGCCACTCTGGGAGGTAGGTGCTGTCCTGCCCGTTTCACAGGGAAGAAAGTAGGGCCCCAAGACGTTGCGTGACCTGCCCACAGTCCCAGGCTAGTCAGGAGCACAGACGGGACTAAAATTGAGAGCTCCTGACTCCTAGTCTGGGGTTCTTCATTGTTCCCCTGTGCCATGCTGCCTCCCTGCCTATGTGTCATGAAAAACAAAAGGGTAAAATGAGTAGAAGTAAATCCTCTTTGATTGTTGTTCTAGTAGAAGGGTAATTGGGATAAACGAATAAAGGCAGAAATGTGTTTTAGCACATTTGGAGAGCTCAGTTATCCACCACCTCCTGATTTCACATTGACATAGATAACTAAGATACTAGAATATTTGGATTAGACATGCAGCTATACTGAAAATCCACTTCCTAGGACTAATCCCACCCTTAATTTACTTTCCTATTGCCAAATTGGTCAGGGTCCCTAGGGAAAGAGAACATGAAACCACATTCCACCCTATTCTGTTCAATAAGAATGCTCTCATTTACTATTCAATTATGTTGAGTGACTTGAAATTCCATCTCAGTCCCCATGGAGGGAATCCAACCACATGCTTGGGAATTTTATATTTGTAGTACGCAGCCAGAAACAACAGCAACAAAAAAGGGAGGGAGGGAAGGAGGGAGGAAGAGAAGGAAAAAGGAAGGAAGAAAAAGTAAGAGAAGAAGAAAAATAAATCAAAGAAAAAAATAAAGGGAGAAGGGTTTGGGATGTTAGCTTTCCAGCTGCATCCATCTCCCATTCTCCATCCACACACCTCCCCAGCCTCCTAATGACCCCCCACCCCTTCTGTCTTTTCTGAAGGTCAAGGTGTTTTCTATGAGACAAAATGTGAAAACATTCAAATGCCTGAGATAGAATATTCCTAAAAAATCCACAGGACCTCTGCTAGTCAGTGGCAAACAGCAAAATCAAAGAGTAAGTTATGGTGACAGCAAAAACAAACAAATAATTGAAACACAAAGCCTCAAGCTTGCAACCTGCCAGCACACACACATGTAAAGACTGAAGCCAAAAACCTAAGGTGCTTCTAAAATACACCCTAAACTATTAATTTACTTCATTTATAAAGAGTTCTAACAAATCGAAGGAAAAAGACAACCCAATAGAGATATGAGACAAAGAGCATGAAGGAGTAGCTCACGGTAAAAGAAATACAACACATGAAAATGTTTAAAAATCACATAAAATCTAACAAGTGCAAATAAAACCGTAAAACCCAATTTTTACTGATTAGATGAGCAAAAATTTTAAAGTTTGATAAAATTGTTATGGTAAAACTGTTCACTGCATATGGGAGTCTCCATTGGGCAACTTCTCTGCAGGAAACTTGGCAATCTCCATCACAATTTTAAATGCATATGCCCTTTGTCCCAGCAGCTCTACTTCCAGGAATTCCTATAGATATAATCAAAACATAAAGGTATACATATATAAATATTTATTGCATCATATTTTGTAATAATGAAAAATAAGGCAACAAACTAAATGTCCAAGAATAGGAGCTTGGTTAAATAAAATCTAATCCATCCAAACAATGCAATACAATTTATCTGTCAAAAGAACGAGGTAAATTTATATCTGTTAAAGAGAACAACCATCAATAGCATATATTTAGTGGGAAAGAAACCAAACATGCATGAAGTAGAACACTATATGGAGAATAAGCTCCTTTTTTGCAGATATGTATGCATATTATGTATGCATAATGGCTAGGGAGGCTCATACCTTACATTTTTATAATCATTTCTTCGTCTATCATCTATATGAGCATATTACTCATGGGTATGCATTATTTTTATAAAATAAAAAAATGTAAAGAATTTCTAAAGATTGTTGTAACAGATGCTGTTCGTTGCCTATCCAAATTCCAGTATCCCTTTATTTAAAATTTTTATTAGAGAAGTTGTAAGTTTACAGAAAAATCATGCAGAAAATAGTGTCCATATACACACCTCAACCACACAGTTTTCCCTATTAGTAATATTTTACATTTTTATGATACCTTTCTTATAACTGATGAAACAATATTATTATAATTATACAATTTATTATATTTAATGGTTTAAATCGCATTCACTATTTGTGTTCTAGAGTCCTACAGTGTTTTTTTTTTTTTTATTTATATTCTAGTAACATACATACAACCTAAAATGTCCCCCATTTAACCACATTTAAATATATAATCCAGTGGGGTTAATTACAGTCACAATGTTGTATTACCATTACCACCATCCATCCCCAAAACTTTTCCATCACCTGAAACAGAAGCACTGTACAAATTAAACATTAACTCACCATTCCCTACTCCCACCCCATCCCCTGGTAACCTGTATTCTAGGTTCTGATTCTATGAGTTTGTATATTCTAAATATTTCTTATCAGTGATATCATAAAATATTTGTCCTATTGTGTCTGGCTTATTTCACTGAACCTAAAATCTTAAGGCTCATCCATGTAGTCCCATGTATCAGAACTCCATCCCTTTTTACAGCTGAATTACATTTCATAGGCTATATATACCACATTTTGTTAATCCATTCATCTGTTGATGGACACTTGGGTTGCTTTCATCATTTGGCATTTATGAATTATGCTGCTATGAACACTGGTATGAAAATATCTGTTGTCCCTGTTTTCAATTCTTATAGGTACACACCTAGATGTGGGATCAGTGGGTCATATGGTAAATGCTACATATAACTTTCTGAGGAACCACCAAACTATTTTCCACAGCAGCTGTAACATTTCACATACCTACCAACAATGAACGCATGTTCCTATTTCTCCACATCCTCTCCAACACTTATATTCTGTTTTTTTAATAGTAGCCATTGAAGTGGATGTGAATGAATGGTATCTCATTGGTTTTGACTTGAATTTCTTTAATGGCTAATGATGTTGACATGTTTTCATGTGCTTATTAACCTTTTATATATCTTCTTTGGAAAAATGTCTATTCAAGTATTTTGCCCATTTTCAGTTGGGTTGTTTGCCATTCTGTTGTTGAGTTGTAGGATTTCTTTATATATTCTGTATATTAAAACCTCATCAGATAAGTGGTTTCCAAAATATTTTCTCCCATTCTGTAGGTTGTCTTTTTACTTTCATGATGAAGTTCTTAGATGCACAAAAGTTTTTTAATTTTGATGGAGTCCCATTTATCTATTTTTTCTTTTCTTGCTCATGCTTTGGGTGTAAAGTCTAAGAAATCATTGTCTAACACAAGGTTCCAAAAGTGTTTCCCTATGTTTTCATCTAGGTGTTTTACAGTTTGGGTTCTTATATTTAGGTCTTAAACACATTTTGACTGAATTTTTGTATATGGTGTGTGGAAGAGATCTACCTTCATTCTTTTGTATTTGGATATCCAGTTTTCCCAGCACCATTTGTTGAAGAGACTATAATTTCCCCATTGAGTGGACTTGGCACTCTTGTCAAAAATCTCTTGAGGAAAAGGGGGCAAGATGGTGACAGAGTAAGGAGCTCCAAGAGTCTGCTCATTCTACAGTGCAGGTAGTAATCAGCCAGAGGAATCTATCTCACCTGTATGGGGGTCCAGGTGACTAGAAGACCATCCTGCATCATCCTTGGAAGAACGGAAGGAGGAGACTGCCCATCTGCGGTAAAGATTCCTAAGTAGAGCACTCCACACTGCAGAGGCTGGAGCCCATCCCCTGCTGGTGGCTCTAGTCACCTTGGTAGCTATTCCCTGGCTAGAGTTGGAAGCTCCATTTCCAAAAACGTAGGAGGAAGAGATGGTTGGGCATCGATCTCAGCTACTGATTAGTAAATTCAGCTAGCTAAAGTCCAGGCCTAAGAACAGCTCAAGTTTGAACACATCCAAGTTGGAAAGAGAGACCAGTAGCCTCCATTTTAACTCTCCCCACCCCCCACCCCCAGTATGAGGGGAAGCAGGACTGACTAAAAATCACAGTGAAGGTAGGGACCAGCTTCTTTCCATACAGGTCAGATTGCAGCCTTAGCTTAGGTTAGGTAGGGATTTATACATATATATACACACACATATATATATTTTTTTAATTAGAGAAGCTGAGAGCTTACAAAACAATCATGCATAATGTGCGGAATTCCCATACATTTTCATACATCACCCTTCCACCAACATCTTACATTGCTGTGGAATATTTGCTACAGATTATGTAAGAACATGATCAGACCATTACTGCTAACTATGGTCCACAGTGCACACTTGGTATGTTGTTTCCATATACCCCCTATTATTAACACTATGTATTAGTATTGTACATTTGTTATAGTTCATGAGAAAACACTCTCATATTTATGCTGTTAACCACAGTCCATCTTCCACCACATCTGTCACTGTGTTATAAAGTCCCATGCCTTGCATATTTCTATCTGAAGTGTACCCTCAGTGGCTCTCACTTTCCTCACAGAATTGTGCAGTCATTGCCCCAGTAAACCTGTGTATATTCATGTCTTTTGTTAAATTTGGGGATTTTTTGGCCCTTATTTATTTGAATATTCTTTCTATCCCTTTTTCTTTTAATTCCCCTTCTGTGATTCCATAATGCTTATATTGGTACAGTTGATGGTGCCCCAAAGTTCTCTTTGGCTCTGTTCACTTTTTTTCATTCTTTTTTCTTTCTGCTCCCCAGCCTGAATCATTTCAA
The DNA here is from genome assembly GCA_026826555.1 of Tolypeutes matacus. NCBI lineage: Eukaryota > Metazoa > Chordata > Mammalia > Cingulata > Chlamyphoridae > Tolypeutes > Tolypeutes matacus. The sequence goes on from JAKSZT010054396.1 coordinate 8,698,979, forward strand.
TTGTCTTGTCTTCTAGTTCACTTATTTTTTCTTCTGCCACTCCATTATGCTGTTGAAATCCACTAGGAATTTCTTCACTTATTATGGTTTTCAGCTCTAGTATTTTTATTTGGTTCCTTCTTTAAATTTCTCTTTTTTTTTTTTTTTTTGAGAGTTTTCAAACTGTTAATTCATCACTTTTCTGATATCCTTTAGTTCTTTCTCCCTGTTTTCTTGCTCTCCTTGAGCATTTTGAGGATAATTTCTTAAAAATCTTTATCCAGAACATCCAAATCTGGACTTCTTTGTTGGTGGTTTCTGTATTTTTATCATATTCATTTAGATAGCCAATCATTTCCTGTTTGTCTTGTAATCTGTTGTTGTACACTGTACATTTTAATATTTTAATGTGCTAACTCTGGGATTTAGCCCCCTGAATTGTCTGTTCTTTAAGTTTGTATCCAGCTAGTGAGAAGCCAGAGATTTCTTTGAGTGCCAGGAGCTAACAAAAACAAACAAACCAATACAAAAAAATATATATCTCACAGTCTTTGAAATTGAGTCTGTGTTGGCTTGTGTTCTCCTTCAAAGTTTAGCTTTTCTATCAAGATGATCACTCTGAGACAAAAATGAAGTGCAGCGTCTTCTCCCTCTTTTCTAAGCCTGCATCTTGTACTAGGCTTGTGCTCCCTTCTCTTGTGGCCTTAGGAATTCCCCTGCCTACAGGAACTTAATTGTTTTTTTACACTGCTGTAGCTTTTTGCAGACTGCTTCTACCTGCAGGGCAAGTTCTGTGAAGATGAGCCAGAGATAAGTGTCTTGGTTTAGTCTTTCAGGCTGCCACCCTTTAGATTGGTACTGATTTGCAGGTACTCCAGTATGTGCATAGGGGTTACTCTGCTCCCTCTGAAAAAGGACCAGGGACTCACAGTGGGAGGACATGCCATGCCATGGAAGGGGTGAAGCAGGGCTAGCAAGAGAGCCTTAGCTTCTCCCACCATTTTTAAAACTGCATTTTCTTGATTTGGAACTTTCACAGTTACTGCAACCTTGGACCTGTTTTCTGGAGTTTTAGGAAAACATTCCACCAGTTTTTGCTAGTTGTTCAAATATTCTGTCAGAGAACCACACCTTGGAACTTCTTACACTACCATCTTGATCATCCAGAAGTCTCCTCTTCTTTCTTGCTGGCAGGCATCTAATGTATCCACTCTCTTCTCTTCAGGGGAGGCTAATCTGAATCCCAGTAGGCCTGAATGGGGCTTTAGAATTTGCCTTTTTAACAAATTCCCAGGTGATGCTAATGCTGTTACACCGGGGACCATCATTTGAGAACCACTCTTTAGGCCAGTTGGTTGTGGTCATACTTCCCTTGCCATATGAAGAAGCTATTATCAACCTCCCTTTACAGATGAAAAACTGAGGCTTAAAGAAGAACTAGTAAATCACGCCATTCATGAACACACAGGGCATGTCCACTGGAGATTTCTGGCTATATCTAGAATGATCTCCAGGGTGTTAATAGTGCTGCACTGTGCACATGTGAACAGAAGGTCACTACCATTTGGGTGATTACACCTCACACTACATACAAAACTTAACTGGAAATGGTTATAAATATAAGATCTAAAAATAAGTTCTTATATTTAGTTCTTAAATATAAGATCTAAAACCATAAAACTCTTGGAAGATAACATAGCGGGAAATCTTCATAGCCTCACATTTGACAATAATTCTTAGGTATGACACCAAAAGCAATAGCAACAAAAGAAAAATATAGATGAATTCAACTTCATCAAAAGTAATAACTCTTGGGAGTAGGTGTCGCTCAGGGGTTGAGCGCTTGCTTCGCATGTATGAGGTCCTGGGTTCAATCTACAGTGCCTCCTGAAAAAAAAAAAAGTAATAACTTTTGTGCATGAAGAGACATTACCAGGACAGTGAAAAAGAATCTACAGAATGGGAGAAAATAGTTGTAAACCCTGCATCTGATAAGGGTTTAATATCCAGAATATAGAAAGAACTTTTACAACTCGACAAAAAAGACAAACCAATTAAAATATGGGCAAGCATTTGAACATACATTTCTTCAGAGGAGATATATGAATGGCCAAAACGTACATGAAAAGATGCTCAGCATCACTAGCCATAAGGGAAATGCAAATCTAGCTACAATGAAATACCAGTTCACACCAACTAGAATGGCTAATTTTTTAATGGAAAAATAGGGAGCGGATGTAGCTCAGTGGATGTATGCCTGCCTCCCATGTAGGAGGTCCTGGGTTCAATCCCCAGTACCTCCTTTAAAAAAAAAAAAAAAAAAAAAAAAAGTAAAATAATAATGTTAAAAAAGATATGGAGAAACTCGAACTCTTCTGCATTGTTGGTGGTGAGGCTGGCAGTTCATCATAATTTAAATACAGAACTACCATATGACCTGGCAATTCCACTTCCAAGTATATACTCAAAAGAATTGTAAAATGGGACTCAGACAGATACTTCTACACTGATGTGTATAATATCATTATTCACAATAGCCAAAAAGTAGAAACAACCCAAATGTCCATCAACAGATGAATAAACCAAAATGCAGTACATACAATGGAATATTATTCAGTCATAAAAAGGAATGAAGTTATGATACATGCTACAACATAGATAAACCTTGAAAACATTATGCTGAGAGAAATAAGCCTGACAAAAAATAATAAATATATAGTATGTTTCCACTTACATGAAATATCTATAATAAACAAATTCAGAGCTAGAAAGTGGGTTAGAAGATTACCATGGACTGGGGGTAGGGTGGAGAAGGGGAGTTTTGCTTAACAGGTACAGAGTTTCTGTTTGGGATGATGGAAAAGTTTTGGTAATGGATGGTGGTGAAGGTAGCACATGCTGAATGTAATTAATACCACTGAATTGTACACTTAAGAATATTTAAAATGAGAAATTTTATGTTAAACACATTACCACAATAAAATTTTTAAAAATTTGAGTGTTTTAAATGACCTCATACCCATAAACTGGTGAGTCCTAAAGAAATTTTGGGCAGTTATTTAAATGATCAGAAAAAGAAACAAACTAAAAAGAAAAGAAGTTTTCTATCATGGAAAGCAATATGCTGCTGTAAAGAAAGGAGTGGGTGATGAAGTTCATCTTGTATGGCTTCAATGTCTATAAAATAAATAAAATCAGCCACTTCAAGAAGGAGAGCTACAAATCTGAGGATTATGGAAAGAAGAGGTGATAAGGACCAGCAGAAAGAAAAAAAAATCTGCTCAAACTGCTTTAATGCAAACCCTACATGTGATACATGATTCATTTCAAGGATTATTATTTCCATTTTGCAGAAGCAGTCATTGCAATGTGGCAATGTGCTCTAGCGGATGAAGCATGGGCTTTGAAAAAACACATGAGTCAAATTGAAATCTGGTGGTGGTGTTGGGTAGATAAAATGAAATAACTAAGCATTTAACACATGACCCCACAGTTGCATAAGGGATTTCTATTTCATTCCTTCATCAAGGGAACTTACATCACCGATAAAAGACCTTATAATTTATAAGAAAATTAAGAAGCAGATCTAACCCTTGAACACAGGTTGTCTAACTCCAGACTGGGGCTCTTTCTACTCCACCAAGGGTTTTTAAGGATGGGACTGGTGTAGGGATGAGATAACAGAACTCTATCAGGAGCTTATGATGTGCCTTGTCTGGGATCAAAGTAGGGTGGGTAGAGACTGGTGTATTCTGCATAGAATCCTCCAAACCTCCTGCTATTCCCGTCCTTGTTTGAAAACTACTGCTTGATATTATGATGCCTCTCTAGTCATTATGTGCACGAGCCAAATGGCACAAAAAAGGGAAGTCTTCAGAGAAGTAAGAAGCAGGATAGTCACATCCCTATTTAACTCAACTTGGGTTGCCTAAAAGAAGTTGTGACAACTGAGGGTAGGGGGACTGAAATCCCCCAAAGATTTTGGGTTTGGAGCTCTTTGTTGTAACTGACAACACTTTGGGATCAGTTGTATGGAATTGTTGGCTAACATTAGGCAGGGACATTTGAGTGAGTGTGTATCAATGGGAAGATGTGTGTGTAAGGTAGCTGGAAATCATTTCTCTGGGTCTTTTAGGAAATCACCTTCTCCACACTGGATAAGGAGTGACAGAATTGTATTCAGATGCCCTTCCAGCTGTAGCCACAGCAGGTATAGTAGGCCAATTAGACACTCCCTCCCTGGAATCTGAACTCCAGTAAAGTGTCCTTCATTCCAGCAGCAGCTCCCCTGACCCCACAGCTTATGCTCGGGGTTCATTCCTGTGCTGTTGCTCCCTGATGTGCCTCAATTCCCATCTGCTTCCTACACGGACTCCAATAAATTCCCTTTTGCTCATTTACTTTCTGTTGATTGCAGTGACATCTAAATAATTACAAACACTCTGATATACATATAAAGTATGGTCGCTGAGTTAACAAGAAATGAGCCAGGTCTGCCTTTGGCACAGGACTAGAAAGAGAGAAAGCAGAGAGGTGGTCCAGGGCCAGAGGAGTTGTATGGAGATAGTAGTGGGCCACAGCCAGCTACCCATGAAACGGGAGAGGGCTGAGTGAATGGGGGATTGGCCCGTAAGCCAATCTTTCTAAGGAATAGAAGTGATAAACAATCAGAGCGATTGTAGAAGTACTTTATTTCATAATAATCTTTTCCTAAGTGTGATCCACATATATGACCAAAATATAAGGATGGTCAGGGAAATTAGCATTTAATGACTCAACAAAACATCATGATTATGCATAATACATAGCAATAGAGAAATAGTCTTGCAATATGATATTAAGTGAAAAACGCCAAATTCAAACTTGTAACTATACCATGATTACAATAACGTACAAATTCTGTAGGCATATGAACAAAGCCTGGGAGGGGACATGGAAAAATGAAAACATAAGATCTGTTACTAAAGCTGGATCCAGGATAAGGTGTTTTGTTTAGTTTGGGGGGGGGTTGTTTGTTTTTTTGTATTGTTTTTTGGTAATAAAATCCAATTATGGTTACAATTTTGCTTTTTCAATAAATAAAAGTAAATAGATAAAATGGAGAAAGATTCAGAACAGATTGTGGGGGTGGGGAGGAAAGCGTAAATCAAAAGTTGGTGGAAGTTCTTGTCAGAGAAAGCCCTGGGAATTTCGCATTGCCACCAGTAAATCCGTAACTAGGAACAGCTCTAAATGTTTTCAATGTATTTGGTTTCAGTACTAATGTGAAATCATGTAAGATTTCACTGGTTTCTAATTTTCTTTCTACAAAATTAAACCTAGCATCTGTTCTTCATTGAAAACAAGTCACGTGCAAAGTCTAAAATTCTAAAGTCTCATTCTGGGAGAGAATGGAAAAAGTAGGTTTGGTCTTAGCCACATAACTAAGTCAACATCCTAAAGCAAACATTACAAAAGCACACCTTGGAGTTTGAGCCCAGAAAGCAAAATGTTGAGAAGCCTAGAGTATATGAAAGCAGGGACATGGGGCTGGGAGCTCAGCTAGGACATTGTTACCTGGAGCCCTATGCAGGAGCACAGGGAGATTGTTCATGTTGATAAAGAAGCTCCAAAGTCCCAAACTCAAACCAGATCTAAATTAAGGACTGCCACAATTGTTTTCTCTGAGACACAAAGTCAATGTTACATCTTAATCATCTATCTTGATTCTGACCTAACACACTTGGCAAAAGGTGCTAAATCTTAACCTTTCAGCATTAATTTCAACCAGAAGCTGCAAAATGAATTTAAGAATCTCAAAAATATAGAAGACGCGAGCAAAACACATGCAACCTTGACCAAAAGATCAGAATCTCCCAAACAGCAATTAATATATAAATAAATTCTGCGAATACATTTCATGAATGGTTAAAAGAATACAGTTTTACCAAACTTTAACCAAGTGTGTGCGCCCCCCCCCCCGGGGGAGAGTGATGAGTGGAGGCCAGGGGAGAGAATGGGGAAAAGAGAAAGAACAAGCTTAGCTAAAGAATGAGCCATAGAGAGGAAAAACCATTGACATTCAGCCATCAAGGCTAAGCTGATTTGAATTCAGCTGCCTCACAAATTCCAGCTGTGTCCGTGCCCTAAGGCTCTCTTTCGCCATACCTGTACCCTCACAGTTGGAGAATCCTTTTAGTAAATGATCTCAGATACACGAAACTCTGCCATATCCATCCATGTAACATATAATTATTGAGCATATGCTCTTAACCAGGCACTGAGAACAGCATAGTCATAACCTTGTCCTCCTATCCTGGGCTGTTTCTCAAGGTATGACCCACAGTGCAACATATGCTCACATATACTTGAGAAAAATGCAAATTCAGCCCTTATTCACCAAACCTAGCAAAAAAGAACCTCTGGGGTGGAGCCCAGGTATCTGCATTTTAAATGTGCTCCCCCAGTGACCTGAATGAATCATCTGATTTGAGAATCACTGGCCACTAGGTACCCCTAGTGAAAATCAAAGGGGAAAGCACTAAACTGAACTTAACCACCATAGGCTGCTACTTCCTTAACCCTAAAATGATCAGCCATATTATTTCATTGCCCTCAATCTCCCTGCCCTCTGACCTACTCCTTCTATTTCTGCCATTAACCTTTCATGTTGAGGCCAACTTGGAGCTTATCACGTAAGATAGGAAAACATTCATGGAATGATACCTGCCTAACATGTATCTACACTAGACAAACTCCATTTGGAAAATGCTTTCAATAAAAGAGGTGTAGCAGCAAACAGGAACTGTGGAAAGATAATAGGAGAGAGAAGGAAGGACTTGTTGAAAACCTTGGATCAGAGTCAGGAGCTATTACTCATATCTACATTTGAGGCAAGTCGGTTTGGGGCTCTGACCTCAGTTTCCATATCAGTAAAATGAGCCAGTTGGACTGGATGAGTGCTGTGGTCCCTCCCAGTGCTAACATGATCTGACTTTTCCTGGAAGAGCACTGACTTTCCTTGCCACTTATTAATTTGCTTCAAATACCACAACAGGGAGAGCCAATCCCAGGTTGTACCCAGCTCTCCCTGCTGCCAGCAAAGACCAGGCTCTAAGCACAGAAGATCCTCCCTAAATGCAGTGCAAAGGAGGCCCACGGATGCATTTCCAGAATATTCAAGGGCAGGGCTCAAACAAAATGACCGAATGAGGTAAATAATTGGATGTGATCTGCATAGTCGGAAACACTCCCCCTTCTGAAATTGACCTGACTCTTCCATCACCAGCCACATGGAAACCGAATTTGGTTATAACTACAAAATAACGCAGAGCATGTGCCTGGGTACCACATCCACCCTGTTTTTGCTGTGCAGTTACTCAGGAAACAGAAGCAGATGTCTCTGTGTGATGCCTGTGTTCTTTTGTTCCATGGCTAGTCTACTTGGCCTTGTGCTCTCAACGGCAATTGCCTATCTGCCATCTAAGCCAGCCGGGACAATCAAAATAATATGAGTAATTCAAGCAATAAAGAGTGCCGGCTTCTGGACCCACAGGCTGATTTGGGGAACAGCAACCTCCAAGCAGAGGATTCTGCCTGGTGATTTGGCCATGTGCCTCTGGGACAATATTCAGCACTCCCCAGGAAGCAGCCTGCAGAGAGCAGGCTCTTATGAGAAAAGCAAGTCAAAAGCATTTGCCTGGAAGTTGTCAGTAGCCAGCGCAAAGCAGAGCACACAATGTTATTGAGCACAAGTGTTCAATAAACACTTGGCTGAATGCACAAGGCTGCAAGGGGATTGAGATGGGACCCTAACTGGATTTCCTGCTTCAGTCTTTTCCAAGCCTCCCTGTGCCACCAAAGCTATTTTCTTGAAACCTAGACCCTACTGTGGTACTTTCTTGCTTACCAATCCGTCTTGGGTTCTTACCCTCTGAAATTTATTCTTTGTCATGGCATTCCAAGCCTTTCATAATCTGGCCTCACCCTTCCTTTTAAGCTTCAGCTTCCTCCGCTTTCCTCCCTCCACCCCCTATGCTCACACTGTGTGTGAAGGAGAACCTACCCTTCCTCTATTCCTGCCTTCATCCTGGCTGTTAGCCTGCATGTCCTCTCCCTTCCCTTCTGCCTAAGAACTCCAACACAGCTCCAAAGACCTTTCGAAGGATCTCTCCTCCATGCTCCAGGGTCATTATGCACATCCCTCTCCTTAGCACTTACCGCCTGGCACTATACTTATTTGTGTGCACGACTGTCTCCCCAACAACAATGTGAGCTCCCCAGGGCAGGGATTATATCTAATTTTCCTTTGTGTTCCACCCACTCTCCTTAACAGCACCTCTCACAGTCTGTCACCTGGTAGGCCCTCTGGAAATACTGGATGGATGGATGAATGAAGGTATGGATGACTAAATGACAGACTTACCAATTGCTTGGCTTCCTGCCCACTGGCTTCATGAAATGCCCAAACCACCTCTCCCTATAGCAGCACATGCCATGGCTGTTCAGCCACATGGCTGATGATCTCTGATGCCTCTACTGTTTTCCTCGCTCTATGTGCCTAAATGACAAGAAGCTGACAATCCAAATGGCAGCTCTCCTGTTCCTTCAAAGCAATTCACTCAGTTCGTGCCCCGCTGACTATCCCTTGCCTGCTGAACAAGGACAGCACACCTCCTAAACTTCTGGCCTCTCTTTGTTGGCTTCTCCTCCTCTATCTGGCCCCTCAAATGGTGAAATTCTATTCTTGGCTTTCCACTCTTCTTGTGCAAACCTTCTTTCAGGGAAACACTAGCATCAGCACTGGTCTTCACGTTGATACCACATGTATTGACCTTCCCTGGCTCCCTTCTCCCTCCAGGACTGAATCCCCTCACCCCCGACCTCTACCCAACCCTGCAGCCTTGCCCTCCAGCCCTTCTCCTGCAGACACACCAAGTCTTCCTACCACACTGTGCCCTGTGCAACCCATGCCTCTGGCCTTAAAAACCCCACTTACCCTCTCTCTTCCTTCACCTGATAAATTCCTGCTTATCCTTCAAAACCTCGCCCAAATAGTACACCCTCTTTGCAGACTACCCCAACTCCCCAGGTAAGGATAGTCCCTCTGCCTTTGAGCACCCACTGCATATTGCAAATACTTCACTATACCCCATTATAATTCTTGATTTTATATGTCTCATGAGTTATGAAACAAGAACAGGTATAAATTTCTTATGGCTATTGCTCCCACCCAGCTATCAAACCAAGTACAAAGCACTTACAAACGGAACAAGTACAAAACTGAAAAGCAATAAAAATTCAAATTGATGATATTAATTTAATGTGCTAGATGATGGTTGATGCAACTAAATAGACAGTCTTTTACGTTTAACTTGTTGACTTGATTCTGTTGAATTTGAGCACAATGAACCGTTGAGTTATTTTGTCCTTTTGAAAAATGAATTTGTTTTAAACCACCAATCCATTACATTGGAGCCACTCTATAAGGCTGAAAAAAAATTTTAATGCTGTTAGTGAAAAAAAATTCACTACTATTTACCACTATACTTACTTCTAATGAGCTATTATGAGTCGGGTCACAGAAAATAGGACCTGTGCAATAGAGCCAAAAGGTGAGCATGGCTCTGATCTCTACAGGATGGGGTAAGGCAGGTACCCCATATAGCACCTCAATTTCCCCACCCTTTAATGGATTCAAAATTTTAAAAATCTCCCCTCACTGAAAGGGAAGTATTCAGTTAAAAGACAGTCATTCAGATGATTAAGAATAGACTTATAATAATATTTTTAGTTATAAGAATGAAAACCCTAAACTAAAATACACACACACACACATATTTCCCATTTTAACCACTTCCCTATGTAATTTCATATATAATTTAAGTTTCATACCACCAAGAAAATACTCAAGACTCGAGAGGGCCATGGATCCTCAGTTCTTCATTTTCATTTTTCAAAAAATTACAGATGAGGCTCAGATAGAAAGTGACAGAGGCAGGATTTGAACTGATTCAATGGGATGATTGCAAAGCTCATGCTCTTCTTACTACCCAAAGGTGCTTAATTCTCAAGGTTGCTATAAGGCCCAAAGAATGGATATGAAAGAGGTCTGTAGACCACAAAGTCCTATGCAAGTGTTCCTTTAGGGCTCAGGTGTCATTGCTTATAAATGTAAAAGACAAAGTACCTCAGAAAAGGAACTGGCATATTTTGGGAAATGTCCTATCATGCAAAATGCAATGCCTCTTTGAGGAGCTATCATTACACACACATATATATAACAGGTTACATGAAAACCTGATATTATTCGATTAAGGATATGAAGATATTATTCACATCATATGCTATGTGGGAGCAAGTCACAGCAGTAGGTCTCCCAAAGAAAGGAAAAGATACTGACTATCAGGGGCCCAAGTGTAAATGGGGTTAGAAAACTCCTCAGCTCATTCAGGAGAACCATTGAGCAGCTACCCCCAGGAGAGGTGCAACAATTTGGAATGCAAACAAATTTTCTGACTGTATCATTTCCAAAATCCAGTTGAATTCCCTAGTTACACTTTTAAGACCCTTCTGATCATATCCAACAATGTATAACACTCATTTCTCCATCTTTAAATAATATCTCTTAGATTCTTTAAGAAAGACAGTCAATTAATATTAAGCCCCTCGTAGGTTCCAGACACTCGACTAACTTATTTCAATTTAATCCTCAAAGCTGGCTGCCTCTTATCATTCAGGCCTTAATTCAAATGTCACGTCTTCAAAGAGGCCTCCCCTGGTCATGCCACCTAAGACTGAACACACATACACACACACACACAGTCATTATGACATTGCTGTTTAATATTCTGCATAGCAGGTATTACAGTCTGAAATGTCCTTATTTGTTTACTCGCTTATTGTCTGAACTTCCCATCCAGAATATAAGTGCCTGAAGAGTGGGGCCTCACCCAGCAATCCCCCTTCTAGGTATATGTCCAAATGAATTGAAAATAGGGACTGAAACAGTGAAATTAATCCTATAAACAGATTGTGGATAAACAAAATATGGTACTCCATACTATACATACAATGGAATATTACTCAGAAATAAAAAGGAATGAAGTACTGATACATGGAAGATATCATGGTGAGTGAAATAAGCCGGTCACAAAAGCACAGATATTGTATGATCTCACTGATATGAAGTACTAGAATGGGCAAATTCATATCAGAAATTAGAATACAGGCTATCAGGGGCAAGGGTAGACTTTAGAAATGCGGAATGAATGCGGAATTGGTACAAAGTTTCTGTTTGGGGAGATGGAAAAGTTTTGGTAATAGATGGTTTTGATGGTAGCACAACATTGTGAATATAATTAACACCACTGAAATGTATACTTGAAAGTGGTTAAAGTGGTAAAATTTTATGCAGTATATATGTTACCATAATAAAATTTTAAATATATATATAGAACTGTAATTGTAAAACAAAAAGAATGAACCCTCATGTAAATAAACTATGGACTATGGTTAAAAATATAGTTATAATGATATTGATTCATTAATTGTAAGAAACGTACCATGCTAATACAAAGTATTAATAAACTTGGGTGGGACTGTATATGGGAACGTTTTCTGCAACAGCTCAGGAGCTCTAAAAAAATCAATCAATTGAAAAAAAAGAGTGAAAAGAGTGGGGGCCTCATGTATCATATTCACCCCTATTTCCAGCACCCATAACAGAGCCTAGAACACAGTTGGTGCTCAATGGATGCTGAGTGAATGCACCCTACTACATAAGAGATACCAAACCCTGTTATGACTGAGAAGCTAATGTAATCTTTCTAAATTTAGTCTGCTAAGGAATGAAAAATTTAGAATTCAAACTCAGATCTACCTGCTCCAGAAGCCAAGAAACATCCAGTACCCACACTTCTCTAACTGGGGGTGTTAGCAGTGCACCAAGTGGCACCAGACATCCCAGGAAAAAACATGTGGCATCTTCCCGAAATATTAATCCCCCTCAAGGATTTGGGGGGAAAAAGGAGGGTGTGTGTGTGAATCTTTTCCTAATGTTAAGCAATTTAAAATATTGTTTTAAACAGTTATATTTTGGGCAAGTATGTCACATATCCGTGACTGTTTAAATGAAACAGTAAACTTCCAGGAAGTTCTGAGCTATTAGTAGGCCAGTTTGGACCACCCCACAGGCTGTGTGTGTACACATGTGTGTACATCTGTGCACATATTCACACTGTTCTGCTGGCCAGGCATTTTGGTGGAGATGTTTGAGAAGCCCCTGGACTTCACTGGCCACCGCCCAAAACTGCTGAGGCTGAAATGACTTAGCAGAAGAAAGCAGCCAAGAGATGACCGCCCTAAACAGTGATCTTCAAGACCGTGAAGTGTATTTCCACAGAAAGGTCAACAGACCTCAGCAAAAGGGGTTTGGGTGAGAAGGCAAGAGCACAGGGATCATTAAAAACAGACGATGCTACCAAGGGTAGTTGCAAAGTCTCCCTCCCCAAGCAAGTCAAAATAGAACAGATTTGTCTTTCTGGATGGCTTAGGTGTGGTCTTGCCTGAAAGAGAAAATCTCTGAAAATTATTTCCATCCCGAGAACTCTATAGTCCAGACCACCAGCGGCAGCCAAATTGGGAGCTCCCTCAACTGTTTCTGGAACGATAAAACGGGGCTCCTTTTAACAGTCTCTGGCTTGATCTGAAACTCCTGGCCCCAGATACCCACAGAAATGAGCCAGGAACGGACTACCCCAGCAGCACCCATCCCACCCGGGAGGGCTCCTCTTGGCTAACAGGTGAACAGGAACACTACATGCCCATGTTGATGTGGGCCATGTGTACAGCAGAGAAAGGGCCCCTCTCTGCGGCACTCTTAGACTTCCCCAAACATTTAGAGTCCTGGCTCTGAACCAAGAATGCCTCTCAGAGCCAATAGCTTACAGCCCATTAAAAACCCTGTGCAGATGCAAACACTCTCTCCATTAGACAGGGAAGAAACAAGAACCATGTCTTGGGACTAAGCTAGCAGTTGTTGAAACTAGACTAGGGCCTGGAGTCCCCAAAGAGGAAATATCACTGTATTAAAAACCACAACTATTTCCAATGCTCACAGTCAATTACATGGGAGACCAAAGGAGCCGGTGGAAGGACTGTGTGGGTAAGCCGATTCCGTCACGTTCCGGGCATTACCACTTTGGGAAAAACAAAAGGCAACTTTGGATTTTAGAGCTGCTTGAGGTTTGAGCCCCAGTCTGTTTAATCGTAAGAATACTATATTAGTACATACATAAAGCCACTTAATCCACACCCTAAGCCTGTGAGATAGACATTATCCTCATTTGAGCCATAGGAGGGTTGTGAATCTGGTTGGTCAGATGCCAGATGCAGATTGGACCATATTTAGTGGTGAGAAGAGGTACCACTTTGAAAGCCTCCATGCTTCTGGTCCTTTCTTCCACTCCACGGGGTCCTCTATCTCTTTCTTTTGCTATCACCTGAGGCTATTGGGCATTGCTTTGGGCTTAAAGAAGGCTCCATTTTGGCCTCAAGTCTGAGCCAAATACTACACTTCTGCTTCCTTAAAACTCTGAATTGGGAGTCATTAGGCACTGAGCCAGATAAAAAAAAGTCTTTCCAGGAATGTTTTCTCACAGCATAAATCTTTACACTGTGAATTGGATAAAATGGGGTTGATTAAAAGTGAGCCCAAAACAGCTTCTTCCTCAAAAATTAAACATAGAATGACCATATGACCTGGCAATTCCACAACCAGGTATATACTCAAAAGAACTGAAAACTGGGACTCAAACTGATACTTGTACACCAATTTCCATAGCAGCATTATTCACAGTATTCAAAAGGTGGAAACAGCCCAAGGGTCTAAAAACAGATGGTGGATAAACAGAATATGGTATTCCAGACTATCCAAACAACAGAATATTACTCAAAAATAAAAAGTAATGAAGTACTGATATATGGGATAGCCTCGAAAAGATGATGCTACAGGAAATAGGCCAGACACAAAAGAACAAATATCGTATGATCCTATTTACAAAAGGCGTGCCTAGAATAGGCAAATTTATAGACAGAAAGTAGACTGGGTGGGGGTGTGGAAAATGGGGGGTTATTGCTAATGGTTACAGAGTTTCTGTTTAGAGTGATGAAAAGGTTTTGGAAGTAGATAGTATTGATGATGGTACAACATTATAAACGTAATTAATGCCACTGAATTGTATAGGAAAAAAGTGTGAGCACAGCCTCCATCGTGTGAATATTGGTCCTAAAGCGACTCCAGGCGGGGCTTGCCACCAGCACTGAGTCTCACTCCTCTGCTGCCGTCAGTGGCTGTAAAGGGTGCGGCACTATGTTTTGATTTTGTGCTTATTTCTAGAACATCTTAGGTCAATTTTGTACTTCAGTGATTAAAGCAATGGATGATGATGACAATGGCCTATACATTTGTAGCTATTAAAAACGCTTTATCAACTAATTTCTTACAGAAAAATCATTTTGTTATTGCAAGTCTAAAACTCCCTGACACTTGACTCATTTATCCCTTTGGAACAATGGCTTTTTTTACCACTTGATGTTTAGCACACAATCTCTCATGAAAATAACTAGTACATTCTAAAGAGACACACCGTACTTTGCTTCCCATCTGCTACTGTTCTGTGGCTCTTGCTCCCTCAGGAATCCCATGGGAGGATCCAGGCATTTCTGGGTCCCTGGCCATAATACTATCCAATGACATGAAAAGTTCACCAGGACCCAGTGCTAATGTTGCACAGAGGTGACATAAAATTTGGTCTAAGTCACACAGCTAGTAAGAGGTAGAGCCAGGACATCGGCCCAGGATTTCTGCTGCCCTGTCTGCCTGTCCATCCTCACCATTCATTAAGCCTGATATGCAGGGTCAGAGAAGCTGCAGACCAGTCTGTCTGGGACAATAAGAACTCAGCAAGCAACAGACCAACGTGAGGAGTGATAAAAAGGTTTCTGGCTGATAGAACAGCCTCAGAAATGAAAGGGAAGCCAAGGGAGCTCTGAGAAATGCCCTCCTATCACCCCCAACAGAAGCAGCCTCAGATACCTGGGGAAGGTTCCAGAGGCCTCTGAAATACTTCTGTGGCTGCTGTTTCTAGACCAGTGGTTCTCACCAGGAGCGATTTCGCCCCCCAGGGGACATTAGACCACATCTGGAGGTCACAATAACTACAACTGGCATCTGGCAGATGAAGGCCAGGTCGCTGTAAACATGCAACAATGTGCGGGCGGCCACCCACAACAACGAGCTCTCCAGCCCAAGCGTCAACAGGGCTGAGGTTGAGAAACCCTATTCTCAAGCAAGCCGGCAATACCCTTGACACTCCTCAGCACTGTCCTCTGCAGAGTGCCATCTCTGACACGTGGAGAGGAGAGAAAGCCAAGGAATCCAGTCCCCGATTCCTCAACACGCAGGGTCTGCAGAGCACTCTCATCACTTCTGAGAGGAGGAAGGCTGTGGCCATGAGGTCAGAGTCAGCAAAGGTCCAGAAGGAAAAGTTCTAGGGGAATGGTGTTAGGGGCTGAACTGTCTCCCCCCAAAGAGATACATATGTTCAAGTCCTAACCCCTGGTCCTGTGAATGTGATGTTATTTGGAAATTAGTGAGGATGAGTTCAGAGGGTGGGCCCTAATCCAATATGACTGATGTCCTTATAAGAAAGGAATAATTGGACACAGAGAGACACAGGGGAGAGCACCATGGGGTGACACACACAAGTCCTACAAGCCAAGGAACCAAGGACTGCTGGCAAACTACCAGAAGCTAGGAAGAGGCAAAGAAGGGTCCTCCCCTCCAGATTTCAGACTCTGAGCCTCCAGAGCTGTGAGATAATAGCTTTAAGCCATCCAATTTGTGGCACTTTGTTATGGCAGGCCCAAGAAACTAAGATAAATGGGGACATGAGAAAACACATGTGGCAATGGAGCCCTGGGCTGGAGGAAGGGTGGTAGGAGAAGGAAGGGACCAAATTCTATTCCTGTATCTGCCTCTAGCATGGCATGTTGCCTGTGCAAAGAACCTGGGTAGGCCTGTTTGGGTTTTGGTACATCCCTAGTGAGTACTGATATGGGTATTTTTAAATAAGGTAACTAAGAAAATTATACATCAGGGGATTCCCAGTGATTCTATTAATAGGGAAACTTCTTATTCCAGTTGATTAAAAATGATAATATTGAGGTTAAATTGTGAAGATACTCAGACTGGGATTGGCCAAGCTGCAGATTCATTGATTAAAGCAAGGCCCTCGCAAGGTTTGGACTGTGTGCAAAATTTTCTTAAAAGGCACTGGGTTCATCCACATCAGTTGAGGGTAGTGTGTTCCCACGTGCATGGCTGAAGGAGCTAACTCAACCTAGAGCCTACACATTCCAGCTTGGTTCAGGATACCTGGCCAGATAGAAGAGGGAGACCATGAAGATTAGCAAACTTCTTACCCTGGATTTGGGCATCCTTCCAACCCCAACTATCCTCCAGGCCCAGAGCTACACTTAAGCGACACTGAGACAACCATGGTTTCCACTCCTCCAAGCACCTGACAGGCTGAGGCAGTACCCAGTTGTACAACTGGGAGGAGGAGATGGGGAGGAATGGAATGGGTGATCCCTAAAAGCCCTCCCAGGCTGACATGCAAGAATTCTCAGTGTCCTGGATATATGGCCCAGGAGAGGCTGACCTCCAAGAAATGGGGCAGTGCTGTCCGTCAGGAAGGAGACTGGTGATGGTGGGGCATTTGGGCAGCCTGGACCTCCTGAGCCAGCCTCATAGGCTATACCCTGGTGGTGTCTCCTGTCCCTGCTTTGGCCTCTTTTCCCTACCCCTATCCCTTCCAGCTTCGAAGTCCTCCAGGAGCCCTTCTCTTTCAGAACCCCTATACCCAGTCCCCCAAGAGAACTAAACGTGTAGGGCCAATGCCCCAACCCCCCACCCCAGTCCACACTGAGGCTGTGCAGGAGCAGACAGGCAGCAGGTGTTCAGCAAGACTCTCAGGCAGAAAAACAGAGCCCTGTGGCCTGCGGGGAGGCAGCAGCTGCAGCCTTCTTCCCAGTGTCCCTCAGAGGACAAGGGCCAATCCACACAGCCACGGGGTGTGAGCTCAGCTGGGCAAGCTCAGTCTGCTGTCTTAACCTTTAGAGCAGTCTAGGGACCCTTTCATCAGTCATGGAGTAAACTGTGTGGAGTCCCTGTGGGGTGGCGGTGAGAGCACCACCAACCAACGGAAGGGGGCTCTGAACCCTGTCTAAGCTTGAGGAAGAAAAATGAAAGGGAGCTCTGTGGGAACATCTGGGCCTGAAAACACATTAAAAGACGGAAAGTTCTAGAAATAGGAGATTCTTTTTAGTACTGAAAAGCCACATCACACAAGGCAGTAGAAACCAGGCATGATGGCCTGGACAGCCCAAACCACTCCTGTGGAAGGCAGGCTTCTCTGAGTCTGGCAGGAAGAACCACGGAAATGACCTTCATTCTCCATTAAATGCCAGTACTGTGCTGAGTGTTGAACATGCGTCAGCTCTGATTCCCAGGACAGCCCTGAGAGGCAGGTATTGTTATGCCCCTTTCACAGACGAGGAAACAGAACTCTGGACTAAGTGGAAGAGCTGCGTTTCAATCCAGGTCTGGTTCAAGGTTTCCTGAGGTTTTCAAAGGCAGAGACTTGTCTTTCTGTGTCCCCTACACCAAATACAGGGCCAGACAGATAGAAGACACCTAATAAATATGTGGTGAGTTGAACTGAGCCCTCCTAAATTCACAAAGGAGCACTAACCTTGACTTCTTTGAAATTTATGGCAGCCTTGAACACCGTCCTGGAAACCACTGGCTTCTACGACGCTGGCCATGATACCATCTTACTCCTCTTGCAGTTCCTCTGACTGCTACTTCTGCTGTCATCCCTCATTCCTCACCCTCTGGTACTTCCTCTTAACATATGATGCTTTTTTCTTTTACAAGTTTTTGCTAATCCATGCTCACAGGTTGTGCAGACAGGTTCTAAGCCTGCAAACTCTCCAGTCTTGACACAAGCCAGAGAAGCTGACTGATGAGGGCTAGCTGGCACTTCTGCTACCATCTTAACTGTCACAGACTGAAACTCATCTCAATACCTTCTGCCTCAGCCCTCAGGGTCATCCCCCATGACTCTTGGTGTCTGGCAGTGGTCCTGCCACTGTCCCAATAACCAAGGCTACAAAGTGGAGTCATTCTGTTTTTTCTTCTTGGTCTCCTTCTCCCCTCCAACCTGGTCAATTAGCAGATCCTCTTGATTCTTCCAGTCATCTCTGCTATCTGACCCTTCCTTTCAGTTTGACTGTAAACTCCCCTACTTTGGGCCCCAATACTGCCTCTCAAACCACTCTGGGTTCTAGAGAGGTTGTCCTTCACTGGACTCAATAATGCTCCGTTGTATTTTTACCTTTTGTGATAGAAAACTACATCTGGATATACATACCTATAGATTTAAACATTTCTTAAGCACCTCTCATAGACTGAGAAGTATTTGGTATATTCACAAGTATTATTACTTTTCTACAATGGATTAACACAATGCTCTGCATACAAAAATGAGTCAATAAATACTTGTTGGTTTAAGAAAACTCCGTACGACAGACATGCCCCCAGTCCTGTCCTGGTCTCCTCCAGGCCAGGTTATGTTTCGTTCCTTTTCTTACTCCTCTGGCAGTCACCAGCTATCCCCAGAGCAGCTTTTCCAAATGGGATTCCAGGCCTAATACCCCACAAGGTGACCTCTAGCCACAGTTTTCATCCAATGCACTTGCACATGCCTCTGTAGAGAAGCCCTTGGAATGCATGTAACAATCCAATAGCATGGGTGCGAGACCTTTGAAGTGGCTGTGCACAGGAGCTGCTGGTGCCCAGAGGCAGGTGTGCATGTCTTTTAAGGAACTTAAGGGATACCCAAAACTAGTTCCAGCCTTGAAGATGGGACAGGCAGGGACTTGACCAGTGCCTACAGGGAGGGTCCAGCCTTGGTTTCTGTGAGAGAATGAGTGACAGATATGAACTAGGCCCAGCAGACTCTCAGACCAACAGGCCATAGGGGATAGGGGTCCCAAGGAAACTATCCATGTACATTCACTCACACAGGTGCCCAGAGAGGCTAAATTCATTCCCCAGACCTGACCATGGAAGCGACAGACTATTTCCAGACCCCTGACTAGGGAGGATGGACATTTAAAACCTGCCTTGCTGGAGAGCTGGGTGGGCTATGCCTATCAGTAGAAGGATGTGCTTATCAGTAAGAGCTCCTGCTGATAGCTGGCTGGGGCTAAGCCAGAGGAGGCAAGTTCTACACACTGGCAAGAAAAGAAAACCTGAGGTTGTGGAAAAGGGGTTTGAATATCACTTTCTATCATCTAGTAGAGAGAAGAAAGAAACAGGGCTTAGAGAGATGGTGCTTCAGCGATTACCAACTCTCCCAGTTCTTCCCATAGATACTCATGATTCTCTGACACTGTCCTAGAACCATATAGTCCAGGCAGTGGAAGGAACTAGAAACCCTAACAGTTTTGGATCATTACAATTGCACCAATTATACCTAGATGTCTATTTCATTATGTGTCATATCTCACTGTAATGTGTGCTCGTATTGGTAATCTTGCTCTAAGTAGAAGTGCTTATTAATATTATCCATGTAGTTCTACATGAGGCATGTCTCAAGCTGCTGACCCCATCACCAACTTGTGCCATTTAGTAAGGGGCAATCTTGAAGTGGAGGTGGTCCCTTCTGACTTTTGGACACCCAGTGCTCCCCCAGGAGATACAGAGCATGGGCAATTTGCAGGTTGTACTATACTTGGATTCCCGATGCTGGCCCAGCTCCTGATCAAAAGCTGGAATGCAGGAGCAGCCCCCAGGAGTCCCGCCCATACTGCTAACAGTCATTTGTATTCCTGTGCAGTCAGCGGTTTGCAGCCAGGTTTGGCTGGGGAGGTCCCACTGCTCATTTCTCTCCTAAACCTCCCTGGTATACAGCCAAGTCTCCATTTTACTAAAACTTTAAAAACAGAAACTTAGAAAGAAAAAACGATCCCCGTGAAGGATGGAAAACTAATCTAACAAGCAATTGTGGTTGTGCAGAGAACTGTTTGGGATCAGGGCACCTTTACAGAAAAGCTCCTGGACAGTGGGACCATATCTTCCATCCTTATTTACACAGTCCAGCACACTGATGCCTGTCATAGACAGAAGTACAAAGTTAAAATAAATCAACACTGCTTTGAGGGCCCTCTGCACACTAGGAAGTGTGCTAGGAACTACAGAACATTAAACTGAGTCTAAAATATAGTTGCTGTCCTAAGGGATTTATAACCCATCTAGGAGAATAATATTGAAATACCTGAGAAAGGAATCAACAGAAGATTCAAAGAATCTGGCAGAGAAATAAAGAGATGCTTGAAAAGGGGCCTAAGAAGTGAAGGGAGGGGAATCTGTAGGGTAAAATCAGGAGTCCATACAGTTTCTAGTTTAACTAGGCACCTAAATAGCACTGATACCTTTGGCCAATGGCTGTCAACCCTGACTGTGCACTGAATCACCTGTGATGCTCACTAAATCGCCCAGGCCAGGCCCCTACCTCCACACACACTGATTCAATTGGTCTAGAAGGTGGCCCCACATCAATAGGTTTTTTTTTTTAAAAAAAAAACTTCATAGGTTATTCTGTGAGAGGTCAAGGTTAAGGACCATGCCAAAGTTTCCCTCTAACAAACACATAAGGCACACACTCCACACAAAAAATAAAAGCTTTTAAAATGATTGATTTGAAAGGGCCAGTTAGACGGGAAGTCTAGCTCCACAAACAAAGTAGGCTTAGCTCTGAGCCAATCTCATTTGATGGGAACTGGCCAGCTGCAGGTAGAGGAGAGGGATCCGAAGGCCTTGTCCAGACTCAGTGACAAACAGAACATTCATGGATTAACAATGTGCCATAGAGTGGGAGGAAAGGGGATGGCAGAGTGTGTAGGCTGGCTCTAGCTTCTTCAATCCTGTCATACTATGCATAAAATGGACTCAAACAACCTGAAGATTCAGAACCACAAATCCTCCAATCAAGGAGTCCCTGACTGGATGAACATCAGCAAGCAGAGGGCAGCGGTTCTTGGCATGTGGTCCTGGTCTGGCAGCATCAGCACTCCCTGAGATGCCTGCCCCAGACCTCCAGAACCAGAAACTCTGGCAGTAGGGCCCATCATCTGTTTTAAAAGACCTCCAGGGGCTGCTGATGCATACTACTGTTTGACAACTATTGCTCAAGGAAGTTTTTAATTTTTATTTATTTATTTTATTTTATTTTTAGGAGGTACCAGGGATTGAACCCGGACCTTGTACATGCAAAGCAGGCACTCAACCTCTGAGTTACACCCGCTTAGTTTTTTTTTTTTCTTTTAGGATGTACTGCAAATTGAACATGGGATCTCATACATGCGAATCAGGCACTCAACCACTAAGCTACACCTATTCCCAAAATTGAGGGGGCTTTTAAAAAGCACAGATTCCATTCTGATAGACAAAGATGACAGCGTAAGATGCTCCGGGTACTGTTCCCCCACAGAATCTTTCAACAACTAGCAAAAACTGGAAAAGCCATCTGCCTCAAAACTCTGGAAAATGGTTAAAGGGTTGCAGTAATAAGGTAAGTGCTGACTCAAGGGAAAAAAGCTTTAAAAACAGTAGGAGAGGGAAGCAGATGTGGCTCAAGTGATTGGGCTCCCATCTACCATATTGGAGGTCCAGAGTTCAATTCCCAGGGCCTCCTGGTGAAGGCAAGCTGGCCTGTGAGGTAAGCTGGCCCATGCAGAGTGCTGGCCCACGTGGAGTGCTGGCCCAAGTGGAGAGCTGGTACAGCAAGATGACGCAACAAAAAGAGACAGAAAGGAAAGACAATAAGAGATGCAGCAGACCAGGGAGCTGAGGTGGCACAAGAGATTGAATACCTCTCTCCCCCTCTAGAAGGTCCCAGGATCGGTTCCCGGTGCTGCCTAAAGAGAAGACGAGCAGACACAAAAGAACACAGCAAATGGACACAGAGAGCAGAAAGCAAGCATAAAAACAATGGGGGGTGGGGGAAGAAATAAATAAATCAATCTTAAAAAAAAAAAAAAAAAAACAGTAGGAGACTCTTGCTGTGCCCTTGTTGGCCCTTCCCCCATCACCTCTCTGGTGTGGTGTGAGTCCAGCTGGCATTCCCATTGTGTGTTCTGGTCCTGTTCTGGAGGGAGCAGAGTAACTCTTATATGCACAATGAAGTACTTGGATATGGCATCCAGAAAGACTGACCCAGGAAACTCATCTCAGGCTGGCCCTCCCAGAACTTGCCCTACTAGCAGAAGTAGCTTACAAACCTACAGCAGTGAGAAATAATTAAGTCAAAGTGGCCTGGAGCAAAGGATTGACTGCTTTAAGTTACACAATAGAACACCCAGGAGGGGAAGAAAGTCTGTTTCTGAGGGAGTAGAAGTGACATTGAATTCCTGTAATCAGGGAAATTCCTAAGGCCACTAGCAAGCATAAACCCAGGACAAAACTGTAGGCTCGGAAAGTAGGAGAGGACTCCATACTTCACATTCACCTAAGGCTAATATTCTTTATAGGAGGGCTAAACTCTGAAGGAAGCTACAACTAATGTAGAGCCAACTTGCAAAACTATGGAAGGTATCTTTCATATATATATATATAGTTTGTGTGTTTTTGTTAGCTCCTGGCACTCAAAGAAATCTCTATCACATCAAAGCTGGATAAAAATGTAAGGAAGAGACAGCTCAGGGTCTAAATCCTAGAGTTAATACTTTAAAATATTAAAATGTACAAGGTGCAACAAAATATTACAACATAAAGAAATAGGAAATGATGGCTCATCCAAAGGAACAAGGTAAAAATACAGAAACCATTAGCAAAGAAAACCAGATTTTGAATATATCAGACAAAGACTTTAGAAAGTAATCATCAATATACTCAAAGAGATAAAGGAAAAACACAGAGAAAGAACTAAAGGATATCAGGAAAATGATAAACAAACAATATGAAAATCTCAAAAAGGGATAGGAAATTTTAAAAAAGGGACCAAACAGAAATAATGAAGTTGAAAATCATAATAGCTGAAATGAAAAAATTTCCTACAGGATTTCAACAGGAGATTAGAGCCAGCAGAAGAGTCAGTGAACTCAAAGACAGACTAATTGAAATAATTCCTCCTGAGGGGCAGAAAGGATGAAGAATGAAGAAATGTGAACAGACGCTAAGAGATCTGTGAGATATCTACAGGCATCCCAATATCGCATTATGGAAGTCCAAGATGGAGAATGAAGAGAGAAAAAGGCAAAAGGAATTTTCAGAGAAATAACAGCCAAAAACTTTTCAAATTTAATGGAAGACACAAATAAGTACATTCAATAAGCCAAACAAACCCCAAAACAGGATAAACTCAAAGCGAACCATGCCCAGAAACAAAACAGTCATACTGTTGAATGCCAAGGACAAGGAGAGAGTTCTGAAAGCTGCAAGAAAAAAGCAACATGTTATGTACAATGGAATCCCAATAAGATTAAATGCTGATTTCTCATCAGAAATAATAGAGGCAGGAAGGCAATAGGACAAAATATTTAAAGTGCTGGAAGAAAACAATTGCCAACCAAGAACTTTATATCTGACAATACTGTCTTTCAAAATGCAGAGGAGAGTAAGACATTCCCAAATGAACAAAAACTGGAGGAGTTTTTCACCACTAGACTTGCCCTACAAGCAATGCTAAAGGAAGTTCTCCAGGCTAAAAGGACACTAGACAGTGGATTGAAGTGGCAAAAAGAAATAAAGACCATCAGTAAAGGTAACCATATGGGTAATTATAAAATGCCAGCATTACTGCATTTTTAGTATGCAATTCCACTTTTTATTTCTCACATGTTCTAAAAGGCAAATGCACAAAAAGTAAGGATAAATCAATGGTTTAGGTCATATAATATATAAAGATATAATTTGTAACAAGTACAACAAAAACATGGGAGAATGGAGGGATACAGAAACAGTGTATGTATAAGCTATTGAAATTAAGTTGGTATCAAATCAAACGTGATTGTTACAGATTAAGGGTGTAACATTTAGCCGCATGGTAACCACAAAGAAAATATGAAAATATATACAGAAAGAAATGAAAAGGAACTCAAAATGGCACAATACATAAAGTCAAATAAATAAGAAAGTAGGCATTAATGGAAGAATTAGGGGATAAAAACGATATAAGACTTTCAAAGACCAAATAGTAAAATGGCAGAAGAAAGTCCTGTACCATCAGTATTTACTTTAAATGAAAATAGATTACAATCTCCAGCAAAAAGTCAGAGATTGGCAGAATTAAAGCCAACACTTCTTAAACTCTTACCAAAAAATGCAGAAGAGAGAAGAGTTCTTAACTCATTTTATGAGGCCACATGACCCTAATACCAAAGCCAGACAGAGATATCAAAAGAAAAGACTATTACTGCCCAATATACCCCTTTTGAATATAAATGCAAAAACCATCAACAAAATACTAGCAGATGGAATCCAACAACACATTAAAAGAATTAAACATCATGATCAAGTAAGACTTATCCCAGGTATGCAAGGATGGTTCAACATAACAAAGGAAACACAATCATCTCAGTTGATGCAGAAAAGGCATTTGACAAAATCCAGCACCCCTTCCTACTGAGTGTTATTCAGGAAACTAGGAATAGAAGGAAAGTTCCTCAGCATGATAAAAGGCATGTATGAAAAACCCAAGCTAATATGATCTTCAATGGTGAAAGACTGAAAGATTTCTTTCTAAGATCTGGAAAAAGACAAAGATGCCCACTGTCACCACTGATATTCAACATTTTAATGGATACTCTAGCCAGAGCAATTAGGTCAGAAAAAGAAATAAAAGGCATCCAAATTGGAAAGGGAGAAATAAATCTTTCCCTATTTGCAGATGAAATAATCCTATATACATAAAATCCAGAAAGATCCATAACAAAGCTACTAGCACTAATAAATGAATTTGGCAAAGTGCTGGGGAGCAAGATCAACACACAAAAATCAGTAGTATTCTATACATTTGTAATGAGCAATCTGAAGAGGAAATAAAACATTCCATCTTCATAGTAACTAAATAAATCAAATATCTAGGAATAAATTTAACTAAGTATATAAAGTACTTACACATAGAGAACTACAAAACATTGCTAAAAGAAATCAAAGACCTAAATAAATGGAAGGACATACCATGTTCATGAATTGAAAGACTAAAAATTAAGATGCCAATTTAACACAAAACAATTTACAGATTCAATGCAATCCCAATAAAAATTCCAACAACCTTCTTTGCAGAAATAGAAAAGCCAAACATCAAATTTACATGGAAGGACTGGGAATCCAAATAACCAAAGCTATTCAAAGCTTTCAATATTCAAAGGAGAATGAAGTCGGAGGACTCACAGTTCCCAATTTTAAAACTTATTACAAAACTACAGTAATCAAAACAGCATGGTACTGGCACAATGACAAACATATAGAGCAATGGAATCTAATTGTGAGTTCAAAACTAAACCCTCATATCTATGGCCAACTGATTTTCAACAACAGTGCCAGGTCAACACAATGGGGAAAGAATAGCCTCTTCAGCAAATGCTTTGGTAATTCAGGATATTCCATATACAAAAGAATGAAAGTGGACCCTCCCTAATATCATATACAAAAATCAAATCAAAATGGGTCAAAGTCCTAATTATAAGAACCAACACCATAAAACTCCTAGAAGAAAGCATAGGGAAGCATCTTCAGGATCTTGTATTAGGCAATGGTTTCTCAGACTTTACACCAAAAGCACAAGCAACAAACAAAAATTAGAAAAATGGTACTTCTTCAAAATTAAAAACTTTTGTGCATCAAAGGACTTCGTTGTGAAAGTAAAAAGACAACCTAGAGAATGTGGGAGAAAATATTTGGAAACCACATGTGACAAGGTTTTAATATCCAGAATATATAAAGAAATCCTACAACTCAACAACAAAAAGAAAACCAAATTTTAAAAGGGGGGGGGGGGGGAAAAAACCCATATAGACAATTTTTAAAAAAAGATGTATAAATGGTAAAAAAAAAAAAAAGCACATGAAAAGATGGCTCAACATCGTAAGCCATGATGGAAATACAAATCAAAACTGCAAGATACCATTTCACTCCCATTGGAATGGCTACTATTTTTTTTTTAAGATTTATTTTATTTTATTTTACTTTATTTTATTTTATTTATTTCTCCCCAACCCCTTGTGTTGTTTTTTTTTCCACTTGCTGTGTCTGTTCATCTTTCTTGTTTCCTTAGGAGGCAACGGGAGCCAAACCCGGGACCTCTGATGTGGGAGGGAGGTACCTAATCACTTGAGCCACCTACGTGCCCTACTTTGTTGTGTTTCTCATTATATTTTCCTCCCTGCATCTCTTGTTGCATCATCTTGCTGTGTCAGCTTGCCACACCTGCCAGTCACGTCAGCTCGCTCTCTTCTTTGGGAGGCACCAGGAACCTCTGCTCCCTGCTTTGTGTGTCTCTCATTATGTTTTTTCTTCTTCTATCTTTCGTGTCAGCTTGCCATGCCTGCCCGTTGCAACAGGTCACTGTCTTCTTTAGGAAGCACCAGGATCCTAACAAGCAACCTCCCATGTGGTAGTCAGGAGCCCAGTTGCCTGAGCTACATCCACTTCCCTAGAATGTCTACTATTAAGAAAACAGAAAATTACAAGTGTTGGAGAGGATGTGGAGAAATAGGAGCACTTGTTCATTGCTGGTGGGAAAGTGAAATGGTACAGGCCCTATGGAAAACAGTTTGGTGGTTCCTCAGAAAGTTAAGTGTAGAATTACCATATGACCTGGCCATTCCACTTCTAGGTATGTGAACTGAAAGCAGGGACTCAAACAGGCATTTGCACACCAATGTTGACAGTGGCATTATTCACAATTGCCAATAATGAAGCAACCCAAGTGTCCATCAACCGATGAATGGAAAAATAAAATGTGATATATATACACACAATGAATATTATTGGGCCATAAAAAGAAATGAAGTTTGGCTGAACTTTGAGTGAAATAAGCCAGTCACAAAAAGACAAATAGTGGATGACCTCACTGTTACAAAATAATTAGAATAAGCAAATTCTTAGAGTCAGAAACCAGAATGCAGGTTACCAGTGGCCAGATGGGCATAAGGAATGGGTAGCTAATGCTTAATTGGTACAGAATTTCTGGAAAAGTTTTGATAATGGATGAACACTGTCATTGTAATTAATACTACTGAATTATCTATTTGAGTGTGGTTAAAGGGGGAAATTTTAGATTGTATATATGTTATTAGAATAAAAAATTAACAAAAAACAAAAACAGCATCTCTGCCTGATATTTAACTTCCTCAACAGCATACCTGGAAATAAACAAACAATTCACAGAGACCTGCATAACAATAATTGTCCTTGGAACGTGTTCAGCTGTACTTATAGCCTGGTCACCTTGAGCAGCTCCCTTAACCTCTCTGAAGCTTATTTTCTTGATCTGTAAAGAGGATGCTCTGATTTTACAGGATTGGTTTGTTGTTATGAAAATGAAAGGCAAGCATCTAGCAGAGGGTATGGCCACATATCAGGCACTCAGTAAATGATTTTAAGTGAAAGTAAGAAAGCAAGAAAGAACAGAAGGAGGAAGGAAGGAGCAAGAAGCAGGCACAAGACAAAATGAATAGCTTTGCTCTGCCATGTCCAGTTTTAGTCCTGATTACAGATGTGCAAGCATCACTAACAAGATGGTTACCCACAAGAGACACAGATAAATACCCCACAGCAAGTCGTTCTCTGATGGCTCCTTGCAAGACCTCTGCATGCCCTGACTGCACACCTGCTCCTATAAATGTATCTTTTGGTTTATTTTTCCTGTCAAAAATCATGCTAAAATCATTGTCTTTAGAGATGTTCAACAGCAAGCTCATGACGACTCTTAGCTGGAGGTTTCTGCTTAGTGGAAACCAAGACACCAGAACATTCAATTGCCTCACCCTGTCATGTGTGAAAATTTTTAATTTACCTAGTTAATCGTGCAGGCCATGGGAGACTGGGCGAAGAACAGTATGATGGTTGAGGGCACAGAATCTGGAGTCAGCCTCGGGAGTTCAAATCTTGTATAGGTGACCTGTCGTTGGATGAAAAGTCCTATACCAGGACTGGCTTAAACTTCTTCTTCACCCTGATTTTTCATGCCGGTATCTCTACGGTTTCTTCCGGGCTCCAGGACTCAGCACAAGTTCCCCACCTGC
This sequence comes from Tolypeutes matacus, assembly GCA_026826555.1. Lineage (NCBI taxonomy): Eukaryota > Metazoa > Chordata > Mammalia > Cingulata > Chlamyphoridae > Tolypeutes > Tolypeutes matacus. The sequence goes on from JAKSZT010054396.1 coordinate 8,727,314, forward strand.
CCTTCAAGTCCTGCAGCATCTGTCCCTCCCACGTCTCCAGCCAGTTCTCTACTCTCTTCAGATGAAACTTTCATGGACGTGGCCCCTGAGAGTGAATTCTCCACACACCTTAGCTCACACTGCCCCTGACACCTTTACCAGGGCCTCCTCCCCCATTTGGTTCAGTCACTCTCATCCTGTGCAGCCAAGTTTAAATCCTAGGCCTGTATTAAGCCTTCCCTGTCAACCTCAGCATGGGCTGCTTCCCTTCCTCCTTCAAAAATCTACATGTCTCTGCCTCCAAGTCACTACCTGGTTTGAACTCATTTCCATTCAAACTTTAGACCCCTTCTCACTTATAAATACTTAACCGGCATGAGAAGGGTGAATGTAATTCATCATCAAAACTGGATCCCTTCTGAGAGCGAAAGGGGGCACTATTAAAAATTACGTCAGGACAACAGGCATAAACAAGGGCTGTCTCAGAAAAAGCAGGATGTCTGGGTGCCTTAAAATTAGTCCCATCACATGTATCCTTACAGCCCTCTCAGCACCTGGGTCTTACGATCCTGAATTAATAAAAGAAATGCTGAGGACTAAACTAGCTCTTGATGGAGGTTTGGGAAGATCTGGCCATGCTGTATATGATAGACAAGAGCTGGAAAATAACAGCTCACAGTTATGAATAGAAATAAGTAAGTGACATGCTGCTTTTATTTCATTCCCTATAGAAATGCAAATGCAGCCCAAAGGCCTATGTAAGGTTGAAACAAGTCTTGCATGAGAAATGCAGTTTGCATAGTTTAATACAATTTAATATCTACTCATGGCCAGCTAAGCATCTGTCTCTAATTCCAGCCATAGTCATTTCAAAGTCACTGCCTTTGGATGTAAGTTTCTCAGAGAGAATAAGTCTGTGACCAATGAGTGGGAAGCAAGGGCATTTTGGCCACCAAGTCCCCCTCCAGTCCACCAAGCAGCCTTTCCTGTTTTGTTTTAGGCTGAAGGGAAGGACAATGGACAAGTCAATCAGCCCAGATTACCCTGCTGCCAGGGAGGAGAGACACCTGACAGCCATGCCCTTCACAAGTCGGCAAGGACAAAGGGACAAGGGTGCTTGGGCTGGCATGGAGAATTCAATTCTCATCAACCCTTGGGGTTGCCTCATTGTTTTTGCTCTGTTTTCCAGAAAGTCTTTAGCATTGGAGAAAGGGTGCAGAGGAAGGGAGGGCCCAGGCTATTAGCAGATATTTCAATGGGCTCTCCACCCTCCCCTCATTCAACCTCAGGATCAGCTCTCCACAAAGGAGAAGCCATTGGGCAAGGCATGGTTCAGGAGCTCCGAGCTTTATGTCCTGCTGAACACTCGACTTGCCCACCCCTGCTGAAAAGGCTGCTTTCACACTAGACATGCCCCACGTATGGAAAAAAATTCCATTCCTGTTCTGCCCTCACTTGTACCCAACTGCTACAAGCTAAAATTGTGGGGGGAGGAGGAGGCAGAGGCCAAGACAGTTTTTCCTACTACCACTAATTTCTCCAACTCCCCAAATAAGGACTTGGATTAATGATGACTGGCTAATTAAGGAATTTTGAGACATGAGACTATTTGTTTATTCCATACATTTCAGCAGGCATTAAAAGACTTTATTTGAAATATATTTTAATATGTTAAATGTAATCACCTAATCATTTTGCAAATGTTTGTATGTATTGTGAGAATTTTGATTTTTACCCATTAAAAAAAAAAAAAAAAAAAAAAATGCCTTGCAATAACTGATAGCCCCTTTTGCCAGGCTCTGAGGTAGGCTCTGGGCATACAGACTTGAAACAAACATGGTCTTTGTTTTCGGAACATCCTAAGGACAAAGCAAATGTCACAGAAGCTAAGTGGCTCACCCAAGGCCTCTTGAATTCCAGCCTGGAAGACTGAGAACTCAACATTCCCGGGATCCTGCCAACCCCAGCCGACTTTCCCGGAGAGGCCCAGATGGTGTTTTCCCAAGCCTAAGCTCAAAGTCACTTTAACAACCACTTCAAGATTGAATTATTCACCCCAGTGATGTGGGAGCATTACATAACTAAGTGATCCATATCACTCAAGGAGCAAGGAGCACTGGAGTGGCGTGTTCTGAAGCACAGGCTGCTGCTTGATGAAAACAGCTCACGTGGTTGGAGTCACTTAACCATGGGTAAAACCGGGTTGTATAAATGAGGTTCAGCTCCCTCAGCTGCCCTAAATGATCTCATCGATTTGCCTCTGTGCCTTTGCATTTGCTATTTCCTCAGCTAGACTTAACCTCTTCCTTCTTCCCCCTGGAAAGTTCTTGTTTGGCTTTTAAGACTCAGCTTAGGGGTGACCTTGTGTGAGAATGCTTCTCTAGGATCCTCAATTTCCTCGTCTGTAAAGTGGAGGTAATAATAGCATCTGCCTCATAGAGTTGTCATGAGGATAAAAAAAGTAGAAAATGTGGGGGGTGGATGTGGCTCAAATGGTTGGGCGTCTGTTTCCCATATGGAGGTTCCTGGGTTCAATCCCCGGGACCTCCTGGTAAAATTTTTAAAAAAATATAGAAGGTACGTGGGTGAGTCGCCCAGGCCCCGTCTAACCATGCAGCAAGATGATGATGTAACAGGAGAGTGATACAAGGGAGAGCCAAGATGAGACACACAGAGAAACCAGGAACTGAGGTGGCGCAGGCAGTAGGACACTTCTCTCCCACATCAGAGGTTCCCAGGATCGAATCCCAGTGAAGACAGAAGAAAGATGAGAGAAAAGGGCAGGAAACAGACACAGAGTTGCCCAGCTAATGGACACAAAACAGCAAAAACGGGGGGGGGGGAGGGTATTAAAATGGATAAAAAGTAAATAAATAGATCTTTTTTTTTTAAAGGATATTTTAAAAATAGAAAATGTGTATTAAACACAATGCCAAGCATACAGAAAGTGCTCAATAAATGCTGGTTGTCACTGTCCCCACAGGCATTCTCCTCTGCGGTTTCTACTCTCTCTAGCCAGATCTTAACCTTAGCACCTTCCGAACTCCACTGCAATTGTTTATTTTTGTCTCTCTAAATCCTACCCCCAGTGCCTGGAAGAGTGCCTGGTACACAGCAGGTGCTCAATAAGCTTCCTGCACCGTTTGGATTAAGGAATAAATCCAGATTGAACTATAAACCTTCCTCCTGTGGGTCTGTGCATTTATCTGTGATCTCTTCCCATGGAAGACATGGGAGGGGAGTAAAGGAAGAGAACGGGATGTTCTCTATGCATTTCAGAGGTATCATCAGACAAAGATTCTACAATAATTTATTTTTACTTTGACATTTTCTGGCCTTCCTTTCTTCCGAGTGCCTTTGACAGATGCTGATGCTAAAACTATGAGGACAATGCTCTCAAAGCCAAGGGTTTCAATACAAAGTGGAAAATAAAAGCAGATCCATGTGGCCTCAGCAGAAGGAAATCAAGGCAGGCCAAAGAGAGATCAGGTAATATGTGGATTTATGGTGCAAATCATAAGCTGGTAGCATAAACTATCCATGAAACAGGTGGAAAAAATGCCACACCTTCCAATGGCCAACACATTTTGAACAACATTCAATATACTAAAATTCTAGCAAAGCCCCTTTAAATTAGACTTAACTCTTTTTTTCCCTGTCAGTGTGTGGAACAGAACTGATGGTATATTAAAAGTGATCATTTATTGCTTACAGAATTAAGAGTTTAAAGAGGTTTGTCTTAGGGAAATTTAGACATTAGGAAACTTGTGCCAGCAAGGTAAATACTGATGCCTGAGGGCTTAGCTCAAAAGGTTTAATCCAATTTAAAAGGTTGGTTTACACCGTGCATGAACCTTGTCAGTTAGCAGGAGCTCACAGGAGAGACAAGGGTATAGTTTTCAGCACAGGGAGAGCCAAGAAATAGGGGTTGGAGACAAGGTAGGCTTCAGCTGTGACATGATTACCATGAAAACAAAACAAAACCACTCCCACCACATTTCAGGTCCTGCAGGAGACTAATGATGGACAATGGTTCATGACCTAGATGGGATCTGGGAGCCTAACTCTGATCAGAGCACAAACAGGTGATATTCCAAGGTAGGAACTGCTGTTTTCTAGAGTCCAGAGGGATATAGTGCTGCTCAAGTTGCCGTGAGGACAGGCACTCCTGGGGTTAATAACGCTGGAGTCGGGTACCTGGGCTTGAGTCCATGCTTCTGCCACTTGGTAGCTGTAGGCTGGATGTCTCTAAGGTGAGGTTTCTCATCTATAACATGGGGATAAAAATACCTGCCTTAGAGGGTGAAGGTGAAAATTTTAAAAGGCCAATCCTTATAAAGTGCTCAGCCGAGCCTGGCATATAGTGAGCATCCTCTCCGTGTTAACTAACCATCAGCGCTCACATTCAAGACCAAGGAACATGGCCATAGGGGCCGCATAGGAAAATTTTCCCATGTGTGAGCGCTTGTGACCACCTGCTTCTACTCCATAGAAATAAGCAGTACATGCCTTAAGCTCTAAAAGGCTGGTGGGCTTGTCTTCAAGGACAGCGCAGAACAGAAGTATTCGGAAGACTGTGCCCCAGACTGTGCCCCCGTCTTCTCCTTTCTAGAGAAGCCTAAGAGATTGAGATTGAGGCGGTTACTTTAAAAAGGATCTCCTCCTGCTGAGCAGGCCTTAGTAGTAACATCAGAAATGACCCTGTGGTTCCAAACATGTGGTTTAAGAGGTACAAAAACATCTAACATGTTGCCTCAAACACAAGCCCAGGGAGAAGAACATGTAACCAGGGGCCCTCCTAGAAGGCAGGGAGTAGCCATCGTGCTGTGCTGCCTTTGCAGGAGGATTTACCACGGGACATGTGGCAATGTCTGCAGATATTTTTGGTCATCACAACTGGAGGAAGAATCCTCCTGGCATCTAGGGGGTAAAGGCAGGGGATGCTGCTAGGTGGCCTTCAGAGCACAGGATAGCTCCCAACAGCAAAGAATTATCCAGCCCAAAATGTCAATAGTGTTGAGACTGAGAAACCCTGGTCTAGAGAAATCAGGCTTGGGCAGAAATCATGCCCATGACACTGGAAGGGAAGTGCTGTGATAAGAAGCAGGTCTGAGCACCTACAATCTAGTGCAGGGCTGGCATTTGTCATAAAAACCAATAACGACACTTATATGGCATTGACTATGGGCCTGGCACTGTTCTAAACAATATATATGTGTGTGTCACATAATCCTGAAAACAACCTATGTAATAGATATTAGTATATCCCCATTTTACAGATGAGGAAACTGAGGCACAGAGAGGTTAAGTGATTGCCCAAGGTCCAGAATCAATAAGTAGCAGAACTGGGATTATCAACCGGGCAATCTGACTTCAGAGTCCAAGCTTTCGTTGTAGGTACTTGATATGTGCTTGATGAATGAGTGGATGAAAAATAAATGAATATGGCTGTAAGTAACATGAGGCATCAAACATATAAGAAGCAAAAAAAGGGAACGAGATTAGGATCAACTTAAAGAACATTCACTTCTCCTCTATTTCTCCAAAATAAGCAAGGACCAAGCGTCCTGTGGTAAGGAAAGAAGACGGCTGGCATGTGAAAGCTCCACTTGCCAAATTCCTCTGTCATCAAGAATCAGGTAACATCATCATTAGGAGAGCAAGGTGGACACTAACATAACGTACAACAGTGACCCAAAGACTGTACTTTGATTCATTTTCTTTTCCAAAGACCAAGATTTGTGGCCTATGTGATAAGTTATTCTGTCTGTCAAACTTTGTTTTAACTGTAATCTAGCCTGGAAACATAAAATAATGGAGGACTCAGAAGTTATTTTAAAAATATCTTTTTATGGTTTGGGTTTTGTGTGTATAAGTGTGGGAGGGATGGAAATTTTGAGAAAAAATTAAAGTATATAAAATATTCATTTTTCTTAGAACCATTTTCGGTTCCAAAGTCACTTTGTTTGGGAGGCAACACACAAAAAATGTACTCTGTATAACTTGGCTTGCTTGCAGTTAGATCACATTTGAGATACGGGTATTAGAATATAGTTCATCTAGACAATAATAACAAATTTATAATCTATTTATTTTTAAATATTGTTACACATGGAGCTACAAACTTCCAAAGGAAGGAATTTATAAACCTGGATGGTGCATATTTCTGCAAAGCAGACAAAACACTTAGAATAAAAGAAATAGTCACAATATAGAAAAAGAAAGGTTTTCTTTAGCCCCTGAAATAGTATCAAGCAGATACCAAAACAGTTCTTTTAAGAAATCAGAACACGGGGTGTCATAGGGAAGAAACACTCAAAACTCAATATATATCATTTTTGCCATAAAAAAATGTGAGGCATCTGTCCTGGTTTCCTAAGCTTACGTAATCACCAATGTCTGATTCCAGCGATACCCCCTCTTAGCATCTTTGCTGACTTCTGAAAATGAAACAAGTGATCCAAGTTTTTTTAGGTCTTTCACGTTTCGTTTTTTGACTTGGAGCTTTCCCACAAAAGAACAACTCCTTTCACAATCTAGAGATGGGGGATCTGGAGCAGGCAAGGGTTAACCAAAGCAGGCAGGGCCACCATGTTGGGGACGACTATGATTTCCTTCTGGTCTTCCTGGTATGAGGCACCAACATGGGACCAACATGCCCTCTCCACAGGAGGGACCTGGTAGATGCCACAAGCCTGGAAGGATGAAAAATCAAACCAAGAGGACAAAGAGGTCCCAAAGGTCTAGGCAGGCAGACCTTGACCATGGTCAAGGAAATCAGTACCACTGGCCAAAAAGAAAACCCTGGTTCCAGGCAGAGTTGTTTATTCTGTGTTCCCCTTTGTGGCACTTACCCACAGGAAATGAGCATGCTCATAAAAAATCAGCAATCCGAAGGGGAATACTGGCCCTGAACAAGGATGAGGCCAAGATGCCAAGCTGACCCACTCTTCCCAAACTAAACATGTAAAGATGTTCTCTTTTGCAACATTTAACAGGATTTTCCAAGCACAAAGTCCTAAACTTGCTGCTTCATTTGAAATAGGAGCAAATTTGATTTTGCTACCACTGAGTTGAAATCCAAGACATTGGGCACAGCATCAACTCATGAACACTGAAATTCTTCCAATCTCTAATAAGGTCTTTTTCTTTCAATTTCTTCATTTCTCAAAAGTAGAAATACTCTTAATTTTTCAGAAGCAGCCAGTTATATTTATTCCATTAGAAACAGAAAGCCTGACAAATACCAGCTGGAAAAGAGACAGTGCCTGCTTTAGAATCAGCTCCCAATTCCATCAGGGCTCTGAGGCTCGACACTACTAATGAGAACGTTCCTCAAGCTCGTCTTTGAAGAGAATCTTTGTTCCCTGATAACTCTCAAAGGACAATCCACACTGCCCCAGAGACTTTTCTTAACATATCCATACTGATACTTTATTCACAGTACTGTCTTATCATCCTCTTCTTCCTTTTTAAACTGAGGTATAACATATATAAGTGCAAAAAAGAGGCTCCTTATAAGTATACAGATCAAAGAATTTCTATATTTTTAAGGCCCAAGTAACCACTACATAGATCAAGAGTATTTCCAACACCCATGCCCCTTCCTAGTCAATGCCCACCTACCTCCTCAAAAGTAACCACAATTCTGATTTTTTTCCACCACAGATTAGTTTTGCCTTTCTTGAACTTGCAATAAATGGAATTATACTGTAGATACTTTTGTGTCTGGCTTCTTATGCACAACATCGTGACAAATGCATTTGTTGCTTCTATCAGTAGTTAATTCATTTATTTTTACTAAAGAAGTTTAGGTTTCAGTATTTTATTTTTAATAGCTTTATTGAGGTAGATTTGATACACAATAAACCGCATATTTGAAGTATGCACTTAGACAAGTTGTCTTATATGTAGATACCCACGAAGCCATCACTGCAATCAAGATAATCTCTTATCTGTCACCCCAAAGTTTCCTTGGCCCTTGGTAATCCTCCTCTCCCTCCGCTCCTTTCCCCTTCCCCACCACTTCACAAGTATTATTAGAGATTAGTTTACATCTCCTAAAAGTTTATATAAAGGGAACAATACATTATGCACACTTTGTCTAACTTCTTTCACACAACATAATTATTTTCAGATTCATCCATTTTGTAGCATATATCAATCATTCATTCCTTTTTATTGCTGAGCAGTATTTCAATGTATGGGTAAATCACAGTTTGTTTATCCATTCACTTGCTGATGCACATTTGAGTTGATTCCAGTTTATGGCAAATAAAGCTGCTATGAATATTCACGTACAAGTCTAAATACGGACATATCTTTCCTTTTCTCCTGAGGGAATACCTGAATCATATGACAAGTATGTATGTAACTTTTAAAGAAATTGCCAAGCTGTTTTCCAAAGTATTTTACCATTTTTACATTCCCACCCAGCAGTATATGAGCAACTGGATCCTCCACATCCCCACCAGCACTTGGTATGGTCGGTCTTTTTAATTTTAGCCATACAATAGATTTGTAGTGATATCCCATTGTGGCTTAAATTTTTATTTCTCTTATGACTAATGATATTAACCATCTTTTTATGAGCTTGTTTGCCATCTGTATATCTTCTTTAATGGAGTGTCATTTCAAATTTTTTGCTCATTTTTTTATTGTGTTGTTTTTTCTTAACATTAATTTTTGAGAGTTTCTTTTATATTCTAGATAAAAGTCCTTTATCAAATATATGTTTTGCAAATATTTCCTCTCAGTCTGTGGCTTGCCTTTTCATTCTCTTTAGAGTGGCTTTCAAACAGTACAGGCTTGCAGTTTTGATACAGTTCAACTTAATCAACTTTTTGTTTTATGGACCGTGAGCTTGGTGCTGTATCTGAAAAACAAACGCAACCTAATCCAAGGTCATAAGTATTTTCTCTTTTATTTTCTTCTAAAAGGTTTAAGGATTTAGGCTTTACATTTAGAGCTATGATAATTTTTGAGTTAATTTTTTTATAACATGCAATGTATGGATCCATGATGATGGTTTTTTTTGAATGTGGATATCCAACCATTCCAGCATAATTTGTTGAAAAGACTATCCTTTCTCCACTGAGTTCCTCTGCACCTCTGCCAAAAATTAGTTGCCCATATATTTGTGTATCTATTTCTGTTTTCTGTTCTGCTCCATTGATCTCTCTTTATGCCAATGACATGCTATCTTGATTACTGTACTTTTATAATAATATAAACATTAGGTAGTATAAGTCTTACCAATTTTGTTCTGTATGAATTTGATTTTGGCTATTTTAGGCCTTCTGCATTTCCATAAGGGTTTTTACAGTCAGTCTTTCACATTTCTGAAAAAAAAAAAAAAAAAAGTCTGCTGGGAATTTGATTGGGATTGTGTTATATCAATAGATCAATGAGTGGAGTTTAGGCATCTTTTTTTTTTTTTTTAAGATTTGTTTGTTTATTTACTTTTATCCACTTTTAACCACCCCTCCATCCCCACCCCCTGTTTTTGCTGTTTTTGCTGTTTTTCTGTGTGTCCATTTGCTGGGCAATTCTCTGTGTCTGTTTCCTGGCCTCTCTTCTCATCCTTCTCCTCCTGTCTTCACTGGGATTCGATCCTGGGAACCTCCAGTGTGGGAGAGAAGCATCCTACTGCCTGTGCCAACTTAGTTCCTGGTTTTTCGGTACATCTTGTCTTGGCTCTCCCTTGTGTCAATCTCCTGTTACATGATCATCTTGCTGGGTGGCTTGGTGGGGCCTGGTGGCACGCCCGCTTGCAGGGCCTGGAGGCTCACATGCCTTCTATATTTTTCTTTATTTTACCAGGAGGTCCCAGGGGTTGAACACAGGTCCCTCCATAAGGGAGATGGATACCCAAACATTTGAGCCACATCTGCCCCCCTTAGGTATCTTAATTTTGACTTTCTTGATCCATGAACATGGTATATTTCTCCATTTATTTAAGTCTCCTTTAATTTTTCTTGGAATGCTTCATAGTGTAAGTGTACAAGTCTTTACATAATTTGTCAGATTTATCCCTAAGTATTTCATATTTTCATGCTATTCCTAAGGGAATTCTTTTTTTATTTAATTTCTCTATTGTTCACTGGCATTATATATAAATATAATTGATTCTTTGTATATTAATTTTATATCCAAAAACCTAGCTAAATCATTTAGGTCTATGATTTTTTTGTAGATTCTATTGGATTTTCTACAAATAATTATATTGTCTGTAAGTATATAATTTTATTTCCTCTTTTCTAATCTGGATGCATTTTATTTCTTTTTCTTGCCTGATTGCACTGGCTAGAACTTCTAGTACAATGTAGAATAAAGATAGTTAAACAGCAGACATCCTTGCCTTTTTCCTGGATCTTAAAGGGGAAAATTCTATTTTTTTCAGCACTAACTATGATATTAGCTATAAGTTTTTAGTGGATGACCTTTATCAGGTTAAAGCAAGTTTCCTTCTATTCTTAATTTGCTGAGAGTTTTTTTAAATCAGGAATGTATGTTGGCTTCTGTCAAAACTTTTTTGTTTATTGAGATGATCATATGCATTTTTTTCTTTCTTTTTTTTTTTTTTTATTATGAGGGAATACACTGATTCATTTTCAAATGTTATGCCAACCTTGTATTCCTGGGATAAACTCCACTTAGTTATGATGTATTATCATTTTTCTGTATTGTGGGACTTAATTTGCTAAATTGTATTTAGAAGTTATGGATCTATGTTCATGAGAGATATTGGTCTAGCATTTTCTTATCTTGTAATATCTTTGTTTGGCTTTGGTATCAGGGTAATGCTAGCCTCACACAATGGGTTGGGAAGTATTTCCTCCTTTTCAATTTTCTGGAAGAATTTGTTTCAAATGGAATAATTTCTTCCTTAAATAATTTGTTAGAATTCACCATTGATGCCACCTGGGTCTGATGTTTTCTTTGCAGAAGGCTTTTAACAACATATTCAATATCTTTAATATATATAGAACTATTCAGGTAATCTATTTCTTTTCCTGAGTGAGCTTTGGTAGTTTGCATCTTTTAAGGAATCTGTCTTTTTCATCTATATAGTTCAATTTATAGGAATAAAGATGTTCATAGTATTTCCTTATTATCTTATTAAATTAATATCTGCAGAATACGTAGTGACTTCCCTCTCTCATTCCTGATATTGGTAATTTGTGCCTTCATTGTTTTTGTTTCTACTTTATTTCTGTTTTGAACTTTATTATTTCCTTTCTTTTTCTGGTTGCTTAAGGTGGAATCAGAAGTCATTGATTTGAGACCTTTTGGTCTTTTCTAACATCAGTGTTTAATTACAATAATTTCCCTCCCCGCCGCCAAGTACTGTTATAGCAGCAACACACAATTTCTGATATTTTGTGTTTCAATTTTATTCAGTTCAAAGTACTTTCTAATTTTTCTTTGATCTCTCCTTTGACTCATGGTTTATTCAGAAGAATGTTATTTCATTTCCAAATACTGGGGATTTTCCAGACATATTTCTGTTATCAATTTTTAATTTAATCCCATTGTGATCACTGACTTGAACCCTGTTAAAATTATTGAGACTTGTTTCATGGTCCCAGATATGATCTATCTTAGTAAGTGTTCTTTGTGCAAGTGAAAAGAATGCACTGTCAAACGTATTTTGTGAGGGAGGGGGAATGTTCCATAAATGTCAAGGAGGTCAAGTTGGTCAATAATCAAGTCTTCTATATCCTCACTATTCTCTGTGTATGTGTTCTGACAATTTTGGGAAAGTGGCACTGTAATATCCTACTATAAATGTGGACTTGTCTCTTTCTCCTTGCAGTTCTATCAGATTCTACTTCAGTAATTTGAAGCTCTATTACTAGGTATATAAAGTTTTAGGATTATTACGGCTTCTTGATGAACTTACTCCTTTACCATTATGAAATGATCCTCTTTATCCTTAATAATATTCTTTTTTTTTTTTTTTTTTTTTTAAGATTTTTTTAAATTTATTTATTCATTTATCCCCCCCTTGCTGCTTGTGCTCGCTGGGTCAGCTAACCACGCCGTGTGGGCGGGCTTGCCTTCACCAGGAGGCCCCGGGAACCGAACCCGGGGCCTCCCATATGGTAAACGGGAACCCTACTGATTGAGCCACAGCCGCTTCCCTTTAATAATATTCTTTGATCTGAAATCTGCTTTGTCTGATACTAATATCATCCCTCAAGCTTTCTTTTGACTAGTGTTAACAAGGTATATCTTTATCCATCCTTTTATTTTTAACATATAGTGTTTTTATATTTAAGTGTTTCTTATAGGCAGCATATAGTTGCATCTTGGTTTTTTTAATCCAGTCTATCAATCTTTGCCTTTTACTTTGGGTGTTTAGAACATTTACATGTAATGTAATTATTAATGTAGTTATATTTAAGTATTTTGAATTATTTGAATATTTTTATGATTTCATTTTATCTCTTTTTGGCTTATGAGCTAAAATTCTATGTTTTGTCATTTTAATGGATGCTTTAGTATTTATAGTATATGTCTATAACAACACAGTCTAACTTCAAGTGATATTTTACCATTTTACATTTGTATAACAACCTAACAATATTATAGTTCCTGGCATTTATGCTATTACTGTTATTCATTTTACTTATAAGTATGTTATAAACCCCATGTTATTATTTTGTTGTTGTTGTTTAAAGGGTCAATCTTTAAAAGAGATTTAAAAAACAAGAAAAAATGTTTTATATTTATGCATGTAGTTATCATTTCTGATGTATTTCATTCCTTTGTGTTGATCCTTATTTCCATCTGATATCATTTTCCTTCTGCCTAAAGTACTTCCTTTAACCACTCTAATCATATTGGTCTGCTTATAACATCTGTGTGTGTGAAAATATATTTATTTTACCTTCATTTTTGAAAGATATTTTTGCTGGGTATAGGATTCTAGGCTGACAGTTTTATTCTTTCAGTACTTTATTGATCATTTTAAGGATTCACATTTTGGTTTCTTGATTTTCTCTTTTGTTTTTCTACTCTCTATTTCATTTATCCATACTCTAATCTTTATTATATCCTTCCCTCTGCTCACTTTGGGTTTGGTTTGCTTTTCTTTTTCTAGTTCCTCCAGGTATAAGGTTAGAAAACTGATATGATATCTGTCTTTCATTGCCTAATGTCCAGAGTTTTGAAAACTATGCTATCAAATATATTATTCAGAGTTTTCTGTCATTGTTTCAGAGGAGAGAATAAATCTGCTCCCTGTTGCTGTATCTTGGCCATTTTGTTGTTCTTTCAGGTAGGAGAATAATCTTAACCCTGTTGCTCTATCTTGACTGAAATATAAGTCTATTTTTTTTTTCTTGTTGCTTGGTGTTCTCTTTTATGAATATACCATACCTATTTACCCATTCTCCTGATGATGGACTTTTGGGTTGTTTCCATTCTGGAGATACTGTGTATGAAACTGCTACAAAAATTCTTATGCATGTGTTTTGGTGGATATATACACTCATTTCTCTTGGATAAATATTTAGCAAAATAACAAGGTCACAGAATAGGCATATGTGTAGCTTTAAGATATACTTCCAAACACCTTTTCCAAAGTGGTTGTGGCATTTTAATTTACCACTACCGATGTAGAAAGTTCCAGTTGCTCCACATCCACGCAAGCATTTGGTACTGTCAGTATTTCTTCATTTTAGCCATTCTGGTGGTACCTTATTGAGATTTTAATTTGTATTTCTCTAAGGACTAATGATTTTGATTGAGCATGTTTTTATGTGCTTATTGGCCATTTGGATATCCTCTTGTGTGAAGTGCCTGTTTGCCTGTTCAAGACTTTTGCCCATTTAAAAACTGGATTGCTTAACTTTTTTAATGATTTGTACATTTATATACAAATGATTTATATAGTGTAGATATGAATCTTTGTCAAATATATTCTTTTGAATACCTTTCCCCTCATTATGGCTTATCTTTTCATTGATTTTTATGGTGTATTTTGGACAAACAAAAAATTCTCAATTTTAATATAGTTCATCAATCTCTTCTTTTATGGTTAGTGTTTTTTTGTGTGTGCCTTATTTAAGCAGTCTTTGCCTACCCCAAATCATGAAAATATTCTAATATGTTTTCTTCTAGAAACATTACTGTTTTTTCCTTTCTTTTTCTTGAATACAGCAACAATAATATAAGAATCTTTTATGTAACCTAAAACTTCTTCTTGTCCTCTAGGCTTTCTGTTCAATATTCAACTGCATGACATTGTCAAGAGGCAACTTGAAATCATTGACTGTACATCTTACTGCAGTCACAATGGGCTCTAAACCCATCACGGGGTCTCTGCTGTTCGCATTATGACTTGCTTATCAGCGAGCAAAACAAATATTTTACTTTACCCTTATTTCATTCTGTAGTGTCTCTGGTCTCTTTGTTTGAAAGTTTCTATAAATAACAGGTTGAAGAGTGGTTTCCCTTGGCAGTGGCCCTAGTGGTAAGTTTTTATCTCCTTCTTCTAGTTTTTCCATAGTTTTCCGAATTTCCTATCACAAACATGCATATTTTTAATGAAAAGTAAACCTTAAAAATATACAAGATGAACAGTTGTGATTAAAGTGCATATGTTTGTTTTTCCACTTGTAGGAGTTAAAAGATATGGTGTTTCACAATTCTTTCCTGCATAGATCATGTTGACCATACACATTATAACTTGCAAAGCAGCTTGCTCAGTGAATGTCTGTTGTACAGACAGAACAACAATTTCATTAATTTAAAAGCTTTCTGCAATACATATATTTCCCTTCCAACTAACACATTGTTTTTATCAGTCTTAGTCAAGATTCTCCTGCTCTTGGTCTCATCTTGTCTGCAAATGAAGCCACAGAAAGTTTCAAAAATATAATAATTTCTCAAGTTTCATTAGATAATTACCAAGAATGGAGGTTGAGCAGTCCTTTGTGATACTGTCCATATTGTAGGAGCAAGGGATATTTCTGGATAGAAATATCTGGATGGAGCTACTTACACTCTCTGCACCAGGGTTTCTTTTCCTGAACTATTATGGGACAGTTTTACAGAGATGTATCCAGTCACTCGAGCAGTATTTAAAAATGCATATTTTACTTGACAGCATTTACAAATTATGTCTTTTCCTCAGAATAACTTATGCTGTAGAAATGCTTCCATATGCTAAAGTTGGACATGCCATTATAAAGAGAAAGAAAAAATATGTCTTTTAGTGGCTAGTTTTCATATACATACTAAACTACAATATGCACCAATTAGTAATGCTGTCCCTTAAGAATTTACCACAAATGTTTTTCTAATTCTTTCTGCTGCTCCCTGCTAAGGTCTGGAGTAGATTTTGCCATAAAACAATGGGTCAGCAGGAATTCAGTTATGATTTATCTAAGTAATGAAAACAATTTGATATAGCAATCATAATTCTTATGTTTTAATGGAGAAGTGTACGTATTTTTCCCAAACACTTTGTATTCCTGAAAGTCTCAGGAGGAGACAGTTTCCAACTTTCAATTCCAAACTATATATCTTTGCAGCTAACTCTTCCCTATCCTAACTTTTGAACAGGGGTTGGCAAACTGTGGCCCAATGGCCAAATCCATCCCTCCATCTGTTTTTGTAAATAAAATTTTATCAGAACTCCATGCTCATTTATTTATGTATTGTCTATGGCCACTTTCGCACTTGAAAAGCAGAGCTGAGTTGTTGCAACAGAGATATTATAGGCCATAAAGCTTAAAATACCTTTACAGAAAAGATTTGTGACCCCTGCTTTACAGCATCTCCTTATTTCTTCTCTTTCAGGATAAATAGATGCTACTATTGCCAATACTGCTTCTGCTACCAGGCGTTTGAGGATGTCGCCAGGATGACAGCCACAGCTCTGCAAAGCTCCAACAAAACATCAACAAGAAGAAATCCACCACCCAAGAAAGCACTGAATTATTTCTTCTCTTGGGTAAATGGTGACAACTCTGGCAGCCAAAATGTATATATTTATTATATTTGAGAACTATTCTAAAATGAATGTCCTCTAAGTAAAGGATTCTAGAAATTATATGAAAAAAATTTTTTTTTAACTATCAACTGCATAACTCTTAATTACATGGAGCTACCATATATACCAAGATATGATACTTTGTGCTAATTTTTTTTTAATTCAACATTCTAAAGCCACTCATAAACCTCTTTTTAAAAATTTCTCGGAACAAACCTTTTAGGAAAGATGAGGGAAACACCTATTTTGGAACCTTTTGTTCATGCTATGCATATATCATTCAGGCTAATTTTTGAAAAATTAAGGGATATAGCAAAATAAATTGATTATTTATAAAATATTTTCAACTATGGTGATCCACTCGAGCAACAACAAAAAAAGAATACTAGTAGACTTATTCAACTATTAGGATTAACAACCCCAATAATTCAAAAACAGTAATAAATAATAAAAGTCAATACAGAAAATAGACAGTCATCCCTTTTAATTCTTGGAATTAGGAATGGATGCAGTGTGGCAAGGGGGTGTAGATTTCCAAATGAAACCAACAAAATGATGCTTAAACCTTGGCCAAGTTTTCCATTTACTCAGTTATTCAATCATTCAACAAGTATTTTACTGAGCACCTACAACATGCCAGCCTCTATTCCAAGAGCTGGGAATAGAACAGTGACCAAGAGAGGTCTGAGCTCGCTTTCACAGACCTGCCATCCTAGAGGAGACCCAGTACAATAAGGCTTATACCTGGCCCAGAAAAACAGAGTGGGAACATACTCCACAGGCCTGAAGGAAACTAGACTAATCAAACAAAAAGCATTTTCATCAAAATTCAAGAAGTGCTCCCAAGAAAGGTCAGATCTAGGTAACCCAGTACACATACTCTCTTTTCTCAGCCCCCTTCTCTCCCAGCCTTACCTACCAAAACCCTGTCTCAGGCCAGGATCCAACAAACACATTCACACTTAGATACAAATAGTTGATCTATTATTCCTCTCAAGGGTGTCTGCATTTCATTACAAGCAGACATGTGGAGCTCCTAGTAGCAGAAAGGGAGTTTAGGAACTTTCTCAGAGTTTCTAGAGTCTTATTACACATCTATTTCTAAGGAAACATTCATTAAGCACCTGTTCTGTTACAAGACAGTATTAGGCTTTTTTAGACAACAGTGATGTGTCTATTGAAACACACAGAGGCTGAAGGGAAGTTCAATGCTGTTTGCCCCTCCAAATGCTCTGTCCACCTTCTCCACCCAGCCCTGTGGCCTTGGGGGCTGGCCTTTGGGCATCAAGGCTTCTTGTCTTCTGGCTGGGTTCAGCCAACAAGTCACCAGCAGGAGATGGAGGGTTGGAGGAAAGAGAAAATGGTTCTTATTTCCTAGCTCCCTCCCTGCCAGGCCACTGGTCCCCAGCAGCTGTGTCTCCACCAGAGACCATGACTCCCTACCAGGGGTCCTCTTGCATAGTTTCAGCGACAGCTATAGCTACAGCTTTCTCTCTAATCACCCCCTCCTCTTTCCCCTTCAGGTCTAAAGGGGGTAAGAGCTCCATGCTGATATATCACGATTCCTTGGAGGTCTCCTTAAGCCCGGCCCACACGTTAGTACAGTCTCTTCATTGATCTCTCCTCCACTGCCTCATTCAAACTGACACCAGTGCAAAGCAGACTCTTTAAACCCCAGGGACTTCAGTGAGATGGGAGGTCTGCTCAGCGTTCTGTGATGGTGCTTCCTCCCCAGGCATGAGACTCACCTCCAAATACAAACAAGCTCAGAATGATGACCGGAGTGACCCCAGACCCCGTGCAGAGAAGGAAAGCTTCTGAACAGCCATGGCTTACCTTTCTGTGTTCAGTGGAGGGCTGTGGGTAGACAAGCTGGAATCCAAGCAGCAGGAGGGAACTCAGGACACTAAGGAGGAAAACAACAAGGTGGGCTGAGTGTATTCTGGACAGTATCACAGAATGCAAAGCAGCACTCTCCATTTCACTGCAAAGGAGAGACCAGTCCAATCTGGACCCTGGGAGGTGACCCAGTTAAAATGCAGAGAGCTGGCCCCACTAGAGGCAGCACAGTGCTGTGGAAAGGGACAGCAGGGCCGAGGCATGGGGCAGATCTGGGATCAAATCTCACCTTCACCACCTACCAGCAGGATTTCTAGGTCAGGACATTTAACCTCATTGAGCCTCAGTCTCCTCCCTTGTAAAATGGAATAATAATAGAAGCTGCCTGGGAGATTTGGGGAGGATAGGATAAGATAATGCACCGTGCCTGACACAGACTAAGTGCTCAGAGCCTGGTCCTTCTAGGGGTGGCAAGATGGGTGTAAAAAGGGGGTTTCGGAGCCTGGTCAGGGGAGTTCCCCTCCTTAAACCCCAGGCTTTCCTCAGAACCTTCCTTTGTCTGTCCTTAGCCCTCTGATGTTACAACTCTTCTCCATGGGTGGGATTAACTGTGTTAAGTCCCCTATCACCAGCCCTGATTATTGTTTGTCATCAAATGAAGGGAATGTGAGAAACAGGAGCTGGCTGGCCCCAAGATAGCAGGATATGCTGGGGAGAGTGTGAAGCTCTGATTTAAAACACATCGAGGCTAGAGTCCCAACACTGCCATTCCAATCTGGGTGATCTTGGACAAGTTCAATTTTCTGAGCCTCACTTTTCTCATCTGTAAGGATCATTGAAGATAACAGAGGTGAAACCACCTGATCTAGTTAGTAAGCCAGAGGAGAGACCAGTAGACATAATAAAGACAGATGCCCAAACAATCTTGATCTCAAATCATCAGTGGCATTATTTGAATCATCCCTGCAAAAAGGCCACTGGTTCCACTTAGTTCTGGTCTTTTGAACCTCTTTTATGGTTTAACCTTGAGGGTAGCTAAGTCAAAGGCTTTCAGGGGTGAGCAGACACGATAGGTTCAAATGACCCAGTGGTTCTTGACCTTTTTGAGGCCACCAACATCATGGAGAGATGTGAATACTGCCCCGGTCGAATAAAACTCACCATGTTGGGGTGGAGATGAACAAAACCTGTGTGAATATAGTTAGGGCTTGTGCAGTTAAAAAAATCTCCCTGCTGCCGTGGCAGCCATTGAAGAGCAGCAGCCACGGCTCTGAAATACCCCTCGGCCGTGGGCCCCCATAAGGGCCATGAGGCAGCCAAGAACATGAGCAAGCGAGGCATGGGCACCGCCACAGGTGACTCACCAAGCACCCAAGTACCTACAGGACATGATCCAAGAGGTGTGTGGCTTTACCCTGTAAAAGCAGCATGCCAAGAAGCTGCTCTCAAGGTCTCCAAGGACACGTGGCCCTTCTAGGTCATCAAAATAAAAGGATGGAGACACACATCTGGGCCAAGAGGAAGAGAGACTCACTGCACCACGTCCTGGCCGCCATGAGAAAAGCAGCTGCCAGGACTGACTGACTCCCCTTCCCCATGCATAATAAAACTTTTGCAGGAATAAACCTCCCTGCACTCTCTAGAAACACCCAAATTCTAACCTTCCCCTCCTCTTACACGTTAATGAGTCCAGGCCCTGGAACACCACACAGGATGGATAAGGACAGACTAGATAGTAAAGTAATAAGAGCAGAGAACAAGGGATATGTAACCAGATGTTAAATGCATCCTTTTTTTTCTTATCTTAGAGTTGCAGCTCAGGCCTCAAAGCTGAGGACCAAAGGCGTGAAGTATCTACACATTGCAAAGAGAACAGCTGGATCTTCTATTCAGGACTTGCAAAGAAGGTGGCCCCCAGGTCCTGTGCCATAGACCATCACCCACCTCTAGCCTGGGAACGCAAGGAGGCTGAAGAATGGGGAAAAGGTTGCTAGGTGTGGATTTCCTTGAGGAGGGATGGAGGAGTGCTAAGTACTACCCCTCTCCTCCTCTACAGGGAAGAATTGTGGGGACTCCCCCCAAGCAAGGGGGACAACTATTTGAAGAGCTTGATCTGGATCTCCTGGCGTTTGGGGTATAAAGAATGGTGCCTGATACTGCCCTGAAAAGCATCTAAAGGCCAAAACCAGGTCTTAAAGGGTGGAACAGAGGAAGAGGGCTGGGGTAGGAGTATCCTGTATTTTTTGACTTGGATGGGCAGGAGACACTGTTTCTTTCCCATGAACTCTATAGACAGGCACCGTGGGCTTGAGTTACCTTGAAAGGATCTCACCAAAGAAGATTGTTCCATGGGGTTAGATTACCCCAAAATAAAGGTGGTGCGTGGTGTATACCCCAGGAGTGCAGGTGCTGGGGATGGGGGTGATAAGGGGTCTGCCGGTAATTACATAGCCTGCGCCAGTGTATGGTACAGCAGGAGACCCCAATGGGAGGGGGGGCAGTCCCTACAGGACCAACAAAAGTACTCCGAGTGGGTTCCATATAATATTTTAGGTAATCTAAGCACCTCTCAAAATATATGTATATATATATATAAAAAATAACATTTTTGTAAGCAAATACACATATATGCATATATATTTATATATCATTTTACAAATGTTTGTATGTATTGTGAGAATTTTGATTTTTACCCATAATAAAAAAAAAAAAAAAAAAAAAAAAGTACTCAGAGAGGAGAAGCCAGTACTTAGACATCTGCCACCCTGAGGGCAGCAACACCAGCTTGCAGTGGGCACCCATCTCATTCAGACCCTCCTGCCCAGTTTCTCTCTTCTCTCCTGCTCCAGCCTGGAAGAATTAACAATGGCAGAGCGAGTGGGGTGGGGAAGGGAACTGGGGGTGTTAAACCAGCCCAGCCTTCTCTTCCCCAATTCAGGTTTCTGAGCTGGACAGGGCCCCATTCAGGAGAAGAAAGAAGCTTTAAACAGATGAAAGATTGAATTTTTAAATATATGACTAGATTTTCTTTTTAATGCCATATACCTATAGACACAATTCTTTCCCAAAAAGACAAAAGTCTATTTGGGAAAATATAAAATAAAATTAGAGGTGAAAAGGATGAAAGAATTGGTTTATAACTTGCTTAGAATCTGACCAGTGCTGTCCAATAGAACTTTCTACAATAATACAAATGTTCTATGTCTGTGCTGTCCAATAAACAGATACACAGATCCCTGCTGTTCAGGTTACACATGCAGGTCTAGATGGTGAAGTTACTGATGTCTTACATTAAAACCAAAAACTGGGTAGCAGATGTAGCTCAAGTGGTTAAGCGCCTGCTTCCCGTGTATGAGGTCCTGGGTTCAATGCCCGGTACCTCCTAAAAAAAAAAAAAAGAAAGCTACTAAAAATACAGATATTCAACCAATAAAGCTATTCACACCCTACCTCACTCCAACCCACAACCTTTTTTGGACGTTTTTAAGATTCAAAATTAAAATTGTTCACTAAACCTGCAACCGACTTTTAGAAAAACTACCCAAGATGTCTTCCAGAGATGGGGAAAAAGCATTCAAGAGAGTGGGTCTAAAGACAGTGATGGGAAAAGAAGAGTTGTTTTCTAGTGTATCCTTACTGGATCCTCTTTGTCCTCTAAACCAAGTACACATGCATCACGACGCAGAAGTCCATACTCTTTGGTTGTAGTTGGGAAAAATTACCTCTCTCTATGCCTCAGTATTCTCATCTATAAAATGGGAATAATATGCTTGCCTATTACAAATGAATTAATGTGAGAGAGAGCATATTATGAACCTGTGCCTGAAAAACTGAATAATCTATAATACTTTCTGGTACTGTTTACTCTTTTAAAAAAAAAAAACCAGATTGGTGTGGTTTTGTTTAAAAAAACAAAACAAAACCAGCAGCTCCTCAAAGCTCTTGGCAGACACTGAAGCCACATATTTGTAACGCAATCAGGGGCAGTTCTGCCTAACCACTGATTGAAGTTGCACTTCCACAACATTCAGGGGGCTTGAGGCAAGAGAGGAAGTGAAAGATTAGAAGAAGGAAGATTCTACGTTTTCCTCTATCTCAGTGAAACTGCATTCCAGGTTGCCTGGTGAACTCTGCTCCCAGATATTTCCTCAGCTTGTTCCCTCACCTCCTTCAGGTCTCTGCTCAAATGTTCCTTTCCCCATAAGGATTCCCTAACTCTATATAAAACAGCACTCTCTCTCCCAGTCCAGCCTATTTCTTTTTCCCCACAGCACTTACTATCTCACATGTTATGCCTTTATTTATTTAAATGTCTTCCTCCCCCAACCAGAATGTAAGCGCCATGAGAGCAGGGAGTTTGTTTTGTCACTAATTTATTTCCCAGCACCAAGCAAAACGCCTGTTAAATAGTAAAAGTTTAATTCGTTGAATTAATGAATGATGTTTCATCATCTTAACAACCTATGAAATTTCAAGGCAAGTAGAAATAGTGTAAACAAACATATTCTAAAATGCCCAAAGTAACTTTAAGAGCTTTTTTAAAGTTCTTCTATGGGGATTTATAAAAATCGGTCAGGCTTTTACATTTCTATATGACCCTCAAAAAAAGTTGATCTCATAGGACTTTCACAAGGTATGACAACAATGTTGGTGCCTCTTGTTGCAAAAACGCAACATTTAGCTGTCCACATACTTCATTTCTTCATCTAGCTGAGTATTAGTGGAGTTAAAATGCATGGGAGGTACCCATGACATTCATTCCGTGATAAAAAATCTTCGTTATTAGATGGTCTCTGCTCTGAATGGAATAGAGTAAGTTCCCCCAGAGGAGACATCGTTCTTTGGGCTGTAATAACAGCACCCAGAGCAATCTATAACCCCAGGGGCCAGTGAAATGCTGCCAAGGCCTGGCAGTTCCCCACCCTGCTCACACACTCCTATCTAATTGGTAGTTTGTAGCTGTGCCCACACCTCTTCAAAACACCAGCAACCTAGCCCAAACCCATGTTCCTCCTGACCCAATTCGAAATTAATGTTTGGGGAACAGGAGAGCATGTGTGTGTCTGTGTGTGTGCAGCTCGTGTGTTATTTCACTTTGATAGTTTGGTTTGGCAAACTGCTCCCAGCTTGCAACATTTTGACAGATTGAAGGCTACCAGGGCCTTTGGCAAACAAATCACACACTCTCCTCCAAGCGGGAGAAGCCACATTCCTACCAAGACTTTCCGACTCACCTTGCAGTCAAGAAACAGTACAACATTTCACACCAAAAAAAAAAAAAAAAGTTATGCCCCTTACCCAGCACTGTTGTAGATTTTAAACACGCAATCATTTTATTTCCTCATGTAGAAAATAAGGCTCATCAAAATTCAGGACAAGATTTACATCATGGAAATGAGACTCTGGGCTTCTGCATTTGGCTTGGCCAACCCCCACCCCACCCCCCACCTCCAGTGAGGGTGGGATCATGTCACAGCCACTGTATACCTTGGATTACCTCAATGAACTCAATACCACTTGAGCATATCAAGTAACAAAACAAGGAAAATAGAGGAAAAAAACCTTTACTTCTTTTCTTCTTTAGTTAATACAACCCAAGAGATATTTGGGGAGCAATCTGATCACTAATAAAATTATACTGAACTTAGTAGCAAAAGAGAGCCAACATCTCAGCACTAAAGTGAAATCCCTACCTGCTACACTCTGGGGATCAAAATTTTTTGCTAAGGCTGCATTTCACCACGTTCAGTTCAGCCCTCTGCCTTCATCTTCAGTTAAAAATGAAGGCTACAAGGGAGGGAGATGGGTTACAAACAACACTAACCAATGAAGACTAAAAAAATGTTCACCACTGAGCTAAGTGCTTACAAGAATTATTTCATTGAGTCCCCACAACTGTCCCATCAGGTGTACACTTCTAATATATCCATTTCTCAGGTAAGAAAACTGGGGCACAGAGAAGTGAAGTCATTTACCAAAGGCACACAAACCTACTAATCGCCAAAGCCTGATTTCAGACCCCTGTGGTCAGACCCTCAACCCGGATTCTGAATCACTGTGTTCTGAGGCCTCCTTAGGACACAAAACATTTCACAAACCAAGCATTTGCCACTTTATCATATCAATTTTCTTCCCCAGGCCTTCTATACTGCTGTATGAGGCTGTGGCTTCACACATCTATTTTATTTTCTGTCATTACTCATAAGAATAATCAGAAAATAAATGGATGTGATAAAGCCTCATCTATCCACCCTCACTACAGAGCATTCTAAATTTCAAAAGAATTGACGTTTACCATTTCAACTCCAAATAAAAAATTAAAAAAAGTATTCTATTTCTTTCCCCTGCTTTCTTACACTGAGTGTGCTGAGCTTTAAGCAGCTTTTCTTAGATGGCTCAGAGTCACCAATGTGAACATCAGTCAATTTCTGCAGCACAGGACGGTGGTCTTTGGAGCATAACAGACTTTTTGCATTGTGCCTGAGAGCCCCAGAAGCCTGGAGCTTTACGAATCCAGTTGGCTCCCTACTGTCTCCTTCCCTGCTGTCAGGCAGGGATTATGTGCTGTCCGTGAGCCTGCCGCCTTTTAATCGGTTCCCTTCCCAACTGCCTTAGCCTTGGAAACCTTTAGACAACCAAGCTATGGCAAAACCAAGACCAAACAACACTGGGAAAAAGCCTGTCTGGCTTTCATGGAGTAACATTTCCACTTTAAAGCACAGACTTAGGGACACCTATTCTAACAGCATATTGGTTTTTATTGCTTATTTCCAGATTCTCAACTCTTGCAGCCATTTGTGTTTTCTGGAGCAGGGCCTCTGGAAAAGTAAGGTGTTCTGTCGTGGCACTGCTTTTAAACACAACACCCTTTGATTAATTCCCCTACTGAATGGTAGGTTTCTTGAGGATATGGTTTCTGATATAGCTTTGCAGCACAGTCTTGATCCACAGTCCAGGCTGACACTAAATATCTAGTGAATAAAGGAATGAAAGGATAGAATGAAGTGGAGATGGGAGAGAAAGGGAGGAAAGGAGGAAATAGTTACTAAAGAAATGCAAAGACTACTGGACTGTGACATTTTTTCGACAACAAAGTGTTTTCTAAGTGCATCCCAGAATTCCCTATTTAAAAAAACAGAAAAACTGGTGGTAAAAAATTCTAAAAGGGATCTTCCTACACACTGGAGTTTGCGTTCTAATCCCAGAGGCCAATGTTGACCTGTGGCTTATGAATCTAGTTGGGTACGTAAGGAATGAGTAGTTGGCAGCCCAATCATCGTACCTTGACTGCCTTGAATGCTTCTTGGTACAGAATGTTCTACCTAATCCCACAGTCAAGTATTGAGTGATGAGGACAGGGTCCAGGTGCTGTGCTGTGCCAGGCAGAAAGAAAAATCGATATAGTCTGCATGCTTGCCATCACTTTATAGGTTGGGGGTTGCCAGGGCAATCCTCCAATGCACTCCTTTATTTACCACCGTCCTCTCTGCCTACCATTCAGATGGCTCCTACCAGGTTTCCCACAACAAGATTCCAGCAAGCCCTCCACCAGGATACCTAAACACTTCTGCTCCCACCAGATGACCTGTAGCCATATAAAGAGTCAGCCATGTTCCCAAACCTGTTTATGCCGGTTGTTCTTACATTTTAATTACTATATATATATATATATATATATATATATATATATATATAATTAAATAGTGCACATGCCATTGAAATAGAGCACAAAATGAAAGAGGAGTTGTTAGTTGTTTCTACAAAAACTAAGCTGAATTTTGGAAAGACTCAATAAAGGCAAGTAGCCAAGAATAAACTGCTGGCAAATTAGGTGTGGATGAGACAACTGTAAATGATTAGGGGCAAAAATAATAAAATCTAGAATGATTCTGTACTCAGATTGCTTTGCAAATGTCTTTAAAATTCTCACGCCACTTTCAAGAAACACAAATGGAAACCTTAGATAATGCTGATGGGTGCAGTTTGTTCAAGAAAGACAATTGGGTTCAGGCTCAAAGGAAAGTCCTTGGTCCCACATCAAAAAATTGTAAGTGAATGTACATGTGTCTTAAGTTAAAAATAAACTGTTAAAGGTGTGTGTATATCATCTATATGATTTCCTGCCTTAACCTACTTTTGTAATTAACCATCCTGGTGAGGAAAGAAAATTTCTACTTTATTTATTTTACATAAAAGATAATTAATAATTTATTCATTCAATATTCAACAAATATGTATTAAGCATCAACTGGGTAGTGGTTTAGATGCCGGGGTCCACAAATTCTACCCTGTTAGATTAATACCATGAAATTTAACAATTACAATTCAGGCCTGACCCCCCAAACCCCACTCCATCTCTGTCCTTCTCCCTTCCCCTCCCCCTGCCCCATCTATTTCCTGGTCATTGGTATGGGGACACTGATGACCAGATGAGGCTTCCCAATTATCACACATTTCTTTACCTCTCAGAGGTATCAGGCAAATATCTCTGTTTTCACTCAAATATCATACCTCAAATATTACTAATTTGTACCTTTTTTTCCCCTCACACATAACAAACAACTTTCCTTAACCCACTTCTTTCTTCCTTTCTGTGTTCAGGATCTTTTTCAGTTGCCCCATTAAAAGCCACCTTTCCCTTTTCCACAATCCCTTTTAGTTGCACTTCTAAGCCAAGTAGCTGACAAGCATTAAAGTAACATTACTTTAATAAAGTGTATATCAAGAAAAAGGAGGAGAAGTGGATGTGGCTCAAGTGATTGGGCTCCCATCTATCATATACAAGGTCCAGGGTTCAATTCCCGGGGCCTCCTGGTGAAAAACAAGCTGGCCCGAGTGAAGAGCTGGCCCACACAGAGAGCTGGCACATGCGGAGAGCTGGTGCAGCAAAATGACGCAACAACAAGAGACTCAGAAGAGAGACAATAGGAGATGCAGCACATCAGGGAGCTGAGGTGGCGCAAGAGATTCAGCACCGCTCTCCCACTCTGGAAGGTCCCAGGATCATTTCCAGATACCGCTTAAAGAGAACACAAACAGACAAGAAGAATACACTGAGAGCAGACAGCGAGAGCAAACAACGGGGGAGGGGGATGATAAATAAATAAATCTTTAAAAAAGAAAAAGGAAAGCCTTAAGTTTTAGAAGACTAAAACCAGACACTCGACCTAAGGCCATCAACCTGCAAAACCCTTAAAATGATCCACAACTCCCCTTCATGGGCTCTACAAAAATCACCATCTACTTGTGATCTCTCTAATTATGTCTGCATTTCTTCGAAAACTATTTAAAATAAAAATCACTGAACCAATATCACTTTCTACTTCAACTACTTGTTTGGCATTTTCAATAGTTTTGTTTTCTACTATGTTTTCATTTCAAACATATTCTATATTAATACTATAGCATTCCATGGGGTAGAGGAGGCACAAGGACCAAGCTGACTGGCTCGAAAGAGATTTTTATTAGCTGGCCATAGTAGGCAGCCATCATCATTTATTATACTGCTTCTGGGGAGAAAATCGTGTTTCCTTCTAATCAATCAAAGAACAAATAAAAATTGGGCGTTCAAAAAAAGACATGCAATTTGGAGCAAGTTTTTAAGAAATATAAACACTTATGTTTCACTTACAGTCATTTCCTCTCAAATTTGTAACAGATGACAAACACTCCATAAGCTAGCCGTGGCCTATCCTTTGCTCCAAACAGATTTTACTTGCCCTAAAATTTTCACGGCATCCAGGGCTTGTCCAAGGTTCAGTGACAACTCCCAACCAGCTCCAACCTGAGTTAAAATCTTAATGACTCTGCTGCTACTAGGTTTAACTCTGATTCTTTTCATTAATACAGACTCTAGCAAGGCATAGCTACACTTGCTACTTAATATTCAGGCCTTTTGTATCTTCTCCAATGACTGAGAAGATTGCTTTCTGTTTCTGTGGTTTGGCAAAAACTGGGGAGGGATTTTGAAACTAGATCTCCGCATATCAGAATTGTGAATACCCTTAAATGTTTTTTCCTCTCAGGGATTTTCTTGGCAGCTAACTTCTAATTTTAACCCATTTCCTCTGGAGGTAGAGAAATCCTCTAGCATTTCCAATTGACCTTTATGCCTTTGGTTTCCTTGATAAATATTAAAAAACTCTTAACGTGTGTATGCATTTCTCATCTACCAAGTAACCATAGCCCTCTCCCCAGAACATTTTCAAAAGCACTTAAACAAAAGACACTGGATTTTTTTTCCAAGTTGAAATATATTTACATGGGCATGAAAAACATACAAAATTACTTATGTGTAACTGGCTAATGAAAAGGAAGATTTGATGGAAATCTCCAGCTGAGATTCCCCCAAAGAATCACGTTCTCATAACACACATCTTCTTTCCCCAGTCCTTATCAAAGGACCCTTGGACAGCCCTGTCCAAACGACCCCTTCAGCAGAACACGAATGCTCGAGGCCTGTCAAGACGTCTAGAGTTCCACCATGAGGGTAGCAAGGCCTCATCTAGCTTTCAACTACTCCCACCCCACTAACTTCGAAGCTGCAGGCAATTTCTCTGAAATAATGCAGAGCTTGGAGGAGAGCCCATCAGGCCTGCCTCCAAGGGAGATGGCCTCCATACCACACGCAGCACTCGGATCATTATAGGAGGTTAACTGTTTGCAGGGGCATCAATTAAAATTCCAGGACATAAAGAAAATACTTTACAAATGGGACTTCTCTCAAGAAATGTCCTTCCTGTGCAGCCTGGGTGGCCTCATTTCTTGAGGGTCCTCAAGTACTTTTAGGGGCCTTTCTCGTGGCAGCCAGATTTACACCTGCTTACCACATGGGGAATCCACCTTCAATCCTCAGTTCACTCTTTCAGGCCCCATTCAACATCAGCCTGTGACCTTCATTTCTCTGCCCCACATCGGGTCATAATGTTCAAATTCGCCATGGTCCCCAAGTGGCCCAGTGGTCCAAAAGCATTTCTCACAGCCCTATTGTTTTACAGCAATATGCTGGCACTTTTCACAAACTGGATGCATATTTCATGACTTAAAACGGCTTTTAAACTATTTTTTTAAAACATGGTTAGAAAATGCATACATACTAATTTATACAAGGCACCAAATATTAACCCTGAAGTGACCACCAAACCTTAATTTGGGCTTCTCTGTTCATGGCTGGGTTTTACACAGGCCTCCGAATGACACATTTCCTGTTTTCTCAGACTGTATCTGACATGCTAGTGAATATGTCATTGATGAAGAGAGTTTTATCTCTGTGAAGGTCTTCAAATTTCAGGCCTGCACATGTCCGCTCATGTAAAATCATACAAGCAACTACACACTAAAACTCTCTCTCACACTCCACTCAGTTAAATGCCAAACATGGACCCAAGAGCATCTGCTTGGCAAACGCCCTTGCTATGACTGTGCAATCACATGTGGCACCATCTAATAACAGATGATAGGCCACTTTACTTTTATTATAAGTTCTGAGTATGTGGGGCTAACTTACAGTTCTGAAAAAAAAAAAGATAAGATTTTTCAGTGGTTTGACTTTGAAACAAAAAATTCTTTCTTCTCCTCTTTACAAATTCTGAATCAAATTATTTAAAGAATATCCTAAAATTGCAAGATGAGCTTTACTGAATAAATGTTATGATTTGCAAGTACTTCCCTGTATGGATGAGAATTCTCCTAATGACATGCAACTAAATCAAAGTGCAAAAATAAACTACATGCTGAGGACGGTGCAAGATGGCAGCAGAGTAAGGAGCTCAAGAGTCTACTTGTCCTACAGGGCAGTTAGTAATCTGCCAGAGCTATCTAAATAATCTGTTTGGGGAGCTCCAGGAGACCAGAAGAGTATCCTGCAACATCCTTGGAAGAAAAGGAGGCTAACCATCTTCAGTGAAGATTCATGAGTAGAGCACTCCACACCATGGAAGCCAGAGCCCATCCTCTGCTGGTGGATCAAGCTGCCTCAGGAGCTATTCCCTGCCTGGAGTTGGAAGCTCCATTTCCCAAAAATGGGGGAGGAAGAGAAGGTCAGGCACCGATTTCACCTACTGATTAATAAATTCTGCTGGGTAAAGTCTAATTCTATGAACAGCTAAAGTTTGAACCTGTCCAAGTTGGAAAGAGACCAAGAGCCTTCATTTTAACTCTGACCCTAGCATGAAGGGAAGCGGGGCTGAGTGAAAATCACAGTGAAGGTATGGTCTGGCTTTATCCACCCAGGTCAGATTACAGCCCTAGCCTAGGTTACAACCCCACCTCCAGCAGGGAGGAAGATGGGGGGACCTGCAGCAGCCTCTCTGGGCAACTGCAGGGACTTTCAGCCTGCTCAAACAGGATTGTTGGACCCATTTCTGGCTCCATTCCCACCCCTGACAGGGCAGAAGGAGGGATAGTGCATCCTCAGTCTCTCCAGGCAACTGCAGCTGCTTTTGGCCCACATGGACTAGACTGGCAAACAAACCTGTGGATACATCTCCACCCCCGATAGAATAGGAAGGGGATGGTGTTTCCTTAACCTCTCCAGACAGTTGTAGGAGCTTTTTGCCTGCAAGGACTAGATTTCTGGGCACACTGGAAGCTCTGTTCCCGCCCCTGGCAGGGAAGGGGGCCAATGCTTCATCAGTCTACCTGGGCAGCTACTGTTAGTTTTGATCTGCACAGCTTAGTTTGCTGCCCACAACTTGCAGCTCCATCCCTGCCCCTGGCAGGGGAGGAAGGGGTGTGGAGCAGTATCAGTCTCTCCAGGCAACGACAGACACTCTTGGCCTGCACAGCTTGAATTACAGCATCTCCATCCCTACCTCTGGCAAAAGAGAAAGGTGGGAGAAGATTCATCATGCCTGGGGAAATGTGGGCAGCCTCAGCCTCCATGGCTTGCAGTACCAACTGCATCCTCAGCTCCTATTCTACAACCAGTAAGGGAAAATGGGCAAGAATGAAAAAATTCAGATTGGCTAAACACAAGTCATTATAAAGTCACAAACTAAGTTGAATGAAGTATCAAAGAGGGGCTGTAGCACAAAGGCAATCAAATAGAAAATCCTAGACTAAAGAGAGAAAAGGGACCAAGAATAAACACATCTAGTAAATCAGATGCCAAAACACCAAAACAAAAAACAAAAAAAATTACAATCCATACTAAGAAACAGGGAGATATGGCCCACAGGAACAAACTAAGCCTCCAGATGACATAAAAGAGTTGAGACAACTAATCACAGATGTTCAAACAAATCTCCTTAATAAATTCAGTGAGATGGCTAAAGAGATTAAGATACCAAGAAGACACTGGGTGAGCACAAAGAAGAATTTGAAGGCATGTATAGGAAAATAGCAGATCTTATGGGAATGAAAGGCACAATAAATGAAATTAAAAATACACTGGAGGCATATAATGGCAGATTGAAGAGGTAGAAGAAAGGATCAGTGAGCTTGAAGACAGGGCCTCTAAAATCAAACATACAAAAGATGAGATAAAGAAAAGAATGGGAAAAAAATGAACAGGGTCTTAAGGAACTAAAATGACTGCAAAAGACATGCAAACATATGTGTCATGGGTGTCCCAGAAGGAGAAGAGAAGGGAAAAGGAGCAGAAGGAATATTTGAGGAAATAATAGTAGAAAATTTCCCAACCCTACTGAAGGACATAAATATCCATGTCCAAGAACACATACTTCCATCCAAATAAATCTGAACAGACCTACTCCAAGACACATACTAATCAGAATATCAAATGCCAAAGATAAAGAGAGAATCCCGGGAGCAGCAAGAGAAAAGTGATTCATCACATACAAGGGATGCCCAATAAGATTAAGTGCTGATTTCTCATCAGAAACCATAGAGGCAAGAAGGCAATGGTATGATATATTTAAGATACTGAAAGAGAAAAACTGACAGCCAAGAACCTTATATCTGGCAAGAATGTCTTTCAAAAATGAGGGCGTATTTAGAATATTCACAGGTAATCAGAAGCTGAGAGAGTTTTAAACAAGAGACTGACTTTGCAGGAAATACTAACGGGAGTGCTACAGCCTGAAAAGAACAGACAGGAAAAAGAGGCTTTAAAGAGAGTCTAGAAATGAAGATTATATCACTAAAAGTAATTAAAAGTATAAAAAGAGTGTTGAAAACCAGATATGACAAATAAAACCCAAAGATCAAAACAGGTGAAGTAAGAACTACCTTTACAGTAATGACATTGAATGTTAATGGATTAAACTCCCCAATCAAAACACACAGACTGGCGGAATCGATAAGAAAATTTAAGCCATCTATATGCTGTTTACAAGAGACTCACCTTAGACCCAAAGATACAAATAGACTGAAAGTGAAAGGCTTGAAAAAGATATTCCATGCATCCAGTAACTTAAAAAAAGCTGGAGTAGCTCTACTTATATCAGATGAAATAGATGTTAAAAGCAAAGCTATTATTAGAGGCAAGGAAGGTCATTATATACTAACAAAAGGAGCAATTCACCAGGAGCAAGTAACAATCATAAATGTATATGTACCTAGCCAGGATGCCCCAAATTACAGGAGGCAAACACTGGCAAAACTAAAGGGAGAAATAGAAGTCTCTATAATAATAGTTGGAGACTTCAATATACCACTGTCATCATTGGATAGATCATCCAGGCAGAGGATCACTAAAGAAACAGAGTTTGAATAATATGATAAATGAACTAAACCTAATAGACATATACATTGCACCCTAAAACAGCAGGATATATATTCTTCTCAAGTGCTCATGGATCTTTCTTCAGGATAGACCATATGTTAGGTCACAAAGCATATCTCAATAAATTTTAAAAGATAGGATTAACCAAAGCACGTTCTCTGATCACAATGGAATAAAGCTGGAAATGAACAACAGACAGAAAAAAGGGAAATTCACAAATATATGGAGATTAAACAACACATTCTTAAATAATCAGTGGGGTCAAAGAAGAAATTGCAAGAGAAAGCAATAAATATCTTGAGATGAATGAAAACAAGAACACAACATATCAGAACCTATGGGAAGCAGCAAAAGCAGTGCTGAGAGGGAAATTTATAGCCCTCAATGCTTACATTAAAAAAGAAGAAAGAGCTAAAATCAATGACCTAATTAAACAGCTGGAGGAACTAGAAAAAGAGCAGTAAACTATGCCCAAATCAAGCAAAAGGAATGAAATAACAAAGATCAGAGCTGAAATTAATGAAATTGAGAACAACAAAAAAAAAAAAAAAAAAAAAACAGAGAGAATTAACAAAGCCAAAAGTTGATTCTTCAAGAAGATCAACAAAATTGACAAATCTTTAGCTAGAATGGCAAAGGAAAAAACAGAGAAGATGCAAATAAATAAAATCATAAAAGAAAATGGGGACATTACTACTGATTCCACAGAAATATAAGAGGATATTATGAACAACTGTATGCCAATAAACTAGGCAATGTAGGTGAAATGGAAAAATTCCTAGGAATGTGTGAACAACCTACATTGACCCTAGAAGAAATCTAAGTCATAAAAAAAAAAAAAACAAAAAAAAAAACAATCACAAGCAAAAAGATTGAAACAGTCATCAAACAACTCCCCAAAATGAAAAGCCCTGGACCAGATGGTTTCACAGGTGAATTCCACCAAGCAGTCCAAGAAGATTTAATACCAATCTTACTCAAACTCTTCCAAAATTGAACAGGAAGGAACACTATCAAACTCATACAACAAACTCAACATCACCCTAATACCAATGCCAGAAAAAGATATTATGAAAAAAGAAAATTATGGACCCATTTCCTTAATGAATACTGATGCAAAAATCCTCAACAAAATACTCACCAATCTAATCCAACAACACCTTAAAAGAATTGCTCATCATCATCAAGTGGGTTTTATCCCAGATATGCAAGGATGGTTCAACACAAGAAAATCAATCAGTGTAATATATCACATTAATAAATTGAAGAAGAAAAATCACATCTCAATTGATGCAGAAAAGGCAACTGACAAATCCAGCATTCTTTCTTGATAAAAACACTTCAAAGGATAGGAATTAAAGGAAAGTTTCTCAACATGATAAAGGACATATATGAAAAACCAACAGCTAACATTTTACTCAGTGTTGAAAAACTGAAAGCTTTCCTACTGAGATCAGGAACAAGACAAGGATGCCCACTGTCACCACCGTTGTTCAATATAGTGGCTAGAGGTTCTAGCTAGAGCAATCAGGCAAGAAAAAGAAATAAAAGGCATCCAAATTGGAAAGGAAGAAGTACAACTTTCACTATTCACAGATGATATGATCCTATACCTAGAAAATCCTTGAAAAATTTACAACAAGGCTACTAGACACTGCCAAGTAAAGGAATCTGGCAATCATGAATTAAGTTCTCTGAGCATTGGTTTTCTGAGGGATAGCAGTACCTACTCTACTTACCTCACATAGTTAACATAAGGAAGAAATGTAAAATGGAGAAAAGTCACAGATGTTTTGAGCAGAAGGGGTAATTTTAAGTATTTTAAAATAAAATATATTTAAATAAAATATTTAAAACTTAAAAATATCAAATTAAGTCAAACTCTGTGGTGATGCCAAGGAACAATTTTTTTTTAACATTATGTCATAGTTTAATTGGCAGCATTTTTTCTTTCCTAGAAATATAAAGTATTTATACAAATTTAATTAACTTGTAGTTGTTTTTTTTTTTATGATTTTGTTCATTCATTTATTTTTTCTTTTGCCATGCACATTTTGTAACCAAGCATGGAAGATCTTAGAACCCTTAAACATACTGATTGATTATCCTTATTTGGCACCTACTAATTCCTTTTTTTTTTTTTTTTTTTTTATAGAACGATATATTTTTAAAACTCTTTTGGTAATTCTAACTGTGCAACTGTGGTAAAAATCCACTAATCTAGTCACATCTTTATTTAAAATAAAAAATAAAAACAACTGAGGCCTAGAGAAGGTCTCCCAGCAAATAGCAGCACACAGCTCAGAACTCCAACCACCTGGGTCTCACCATAGCACATGGCTCCCCAGGCCTGGGAGGTCTTTGCAAATATCAAACTATCACACACAAATACATGTTATTATCAACAATATCAGGGAGATGCACACACTTAAGGCCAGTTACAATAAGAAATGCCATAGGAATATTCAAATTTCAAATTTCTCATTCTCCCATTTTCTTTACTTAAAAGGTTCCCCACTTACCTGAGAGACCCCATGAAATGGGAAACCATGATGCTGGGGGTCCAGGAAAAAACAAAGGCTCCTCAGAGATGTTGCCAGTTTTTGGCAGGAGGAAATGGTGTTCAAATCCTAAAGAAAGAACACCAATGTTATTTTTAGCATCATTTGCTTAGGAAGACTCTAGAAACCAAAGAGATGTTGGTTCTGGAGGAGCATAAGCAAGGCCAGTGAAACCAGAAGTGGGCAAATGGAGGGCATTTTTTTTAAAAATGCCACTGCTCAGTTGTGGTTACTAG
The DNA here is from genome assembly GCA_026826555.1 of Tolypeutes matacus. Taxonomy (NCBI): domain Eukaryota; kingdom Metazoa; phylum Chordata; class Mammalia; order Cingulata; family Chlamyphoridae; genus Tolypeutes; species Tolypeutes matacus. Next base: position 8,762,621 of record JAKSZT010054396.1, read on the forward strand.
GCTTTCCCAACTGAAATTTCGTGATGAATGAACATGATGTAGGAAGTTTACAGAACACACAGCACAGTGCCTGACCCACAGAAGAGGTTCAGTAAATTGCTATCAGTATGATCACCTCACACTCAGGCTAACAGTGGAGTTGGACTTAGGCAAACCTGCATTAGAAATGCAGCTCTCTCTATTACAGGCCACTTGACCACAGGACAATCCTTTCACCTCTTTGTCTTGGTTTCCACAACTACAGAGTGGAGGCAAAAATACTGGCAAACAACAAAAAGGAATGAATTTATGCTCCCCAGTGTGATAGAGTTGGACTCAGTTATGGTTTCCCTACACATGGCTCTTCTGCCCCTTCTATGTGAACCTAAAGTTAGTACTAGAGTTGGGAGGTATACATCCAAGAGACTTAAATCTTTGGTCCGTCCATGTACCAGTTGGGCACTGAAGCTCAACAGAGGTGCAATACCTACTCTCCAGTTTACTGGACTCACCCAGGACAACTAACAAGGAGCTGACGATGGACAACAACCATCCCAAAGAACAAAGAGAGTCTGCAACTGCAAACAAGATAGTCCCATCCATCAGCCCCATGGGATCTAATCCCCCTCTCCATTAGAGGTGGAGTGGGCATCACCATCCCAGAAACCTCAGGATTGAGGAATGCACGATGAACTAGAGTAGACTTACTGTTATTCTACTATAGACTTATTGTGATCCCAGCAATGGAAGAACTTATATCATTGATATGGAGGCAGTGACCATTGGAGGTTCTGAGGTCAAGGAGGGGGAAAAACAGGTGTAATATGGGGGTATTTTTGGGACTTGGAAATTGTCCTGAATGACACTGCAATGATAGATACAGGCCATTATATATCTTGCCATAATCTACAGAATTGTGTGGGAGAGAGTGTAAACTACAATGTAAACTATAATCCACACTTAGTGGCAATGTTCCAAAATGTATTCATCAATTGTAACAAATGTATCACACTAACGAAGGATGTTGTTAATGTGAGAAAATGTGGGAGGAGTAGGGAGCAGGGCATATGGGAATCCCCTATATTTTTTATGTAACATTTCTGTAATCAAAGTTTTTTTTTTTAAATAAAAAATATATTTTAAAAAAGGAATACTTTCCATGTACAGGGTCCTGGGTTCAATCCCCGGTACCTCCTAAAAAATAATAAGTAAAAAGAAGCCTGTGATCCTTGAAAAAAAAAAAAAAAAGGAATAAAGTACTGACACATGCTATGTGAATGAACCTTGAAAACATCATACTAAGTGAAAGAAATCAGTCACAAGATACCCACATATTGTTTGATCCCATTAATAGGAAATGTCCATAACAGGCAAATCTACACAGACAGATTGTATATTAGTGGTTGCCAAGGACTGGCGGGGGGGGGGGGGGGCCAGATAGAGTTAATGGGGAGGATATAAGGCTTCATAAGGCTTCTCTCTGTTCTAATATTAGGTTGTGGTGATGGTTGCACAACCTCGTGGATACATTAAAAAACACTCAAGTATATACTTTAAATGGTGAAATATATGGTATGTGAATTATATCTCAATAAGGCTGTTTAAAAAAGACTGCCTAAAAAAAGACTGCATGTCATTCTGAAGATTAAAGAAGGTAGCAGGTGTAATGTGCTCAGCCCAGTCCCTGGCACACAGTGACACTCGATAAATGGTAGCTCTGGCAATATTGATACAGGAAAAGGTCAAGCAACATGTAATGTGTGGCCACAGTAAAAACAATGGGGCTGTAAACCCCTCACCTACACATACTATTCTACTCAGAAGCCCTCACTACAGAAAACTTCAAAGCATTGTCAAGTAAGCCAGCTGTTGCAAAGGCAAGTTCTAAACAGCATCTGAATGCCTGGGATGGGAGGTTTGGTTGGAACGTAATAGAACTTGGGAAGAAATCAGACCACGGTCCAGCCTCCTCTTCCTCACATCTCCTTGCAGGGAAAGGCAAATGAATGAAGGTTTCGAGTGTGCCCAGGGCCCTCTCTAATAAAGGGCAGAGATTTCCAGGATCAAGGTTTCTGAAATTTTCGCTGGCAGGCAGGGAGCCCAGCGATCCTCAGGGGCCCTTGGCCTTCCACACCTGTGTGGCGGCTCCTTTTACTGGTACTTTCCACAGACATGTTGTCAAAAGAATTCATAGAAAAGCCCTCCTGCAGACATGCGCCCCAGGGTGTGGTGGTGTGGGGCCCACTGAGCCACACTATCAGGCAGCCTGAGTTCCTGGGACCTGGTGTGGGCTCACCCCATGATGCTACCAGGCTTGAGCCCCCAGGTGATTGTGGCCTGTGCTTCCAGGAATATATGTGTTTATTTCTATTAAATGTACATTTGGAGTCTTGGGGTAAAAAAAAATAAAACTTGAAACTTTCTTCTCACTAGGAAGGATGAGGGGAGAAAAAACAGTCATGAGAATCAGAAAATTCCATTTGCAGGGGGAAAAAAAGATTTTAAAAGTTACCTTCAGCCCTTTTGGGGGGTTATTAAGGAAGTAAAGCCTCTTAACTGTAATCACCCCTAATTAGCCATCAGGAACTCATGAAATTACTTACGGTATTGAACACTCTTAAATTCTTGGCTCTCAGCCAGAACATACACTAAGATCCACTAGGAAGAAGGCCAACAAGTACAAATTGGAATAGTTAAAACCCTCCTGAACCCAAGGTGTGATCTTGCTTTTGGCTGGGGAGCAGATGAGGGAGAAAAAAGGGGGATTTAACTTGGGAGTCAGGTGAAGTCTTTGCCAGGTTCCTGATAAGGATCAACTAATCAATAAATATTTGCCCAGCATATGGTGTGTTCAGGTCTTCTCCAGGGTACAATGTGATTCAAGAGAAGGATGAGTCAATGCAGGGTCTCACCTTTGCTATCCAGCTTAGGTAGATAAAATTAAGAGACATGGAAATGTCAGGGAAAAGATGTTGTGATCCAAAATAACCTAAGGGAAATAGTGTTACTATACAGACCCGAAACACAAAACCATCTAGTTCAAGAGAAGGGACATTGCTGTAGAGGTGTGGTCTGGCACCAGCAAGGAAGATGGGATTAAAACCAAGCCTTAGGCATCCAAGTAAGAAAATAAGAAGTAAAACTTTCCCTATTTGCAGATGATATGATCTTATATCCAGAAAATCCTGAAAAATCCAAAACAAAGCTCCTAGGGCTAATAAATGAATTCAGCAAAGTGGCAGGGTACAAAATCAACACCTCAAAATCAGTAGTGTTTCTAGACACAAACAATGAACAATCAGAAGAAGAAATCAAGAAAAAAATTCCATTCACAACAGCAGCTAAAAGAATCAAATATCTAGGAATATATCTATCTAAACAAGGATGTAAAGGACTTGTACACAGAAAACTACAAAATACTGCTAAGAAGAAATCAAAGAAGACCCAAATAAATGGAAGGACATTCTGTATTCATGGGTTGGAAGACTAAATATCATGAAGATGTCAACAATTCCCATATCAATTTATATATTCAATGTAATCCCAATAAAAATTCCAACAACCTTCTCTGCAGAAATGGAAAAGCCAATCATCAAATTTATATGGAAGACCAAGGGACCCCAAATAGCTAAAGCCATCTTGAAAAGGAAGAATGAAGTTGGAGGCCTAGTACCTCCTGATCTTAAAACTTGTAAAAGCCACAGTAATCAAAACAGCATGGTACTGGCACAAGGACAGACATACAGAACAAGGGAATTGAATTGAGAGCTCAGAAATCAACCCTTACATTTAAGGCCAACTGGTTTTTGACAAGTGAGCAATGACCACTCAATTGGGAAAGAATAGTCTCTTCAATAAATGGTGCTGTGAAAGCTGGATCTCCATTTCCATTAAAAAAGAGGACCCCTACCTCACACCATATATAAAAATCACCTCAAAATGGATCAAAGACCTAAATATAAGAGCTAGAATGATCAAACTCCTAGCAGAAACTGTAAGGGAAGCATCTTCAGGACCTTGTGTTCGGCAATGGTTTATTAGACTATACAACCAAAGCACAAGCAACAAAAGAAAAAAAAGAGATGGGACCTCATCAAAATTGGAAACTTTTGCACTTTAAAGGACTTTATCATGAAAGTTAAATGACAACCCACACAATAGGAGAAAATATTTGGAAAACACATATGCGATAAAGGTTTAAAATCCAGAATATATAAAGAAATCCTTCAACTTAACAAAAAAGACAGCCCAATTTAAAAATGGGCAAAAGACTTGGGTAGACATCTCTCCAAAGAAGATATACAAATTCCAGAATGCACATGAAAAGATGCTCAACATCATTAGCCACCAGGGAAATGCAAATCAAAACCACAATGAAATACCATTTCATAACCATTAGAACGGCTGCTATGAAAAAATAAATAAATAACAAGTGTTGGAAAGGATATGGAGAATAGGAACACTCATTCATTGCTGGTGGCAATGTAAAATGGTGCAGCCTCTGTAGAAGACAGTTTGGCTGTTCCTCAGAAAATTAAGTATAGAACTACCATATGACTGGGCAATCCACTACTAGGTATATACCCAAAAGAACTGAAAGCAGAGACTTGAACAGATATTTGCATACTAATGTTTATAGTGGCATTATTCACAATTGTCAAAAGGTGGAAGCAACCCAAATGTCTATCGACTGATGAATGGTATATACATACAATGGAATATTATTCAGCCATAAAAAGGAATGAAATTCTTACACATGCAACAACATGGATGAACCTTGAAGAGATTATGCTGAGTGAAATAAGCCAGACACAAAAGGACAAATATTGTATGAGTTCACTGACTTGAAACAATTAGAATAAGCAAACTCACAGAGGTTACCAGGGGATGGGGCGGATAGGGAATGGGAAGTTAAGGCTTACAATATACAGGGCTCTTATTTGCAATGATGGAAATGTTTTGTAATGGATGATGGTGATGGTTGCACAACATTATGAATGCAGTTAACAGCACTAAAATATATATCTGAATGTGATTAAAAGGGGAAATGTTAGATCGTATATATGGTAACAGAATAAAACATTTTTTAAAAATCCATGGAACTACACTATACAGCAAACCCTAAGTTAAACCACAGACTTAAATTAATAGCACAATTATAAAAATGTACTATAATCAATTGTAACAACTGTTCCATACCAATGGAAGGTGTTGGTGGGGTGGTATATGGGAATCCTACATTTTATACATGATTGTTCTATAAACCCACAACTTCGCTAATAATTTTTTTTTTTTTTCAAACCAGGCCTTATCCTAAGCAAATTACAAACAGACCATCTAGAATAGCCAATGAGAATGTATACAGTGTAATCTTAAAGACATGGGTCTGAGGCCAGTCTTCCCATTAATGAAATGGGTGACCTGTGGCGATAAACCTTTCTGTCTTTCCATTTCCTCATCTGTAAAAAGGGAATACCTCAGAGGGTGGTTGTATTAAATATTTATTGAGACTCTGCATGACCCGGGTGCCAGACATACACACACAAAACAGGCATGCCTCCCCACAAGGAATTACTATCTAGATGCTAGAGGACTATACACTTTAAACAAACTAAAACATAAATAAAATATAAGTAAGATTCTGATAAGAGCCATGAAAGTCAGTCCACATTGCCTTAGAAAGTATACTGGGCAGTGGTCCAAGAAAGCTCCTCTGAGGAAGGGATCCTTTTGCTGGGGCCATGTAGGAGTTGGCCTGGTGAAGAGGGAATAGAGTGTGTCCCAGGGAGAGGGGGTCCCATGTGGAAAGGCAGGAGGCAGGACCCAGTGAGGAGTGTTTGAGAAACTGGGAGGAAGCAGGGTGGGGGGAACAGGAAAAATGAAGGAGAGCATGGGAAGAGCAGACTCTGTCCTTTGAGGAAAAATTCCCAGAATATGGCAAATGAATGGTTAAGGAGGATAACGAGAAAGAGAGGTGTCAAAGATGACTCCCTCCCAATTTCTGGTGGATGAACATAGTAAGTGCCAATGTAGCCTTTTTTGGTTTTGTCAGGAAAGGAAGGCCGATGTTGAGTCAGTGGGTGTGATGCAGGAAGTGGTCTCCAGAGTGGGGCGACTGTTTGAACAAACCTGACAAGAAGTGGACCAGAAAAGCATCTTAAGTTATCAAGACAATTGGAAAAGAGGTTACAACCACTGCTGACGACCATGAACCTCATCCTCCACATGTATTACACCTTCAGATATTTGCTGGTAACAGAATGAAGCCATTGTGGTCATCAGGTCATTTTAAAATATCGTTTCTTCATCTTTATCTAGTCCTTTTACATTTTTATTTTGAATGTATGTTTTATATGGTTGCCCAATACATTGATATGGAAATAAATAAATAGCCTAACATATATTGCAGATGCACACTCAAATGTTTTTCACTAATGGGGTATGCAATCAAAAAACATTTGGAGGCCACTACTCTGGTTTTTGGCCAACTTCTTGTCAGATTTGATTAGTCACTGTTTTATCTCATGATATGGTTGCTGAGCTTATACTAGGGTCAGAAGTACTGGCTCTGCCATTTTCCTGTTGTTCACTTGGGCTTTCATGATTAATACTATGTTAAATCAAGTCTGCAAATGGCAAGTCATGACCCATTCGTCTGTCATGAAATCAATTTTGCGGGTCCCAACCAGCATTTTTTTTTTTTTTTTTTTTTTAACAAAATAGGAAAACAATGAAAGAGAAGAGAACATACCAGAGTTTGTCACACATTCTGGAAAACCAGAGGCAGCAGAGGACTCTGATTTGGGGTGATAAAATTGTGAAGACAATGCAGAGCCATGTTATACAAGTCCCTGAAAGGTGGCACCGGGAGCATTTTGATGAGATGGGCAAGAAAAGAGCCATTGTAGTCTCTGGAGCAGGGAAGGTTCCAATGAAAATGAGGTTTCCCAAAAATACGTTTGGCAACAAAGCGCCGCGCAGATAAACACCACGCTATCTATAGAAGTGACTCCACCTCTTGAGGTTAGCTTCTGTTGATTCATAACCTTTCTTGACAAAGAACAAAAAATGTAACAATCTAGTTTCTGTTAGAACATATGCTGTGTGGGGGATGGAGGCCCCACCTTCTCTCCATTCTACAAAGATTCTGCAGAAAAGCTGACCAAGGCACCTGATTTGGTGCAAGCCAAAGTCACAGACCCCACACACCTGGAGGAAGTGGCAGGGGGACCCCAAGGCTCAGGAAGGCGAGGACAGAAAAAAGGGCCCCAAGAGATCTAACCCAGGGTGGAAAATAATTCCCAAAACATAAGATGTCATTGTGTCTGGAGCAACTAGGCTGCTCTGCTGCCTCTTACCCCACAGGCTCACTTCTGAGGATCTTTCCTGCCCCTTCTCCTCATGGGTTGACCAAAATTCATTGATGTCCACCTGTACTGCACAAGAGGAGGATCTGCTCAGCCTCTCAAGGCTGGGCCAGGAAAGGCCCACCCAGCGGCTGCATCCCGGCCGCCCCACGCAGTCCCTCCCCTCCCCTCCCCCCACCATACACGCTCTGTCCTCCGGAATGCCCATGCTGCAAAGCAACACCCAAACAGAAGACCCAGTCCCTGGCGGAGAGGAAGTGACTCATCAGCACAAGAAAAAGGACTAGATATTTTAGAAGGAGGCAGTTCTGGACCCAAATCCAGCCCCCAGGAAGATGTGGTAAGTACAAGGACTGGGGTGCACCTGTTGCGCAAAAGCCGCCGTGGAGGATCTTGACAGTAGGGAGCCTCCACACCAAGCCTAGAGGCCGACTTGTCCTCTCTTCTTTCGCATCATCAACCTGCTCTACTGTCCCTGCCGCCATGTCCACAGACTTTCTTCTCTCAGAACCCTGACCATTATTTGCAGTGCCACTTCCCACCCACCCCCACCTGGCATTCTAGTTGTTTGTGTTCAAAAGTACCATGCTGCAGGCTCCCAACAACAGTGTGCCCAAGACACCTTTGCCTTCCATTATTAGGAAAGTGGATGAAAAGTCAGACTAGGAGGCAACTTTTATTAAGCACCTGATATGGGACATAGATCATGTTATTTAATCCTCAGAGCAAATCTGGGGCAACACAGAGAGTAAAAGGCAGGGCTAGGATTTAAACACAGACCGCTGAGACCAATGCTCTTTTTACTCTATTAGACGTCCTTTCTCCCACCTACCAGAATCTTGCATTGCTAGAAACCCAATACATAAATGAATGACTGGATGAATGAATGAATTCCAGCCCAAGGGAATGCTGGAAGATGACACTGCCTGGTACCAGGTGGGCATGCAATAAAGTTTGATGGATCAATGGATGAAGGAAGGAAGGAATGTGCTTCTAATAGACTTTTACGTCTTAGAAAACACGGTTCATGTCTGATTTCTTTCTATGTGCTATTTCTGGTACGCAGTTACGTCTACAGATGGCTGGAGGACAGAATGAGGACGCTAACCCTCTTCAGGTGCGAGCCCCGCCTCTAGGGAGCATGGTCAGTCAGACCCTCCAGAGCGCCACAGCCCTTTCAGGAAATCCTGCCCCAGGCCCCAGGGTATCCCAGGAGGCTGACCTTGCAGCCCTAGGCTGGAGCACGTTTCTGGTCTCTTCCTGCTCCTCTGAGGACAGCCAGAGGGATGCTTCCCTCTACTCATGGTCTTTTGTCCTATCCCCTAGCAGAGCCCATATTTTTTTTTTCCAAACTCAGCCACAGAACTCATTCCTTCCCACTGAACCCCCTTAGTACTGGCTGGCTGGCTTACCCGGAGCAACCAGAACCCCACAGAACCTGAATTAGGAGAAAATGTTGAGAAAATCTATTAAAACTCCCTGGCGACTTTCAAGCAAACACATTATAGTTGGTTTTGTTACCTATTAACGAAAACACCTGGCTCCTCCTTCTTAACTGGAGAAATTAGGTAAACAGCACAGATTAGTTAAGATTTCAATGCCAAGCACATCATTTTTGTCATCATTAACATTAATGTGGTTTATATTTGTTTCCAGTCCTAAAATATGTTTCCTGGGTAACGAAGGAAAAAACTCAAGGGCAGAAATATCAGGCAGGCAAGATGTTTAAAATAATGAGCCATTTGTTCCTGCTTCTCTACATAGTTGCTTTTTCTATTTCAGATGACACGATACTGCAGCTCAAAGGGAGGAAATGCATTTGGAGGAAGAGTGCTTTCTACTCCTCAGATGTTACTTAGTCATTTGATTTACAGCACTTGATAAACCTGGTTAAATTTCTTTATTTCTGTGTAAGCCTCACAGGCAGAACTTAGTACTCCAATCCAGCGATTGTCAAAGTCATCATTTGTGCTCTTTCTTCCCTCAAAACATGGGACCTCATCCTCAAAGATTTACTTTTTAGATTCCTGGTGCCTACAACAGCACCTGGGGCACAGTAGTTGTTCAGTGAAGACAGAAGGAACTTAACAAGCTGTGGCAATCAAGGCCAGCCTCGTTTGGAGGCATTCTCTTCAAGGCACGATCCCACTGAGCTTCCAAGGTGGAGTTTCCAAACCTGGGATCTGAGCAGCTATTTGACTCTTCTGTAGTAACTGCTAAGCGTTTCTAAAATTAACACCAATACACAAGTAAACAGCTGTGACGGGATGGGATGCAGGCCTCCTTACCTTGGAATCAGAGACACCCAAAGACAGATTCCAGCCTTCCTCCCCACAAAGACTAAAACTCTCCCTCCCTGGCATTCTCTGCCAAGAGCAATTTATAATCCCTGGGTTGTAGTTATCAAAGGAAAAGCAATCAGACTACCACAGCTGAGCTCTGCATGGGAACCACAGCTTTTCTGATGTGCTGCCCAGGCCTTCTCCAAGATGATGTTCTGTCTCATTCCAAAAACCAAATATACTGTCCAGCTGCCTGGGCCAAAGGCAGGTGGCCCTGGGTGAAAGGCAGCTTTGGCTCAGGCTGAGGAACCCTCATGATCCACCTCTCCTTCCTTATGATACAAAGCCCAGGTCCCACTACCTCCAAGTGGCCTCTTGCCACCCTGGCAAGCATCTAAGTACATCTGTGCAGGTGCATATGCGCAACACACACAGGTTTGTCAGGGAAGGAGGGAGCTGCCAAGTACACACTCTAACACTAAAAGAGAAAACTCATACAGAGCAAGTACCACATTCATCCACAAAATGATCTAGGTGAGACTTCAGGGCTGGTGGAACATGTGGCATTCTTTTAGAAAAAAAAGAAATCTATAAATTGCACATATTTATTGAGGAAAATTTGAAAACTACAGAAAAATAGAAAGAGCAAAGCTATAATTACTCAAAATCTCACCATTCAAGTTAACCACTATTACAACTTTTTGGTGTTCTTCGTTCTACTATCTTTACTAGGCATAATGCTTATATATACTACATACATATTTTACCTAGAATATTTTTTTAAAAACAGAATCATATATACAGTTTTTCATCCTATTTTTAACTTTAAATTATAAGCATCTCATTAATAATATTAAAAATTATTTCTAATCTCTAATAGCCCACCCCATGGATGCCCAATAACGTATCTAATAATGTTCCCTTATTGTTGGAATTGGTGCTGAACATCTTTGTAGAAAATTCTTTATCTGCTCCTCGGCTTAGTTCCTCAGGATAGATTCCTAAGATGGAATCACTAAGCGTGAAGTTATGACTATTGAAGATATTTCATATGTAGAAATTATTTTCCAAAAGAATGTATCAACCTAAATTCCCACTAATGGATAAAATAAACACAATTGCCATTGTTGAATATTGTCATGATTCTCATCTTTCCTAACTTAACAGGTAATTAGTTAGGGTAGGCCAGCTGCTGCAACAAACCACCCCCAGAATCTCAATTGTTTAACACAATAAAAGGGTTTATGCTCAATTCTCTGTCTGAGGTGAGTTGGCAAGGGAACTCTGCTCCACACAGTTATGCAGGCATCCAGGGACCCAGTATACTTCCTTCTGGAGGCCCTGCCAATGTCAGAATCCTTGGCTGGATTCTCTCCATTGAGTCAACAAACAAAAGCTTTGAGTTAGTGGCTTCACAGAGGTGGCTTAAGTCACCACCACTCACATTCCAATACCCAACTCATTCACATGGCCATACCTCACAGCAAGGGAGTTTGGGTCTACCTTTATCCCAGAATGAAAAGGGGAACCTTCTAGTGAACATCCAGGCAGTGTTTGTCATGATAGGCAAATAAATGTTGTCATTTTAATATGTACTCCTTTCATTATAAGTACAGTTAGAAGAGATTTCATTTTTATTTGCCATGTTGTCTCTTCTGTGAATTTTTTACAACCTCTTTTACCCATTTTTCTGTAGCACTTACAAGGTTTATACTACTCTTTAAGAGCTCTTTCTATATTAAGAATATTAATCTTTATTTTGTCCAATTCAGGACCTTTTATCAGTTTGACTTTGTCTTTTAATTTTGTTGATAATTTTTATGTAAATAAGTTTTTATTTTACGTCTTTAAGTGTATCAATTATTTCCTTTGTAATTTTTCTGCTACGACATCTTATCAGAGAATCATAAAGCACAAAGACACCAGGAGATACTAATCCAACTCCCCAATTTCATTATTTTGCAATCAGTGATTCAGAGATGAATAAAATGATACTCAAATAAGATGACTGGTACTTGGTATCACAGATAGAGACAAAGCTAGGACTAGAGATTTAAAAAATTAATATTTATTAAGTGTACAATATGTGACAGGCTGTGCTCAACACTTTAGAAGCATCATTTTAAGTAAATCTCAAAACAATCCTATGAGGTAGGTACTATTACTATCTCCATTTTACAGAGAAGAAGACTGACGATCGGAGAACTGAAATAATATATGCAAAATCACATAGCTAGTAGGTGGCAACAGCATAATTTGAACCCAGGTTGGCCTGATTTTGTGAACTATGGCTGTTCCTAGCTCTACATTAAACTGCCTCTCAGGTCACCTATCACAGTGCATCAAATATACATTTACACACCCCTCACACCATACACCTCATACCATATATACAAAAATCAACTCACAATGGACCAAAGACCTAAATATAATAACCAGAAGTTAATATAAAACTCCTAGAAGAAAACATAGGGAAGCATCCTCCAGGCCTTGTGTTAGGCAACAGTTTCTTAGGCTTTACACCAAAAGCATAAGCAACAAAAGAAAAATAGATAAATTGGGCCTCAACAAAATAAAAAATGTTTGTGCCTCAAAGGACTTTATCATGAAAGTAAACAGACACCTACAGAATGGGAGAAAATATTTGGAATCATATATCTGATAAGGGATTAATATCCAGAATTTTAAAGATCCTACAAACTCAACAAAAAGACAAACAACCCAATTTTTAAAATGGGCAAATGACTTGAATAGACATTTTTCCAAAGAGGATATGTAAATGGCCCAAAAAGCACATGAAAAGATGCTCAACATCATTAACCATTAGGGAAATTCAAGTCAAAACCACAATGAGATACCATTTCACACACACCAGAAAGGCTGCTATTAATAAAATGGAAAATTACAAGTGTGGGAGAGGATGTGGAGAAATAGGAACATTCCTTGTTTCTGGGAATGTAAAATGGTACATCTGCTATGGAAGACAGTTTGACAGTTCCTCAGAAAGTTTAATATAGAATTACCATATAACCTGGTAATCCCATTTTTAGGCATATACCCAAAAGAATTGAAAGCAGGGAATCAAACAGCAATTTGCACACCAATGTTCATAGCAGAATTATTCACAATTATCAAAAGATGGAAGCAACATAAGTGTCCAACAACCGATGAATAGATGAACAAAATGTGGTATATACATACAATAGAATATTATTCAGCAATGAAAAGGAATGAAGTTCTGATGTATGTTACCATATGGATGAAACTTGAAGACATCAAGTTGAGTAAAATAAGGCAGACACAAAAGGACAAATACAATATGATCTCACTGATATGAAATAATTAGAATAAGCCAATTCACAGAGTCAGAAATTAGACTATAGGTTACCAGCGATCAGGAAAGGGGTAGGGAATGGGGAGTTAATGCTTAATTGGTACAGAGTTTTTTGTTTGGGGTGATGGAAAAGTTTTGGTAAAGGATGGTGGTGATGGTAGCACAACATTGTGAAGAGAATTAACCATACCAAAAATATATATATATATGAGAATGAGGTTAAAAGGAGTAATATTAGGTTGTATCTATGCTACTGGAATAAAAGTTTAAAAAAAAAAATTCATAGGACTATACAACACAGTAAATCCTAAAGTAAATCATAGATATAGTTAACAGTAAAATTATAAAAATGCTCTCTCATCAACTGCAACAAATGAACCTAACACAAAGTGTTAATAATAGGGTAGTATATGGGAACTCTGTATCTGGTACATTTTTCCACAAAGCTGACATCTCTAGTAACACACACACACACACACACACACACACACACACTCTTCCAGGATTGCTCCTTGTGCTTACATTTACCAGGTATGTAGCACGTAACTGCAGCCTGGGCCCCAGCCAGGTAGACACTGTGTGTGAGGTCTGCTCTGCCCCCTTCGCTCCAGGACGGCTTTGGCCTTGGGGCCAGCATCTTTTCCCAGTGCCCCCACACATCTGCCCATCTAAAACTCATCCCAGCCTGGTGTGCTTCAGCTACCATAAATCAGCCACCCTGGGTGCTTCTGAACATCAGGGGAAAGGATTTGCTGTTTCCTGCTCTGCTCCTGGGGCTTTTGCATTGACATCTGAGTTATGTTATTTATTTTAAGTGATAGAAATCTAGCCAATGATTTGTAGTAATCACTGCTGTGCAATGTAAATGCTCCGTGTGGCCTTACAAAAGGAAACAGAAATCTAGCAAGTTATCTTACTTCCTTGACACGATCCTGTGATGGGTTGATATTAGGTGAAGCTGAAATTGGATGCGGTGATTAAAAGATTATAATAATGTAAAACATACAGTTATCACATGAATTAGGAAATACTTTCAAGTAAACCAAGAGAGGCAAGTCATTGGAGTCCAAGTTCACCTAGAGGTCAAGGAGGACAAGAAAAGACAATTGAGATTAGCAAGAATAAAGCTGTCATCATGCCCTCCTTCTCAAATTCCATCATCAATGGCTGTGATGCCACACTAATCTGCTCTCTCCCAATCTCTTCTGTCTGCTTGGTAGGCTCTTCCCATGACCCAAACCAGGACTAGAAAACTTTCAAGAATAATATAGCTCCCACTAAGATCCGTGTACTCTGGGTAAGTCCTCTTACACTCTGACCTCTTAGATTATTATCTCATGCTAAAGTCTCAAAAAGCCAACATCTTGAGACTTACTCTCCCATATTTCCAGTTGCCTCCTGTTGATGGCCCACCCAAGATGAATAAAAGGACTGTCAACAGCTCCACACCAAACCCTCTTCTACCTAGCTTTCCTTCTTTGATTGTGGTCTTGCCATCTTTCCAGTGAATAAAGCTCAACGCTTACCTGGGCTTCTGTGATTCCCCTCTCCTGTGTGCCCGAGGCCCAATCTCCTGCCAACTCCAATTATTCCTTTGTATTAGCTCTCAGATAACCTCTTTCCTCTCTGCTCCACCCTCTACCAGCCTCATTCAAACCTTTTTCTAGGTTTTGCAGTTAGTGCTTCTTTCATCAAAACCATTTGGGCAGGGAGCAGATGTGGCTCAAATGGTTGGGCATCCGTCTCCCATATGGAGGGACCTGGGTTTGATCCCCGGGACCTCCCAGTAAATATAAAGAAAAATATAGAAGACGCGTGGGCAGCCAGGCCCCATGCGTGGGTACACTGTCACGCTGTAAGCGGGTGAGCCCACCAGGCCCCGTGCATGGGTACATCGTCAGGCCCTGTGATGGGGTGCACCGCCAGGCCCCACCGAGCCACTCAAAAAGATGATGACATAACAGGAGAGCGACACAAGGGAGAGCCAAGGCGAGACATACTGAAAAACCAGGAACTAAGGTGGCGCAGGTGGTAGGATGCCTCTCTCCCACATTGGAGGTTCCCAGGATCAAATCCCAGTGAAGACAGGAGGAGAAGGATAAGAAGAGAGGGCAGGAAATGAACACAGAGTTGCCCAGCGAATGGACACAAAAACAGCAAAAATGGCAGGGGGGTGGGGAGTAAAAATGGATAAAAGTAAATAAATAAAATCTTTTTTTAAAAATCAAAAAGCCATTTGGGTATATCTCTGTGGGTCTATTTCAGGGGTCTCTATTCTGTTCCACTGATCTCTGTAGCTTTCTGACCCTCCACCAATATCACACTGCTTTGATTATCGTAGCTATATAGTTAACCCTGAAATTGGGTAGACTGATTCCTCTTACTTTATTCTCTTTCAAAATTGTTTTCAGACATTTGACTATGGTGTGTCTTGGTGTGAATTTCCTGGGGATTATTCTAATTTAGAGTTTTCTTACCTCCTTGAATCTGTAGGTTTATGTCTTGTGCTGAATTTGGGAAGTTTTTTCAGCCATTATTTCATTATGTACTTTTTTTAGTCCTACCCTCTTTCTTCTCTCCTTCCAGGACTCTGATAACATGAAAGTTAGCTCTTTTGTGATAGCACACAGGTCCCTGAGGCTCTGTTCATTATTTTTCTCATCTATTTTCTCTGCCTTCAGGATTGGATAATTTCTATTGTTCTATCATCAAGTTTACTGATTCTTTCTTGTCATCTTCATTTTGCTGTTGAGCCCATGACTGAGTTTTTTACTTCAATTATTGTGTTTTTTTAGTCTAAAATTTCTATTTGGTTCTTCTTTATAGCTTTTATTTCTTTGCTGAAGCTTTCTATTGTTTCATTTGTTTCAAATATGTTCATAATTGCTTGTTGAAGCATTTTTATGATGGTGCTCTAAAATCGGTCAGATAATTCTCACATCTCTGTCACTTTGGTGTGGTATCATTTTGACTGTATATTTTCATTCACTTTGAGATATTCCAGGTTCTTGGTATAAATATTGTTTTCAACTGAAACCTGGACCATTGTAGGTATTATGTTATGAAACTCTAGATCTTCTTAAGCCTTCTATTTGAGTAGGCTTCCTCTGATACCGCTCGAGCAGAAAAAGGGGGCAACTACCTCATTTCTGCCAGGTGGGGACAGAAGTCAAGGTTCCCCACTTGTCCTCCATTGACATCCGAGGGGGAGGTACTCCTCATTACTGCTGGACAGGGGTGGGAATTCCAGCTCCCCAGTACGTCTCCACTGATACCTCATTGCTGTTCCTCATGTAGCTTTCCCTGGCACCCCTGGGCACTAGGAGGTGGGATGGAGGGCCTCAATATCACTGGGCAGTGGTAGAAGTCCTAACTCTCCACTAGGCCTCCTCTGACACTACTCCAGTGGGAAGGGGGAAGGATACCTTCTTACTGCTAAGAGGGAGGGGAAGCCCAAGCTCCCTACATGGCTCTGCTGACACCTGTGGGTTATGGAGGGATAATGTCATCCTTTATCAGTGGTGAGGATGAGAGTCCCAGTTCCCTACTTGGCCTTGTCTGACACCACCTATAATGGGGGGCACCTCATTATAGCCTGGCTAGGATGGAAATCTAGGCTCAGCCTTTGTTGGTGGGGGGGGGAGTGGGGCCATAGATTTTTCATGGTATTTGGCTGGAGTAGAACAGTTGTTGTCTAAAAGGTTTCTTTCTTGCTAGGCTTCTCTTTCCTGCACCTTTGGCTACAGGCAGCTGGCTTTCGTTGTCAG
This sequence comes from Tolypeutes matacus, assembly GCA_026826555.1. Taxonomy (NCBI): domain Eukaryota; kingdom Metazoa; phylum Chordata; class Mammalia; order Cingulata; family Chlamyphoridae; genus Tolypeutes; species Tolypeutes matacus. The sequence goes on from JAKSZT010054396.1 coordinate 8,779,350, forward strand.
GTTTCTAACTCAAGACTGGGATATATGAGGCAAAAAGAAAACCCAGGAAACTCACCACCAGATCATTCCTCAGATCCCAAAGTCCCTAGCCATTCCACCTTCTTCTCTCTACTTTTCAGTCCTCTTATGTTTGCTTTATATATAATATCCTGGGTTTCAACAGAAGGAATAGGAGAAAATATATCTGCTCCATCTTCCCATAAGTTAAAGTTCCCTTCAATTAATATTATTTTTAAAGCTTTTTATTTTGAAATAATTTCAAACTTACAAGAAAGTTGTAAAAATAACACAAAAACAATACAGAGAATTGCAATATACACCCTAACCAGATATATAGACTTACCATCTTTTTAGCATTTTGCCACTTTCGCTATATCATTATATCTATCTACAGTTTTTTAATGATAAATATGCTAAGGGGCATTAGACAAATACTGAAAATGAAGTTAAAAAATAAACAGAACAAACAAACCTGGAGGAAACTAATAGTACAGGAAATAGAAGAAAGCCTTAAAAATATTTTAATTTGTATCCTCAGAGAGATTATGAGGAGCTTTTGCATCCAAAAAACAAGAATAGAATACTGTGAAAAAAGAATAGTCAGAATAAAAGTAAAAAACAAATTGTCTGAATAAAAAATTCTGTAGTTGAATTCACTGGAGGATAAATTTAAAGAAATAGCTCAGAAAGTACAGCAGAAAGACAAAGAGGTGTAAAATAGGAAACAAAAGACAATATACTTATTTGTATGTATAGCAGGTTACTTTTAAAAAGAAGAAGAAGAAGAAGTGGGAGTAGGTTGTATTTAAGAAAATTATAGAAGTAGCCATATCTGGAGAGGGGTTTGAGAGAGCAGGGTACAAGGATAGCAATATAACCTACTTTTTACTGTACATCCTTTTGAACAGCTTGAACTTTTCTTAAAACCACTTCAATAACAAATACATACATTCGTAAACGTATAATTGTGTTGGTGTAGCTGCCAGAAGTTCAGAGCAGCATTAGGGAAAGAGAGAAGAGGAGAGCTCTAATTTTCTTCACTTACAAAGCAGGGATAAAGTTGATCAAACCACAACCTACAAATGTCACTCCCCTGAATAAAGTCCAAAATTCTCAAACAGGCCCAACAGACCATTTCTGATCAGATCCCAGGCAACCTCTGCAGCCTCTGTCTCTGCATGGCTCATGCCCCTTCCTCCAGTCACATGGGACTTTTCCTTATTTCTCACATGCATCCTACCCTATTCTCCAGGCTGTCACAACACGGCTGTCTCTGCTAGACATGGTCTTTCCTTGCCCACCTCTTTGCCTGGCTATCATTGTCTCCTTCTTCAAGCCTCAGCTTCCCCAAGAAGGCCTCCCCAAGGCCCCAGATTTAATGAAAGCTCCTTGTTAACTGCTCCCACAGCACTGTGTACTTTTGCAACCCTAATCTGCCCCTGTGATTCTCTTTCTCACACAGTCTTCCCCTCTAACCAGTACAGCCCCCAAGGCGGGGCTGAGTCTGTCTTATGATCCTTATAGTATCTCCAGTACCAAAACGGGCTCCATAAATGATTGCTGAAAAACCTTATCCAGTCCATGAATATCACAAATGAGGAATACAAGTCTAGAGGAAAAATGTGACTCGACCAAGGTCACAGCTTAGCATATGGCAGAACAGGAACTGGAATTCAGGTCATCTGACCTCTAGCCCAGTATTAATATCAAATCTGATTTCCTATTCCTAGCATCAGGGCTTCCTATAACCTAGCTCCTTGCTCACTCACTTCATTCCTTCTTTTCTCCTCTAGCCACTCACTGTCCCCACTGCCTGTTCCTGAAATACACCTCACTCCCTTCCCCTTCTCTGCTTTACCTGTACCATCTCCCCCTCTACAGATCCAAATTTCACCCATTTTCCAAAGCCCAGCTAGAAACCCACACTGTCTGGACACGAGCGTTTCACTCCATGCCATACTCCCGGTACTTGTCTCTTACAATAGCTTCTGACCATTTTATGCCTGTAAGGTCCTTATTTTCATACCTCCTCAAAGCTCAGCACATAAACACTTGACATACAGAAATCAAGAATGGGGCTAGATCAATGAACAATTACACCTCTTTGAACAATCCAGCCCAAAGGTCAAATCACTAGTCACTTCTGTGAAGACATTTAAATGTATGTTTCACATGAAGCACATCCTAAATACTCTAATGCTGTGGTTTTAGGTATTGTATCCATACAGTGTCTGTTTGCCCTTGTTCCTAAATGGCTGGCTTACTCAGAATCAGAGAGTTAAACTTAAATGGGCTTTCAGAAATGATCTAATCTATCACCATTCATTTAGGAGTGGAGAATTAGTGACCAAGAGATAGGGAATGGATTGCCTGAGGTCCAACAGCTAGTGGCAAAGTCAGGACTCGACACCAGTACCCTTGGCTCCAAGTCCACTTGCCAACAAGCCAAAGAGCATCTAACGCAGAGAAAGAATGCCCCACCCCCCATCAACATAACAAAACATCTCACCTGCCAAAGTATAGTGTCTGCCTCCCTTCACATCCTGCCAGACCCCAGGCCAGAAAACACACGTGGTTGTGCACCATCACCCCCTAAACAACACAAACACACGTCTACTCAAGACGGGCCTTCCATCCAACACACACAGCAAGAGCACACTCGCAAGCCAAGAACCACAGTATCACAGTCACCTTCGGGGCTGGTGGGCTTCCATCTGGAGAGGATCCTGGCTTTCCTACTGTCGGAAGCCCTAAAAACCAAGATCCACCCAGGAACCATGGGACTTGGAGCAGCTAGCAGGCCAGGCGCCCCCCCTCCTGGCTGTAGAGCCGGGGCTGCACCCAGCTGGAGGCGCCTTCCTTGGACCAGCAGCCTCTTCATCTGGCTCTGGCAGGCTGGAGGTCTCAGCACACCGCAGCCTGTTCTCCAGCAAGGGAAAGCTGGTGACCCCGGAGGGGAAACTCTGCTTTCTAACAGCCTTTGTTTTTGTTTCCATTTTTAAAGGTTAGTGACTTTATTGCATGTGGAAAGAACCAAAGTAAGAATTTCAAAGAGGCTCAGCATGTTTTGGAGCTGACCAAATATACAGAACTTTTGAGCGGGGAGAAAAGGAAAGGGAAGAGAGGGAACAAAAGCTTCTCCAGCTTCCACCATGTGCCAGTCACAAGCCTTGGTGCTCCTTCCATGCCCTCTGTGGCTTTTACAATAAAAATTCCAGCCAGAATCAAGTTCCAACCTCCTTCCCACTGGCCATCAGGCTGTTGGGAGTCAGGCAGAGGTGCTGTACTCCAGGATGTTTATTCTATAGTAAACAATTTTATGGTGTACAGTTTGAATCATGAAAGAGAATGCTATAACAATATTAATATAGTTATTTGATGCCCATATCTTGAAATAGTATAATTTAAATTTTTTTTTTTTTAGGCGGTACTGGGAATTGAACCTGGGACCTCGTACATGGGAAGCAGGCACTCAACCACTGAGCTATACCCACTCCCCTCAACTTTTTTAAAATTCATTAGAACACCTCCTTGAAGAACTGTAAATTGTATTTAAGTATTTGTCCACATTGGCAACGCCCAGTCTGATAAATACCCATAATCTTCTGATAGGACTTGTGAATTAAGCTATAGTTTTATGAGCCCTGGAATGTCTATGAGTGATTTTGTTGATCAGTGGGTTATTTTAACATTCACCCTTCTTAAAATTAAAAACCCACTTTAAATATTGTAGACATCTAGACCAGGCATCAGCAAACTCCAGCCCATGGGCCAAATCTAGCCTACCACCTGTTTGTTTGTTTAACATTTTTTAAAGGGAGAACAAAAATCAAAAGAAGAATATTTCATGACATAATATTTCGTGTCATACGAACATTACGTGAAATTCAAATTGCAGTGTCCATAAATAACATTTTATTGGAACATAGCCACACCCGTTCGTTTTCCTATTGTCTACAGCTGCTTTTGTGCTCCAAAGGCAGTGTTGAGTAGTTCCAACAGAGGCCATAGAGTCGAGAATATCTGCAATCTGGCCTTTACAGAAAAGTTTGTCAACCCGTGACCTAGACAGCCTGTCAAATGACGGTGCTGGTGCCAGACTGAAAACACACCAAGATGATGATGATAACCACTAGCAGCAGCTTGTTACCGAAGGTGGATGAGCTAAATAAAATGCCATTGAGAAAGCCAAATAACATCGTGAGGCTCAGAGCTAGCAATTTATGAGTGAGTCCACTGTGTAATGTTAGAGATAATGCTGACAGTATGAAAAGCAATTTAAAGCAAAAATATGCATCCTGAGAACATATCAAGTATCAAGCACATGCACACACTTTACATTTATTCTAGGGGAAAAAGAGCCTGAATTATGCGAGATCCGAATTCTGTGAGGTCTCCAAGAATGCAGCCCTTCCATAAAACACAACAGGCTTCTACTACCTATCTCTCTCCCCCTACACATTGCCTCCTCCTACTGAGATGCCCACCCACCTCCAGTCTCTGAATTTCCTCCCATCTGAGTCTGATGCCCCTCTTCTGGGCCCCCAGTCTCCACTGCCAAACATTTGCCACGCTGATTATCCTTTCTGTCTGCACCACCCCCCCCCCCGAAGGCTGTAAGTAGCCCCCTCCCCAGACAGAAACTCCTTCTTCTTTAAGATGGACAGAAGTTTCAGTGCTTACTAAGGTCCATAGTGGAAAAGAACAAATACTGTACAATATGCTCTCTCCTCTAATCCCTAAGGCATTATTAGCCCATTTTACAAACGAGGACAAGAGGCTCAAAAAGCCACACAGGCAGTAAGTGGCAGAGTCAGGATTCACATCTGCACCCTTCACAATGCATGGTGCTGCTACCTGGCACATAGTAGGGTCTTGGGAAGTGTTGGGTGCATGAGTGAAGGAAGGCTTAGCAATGCCCAGACAAAACCAGTAAAGCATGTTAGTGGAGTCTCAGTGGTCGTCAAGACCTTCCACTACAAGGGTATTATGTTAACAAAGACATCATTTCCCTTTAGAATAATTTTCCTCAGAAAGGCCCCACCTTCACAGTAGCTTACATCTCTTGCTAAGAGTGAAACATTGAGTACCTCTGACCTGAGCCTGAAAAAATAAAAGTAATAAGGAAAGGGAAGGGAAGCCAGAAAGCAAGTATCCAGGTGGGCCTCCAGGTGGGCCATCCAAGGTATATTTCCTCTGAAGAGCACTTGGGCAACATGTAACATCATTAGAATGAGCTCCTGCTTTTGACCTGGTAAACACATAGGAGGGGATGGAATTTCCAAAAGAGAACATGATATCACAAAAAAGCAAATAACAGCAAATAGAATATTCGTGCTGGTGACACTACTTTCCAGATTAGGGAAAAACTAGAAATAACCTAGACACCCAATGCAGGGGGAATGGCTAAGGAAACCATAATGGAGCAAAATGATGGAAATCGTCATTATCCTTAAAAATAGGAACACAGGCTAGGTCAAGGATGGAAAATGTTTCCATGAAATTACATTAGGTTAAAAGGACAAATGTGCACATGCTTAAATTAAAATATAGGCATATATTAAGGAGAATACAAAGCAATACAAACATTTGATATAGAACGCATGTGTGCAAATGCTTCTGTGTGTGAGAAAGAGAGAGAGGGAGGTGGAAGAAGAAGAAGGAGGAGAGAGAGAGAGAGAGGGAGGGAGGGAGGGGGGATAGAGACATTTTGGTAAAGTTACTTGAAAGTATTTATATCCTTTGTTCCAAAAATAGCATTGTGCATTAACAGGGGTGCAAAAAATATACAAAAGAAAATTGCTTTGTAAGTAACACTGAAAAACAGAAAACAACCAACATAACCAAAAATAGGGGACTGTTAAAAGAGATATTAATGCTAAGAAACACTCTGCAGTTATTAAAAAAAAATGTCATGTTTTGGATGAATATGTAGTACAGTGGGAAAATGTTGGTGATGCATTAAGTGAAAAAAGTAATGAGCAGATCAATATGTCCAGCATGATGCCAACTTTACAAAATAATGTGAATGAATACGCATTAAAAAAGACTAGGACACACATGAAAAGTAAAGGTCATATTTGGTTAGGGGAATTATGGATAATTCTTATTATTCTTCTTTGTGTTGTGCATTTCCAAAGTTTTCTACAATAAATATGCCTTATTTTTGTAATAGAAAAAAAAGAATAAATATTATATTTAGAAACTTAGAAGTCAAAATAATTCAGCAGTGCCAGTGTTTGACACAGGAATCTATCTGGAGTTAAAAGCAGGGCAGTAAAGCCTGTGTAAAGGGCTAAAAATGTCTATACAACACCCAAACTAGGCAGCCTGTGGCAAAGACGGCTCCACAATCCTCGAGTCCATTTCTCCCTGGCAGCAGTCCACCATGTCCAAACCACATCTCCAGGACTTTCCCCAAGAGGCCATGCCAATGGCACAAGTCGAGGGCAGCTTGGCCAGAGCAGCCTGGACATTCCCAAGGTGCTGGGGAAAGAAGCTGTGCCCAGTCACAGGAGAGCCTCGCCAGCCCTCTCCCATCCTCCCGCCCACCCCCACTCAGGCAAGAGGCATTCATTCCACCTGAAAACATGCACCTGCTCCTGTTTTTACAGTTCTTTCCCATTTGCCCACAGTAAAAAAAAGAGTGTTTTGAGATTGCTAATCCACCCTTTCTCTAAGCAAAATAAAGTCATTCTTACTTTTTATTTTAAAAGCGGGTTACACAGCCATAAAAAGGAATGAAGTACTGATGCACGCTTCGACACGAATGAACCTTGAAAACATTACGCAAAGTGAAAGAGACCAGACACAAAAGGCATAGTGTATGAATCCATTTATATGAAATGTCCCAAAGAGGCAAATCCATACAGGCAGAAAGTAGATTCGTGGTAGCAAGGGGCTGGAAGTACAGAGAAATAGTGAGTGACATCTCCTAGGTTCAGGATTTCTTTTGGGGATGATGAAAATATTCTTGAATTAGTGCTCATGGTTGCACAACTCTCTTATACACTATAAATCATCAAATTGCACTAAAAAATAATGCATCTTATGTGAATCATTGCTCAATTTTAAAAAATTTATAGGGAAGTGGATGTGGCTCAAGTGATTGGGCTCCCGTCTACCATATAAGAGGTCCAGGGTTCAATTCCCGGGGCCTCCTGGTGAAGGCAGGCTGGCCCATGCAGGAGTGCTGGCTTACACAGGAGTGCTGGCCTGAACAAAGAGCTGGCCCATGTGGAGAGCTGGCAGCAAGATGACGCAACAAAAAGAGATACACAGGAGAGACAATAAGAGACACAGCAGACCATAGAGCTGGGGTGGTACAAGAGATTGAGTGTCTCTCTCCTACTCCAGAAGGTCCCAGGATCGGTTCCTGGTGCCGCCTAAAGAGAAGACAAGCAGACACACAAGAACACACAGTGGATGGGCACCAAGAGCAGACAGTGAGCACAAAAACAATGGGGTGGTGGCGGGGGGTGGGCGAAATAAATATATATATTTTTTTTAAGTAGGGGTTACAATTAGACTTTTCTTCACTGAGGCACTAGCTGGCCTGGTAGTTCCCCCACAGCACATGTTTTGGAATCACATGACTTGGAATTCAGACATCACTTTGATACCTACCTGCTGTGTGAGCCTGAGCTGATTCCTTAACCTCTCTGAGCCTCCTTTTTCTAGGCTGTAAAATAGGAATAATAATGTCTAGCTCACACAGATTGTTGCGAGGATTAAATAAGTTAAGGCAGGTAAATCCCAGTACCTGACATAGAGCTCCGTATATGGTAGTTCCCTCTCCCTTAGCTTGCCCAAAGATCCTATGAGCAGAAAGCAATCCTGGGTCTTGACTAAAACATCACTAAAATCAAGCAGGCCTTGGGCATGTGTCTGTTCCTAGAAAAGACACTCAACAGAGCTAGAGGCTACAATGTCAGTATATACCCTGGAATGAGACTTCAAAACTTGAAAACCCAGCTCTACCCCCAGGGCTTATCTTATAACTGGCAATAAACTCCTCCCATGGTCTCAATGGCACCTCCTGGCCACTGTTAGGTTAGTAAGTAGAGCAGGAATTTGCATGCAGGTCAGACTGTCTCCAGAGCTCCTAATTTTCTCTCGAGGCAGTGACCTTTTGGCTTGGGGCTATCAGGTCACAGCAAGGCTGGCGACAGGCAGAGCTGGTGCAGAACTGGCCTGTTCCCCAAAAGGACCAGGCGACATCCCTGCCTAGTCCACAGAGGTCTGGTCACCAAGGAGGGAGGCAGGGGGCAAGGGGAGGGGGAGTGTAATCAAAAGGGCAGCTGGAGGTCAGAGAGCCAGCAGCAAAGGGAGGGGCCACCAGGGACTCAGAATTCAAGGCATGTAAGGGCCAGGGGTCACATAAGCGAGATCAACCAAAGGGTGAGTTGTTGAGTAACCCAAAGCAAGTCTTAGGGCCCTGGAACAGAAGCTTATGTCCTTCACAGAGAAGACATGGTTTCTGGATTTAGACCAGTAAGTGAGAAAAAATGATAGCTAACATTCACGGGGCATTTCTCCATGCCTGAGACTATTTAAAATATTTTACATTCTCCTGAATCTCATCCAGGGTATGTACTATTATTACCCCCCATTTTACAGATGAGAGAACAACAGCAAAAGAGATCAAGGAACTTGTCCCGGGCCCCCAGCTTGGTGCCTGGCCCAGGGGCCCTTCCCTACTGCACCAGGGCCCTGACCTGGGAAGGGAGATAGGTGGGCTCTACCCCTGGAGACAGGGCTCAGCCAGGAGCCAGGCTCTCTCCTTTATCTTCTTTGAAATTACAAGTGGTCAGAGGTGCTACATTTCAGGGGGGAAAGTATGTCCGGCAACTACAAATATGCAACTTGCTGATATAATCAGAAGGTTTCCAAGAAGGAAGCAGGTAGAGCAGCCTCCCAGCAGTTTATCCATTTTCATAAGAAACTAATCCTCTACTCTCCTGAGTGCACCTCCAAGAAAAACGGTTAAGTCAAAGACAGCACGGCACCCCACGGTAGTAACGCGGCTGCATCCATGCCATAAATCAAAGGGATGCCCCCTTTCATCAGATGCTGGCAGATAATTCCCCTACCATTTCTCTGCTGGGGCTCAGAGGGCCATGGCCTAAAGGGTTAACATCTCATTTCCTCTTGTCTTTCAAGCCTTAATCCCCATCCTGGCTGAGTGCATTCCAAGCCCACCTGGAGCAGGTCACAACGAGCACTGAGCCATGGCTGCCCCTGCACTTCCCCTGGCAGGAGATTAGATGGGGCACCCATTAATCACTCATTACCTCGGTCCATCCCCGTCCTCGGTGCTGGCCAGGCCAGGGGCAGCGGGCCAGGCAGTCAGGGAGGGTGGGGCAGACCTGCCCACTGCTGTCCGCTGCCAGACTTCTGAGACAAGATGCCACAGCACAAGCCTGGCTCCCTGCCCTCTGGACCTGGCCGGAGAGAAGAGGGGCTCCAGGAGAATACTGCCCAGGATGCCATCTACGTGATCAGTTTTGGGAAAGCTCATCGGCAAAGACAATGTCCGCAGTAAGCTCTGTTGAAATATCAAGTAAAAAGAAAAAGAAACAAACAGAAAAGAGACCACTCTCTCGGGACAAGTAATCATCAATAAAGGAAACTGCTGCCAACCAGTTCCTTATATTCTTCTTTGGGGAATCTGAAGGGAAACTAGGGAAGGAGACTGGAGAGAGGAGGGGGCACTGAATGGACAATTCATTATTATTATTATTATTATTACCTTGCAGCTGGAGATGTTCACTTACTGGGTTTGAATACATGGTTGCAATATTCAGCCTGTTCGAAACAAACTCCCTGGACTCATGAGGGACTGAGAATTTTTTTTTTCCTGCAACACATTGAGCACCAACTGCCTACCAAGCACGGATCAGGTACAGAGTGGACAAAAGAAATGGGACGAGAACTAACACTGGAGCACCTGCTGTGTGCCAGGCCTTTGCCTACCACTCTGCATCCCAGAGCACTGGTCCCCTTATCAGCCCTCCAGCCTTTGGCTATCCCCTTGTTACAGATGGGGAAACTGAGGCTGACAGGAAGGGGGCTAAATAAAGGCTTGTTGAATGAATGTGACCAGTCAATGACCAGACCCCACACTGGGGAAGGGGGACTCACCTCACCTGGAGGGAGAGAGTGGCTAGGATGGCATCCCCAGTCCTATTTGGCAAATCCCAGCCCATTCTTTACCCCTGGCAACTTGGGGCTCCCAGAACCAACTCACTCTGATTCCTTCTAACTCAGGCTAGAATTCCAAGTGAGCCAAGCAGATGAGAGCTAGACGTACACACCCTCAGGCAGCAGAGTGTGTTCAGGAATGAACCAAAGACCAAAAGAGATCTTCTGGCCCAGGCCACAATTCTCCATTAGGACTCCTTTTGAGTCAACGGCTGGGCCTCTGTTAAAAAGGAACTGAACCTGGGATAAAGTGGCTCCTAAGCTTACCACCTGTCACTAGAAGCTCACTGTAAAGGCAGCCTAGAGGCTCTGGAGACATCCAGACACTACAGGCAGGGCTGACAGCTCAGGAGTTTGGTGCCCTACCAGTAGGCCCTACTTTGGAATTTATGCTCCCCAGTGTGACAGAGTTGGACTCAGTTATGGTTTCCCTACACATGGCTCTTCTGCCCCTTCTATTTGAACCTAAAGTTAGCATTAGAGTTGGGAGGTGTACATCCAAAGGACTTAAATCTTTGGTCCGTCCATGTACCACTTGGGCCCCGAATCGCAACAGAGTTGCAATACCTACTCTCCAATTCATTGGTCTCACCCAGGACAACTAACAAGGAGAGGATGATAGACAATGACCATCTCAAGGAAAAGAGAATCTGCAACTGCAAGCAAGAGAGTCCCATCCATCTGCCCTATGGGATCCAAGTCCGCTCTTAATTAGAGGTGGAGTGGACATCACCATCCCAGAATCCTGATCGGGGAATGAATGAAGGACTAGAGTAGATTTACTGTTATTCTACTATAGACTTATTGTGATTCTAGCAATGGAAGAACTTTTATCATTGATGTGGCTGCAGTGGCCACTGGAGTTCTGAGGAAAGGGAGAGGGAAAAACAGGTGTAATTTGGGGGCATTTTCGGGACATGGGAATTGTCCTGAATGACATTGTAATGACAGATACAGGCCATTATATATCTTGTCATAACTTACAAAAATATGCAGGAGAGAGTATAAACTACAATGTAAACTATAATCCACGCTTAGTGGCAATGCTCCAAAATGTGTTCATCATTTGTAACAAATGTACCACACTAATAAAGGATATTGTTAAAGTGGGAAAATGTGGGAGGGGTAGGGAGGGGCATATGGGAATCCCCTGTATTTTTTATGTAACATTTATGTAATCTAAGTATCTCTAAAAAAAAATTAAAAGTATCTAAAAATAATAATAAAGGCAGCCTCGGGGAGTGGTCCTCAATCTTGAGAATGCACAAGGATCACCCGAGGCAGCCTTTTAAATACATCAATTCCCAGGCCCTGCCTCCATCCTTGAATCTGTATTTTTTCACAAAACCCACAAGTCGTTTCAATTCAGATGTCCCAAAGCCAACCCTTTCAGGAATTACTGGTATAGTAGAAAGAGAATCAGACTTAAAGATTAGGGTTCTAAGATTTGGGTTCAAACCGTATGCAAAAGTCATTTAACTACAGGAAGTGTCGGGTTTCTTCTTTGTAAAGGAAATAGCACCCGTGCCATAGGTTGCTGGGAGGATTAAATGAGAAGGGACCACCCACAGCACCTAGCATGGCCCTAGGTGCCTGTAACAGGCCTGCTGGGTTATGGACAGAGGGTGGGGAGGTTTTGATAGATTGGGAGAGGAGAGAAGGGGGTTACAGGCCCAGAACACAGGGTGGGGGTGGGGGTGCCCCAGCAGCAGCATGCAGAGGAGGAGTGAAAAGGCGAGGTCCTGACAGGGGGCTTCGAGCCAGCACCTCCCACTGAACCTCCCCATTCCCAGCACCAGACTGCAAGTCTGTGCCATGCACTGGCCCCCTGTATGGCATTCTTGTGTGTGTGGTAACAAATGTAGTTTCCATTGCAATTATTTTTAAGTGTACACATCAGTGTCATTAATTACACTCACATTGTTGTGCTAGCATCACCATCATCCATTACCAAAGTTTTGCCATCACCTTAAACAGAAACTCTGTCCCCATTAAGCAATAGCTCCCCATTTCCCCTCCTCTACTATACTTTCTTTCTCTACAAATTTGCCTGTTTGCACTATTTCGTGTAAGTGGAATCACACAGGATCTGTCCTTTTGCGTCTGGCTTCTTTCACTCAGCATCATGTCTTCAACGTCCATTCATGCTGCAGCATGAATCAGAACTTCATTCCTTTTTATGGATGAACCACATGACATTTTTAATCCATTATTTTTACAGGGAGGGCATTCAATAAACACACATGAAACCTTCATACCTGCACATATGGAAATAAATGTCACAATTATACACACATTCCCCCCCCCCAAAAAAAAGGTAAAAGGGGTGGGGAGAAAAGAAGAGGCCAGAGATAGGAAACCCGGGATGAGAGATGAAACCTGCAGTCCCCTGTTTTTTCGAGTCTGCTGGTGCTGCTAATGGTCACGTGCTACATGACCTGGGAGAGGCCCGAGGAGGAGAAACTTGTGAGTGGCTGGGGAGACAAGGCTCGCCCACGGCAGCATTCCAGACTGAATATATAGTCAGTGCAAAGAATGCAGGGCAGTAACTAGGGGGTTCAAGGAAGAGAGAGATGGGCATGTGCTGGAAGGACTGGGACACCTTTCCTGGCAAAATTGAGATTAGTAGAGAAGAGGGGTGATCTGGATTTCTGAGCTGGGGAGTGGGTGGGCAGACAAGATCATGATAAAGAGACTGGAAGAGTGGAGGTTCGGGGAAGGGAAGAGTTAGGCTGCTGTCAGATCAATAAAGAAGACTTGTATTACGCCGTTTTAAATGCCCAAATGAAGAATTACCTCAATTCAACCACGTAGTGCCAGCACTGCCACAGCTCTTGTCTTTGTGCAAGTTCTGCCCCTTGCCTGCTGTGCCCTCCTCCCAGCCTTTCCCCTCTCCTAGAGAACACTTGCTTGTGTTTCACAGGCTCACTGTAACTTTCCTAGCCCCTCCCAAGCAGAAGACATTGCTCCCTCATTTGTGTCTCCTCCATGCTTTGCACAGGCCTTTTGTGTGGTTTTGTGGCTCTTTTGCCTTTCTCCCCAGGTGGTTATTTATTATCTCACTAGCCTGTCAACTCATTGAGCAGGGGTGTTATCTTCTTCATAGTTTAAACACCAGCACACAGTAACAGTCCCTGACACACAGTAGATGCTCGAAAATATCTGTTGGATTAAATTAAATTGAATACTGGGAAGCCATTGCAATTTCTTGAAAGGGATGATGTGATGAAATCAGAATTTTAGGAATATTAATCTGTCACCATGAAAGAAGATGGATTAAAATGAAGGAAGTGGCTCATGGCTGAAAATCAAGGGCGGGGCGGGGAGTATCACTGTAATTTGGACATGGTTTAAGGTAGGAGCAGAGGTAATGAGACAAGGAAATAATTCCCAGAGATATCACAAAGGAATGTGGAAGGGACTCTATGATGAATGAACTATAAATGTGGGAGACAGAAAAGGGGAGCTTGGGGTATTAGGAAGTTGACTCCCACTACTGGGAGAAAAGTGGTGCCATGGAGAGAAATGTGGAGGGCTGAAAAGGAGGAGAGGATCAATACCCTGCATCTCTCTCTGGGATAATTGGTTACAATCACAAGCCTTTCTAGGCAAAAGACCAAATCAAAATCTCCAACCCTGATCTTGCCCCCAAATTCAGGGCTGCACTTCCCGCCCCCTAACAGCCAGTTAGAAATGTATCTCCAGGTCAGGGAAAACTGAAATAAAGAGAAGACAGGCCTGGGCCCTGTCCAGTGCTGGGCATGGAGGTGATATCATGAGCCCAAGTGAAGAGCCCTCCCCACAAACCAACCTAGTTGCCCAGTTGTTTATTCAGTAGGAGCTCCAGTATTCGGATCACCCAGACTCATTTCCCAGACCAGGACCTCTGGGAAATCCCTGCTCCAGCCCTGCAGAGGTTTATAGGAAAGTCCCAGGACTCCCATCTGCTTCCTCACATTAATTTAAGAACTAGGGTTTTGTTTTCTAAAGGAATTCAAGTATGGTGCCAAAAAAAAAAAAAAATCTATAGGACCTGAGTAGTACTGTATTTATTTATTTATTTATTTATTTTGTAGTACTGTATTTAAATCACAGTTTTAAAAGTTTGCTTTGTATGTTGAGCTGCAGTAATATCCTATTAAGCAGAACTCCATCAATTAAGCAGAAGAGGCAAACAGGTTTTTAAAAGCTGTGTGACCTTTGAGAAATCAGTAGACTTTTCTGTGCCTGGGTGCCCTCAGCTGTAAATTGGGGGTGGGACAAGATGACTCCTTAGACCCTCTGCATCCCTATTTTTCGTATTCCAAATCCCGGAAGGCGGCTAATGGTTCCTTCAGCTACACAGGTTCTAGGCTTCAAAATTTCACCTATTGCCTGCAATGGGACACAGTGCTGCATAGTGGAGGTCGCAAAGAGAAATGCACACTTAGGGAGGTAGGGAAGATGAGGGGCTGGGGACTCGGTGCGCGGTGCAGGGTGTGGAATGCTTAGGAAACTCACTATACCCACAAATTCCAGGTGCTAGCTGGGTTGTTAGGGCCTGAGGACGCCCTAAATTCCCTTCCCTTGTCAAAGCTGATGTTATTTCAAAGGGAAATTTTTTTCCCAGATCGCTAAAGCTTCGAGGTAAGCTAGTTCTGCAAAAGCTAATTCTGTAAACGCGCCAGGGGGCTGCAGGTACTCTGGATGCACTTGGGGAAAGTGCCCAGAGTCGGCGGAAACGGCCCATCCACTCCGACTCCCAGAGACGCTGGGCTGCGGCGGCTTAGCCGAGACAGACACACGGATCCGAGACTTTTTAGAAAACAGCGTGGCTGAGGCCCCAGGCTGGGGTTTGATGAGCGCCAACAGAGACTCGATCAGCTATCTGGCCCCAGGCAGGAGGGAGGCGAGGCTGGGTGGGAGCGCATGAGTTGGGTGTGAACTCGCCTGTCCTCCTCTGACCCGAACTCAGGGAGCGCGGGGCCCCTGCCCCGGGACGACCGAGCTTTGACTGTCCCTAGAGTCTCAGAGTTGTGGGCGCTGTAAGTGCTGGGGTCAGGGCAGAGCAAGACCCCCAGAAGGGCAAGAGAAGGGCGCGCAGCCGTCGGCCCGGACCAGCCGCGCGCGCTGGCTCCCCAGAGCCCAGCGCCGGCTCAGCCCCGCGCGCGCCGGACACACCCACCGCACCCCGCCGCCCCACGCCCGCCGCCCCGCGGTCCAGCGGGAGCCCGAGAGGCGGGCAACAGCGGCGGGCCGGGTCGGGGCCGCGCGGGCGACGCGCAGGGAGCGCGGGGCGCGCGGTGCGGCTCTGCTCACCTGGCGGTCCGCGTTCCGGAGCAGCCAGCGGCCGCCTCGCCTCGCCCCCGCGTGGTTCCCGGCGCCAGGCAGCCCTGAGCGCCGCCGCATGGACGGGAGCCGCCGCCACCCCCGCGCCCGCCCTGCACAGGCTCCCGCTGCGCCCCGGGTCCGCGTCAGGCTGCGCGGCGGCCAGCGGCTCGGGCGCGCGCGGAGAGCTCTGGCTCGAGTTTGTGACCCGGAGAGACCGGATCCCCGCTCCCTCGGTCCTCCTCCCTCCCCGCCTCGCGGCCTCCCGCTGTCATCTGTAGTCGCTCCTGCCGCCCCCTGGCGGCCGCTTCGGGAAGGGCCAGTCCCCCCATGCCACCCCCGCGACCCCAGGTGGGTCCCCTTACAAAGATGAGCAAGACTGATCCGCCAGTACCGGGAGAAAAGAGATCATCCAGAGAAGGGGAGGGCAGCTACACCGAGGCCACGCGGTCAGGAGGGTAGCGATTGTGGAAGGGGGAGCGGTCTAGGCTGGCCAGGACCCCCTAAACTGAGAGGAAAATGGGGGAGGGCTGTGAGACCAGGACAAAGGCTGGGGCCAGAGGATGGAAGGCCTTGAATTCCGCGTTCATCTTATCCTGAGGTTGCCTTGTGTTTTGGAACAATCTTTCCAGCTGCACCAGGAAAGGCTGGTGCTGAATCAGGAAGCCACCTAGGAAAGTTTTGCAGTAAACCAGGTCAGAGGAGGCAGTGACTATGGTCATCTAAAGGGCTCGCTCACATATACACACTCACTCACGTTCACACACACTCACCCACAAGATTAGACTCACTGGGCTGCTCCTGAAGTCAAAGGAAAGGACAAGGAACCTCCACATTCTAACCAGGGTTAGGACAGCTTGGAGAAGCAACAAACCACATTCCTGACAGCCAGAGCTACTCAGCTTTTTTTTTTTTTTCCTTCGTCTTGTTCAACGTAATGTTTTTTGGAAAAGAAAAAAAGTCTGCTGTGCTGCAATTACGACAACACTATCAAGCTTTGGCCTGTATAGCCAATTCCTTCTTTTTTACTGAGTGGGGAAGTTTGTCCCAATGAGGGCATGATCAAAGTTACACAGCTAGTTAATGGCAGGAAAATTACCTACCACAGCCCCTGATTTTCTTGACTGCTAATGTGTGCTAAATTCTTTCCATTCAAACAGGGGTGTTTGGAGCTGGTGAGGCAAGAAGAAAGGAAAATGACTGTGAGAAAATGTCCCTCCTCTCCAGGAAGGGGGTGGCCAGACACAGGTATTCTCCCTCAATATGAGTCAGCCTGTTTATGGCAGCATGGAAACCTGCCTGCAAGAGTTGTTTTGAAAGCACAGGGGCAGGGATGGGACAGTGAAGGTGGTGGCAGAAGGTGAGCTCCCTGCCCCAGGGCTGGGGCTCACCAAGGATGAGTGTGGTGTGCTTTGTGGAAGGAAAGGAGAGCCATAGAGGAGGCAGCCCCGGGGTGGGGGTGGGGGTCGATTTTAACAAAAGGGAAGGTGGAAACCCAAGAGATTAGGCCAAAAGAAAGAGAACCAATTTGGATGTGATTACTGGCCAGGAGCCTGAGCAGAGCCAGCTCAGACTGATTCAAGCCAGTTCAGATGGGATGAAATAATTCCACACTTGATCAAACATTTTGATTGGAGGCACCTAGTGTGAATGGAATTAGAGTAATTGAGCATCACAAGTCCCATGGATCCAGATTAAGCAGATCTAACTAGGTCCAGGAAATTCTGTCCTGTTTAAACCATTTAAAACTGATAAATCTTGTTCAAACTGGATTGATTCATTAGTCTACCTAAAAGACATGTATTGGCCACTGAGCATGATCTTGGTGAAATGAAAAAAAAAAAAAAATGTTCCTGTAGCAAAGAATATGGTGTAGTGTTTTTAGAACCTTTTATTTTGAATTAATTTTAGAGTTACAGATAACTCTAAAGTTGCAAAACTAGTACAAAAAATGCCCTCACCTATCTTCCCCTAATATAATAGACATCTTAGATTACCAAAGAGCAAAGATTATTGATCAAACTTGATCGAACTTACTTAGACTGGCTCTTCAGAACTGATTCTGATCCACTTCAACTTAGTCAAACTGTCTTGACCACATTTTGCTTACATGCCACAGCACATTCTCTTTATTTAATGCCAAGACCATACTGTAAAGTCTAATCGAATTTTAAACAAAGTTATTTAAACTATATAAGCATCAATGAATATTATACCAACATAGCAGGTCTTTCATCTTTCAATCCTGCTACATTTCTACTGTTATCCAAGTGGATATGTATGTATGTATGAATCATATTGGCAGGATTTAGTCTTGTGTATGACAAGCTGCTAACCCTCACCCAAAAAAAAGAGGGCCAAGAAGAGTCGGTGTTTCAAAATACCATCAGGATAGTGATCGTCTATCCCAGGCCTCTCCCTGATATGTCGATATCACCTATATTCTGTACACATCTTGGAGGAGTGCTAGTCACCTCCTTGCATATTTGCAGTGACAAGGTGCCCACTACCTCGTAAAATAGCTCATACTATTGCTGGAGGCTGTTAGCAAGTCCCTTTGAATTTTGATCTGAAAACCTTTTCCCCATTATTGCCATCCATTGGCCCTAGAGGTGGTTCCCAAAATGACAGACAAAAAAAAAGAAAGAAAACGTAACCCTTCTGTCATGTGTCAGCTCTATGTACATAGAACAGTCCTGCTTTACACGTGTTGCCCAGTGTGATTGCTACTAGAGTCCGCCTTCACTCTGTTGGCCCAGTCGGGGTGATAAATTACACGGTCACCCAGCAGAAGACCTCTACCACTCCACCTCACTGAGTCTGCCCTCTGCCTGGAGCAACATCCTCAGAGCACGGTGTCTGCGCGCTGTAAGGGCTCCCCAAATGTTTGTAGAATGGATGCCGTCCTGCTAAGAGCAACCTCCTGGGATTTCAGAGCGCAGGGAACTGGAGTAAGAGCGAAGTATGGGTGAAAGACACCAAGACACCAAGACACCGTGGGACGGCAAACCTTTGTCGGGAAATAGCTTCTTCACTTTGCTAATAAGCACTGCCATTGCCTGCGCGGGGAGAGCTTATGCAGTATTTCCCAGATTTGACCATGAATCCTTTTACTATCAGAACATCTCTTGGGGCTAGAGTTCCCGAAATTACACTTTGAAAAATCCTGTTCTAAGCTCTTGACAAACACTAGTTTTCTCATCCTAATGGCATTTCAGGGGGTTGTATCCCACCAGGGAAAGAAACAACTATTTTATTCCCTGCCTTGTTAGCACTTGGAGGTGGAAGGAAAATATTCCAAATGTATTCAAACCTCTAATTTCAAACCCCTAATTTCAGGCTGCAGCCAAAGCACCAGCCAGAGTCTATCACAATGCTTGCAAAATTGTTCCTTTCATTTTTCTTGGTTGTAAACTTATATAGACTGTAAAGTTAAGGCAAGCTTGTGCCTGATGAATAATAAGGAAATAAGGGCTGCATGGTAAAAAAACAAAAAACAACAACTACAAAAAAAAAAAAACACTTTGAAAGCTAGTAAACTTTGGTTGTTTAAAGCTTTGTAACTGCTGTGTTTCTAACTACTTTCCTTTCCTGCTTGCCCTCCCTCACCCTGTTCTTTTTCTTCCTAGGGACCCTGAGTTCCCATGCCCCTGCCTGGGGCTGACTGGCCACTTGCTCTATGACCCATGGCAATGATGCAAAGAATAACTGCAGCCACCAGCTCTGATGACATAAGCAAAATAGTTTCTAGATGGAATGTCAAGGTTACCCATGAAGTGTCAGGGAGTCTTTCTTTCTCCTTTCTTGTTTCACTCTCATTCTCTTTCTCACCCCATATCTGCTCAGAGGAAATAGGAAACTTTGCGTTACCTGGTACAAGACAAGTTTTGGAATCTCAAACATTCAGATTATTTCCCTCTTTCTCCTTTGCAAGTGGTAATATTCATAGCTAAGAGGCTTCACACAGATCTGAAGCTGCTTCTCTCCAGCAGTAGCAAAGCTGAGCAAGAAAGAAGGTGGACATTGTGGCCTCCGGGTTCGCAGGCTTCCTTTCTCGTCTGGAAATGGTTAACTAGGTGAAGACCACTGATATCTGCAGAATGAGTCCATTTGCAAGTGCCAACTCCTCTCAAATATGATTGATCATTCGTTCATTCAACCTATAGTTATTGAAGCCACTATGAATGGTTGTGGGAGGATGAGAAAATTTAACCAATTGTAAAAGAGGACAGGGTGGGAAAGACCATTCTAGACAGAAAGAAGTGAGCTTGCAAAGGCCTGAGGAAGGTATGACGTGCTTGAGGAGCAGAAAAAAGAGCTGTGTGATCAGGACTCAGAATCCAAGAAAGAGAAAGAAAAGAAGTGGGACAGACCGAAGCCCAATTGTGTAGTCTTCTAGGCCAGGTTAATAATCATTTGACAACCACAAAGAAGGCACAGGCATGTCCCATCAGTACAGACACAAGCCACAGGATGGAGCAGGGTCCCAGGGCCTCTTGCTGTCCTAAACGCTGAATTTGGGAGCAGTCCAGAGGTCTGAGTGTAGAAGACGTGGTGGGGGGCGGAATAAGTTTGGGAGAGTGGCTATTAATCAACCAATAGAGAAGTATATCCTTATTTTTTTTTTTAAACATTTGAGAAAGCTCTTCCGTGCAAACCTCCTGACTACCAATGATACTTATGGCCATTTTTGTGAATTGGGTTATTTCCAAATGAGCAAGAGGAGGCCTCTGAGGGAGTTTATACTGGGCTGACATGATGTGATTTATGTTTCTCCAAAGGGAGAAAAAGAAAAAAAAAAAATCTCCTTTGTTATTAAGAGAAAAAAAAAAAAAAACAATTCAATAGCAATGAAAAAAAATAAATGCAAAAGAAAACAAATCCATCATTCTAAAGGAATGCCCTGTGTTTGCCTTCCCCTGCTTCCTGGGAGACTCTCCTAATAAGGTCTTGTCCTTCACTCATTGTATATGCTGCTGCCTGGTACCTCCTGTGACCAGAACTGCAAATCTTCAAGACGGCTGGCAAAGTCTGGAGGCCTCAGCTCAGGAGGCAGTTTCTCTGTTTGAGGCTAATCAGCTTACATTGTGCCCTAAGTTGCTGCCACCTTGCCCTGAAGGCAAGTTTCCCTCTTCAGCAAACTGGCTTTCTTATTGCATGATTTAATTTTTATAAAGTATCAGAGATAACAGCATATCCAATGAGCAGTAGCCAGACATGGCTTGTGTATAAAGCAAGGGCACCACAAGCTACAGAGTCAAACAGTCTCCATGTTCACTACTTTCCTTTGCTTCATTCACCTCCGGCTTCCCTCTCCTTTCAGGACTTGGACCACCTACCATGTACCAATTATGACATCTTTCCTTTCCCTGCCTTTACTGTTTGCTGCTTTACTGCTCTCTCCATGATGGTAGAATCTTTTCCTTGTGATAGGCAGCTTGGAGAGCAAAGGGAGACAGCCGGGCCACCACACCAGCATCGCCTCTAGCCATGCCACCACAGAAACCCTGAACCCTGGAACTGCAGGCGCCTCCTCTAGAAAACGGGTAGACCGTCATTATACCTGCTGCAAGAAAAAGGGTCTCACACCACCTCTTGATTTCCCTCCCAGCCCTCAGAACTATAATTCACACACAGACTGCAACAGGGAAATTCTGTGGCTCCATCTGAGAGAAGTTGACATTTACAGAGAAGTATGTGACTTCTTTTTTTAAAAAAATTTCAAGCTGCATTTGAAATGTAATGTACAGGATTATCATGCAACTCCAGGGCCCCATTCCGGCTTCAAGAGAAAACTCCCCATAGTCATTGGAACTCATTGACACAGCGGCTGTGTTCATTTGTTTGGGTAGGGTAAGAGAATGGCTGTGTGGATAGGCTCTGGAATGGCTCCTGTAGCTCTCCAATTCTGAAGCTCAGCTCCAGAGATTGAAAAGCAGATTTTATCTCAATTGCTAATTTCAACAGGTTGATGGAGTTTGCCTTAAGCGCGCCATAGAGAAGAAATCTTGCCTGGATTCAAAGAATGTGAGTGCTACAATCAATCTTAGATGTCTGCCCTGAATTAAGGTTGGCTGTAGATTGACTGACCATGACTGAAAGCTCCACTTCTGCCCAAGCCAAGAAACTTAGAGTGAAGTCTTCTAAGATCCTGTCTTCTCTCTTGAATTAGATGGCCTTAGGAATCCCCCCATTTACAGGAATCCATATGTTCCCACTATACCCTATAAAATAGCCCCCCCTCCCTATTCACACTCTCTTGAATTAGGTGTCATTTCAAAAGCTATAGGGTCAGTGTCCGTGGCCAGCTTCTTTCTATTTAAAATTGTGGAATTCCAGAAGTGGAAGAGCACTTGGAGAACATTTCCTCTAATGCAGAAAAGGAAATGGAGGTCCAGAAAAAAATTGAGTTGCATACATTCACACTATGAGCATGCAGTTGAGTGGGAACAAGAACCCACCCAGTAAGTGGCAGTCCAGTGTCCTTTCATTACCCAAGTCCAGGTTTTGAGCTATTTCAGTGAGGCACATCTCTCCCCACCATCACTACCCCCATTATCCTGCCCTTTGTAAATTCATGGTTGGAGAAAACTGGGGTCTCATGCAGGGATCTCAGAAACAGCCACCTAAATCACTAAAACATCTTGAATTTCAAATCATACACATGAAAGCTGAGCATGTTAGGACCATACCCTAAGCATATTTAATCTAATCAGGTTACTTCCTCCTTTGGGGTTAAAACAAAAACATTACTGGGTCTCTCTCATGCGCTTGTTTAGAGGTTCAGCTCAACAAAATGAACCCAAATTTCTACTCACCATGCCTCTTTCCAGAACCCTTTCTCTATGGATCTCAGATCCATTTAGGAAGAGTTCAGATGCCTGAGAAGCATTACCTCTAAAGCACTGGGAGGGCCTGGAAGCCTGAGCAAAAGATTAGTGGCTCACCCATCAACAGACGAATGGATAAGCAAAATGTGGCACATACATACAA